>JARQOD010000005.1:333978531-334083365 GCA_033576555.1 Oophaga sylvatica
GGTAAAACAGTCATACTCGTTGTAGTGGACAGGTTCAGCAAGATGGCACATTTTATCGCTCTTCCTGCTCTTCCTAATGCTAAAACTCTTGTGCAGGTGTTTATTGGGGAGATTGTAAGGCTTCACGGGGTACCCTCCGATGTGGTGTCGGATCGGGGGTCTCAGTTTGTGTCCAAATTCTGGAAAGCATTTTGTACACGGCGGGGGATGCAGTTGTCATTTTCATCGGCTTTTCACCCGCAGACCAATGGTCAGACAGAGCGTTTGAACCAGAGCTTGGAGACATATCTCCGGTGTTTTGTGTCAGAGAACCAGGAGGACTGGGCTTCTTTCTTGCCTCTGGCGGAATTTGCTCTAAATAATAGGCGGAGCGAGTCCACTGGTAAGTCCCCGTTTTTTGGGGCATATGGTTTTCACCCCCAGTTTTGTACTTTCAATAGGGGGGGCTCTTCTGGGGTTCCTGAGGAGGAACGATTTTCGTCGTCACTTGCTTCAGTGTGGAGAGGAGTGCTGAATAATCTGAGTACTATGGGAACCGATACAAACGTATGGCTGATATGGAGGAGAGTGTCTGGTCCAGACCTAAGTGTGAACGATCTGGTATGGTTGTCTACCAAAAATATAAAACTTAAGGTTCCCTCCTGGAAACTGGGTCCCAGTTCATCGGGCCATACAAGATCAGTGCTATAATTAATCCGGTTGCATTCCGTCTTGACCTCCCTCCTACATTTAAAATTCATAATGTGTTCCACAGATCGTTGCTTAAGAGGTATGTGGCGCCGGTGATACCTTCACCTTTACCTCCTCCTCCTGTGGTGGTCAAGGGTAACTTGGAGTTCCAGGTGTCGAGAGTCATCAATTCACGTCTGAATCGCCGGTCCCTTCAGTACCTTGTTCTTTTGGAGGGGGTATGGTCCTGAGGAGAGGACGTGGGTTTCTGCGTCGGATATTAACGCAGACCGATTGGTTCGGGCCTTCCACACTACTCATCCAGATAAACCCGGCCCTGAGGGTCCGGAGGCCCCTCGTAGAAGGGGGGGTACTGTCACGGGTGTGTCACTGCGAAGATCGTCGCGATTGCACACCCTGACTTCTCACAGCTGAGGTTCTGGTGCTGGGTGTTTTTCGGCACTGAGGGAGTTAATTCTTCCTCTCTCTGTGCTGGACTAGACCAGCCTCGCTCAGCTGCAATTAATGTGTGGTAATTGGTTTCCTTCATATACCTGCCTGTCTGCTGGGGAAGTGTCGGTGAAAGCATTCATGCAGACCAGCAAGCGGATCGTATTGAGAAGTCTAAAGCTAAGAGTACCTGTTGTGGTTTTCTCCTCTCCTCGCTTTATTATTTATCTCCTTACCCGTTGGTGTTCCCTCTGTAGTGATAGTTTTGTATGCAAGGTGGTCTTTTATTTTACCCCTTGTACTGTCTCGTTCGTCTTATACTGTGTGTGAAGGCAGTTACCTTCCTGTTCCCTGTGGTGGTAATCAGGGTCCTTCTCAGGACTAGATTACAGTGGTTAGGGTTTCACAGGAGATAGGGTTACGCTGGCGGCCTGGACCTCTGTACCATCAACAGTACCTCCAGGTAGAGGGATTAGTCAGGACCCCAGCTTAGGGTCAGCAATAGACCCCGGTCCTCCTGTATACAGAGACAGCGTGACATTATCATTGTGTCCCCTGCACAAAATATGACCCACACACTGTCCCTCTTATGGTGCATGCCCTCTCCTTTCCAAACTGGGTCCCATCTTCAAACTGTGCTCTGACACTGTGTCCCCCTCTTGTGCCCAGTCTCTGTACAGTGCTCCCTCATCACACTACCCTACTTAACATAATGTCCCTTCCTTGTTGTGGCCTCAAACTGCTCCCCCATGCTGCCCCTCTCCATATCACCCCCAACACTACACAGTCTCTATTCTGTGCCCCCCTCATTTTCTAATCCCATACTGTCTCCTCACACTATTTCCCTAAATAGTCTCCTGACACATCTCCATGCTTCCCATACTGTTCCACACCCATCCACCCTCTGCTGTGTCCGCATACATTCCCCTTCCGCTCTCCATAATGTTATCACACATCCTGCCCTCTTGCTCCTCATATTGTGTCCTCAAATTTACCTCCTCACTCTCCATACTGTCCTCAAATTTCTCTCCCTCTCATTCCCCATATTGTGTCTGCACCCATGCCCCTCACTCCCCATACTGAGTCTGCACACATCCCTCCTTGCTCCTCAGACTGTCTTCAAATTCTTCCCCACTTCCATACTGTGTCCGCACCCATCCTGCCCCCTCAATCGAATTACTGTGTCCGCACCCATCCCCTTCTCGCTCCCCATACTGTGTCTACAAATTCCCCCCATTTACTCCTAATACTCTGTCTGCACCCATCCCCCTCACTGCCCATAATGAGTTTGCATACATTCCCCCCACCATCTCTTACTATACTGTGTACTCAAATTTTTTTCCCCAAAAAAAAGGCAAAGGCACCTCCTGACATGGTTATGTTCCATTTTTGCTTTTTTTGTTTTCTCATCTTCTTCCAAGAGCCATAACTTTTTATTTTTCCTTTGATATAACCATATGAGGGCTTGTTTTCTGTGAGATGAATTGTACTTTTCAATGACAACTTTTATTTTATCATGTGATGTACAGGAAAGCGGGAAATAATCCAAGTGTGGTGCAATTTTAAAAAAGTGCAATTCCACAAATGTTTTCAGTTTTTTATTTACCACTGTCACTATACAGTAGAAATGACTATGGAATATGTTTCTTCAGGTCAGTACAATTAGAGACACATGAAAAAATAGTGTATCCACTTTCTGAACCCGTAACATTTTCAACTTTGGGTCAATGGAGCTGCGTGATGGCTTATTTTGCACCTTGATCATACATTTTTCTTGACAACATTTTGGGGTAGATACAATGTTTTGATAGCTTCTTATTGAATTTCTTTTTTGCTGTGTTGTAGCATCCCAAAAACTGTAATCCTGGTGTTTATTTCTATTTTTACTCATTACACAGTTTACTGATCGGGTTACTAAATTTTACATTTTGACAAATCGGACAAAAGGGGGCCTGATGTGAATTTTTTATATATTTATTTTGACAAACTTTTTTTTTTAATTTTCGCTGAACTTATTAGTTCCCTCAGGGCACATGAACTTGTGATTGTGCAATTGCTTGTGCTATGTACAGTAATACAACAGTACTGCTATACAGTCATGGCCAAAAGTTTTGAGAATGACACACAAATATTAATTTTTACAAAGTCTACTGCTTCACTTTTTCTAATGGCAATTTGCATATACTCCAGAATGTTATAAAGAGTGATCAGCTTAACAGCAATTACTTGCAAAGTCAATATTTGGCTAGAAAATGAACTTTATCCCCAAAACACATTTCAACATCATTGCAGCCCTGCCTTAAAAGGACCAGCTAACCTCTTTTCAGTGATTGCTCCATTAACACAGGTGTGGTGTTGATGAGGACATGGCTGGAGATCAATCTGTCATGATTAAGTAAGAATGACACCACTGGACACTTTAAAAGGAGGCTAGTGCTTGGCATCATTGTTTCTCTTCTGTTAACCATGGTTATCTGTAAAGAAACACGTGCAGTCATCATTACAATGCACAAAAATGGCCTAACAGGGAAGAGTATCGCAGCTAGAAAGATTGCACCTCAGTCAACAATCTATCGCATCATCAAGAACTTCAAGGAGAGAGGTTCCATTGTTGCCAAAAAGGCTTCAGGGCGCCCAAGAAAGACCAGCAAGCGCCAGGACCGTCTCTTAAAAGTGTTTCAGCTGCGGGATCGGGCTACCAGCAGTGCAGAGCTTGCTCAGGAATGGCAGCAGGCAGGTGTGAGTGCATCTGCACGCACTGTGAGGCGGAGACTCTTGGAGCAAGGCCTGGTCTCAAGGAGGGCAGCAAAGAAGCCACTTCTCTCCAGAAAAAACATCATGGACAGACTGATATTCTGCAAAAGGTACAGGCAGTGGACTGCTGAGGACTGGGGTAAAGTTATTTTCTCTAATGAATCCCCTTTTCAATTGTTTGGGACATCAGGAAAACGCCTCATTCGGTGAGCGCTACCACCAGTCTTGTCTCATGCCAACTGTTAAGCATCCTGAAACCATTCATGTGTGGGGTTGCTTCTCAGCCATGGGAATCGGCTCTCTCACAGTCTTGCCTAAAAACACAGCCATGAATAAAGAATGGTACCAGAATGTCCTCCAAGAGCAACTTCTCCCAACCCTCCAAGAGCAGTTTGGCGATCAACAATGCCTTTTCCAGCATGATGGAGCACCTTGCCATAAAGCAAAGGTGATAACTAAATGGCTCAGGGAACAAAACATAGAGATTTTGGGTCCATGGCCTGGAAACTCCCCAGATCTTAATCCCATTGAGAACTTGTGGTCAATCATCAAGAGACGGATGGACAAACAAAAACCTAAAAATTCTGACAAAATGAAAGCATTGATTGTGCAAGAATGGACTGCTAACAGTCAGGATTTGGTCCAGAAGTTGATTGAGAGCATGCCAGGGAGAATTGCAGAGGTCCTGAAGAAGAAGGGTCAACACTGCAAATATTGACTTGCTGCATTAACTCATTCTGTCAATATAAGCTGTTGTTACTCATATGTTTGCAATTATTATATTTCTGTCTGTGATAAAAACATCTGTCAAACACACATAAAAACCAGAGGGCAGCAGATCATGTGAAAATAAAAATATTTGTGTCATTCTCAAAACTTTTGGCTATGACTGTATATGGCAAAAATCAGTCTCCTATGAACACCAGCCAGAAGCTGTCATTCACAGGAGTTCTGTCATGACAGGCACAAGGTCTTCAGCTGTCATGGCAACTCATCGATGCCCCGCAATCTCATCATCGGGGCGCTGATGAGGGTTTGGAATGAAGCACCACTCTGCTGGCTGTAACGTTGGCGTCCCTGTATGATTCCTCACCATTCCCATGATAGGGACGCCAACATGCTCACAGCTGCTCAGCGGTGTCTCCAGCTCCCGCCGTGGCTCCCAGGCTCCTGGGCTTGTGCACTTTGTGCAGGTCTCACGTCAACATGTTTAAAGTGCGAGCTCCCCACTTCTTAAAGGGACAGCACGTGCACTTCAGAAGTTCCCCATCCTATAGCTGGAAGGCTTTAGGTATATAAAGCACCCTTCTCGATAGGGAGGTGTCTGATCATTTTCAGTACCTAGTGTGTCTGTTAGCCACTATTCCGTTGTCCAGTCCCTGTTCCTGAACCCGTTTTGTGATCCTGTACCAGCATCTGTCCAGTGATCCTGTCCTGTCTGAACCAGATATTCTGTCAGAACCTGGGCCCGTTCTGTCTGAACCAGCACCAGTATCCATACCGCCAGTGATCCTGTCCTGCCAGACAATAGGGACAGAGTCATCCGAACAACCACCCCCAGGAAAACTTCAAGACGAAGCATTAGCTGTCATGACACAGCTGTCAAGTGATCTGGGACCAGGGCTCCTTTCCTGGCCCTAACACTAGGGGGTGTCCTAGCTCGCCTGTTCCCCAGGATACTTCAGTTGGCAAAGACGCCGGGCCTCCGCCCTTGCCTTATCTCCTTATCCCTTCATCTGTCCTCTTTCCCCACCCAGGGAAGCGGGGGATCTACTGTGCACCGCAGTACACCAACCTGACAAACGGCAACAAAGACAAGGGTAATCTGAAAACTCCACACACACAGAATATTCACTCACATATTGTTAGGGCTGGCGGAACGCACAAAATAAATATAAATAATAGGTGCATTCGCAGCCCGGGTTCCACCGTGCAGGCAGAGCCTGCTGCTAGTAAGATGGCGGTATAAGCGAACTCTGTTACTTCACAGAGTCGTAAACATAGATGCTGTAGCACTATATGGCAGTATAAGCGAACTCTGTTAAACCACAGAGTCGCTGAGGTAGAGACGCAGAAATAGAGACTGTGTCCTGTTAACACCACAGGGATACACAGATAACTGCTGTGCGGATAGCAGTCCGTGGTCATGCATTCAGCAACACAAACAAGCAACTCCTCACCGGAGAAGCCGGTATTCTAGGGGCTTATTTCAGCCAGACCCTGAACACGTGCATACAAATCTCCTCACCGCAGGTGCCGGTATTCTAGGGGCCTATTTCAGTCGAGCCCTAACCACATGCATGCATGATCACACTGGCGCAAAGCACATAACACAATTGATACTAGCGCATGGCTGCACGGCCATGCAACCCTTTTATAGTTGCAACTACAGGACCTTCCAGAAAAGGACCAATGAGAAACTGCTCCAGAACACATGTAGTTTCAGGACCTTCCTGGCAGACCAATAGGAGCTGCTGCAGTACCTGAGCATCTGACCCCTGATCTCCAATGAGAGATCTTACCCTGGGCATGCTCAGAAGGGGAAACGCAGGACTTAGTCCTAAAGATGTCTGCTCGCCGCTGACCAGTACTGGCTACAATAGCAGAACCTGGAGAGGCAGCAGTAATCCTCTGCACAATGTTAAACTGGGCGAGACGCTGGGACCGACGTCTCTGCTGAGCAGAGTCCACTGCGGCCGGAGATGGATGGGAGACCGCAGCAGGGATGGTTCGAGATTCCCCTTGTGCAGAAGCGGGAACTCGACCCCTAACATTACCTCCCCTCCTAGGGCCCCCCCTTCTTTGGGCCTCGCTACGTTCAAAGGCAGCGATGAGCTGCGGAGCATCAATATGCTCGGCAGGCTCCCAGGACCTATCCTCAGGCCCATAACCCCTCCAATCCACCAAAAAATTTTTTTGGCCCGTACCACCTTGCACCCTACAATGGCATTCACCTCATGATCGTCCGTAGACGAACCCGACGTCCCTGCAGATGACTCAGGCAACCGGGAGATGACCACAGGTTTTAGGAGGGACACATGGAAGGTGTCGGAGATACCAAGGCGAGGCGGAAGGGCTAAATGATAAACCACAAGGTTCACCTGCTCGAGGACCTTAAAGGGACCCAAATAGCGGGGTGCCAACTTAGTGGACTCCACCCTCAGCCTGATGTTTCGGGCGGAGAGCCACACTAGGTCGCCAGGAGCAAATGTCGGAGCGGGACGCCGATGGGCATCGGCAGAAGACCTCATCCTCTCCTTGAAAGCCTGAATGGCATCCTGGGTGCAGTCCCATATGTCCCGTGCCTCCACAGCCCAGTCTGCCACCCTGCAGTCGGCGGAAGCCACCAGAATGGGCATCGGTACCCGCGGATGCTGGCCGTAATTAAGAGGAATGGGGTCTGTCCGGTGGAGTCAGCCACAGCATTGTTTAGCGCGAACTCCGCCCATGGGAGCAAGGATGTCCAGTCACCCTGCCTGGCAGAGACAAAATGTCGCAAGTATGTGACCAAGGTCTGGTTGGCCCTCTCTACCAACCCATTCGTCTCGGGATGATATGCAGAGGAGAGGTTTAACTCAATGCAGAGTAGACGACACAGCTCTCTCCAGAACCCAGACACAAATTGGGGACCTCGATTGCTGAAAATCTTGTCTGGCATACCGTGTAGACAGAAGATGTGTCTAATAAATAATGCTGCCAAGGCCCGTGCAGAAGGTAACCGTGGTAGTGGCACCAAGTGCACCATTTTGGAGAAGTGGTCGGTGATCACCCAAATGATAGTGCAACCCTGAGACTTGGGTAAGTCCACCACAAAGTCCATACCGACCATCTCCCAGGGCCTGTCTGCCACCGGCAAAGGGAAAAGTAACCCAGATGGCCGTTGTCGAGGGAACTTGTTTTTGGCGCAGGAGACACACGGCTGAACATACTCCCTGACGTCACGGACCATATGTGGCCACCAGTATGTCCTTGCCAATAATTCAGTTGTCCTCCTTGCCCCAAAGTGTCCACCCACCCTGGATGAGTGTGCCCAAGAGAGTACCTCCGGTCACAAATTAGTGGGCACAAAAATCTTGCCCGGAGGCATAGACTCTAGCTAAACCGGGGCTACCGTTCTCAGGCTCTCTTCGGGGACAATAAGCCGAGGCTCCTCATCCTCCTTCTCTGATGACACTAAGGAGCGAGAGAGAGCGTTGGCCCGAATATTCTTCTCACCGGAGAGAAAATGGAGGGTGAAGTGGAACCGAGAGAAGAATAGGGACCATCTGGCCTGGCGAGAATTTAGCCGCTGAGCCATTTGCAAATATACCAAGTTTTTGCGGTCAGTGAAGACTTGGAAGGGAAAACGAGCCCCCTGCAGAAGATGTCTCCACTCAGAGAAGGCCAACTTCATAGCCAGCAACTCCCTGTCCCCGATGGAATAATTCCTCTCTGCTGGTGTAAAGGTCTTAGAAAAGAAGAAGCAGGGATGCTTCCAACCTTGAGCATCCTTTTGATAAACGACTGCTCCAGCACCAACAGAAGAGGCGTCCACCTCTAAAATAAACGGCTTATCAACATCGGGGCGATGTAATATGGGAGCACTCACAAAATGCGTCTTGATGGAAAAGAACGCCTTAGAAACCTCCTCAGACCACAACTTGGGATTTGCTCCCTTCTTGGTGAGGCTACCAAGGGAGCTACCAAAGTCGAGAAATGGGGAATGAACTGGCGATAATAATTAATGAACCCCATAAAGCGCTGCACCGCTTTAAGAGAATGGGGTTCTTGCCAGTCCATTACAGCCTGTAGTTTGGCAAGATCCATAGCCAATCCCTGGGCAGAGATGATATAGCCCAGGAAAGGTAAAGACTCCTGCTCAAACACACATTTCTCCAGCTTGGCATAGAGGGAGTTTGCCTATAAGAGGTCGAAGACTTTGTTGACATCCCTCCGGTGAGAGTCTGCATCTGGTGAAAAGATGAGAATATCATCCAAATAGACTACTACAGAGGTGGAGAGCATATCCCGGAAGATGTCATTGACAAAGTCTTGGAAAACAGCGGGAGCATTACAGAGCCTGAAGGGCATCACCAGGTATTCATAATGCCCATCCCTGGTATTAAAAGCTGTCTTCCACTCGTCCCCTTTACGGATGCGAATTAGGTTATAGGCACCATGTAGATCTAGCTTGGTAAATACCTTTGCTCCTCGGAGCCTATCAAAGAGCTCAAAGATTAGGGGCAACGGGTACTTATTCTTGACGGTGATGGCGTTAAGACCACTGTAGTCAATACACGGACGTAATTCTCCGTTCTTCTTCTGCACGAAGAAGAACCCCGCCCCTGCTGAGGACACCGACTTCCTAATGGAACCCTCTTGCTAGATTCTCCTGAATATACTGGGACATGGCCTCTGTCTCAGGAAGCGAGAGGGATAGACTCTTCCCCGAGGAGGTTCTGCTCCAGGCAAGAGATCAATAGGACAGTCGTAGGGCGATGAGGCTGAACAGTCTCCGCCGCCTTCTTGGAGAAAACGTCTGCGTATGACCAATGACACTGGGGAAGAGAAGTAAGGTCTACGGGTATCTCTGTGGTGGTGACCTGAACGCACTCCCTGACACACCTGCCTCTACATGAATCACCCCAACCCAGTATCCTCCCAGAGGACCACTCAATATGGGGAGAGTGGTGACGGAGCCAAGGTATTCCCAGCAAAACCTCGTCGATTCCCTCGGGCAGGACAAGAAAGGAAATACTCTCCTGATGGGAAGGGGACATAGATAAAGTGAGAGGGATAGTCTGGTGGGTGATTTGTGAGGGCAGAGTCGATCCATTCACTACTCGCACAGTCACCAGTTTGGCGAGCATCACCTGAGGTATAGTATGTCGGAGAGCAAAGGCAGAGGACATGAAATTCCCCTCGGCTCCAGAATCCACACAGAGCTCGGAGGTGAGAGTGGATGGACCTACAGTAATTGTCCCCTAGAAGGACAACTTGGTGGAAAATGCCGCGGTGTCTAGTGAACCTCCTCCCAGAGTCACTAGACGCGACCGTTTTCCCGACCGCTGTGGACATTTGTTGGCATAATGTCCTAACTGCTGACAGATGTTACAAACCATGGGTACTCGAGCGGCCCGGGACTTAGGTCCAGCTCGAGAAACCTCCATGGCCTCATGGGAATCGGACGCCTGACTGAAAGATTCTAGAGGTCTGGCGAAGGTGGGAGCCAGCCGAAACCTCTGCCTACACTGGGACCGCTCCAACCTCCACTCGTGAAAACAGGTCGATGCAGGTAGATATGGCGATAAGCTTCTCCAGTGTGGCGGGAATCTCCCTGGCCCGCCAGTCCTCTCCAAAACACGGGAATGAGGACTTTATCTGGCCAGTCTAACTCCGAGGCCAGAGTCCGAAATTGGACAGCAAAATAGCTGACCAAGGACGAACCCTGTGAACTTGCCAGCAGTTGGAACGCCGCATCGTGGGTGACCTGAGGTCCTAGAAAGACCTTTTTTAGAGCCTCCAGAAAACGAGGAGCACTCCGCACCACACGGTCGTCACGCTCCCACAGCGGGGTGGCCCACTCCAACGCTCTGCCCGACAGGAGAGATATTACAAAACCCACTTGTGCCCGATCTGTGGGGAAACGTGCAGGCAGAAGCTTGAGTTGTATAGAGCACCGACTCACGAATCCCAGACATTGCTTGCTGTCACCAGCAAACTTGTCTGGAAGCGGGAGGTGGGATAATGTAGGGGCAGAGGTGGCAGTGGACACAATGGCTGCAGCCACGCACGCCAGCGACTGCGGTAACATCCACAGCTGTGGTTGTGCGCTCAAGGGCCGCCAACCTACCCTCCAGCTACTGGATGTTCCGCTGTAGACGCTGGTCGTCCGCCATTTTACTAGCCAGAACCTGGCGCTAGTATTATGTTAGGGCTGGCGGAACGCACAAAATAAATATAAATAATAGGTGCGTTCGCAGCCGGGGTACACCGTGCAGGCAGAGCCTGCTGCTAGTAAGATGGCGGTATAAGCGAACTCTGTTACTTCACAGAGTCGCAAACATAGATGCTGTAGCACTATATGGCAGTATAAGCGAACTCTGTTACACCACAGAGTCGCTGAGGTAGAGACACAGAAATAGAGACTGTGTCCTGTTAACACCACAGGGATACACAGATAACTGCTGTGCGGAAAGCAGTCCGTGGTCATGCATTCAGCAACGCAAACAAGCAACTCCTCACCGGAGAAGCCGGTATTCAAGGGGCTTATTTCAGCCAGACCCTGAACATGTGCATACAAATCTCCTCACCGGAGGTGCCGGTATTCTAGGGGCTTATTTCAGCCGAGCCCTAACCACATGCATGCATGATCACACTGGCGCAAAGCACATAACACAATTGATACTAGCGCATGGCCGCACGGCCATGCAACCCTTTTATAGTTGCAACTACAGGACCTTCCAGAAAAGGACCAATGAGAAACTGCTCCAGAACACATGTAGTTTCAGGACCTTCCTGGTGGACCAATAGGAGCTGCTGCAGTACCTGAGCATGTGACCCCTGATCTCCAATGAGAGATCTTACCCTGGGCATTTTCAGAAGGGGAAACGCAGGACTTAGTCCTAAAGACGTCTGCTCGCCGCTGACCAGTACTGGCTACAATAGCAGAACCTGGAGAGGCAGCAGTAATCCTCTGCACAATGTTAGACTGGGCAAGACGCTGGGACCGACAACTCTGCTCAGCAGAGTCTACTGCAGCCGGAGACGGATGGAAGACTGCAGCAAGGATGGTTCGAGATTCCCCTTGTGCAGAAGCGGGAACTCGACCCCTAACACATATAACAGGAATCCACCAGTGTGTGCAGGAAGGGGAAGAAAGCAAAACAGGAAGGATAAGGAATAACCAAGCGTTCAAACCAAACAGTCGCTTCTAACTCCTCCAGCACTCCTTCTGAAACTAACTTCTAGCCCTCCAGTTGTCATGCAGGAAGTGCTAACTGACAAGGACTAGATAATAGGGCCCAGATTTTATAGGGAAAAGGAGTGGCTAACTAAGCACAGCTGAACACAGAAATTTCCAACATGGCCGATTAACCACTGTTCTGCTGGAAGAAATAAACCTGTTTAATAAACTGGAGAAGTGCTTCTTTTCAGCAGCGGAGTAGGAGCAACCAGATGTTGCGGTCTTCTGGCTCCGCTTCTTTGCGGTAACCCCACAGGGATGCAGGCCCTCATCTTTCTTTTTCACAAAGAAGAACTCTGCCGCTACAGGTGAAGAAGAGGGTCTACTATGTTCCTCAGGCTGGGATCACACTTGTGAGAAACTCGCACGATTCTCGTGCGAGTCTCTCGGATCACCACCCAGCGCTGCCACCGGCACTCAGACCGGAGCGTGCTGTTGCATGTATTTCTATACAGCCGCACGCTCCAGTCCGAGTGCCAGCGGCAGTGGCGGGTGTTGATGCGAGAGACTCGAACGAGAATCGTGCAAGTTTCTCGCAAGTGTGATCCCGGCCTTAGCAGGACTCTCAGACGTGTAATCTTTCATGTCCTGCCTTCCAGGGGCAGGCAGATTGTATAATCTGATCTAGGGTAATTTCCATTGAGCAAGTTTACGGGGTAATCACACACGGTGGGGAGGCAGTTCATGGCAACCTTTTCTGAGAACACATCCACAAAATCAGACAGAAAATAGGTTATGGTTTTAGTGAAAACAGTATAAATGATGGTACCTAGGCAATTATTTTTGCAGAAATCACTCTATTTGACTATTTTGACTGCCAGTTAATAATCGGATTATGCACAGTTAGCCACGGAAGGCCAAACACAGTAGTAGGGTGACCTTCCAAGATATAACAAGAAAGGAGCTCCCTATGAAGATCCCCTATGCGCAGGTTCACATTTTGCACTACTTTAACCAGCAAGAGCACAGAAAGAGGACTTAAATATCCTCCAAAAATTCAAAAATAGCAAAAGAAGGCAGAGATGCTCACCTGCCCAGGCCTCCAAACAAATGCACTATCAGGATGCAGTGGACCCACATAGTTAAGATGACGGCAACACAGGTGCAAGAATACCGATGAGGCAACCGCTCACAACCTACCAATACATGGAGGGGGCGGCTGCTTGGTATATTGATGCACAAAAAAGACTTGTATGCAGCGCCGTTCACATTATGCCAATGCACAGCATCCAGTTAAACAGCCTAGTATTCACACACTTCTATTAGATCAGGCGGGCTGCCCAGCGCTATTAAAATGCATGCCATGTGAACAGACACCACAGTTTACAAGACCAAATATAAATATATTTTTTAATGTGTTTTTTGCACTTTATTTTACAGGGTGCATGTGGGCCCATTTGGTCTTGTAAACTGTGGTGTCTGTTCACATGGCATGCATTTTAATAGCGCTGGGCAGCCCGCCTGATCTAATAGAAGGGTGTGAATACTAGGCTGTTTAACTGGATGCTGTGTATTGCCATAGTGTGAACAGCGCTACATACAAGTCTTTTTTGTGCATCAATATACCAAGCAGCCGCCCCCTCCATGTATTGGTAGGTTGTGAGCGGTTGCCTCATCGGTATTCTTGCACCTGTGTTGCCGTCATCTTAACTATGTGGGTCCACTGCATCCTGATAGTGCATTTGTTTGGAGGCCTGGGCAGGTGAGCATCTCTGCCTTCTTTTGCTATTTTTGAATTTTTGGAGGATATTTAAGTCCTCTTTCTGTGCTCTTGCTGGTTAGTGTAGTTACTTGTAAACGTGAGGATCCGTGAAGTGGATTACAAGCTTACGTACTTTGGCCAAATTACCAACTAATACCTCACATTATTTAAATATATTTTTTAATGTGTTTTTTGCACTTTATTTTACAGGGTGCATGTGGGCCCATTTGGTCTTGTAAACTGTGGTGTCTGTTCACATGGCATGCATTTTAATAGCGCTGGGCAGCCCGCCTGATCTAATAGAAGTGTGTGAATACTAGGCTGTTTAACTGGATGCTGTGCATTGCCATAATGTGAACGGCGCTGCATACAAGTCTTTTTTGTGCATCAATATACCAAGCAGCCGCCCCCTCCATGTATTGGTAGGTTGTGAGCGGTTGCCTCATCGGTATTCTTGCACCTGTGTTGCCGTCATCTTAACTATGTGGGTCCACTGCATCCTGATAGTGCATTTGTTTGGAGGCCTGGGCAGGTGAGCATCTCTGCCTTCTTTTGCTATTTTTGAATTTTGCACTACTTGTATAAAATTTCACGAATTCTGAAAACAGGGAAGAATAGGAAGCATTTAGGGAAACCAGGATGGATGAACACAGAACTTAAACACATGCTAAAAAGGAAGGAAGAAATGTTTATCAAATGGAAAGAGGGAGGCATATCTAAAGAAGAATTTAATGCTATCTACAAAACCTGCAGGGCACGAATCAGATTATCTATAAAGCGGACAATGAATTAAGGCTTGCAAGAGACGCCAAAAGCAATAAATAAAAGGATTTGGGGATATGTCAAAAGTAAAAGAAAAGTCAAAGATGCTATAGGATTTTTACAGGATGAAAATGATGAAATGGTAGGAAAGGATGTTGAGAAGGCCAAACTTTTAAATTCGTATTTTGCATCTGTCTTCTCTCAGAAAGGAAATGTAACATCAACTGATCTTCACTGTCATATTAAAGGAATGGAAGAATCCAGGCTATCTATAAGCAGAAAGATAGTGAGGGAATACTTAGCTAACATAAATGAATTCAAGTCTCCAGGTCCAGAAGAATTACACCACAGAGTACTGAAGGAGATAACATAAGAATTTTTTGAACCACTCTCCATAATCTTTGAAAATTCTTGGAGAACAGAAGTCCCTGAAGACTGGAGAAGAACAAATGTTGTTCCTATCTGCAAAAAGGAGAAGAAGGTGGACCCAGGGAACTATAGGCCGATGACTTGAGTCTGACTTCTATACCAGGAAATATCTTTGAACAAATTATTAAACAACATGTATGTAAGTACCTGGATAAGAATGAAGTGATTAACCAGAGTCAGCATGATTTTGTAGCTAATAAGTCATGTCAGACTAACATAATTTCCTTCCATGACAGAATCACTGACTGGGTGGATCAAGGAAATGCTGAAGATATAGTATATCTTGACTTCAGCAAAACATTTGACAAAGTATCTCACACCATCCTTATTGAAAAAATGATTAAGTATGGAATGGACAAGGCAACTGTTAGGTGGATTCATAACTGGCTTAGTGATCGGACCCAAAGAGTGGTCTTAAATGGCTTCACATCCAGTTGGCAGAAAGTCCCATGTGGGGTACTGCAGGGCTCTGTCCTAGGCCCTGTATTGTTCAACATCTTTATCAATTATTTAGATTAAGGAATTGAGGGTAAACTGATTAAATTTGCTGATGACACAAAGCTAGGAGGGATAGCTAATAATAGAGAAGAGAGAGAGGATTCAAAAATATATAAATAAACTGGAGCAGTGGGCAGCAACTAACAGAATGTTTTATAACAGGGAAAAATGCAAAGTACTACATCTGAGCAATAAAAAGGAAACAAGCATATACAGAATGGGAGGAATAGGGCTAAGCAACAGCACATGTGAAAAAGACTTGGGTGTATACTAATAGATCACAAACTGAACATGAGTCAACAGTGTGATGCAGCAGCAAAAAAGGCAAATACAATTCTGGGATGTATTAACAGAAGCATACAGTCTAGATCATGTAAAGTTATTATTGCCCTCTACTCCTCTTTTGTCAGACCTCATCTGTAATACCATATTTAAAAAAAAAAAACACATCAACAAACTGGAGCAAGTTCAGAGAAGAGAATGGTGACCGGTCTTTAAACCATGTCCTATGAGGAATGGTTATAGGATTTGGGAATGTTTAGCGTGCGAAAAAGAAGACTGAGAGGAGACTTAATAGCTGTCTACAAATATATCCAAGGCTGTCACATTGTAGAAGGATCATCTTTATTCTCATTTGCACAAGGAAAGACTAGAAGCAATGGGATGAAATTGAATGTGTGGAGACAGATTAGATATTAGAAAAAAACTTTTGACAGGGTGATCAATGAGTGGAACCGGCTGCCACGAGAAGTGGTGAGTTCTCCTTCAATGGAAGTCTTTAAACATAGACTGGACAGACATCTGTCTGGGATGATTTAGTGAATCCTGCTTTGAGCAGGGGGTTGGACCAGATGACCCTGGAGGTCCCTTCCAACTGTACCATTCTATGATTCCCTGACTAAGAGGTGCAGAGTCAATTGCAAATATGGGGAAGGGCTTTACCAAAGTACTAGAGGGAAGACCAAGGTCTCGTGTGAACCTAGCATTCACCTTATTGGCTCCTGTGTTGTGAACAATCTGGATCTGACTTCTGAGTTTTGGCTCCCTCTGGTGGCTGCTGATAGTAATGAAGCTGCTTCGGCTAACAGAAGTCCATCAACTGGGGGCGATGAGTGGCAATCAGGTGAAACTGACTGGGGAGATATAAGTGAGTTACCTTCCCATGACCCTCGCCGGTGATTTGTTTCTTCCTGGTCCCTTTTGGAAGTCAGCTTGCTTCCTGCTCTGTCCTGCAACTTTCAGATAAGTTGTTTGCTGTTTATTTCTGTGGCATTTGTTTTTTTCCATCTCAGTTTCTGCCCTTCTGGTGGTAGTACAGCCAGGTTCCCCTGCGGGGGCCTGTGCTGGACTCTGTTCTCTTTTGCCACTGTTTATGTATTTTCAGTTCCCTGTTATTTCATATCCGCTAATTTGCTATTAGTTCACACCAGAGACAGTTTATGTATTTTCAGTTCCCTGTTATTTCAGTATCTGCTAATTTGCTACCAGTACACACCAGAGTGCTGATCTAGCAGGGAGAGATCGTGTGGTCTCAGTATTTTTGTATATTAGACGTGTAGGAGTTTTTCTTAGAGTTTTTGCTGGATTGTAGACAGTATTATTTCCTGTCCTGTTCTATCTAGACAGTTTGGGCCCCAGCTTTTGCTTGCTCTATTTTTCTGCCTGTGTTTGTATTTCATCTTGTCTTACCGCCAATATATGTTTGGGGGCTACTTATTCCTTTGGGGGCTCTACTCCGGGGCAGATAGCTTTCCCCTTTCTCTCTTTAGGCTTAGTTAACTCTCTGGCTGTGTCGAGGCGTCTAGGGCACCGTAGGTAGGTCCCACGGCTGCTTCTAGTTGTGCTGTCAGTTTAGGAGTCTGCAATCCGCTAGTTACAACCTCTCTGGGTGTCTGGTTGCCTTGGCTATTTTGGCTACTGTCCTCCTCGGCTACCAAATCATACCACTCCTGCCTCACTATCCAAGAGGATAAATATTTTCTCAGTTTTCATACCCAATAACCACTTATGCGGGTAAGAAAAACAGAGATACACATGCGGAGGAGATATATACACACGGTTGTTATCCTCCACACAACCTGGAGTTGCAAGTTTTCCAACATCTTTTTGTGCTTTTGTAAAGGACAGACCCCAGTAAAGTGCCATTTTTGAGCACAGGAAAAAATACAACCCTGTTTTACGGCAAACCGCAATATCGAGGGGAGGCCCCTCCTAACTTCATCTGTTCTTCAGAACACACAGGGAGAACCTCAGTTTTAGGGAGTACCATAGAGGGTTCAGTCACAACAGGTCTATCCCTGAAGCGTCTAACTATAATTATGGCTAGAGCCACGGCGGTCTCCAACGACCCTAGTGTGTCTTTTAATCTTTTAGACAGGCCCTGACAAAACTAACTCCTAAGACCAGGATCGTTTCACCGGGTGTCAGTTGCCCATCTACGGAACTCAGCAGAATTCCTCTACCGGCCGTTCTCACTGCTGGAGTTCACATAGCTTAGACTCCACAAGGGAGACACGGTCCGGATCATCATACACAAGGCTTAGAGCCTCAAAAAAAAATCAACCGACCAAAGAAACAGTGAGTCTGATGGAAGTGAAAAGGACCAGGATTGAGGATCTCCTTGAAGGAGAGAAATAACAGTCTCAACCCGTTGCTCCTTACTCCCATATGAACGAGGACGAAGCCTAAAATAAAGCTTGCAGGCTTCATGGAACACAACAAATTTATCCCGTCCCCAGATAGCCTAAGAGGGCCACTTAGGTTCCGGTTCAGCCTGTCAGACCAACAATCTGCTTCTGTGAGACCTTAGATTGCAGGTCTAACAGTTAAAGCAACAGGTCATTGTTTCACAATAACTGAGACAGGATCCATAACTAGATCCAAAAAATGTGGGGCTGGTGAAAATGTCACGCTATGACGTTTTCGGTAAGGGAGAGGGGCCCTCAAACTCCCTGGAACTGAGACCCTAACTATCCTTGTCCCGGGGGTACTATTAAAGGCAGAGAGTAGAGATGAGCGAATATTTCAATGTTCAATTTGGATTATGTTCGCCGAATTTGCAATATTCGCCGATTAATTCGACAAATATTCGTCGAACATTACTGAATGCCATTATAGTCAATGGGAGGCAAAAAAAAAAAGCATTCACAACACTTTAGAACGGCCCAAAATGCTGCCAAAACACATCAAATGAGGGGCAGACACCAGGAAAGTGGCCTCAATTCACCCACAGTACAAATTGCAGCATTGAACTGCAGCAATCAGCCAGGCACGAGGTATCGGGCTCTGGGACAGCATTTGCAGCTTTCCAATGAACGTCACAGTAAGACGAGGTGGGTGAGGGATCGGTGTAGGGCCCCTTTGCTGGGAGCCCTGATACTACATGTAACACCTCTACCTGCTTTCATGCAGAGCCACACTCAGGTGGCACAAATATAAGTTTTCTAGACTACCACTGTCAGAAAAATTAAAGGATAGTAACACGGGTAGTTGAGTGCAAGGAAGTGGAGGCCTGATGTTCTCGGAGGCCTACTGCTACAGGCAACATGCATAAAGGAGACCTAACCAGGAGTGCTCACATTTCCAAAAATTATTGGCAGACACCACAAAAGTGGCATCAATTTCACCACACTAGAAATAGTAGAAAAGGGACCGACAGGTCTTTCACTACACCCAAACCAGTAGATGGACACTCAACGAGGAGTGTTCACATTGAAAGAATTGAGAGCCTTACCCCACAGAAGTGGCATCAATTTTACCACATTAGAAATAGTAGAATAGGGACTGACAGGTCTTTCAAACCAGCAGATGGACACCCAACTTGGAGTTTTCAAATTTTTAAAAATGAGGGCCTCACTACCATGACTGTTCACATTCCCACAAATTTGTGTTAACATCAGTAGCTGCAGCCACAGAAGTAACACTAAAGATATCACAGAGTGCAGTTACGTGACATTAATGCATCACAATAAAAAATGCAATATCATCTAGTCTGTACAGTCTGAGATTGGGGTGCAAAAGTCCTTGGAGATCCATGACCTGTTCATCTTAATGAAAGTTAGCCGGTTAACACTTTCAGGGGACAGCCATATGCGCTTATCCGTCAGGACACCACCAGCAGCGCTGAAGACTCGTTCTGAGAGAACACTGGCTACCGGACACGATAAAACCTTCAAGGCATGTGAGGCGAGCTCAGGCCACTCCTCCATTTTGGAAGACCAAAATGTGAAAGGGTCCAAATTCTCCCTGATGGTATTGATATTTAGTACTAGATACTCCTGCACCATGCTCTCCATTCGTTCACCACGTTTAAGACTTGGACTCTGTTGTACTGGTGCACAAGTTGGTCTAAAACAAGTGTCAAAGGACTCACAGAAATTGCTTCTTCCACTTCCACCGCTGCTGCTAATGTTTTGGCATTGAAGAATTGACGGGCCGTAGATTGGAATTCTACAGCTGCAATGCAATCTGTGTGCTTCACTGTTGTCTTGGGGAAAAGCTCTCTTAAGGTTTTATACAAGTGTGTTTCGATACTCCAGCTTTCGCGGATCCCTTTCTAGGGCGGGAATCATCTGGCAAAATTTGGTTTTATAACATGGATCTAATAAAGTGGCAACACAGTAGTCAGCATTATTCCTAATCATAACTATATGGGAATCATGTTGCAGATAGTGCAGCATGAAGGCGCTCGTATGCCGGCTCTACCATGAGGTCTGAGACCATGCTATGTTGGTGGCTGTGTAACAATAAAGCTCGTTTCCTCCGTACCCTCCCTCCAACCCCGAACAACAGAGAGGGGAGGATTATCCTCTTCATCCAACAGTTGCTCACCCTTCACCTCTTCCTCCTCCATTTGGTCCTCGGATCTTGCCTCTCCAAAAACAGTTTGCCTGTTATCATCATCACCAGCCCCCCTTGATCGCAGTACTCCACCCTCCCTTGCCACTCACCTGTGTGATGACAGTCATGAACTTCCAGACAATGTTAGCCCTTCCGCAGCCTCCTCTGCTTCCTCCTCTTCTTCTGGGACCACCATCTCCTCCCGCAGGAGGACCGGAATAGTGATGCTGATGACGGCGTAATCTGTGCCCACTCTGTAAGTGTGAGATGCGCCACCTCCGTGCTGCGTTGGCCCAGGCTATACGACATGACATACTTTGTCACAGCTCGTTGCTGCTGCCACAGTCACTGCATCATGTGGAGAGTGGAATTACACCGTGTCGACACATTGTATATCAACCTGTTAATTGGCATGGACAAAGACCTCTGTATCAATGCAAGTGGATGAGTAGAGGGGTGCGAATGGCAGAAATGAGCATACAGCTTACGTGCTTTCTGGAGCAAGTCATCCAGGCCAGAATAGTGGCTGAGAAAACTCTGCACCACCAGGTTGAGGATGTGGGCCATGCAAGGCACGTGTGTGAGCTTGCCTTGGCATAGGGTCGCCACCAGGTTTGCACCATTATCGGATACAGCCTTCCCTGGATGCAGGTTCAGCGGAGACAGCCATTGATTAAATTCAGCCTGGAGAGCTGTCCACAACTCTTCAGCTGTATGACTGCGATCTCCAAGGCATATCAATTTTAAGACTCCCTGATTTCGGTGAGCCCTGGCTGCACAGTACCGAGGTGGCAGGGGTTCGCTAAGCACTGTTGGATCTTGTGTCTCATGAAGGCAGAGGTTCAGGGCGCAGGTGGAGGCCCTAGAGGAGATAGATGAAGGCAGAAGCAGTGGAGGAAGTGTTTAATGTAGAGGTTTGGCCTGCAAGCCTTGGGAATTCCAACACTTGTGGAGCAGCGCATGTTATGTTTAGGTAGCTGAGGAGAAAAAGCAAAAACGGCAATACACCAGAGAGGCTGGAACCTATTGGATTGCAGTAACCTGAACTAACCACACAACTAGAGGTAGCCGTGGAGCGTTCCTACGTTGATCCTAGACGCCTTGTCACAGCCTGAGAGATAACTACACCTAAAGGCAGAAAGATGAAAGCTATCTGCCCCGGAGCAGATCCCCAAAGAAAATAGGAAGCCCCCAAACATGTAATGGCGGTTAGACAAGAAAAAGCACGGACACAGACGGAAAATAGAATGAGCAAACAATGGGGCCCAATTTGTCTAGACAGAAAAGTACAGGAAAGAATTCTGACTGCATTCCAACAAAAAAAACTAAAAAATACCAACTCTTCTGATTGCAAAAACACCTGAGATCACACGATCTCCACCACCTAAATCAGATCTCTGGTGTAACAAAACTAAGCCACAGCCACTGAAAAAACAGGAAAAAGCAAATGAACAAATAACAGTGGCTACAAATAAACTGAGAGGAGCACAGGCCCCAGGAGGGGACCCGGCTGACCTCCACAAAAGTGCAGAAAATTTATGCAAAAAGCAAGCACAAAATGAAAAGCAGAAAATATCTTATCTGAAAGCAGCAGATGCATGCAAGACTCCAGCAGACTTCCAAATGAACCAGAAACCACAATTGAGACAAGAACAATTGATCACCGGCAACCATCATGGGAGGGAACCTCCCTTATATCAGTCCAGTCCGTGATCCCAGATTGCCATTCCTCGCTGTAAGGTTCAGTACTGTCTGCAACCACCAGAGGGAGCCTCTGCTCAGAAACCATCTCCAGCACATTCATAACAAGCGCCTGTCCCCACAGCCACAAGAGTCACCCAGTGTTCAGTCAGCGAGATGTAACACCCTTGGCCATGATTACTCGTCCAAGTGTCTAAGGTGATATACACCCTGGCAGACAGAGATTTTGTCAAGGAACAGGTGATGTTGCCTGCTACATGCTGGTGTAGGACAGGCACAGCTTTCTTTGAAAAATAATGGCGACTGGGTTAATTGGTACTGGGGACTGCAACGGCCATCAGCTTTCAGAAACCGTCGGTATCCACCAGGCGGAAAGGCAGCATTTTTGTGGCCAACAAATTTGAGATGGTGGAGTTCAACCTCTTAGCTTTGTCATGCTTAGGAGGAAACAATCTTTTCCGTGACCACAACTGCAGAACCGTGGGCTGGCTGCAGTGATGTGAGAGGGCGGAGTACAGTGAACCGGACAAACTGCTGGACAGTGAGAGAGGTGCAGGCGGAGATGTTACTGTGGATTTAGAAACTTCTGGTGTGATCGTTCTCTGAGATCGGTCAAAAACAGCAGGCATGTCCGCTTCCGTTACAGTTGAAGGCGGCCTCTCTATCAGTGTGACCCGATCGGGTAAAGAACCCAAGGTTCTACGGTCAAAGATCTGCGTCTCAATAGTTGGCACGGTAACAGAGGAGAAGGAAGCAGCATTGGCGATTAATTGGGCGGCTGACGGTGGTTGATGTCCGCTGGTCCACATTTTGCGCAGTGGGATTTCCACACTAAAGCATGTTGATTGCTCATGTGAAGGTTCATACATGTAGTAGTCAAATTATTGCAGTGTTTACCTCGACTCAGTTTTTTTTTTGCAAAGTTGGCAGATTACATGAGTTGGCTCATCCTTTGCAGTGTCAAAAAAGTCCCAGACTAAGCAACCCTTGCTACCCCTGCGAGCTGCAGACCCGCGGACGCTGCTGGTCAGAGGCACAGTTGTGGCTGATGATGCATCGCTTGTCGCGGCTGCATCACTACGTGTCTGTGACGGACGGCGCAACTTAACCTCCTCGTCTTCCTCCTCAGATGACCTACTTAGCTGTGTGCCTCTATGTTCTTGCCAACTGGGATATAACACCTCATCATCATCTTCCCTGTTATCACATTGCTGGCCATTGGAGTCACTCTCCTCTTCTTCCCCTGACAGCACAGTACAGTCCAACTGAGCCTCAGACATCTGAGTCTCATCAGGATCACCTCCCCCACAGGGGTTAACATTTGATGACAGAGTCAGGATGCTGTTGGGACCATACTTCTTCCTGCCCTGGATCCAAGCTAAAAAAAAATTTGGCATCAGTGCAGATTTCATCATCTTGACTCTGCAAAGCTTTTGAGTACACTTCTGATGAACATGGCAAATAATGTGTGAACAGCTCTTCAGAATCACCGATCTGTGGTTCCATGTAGTCAGTTGAACATTTGAATAGTTGGGACATGGAAGGAAGCAAGGGGAATTTGGGTGACATCTGTGGACTGTACTGGGTGTGATGTTGAGGTGGATTAAAAGGAAGAGAGGCCACTTGAAACTGCACTTGCCATCCACTCGAGTACATGCTCTTTCTGGGCATCATCGACAAGGCGTACCGCTGTGCGTCTGCCAAAGAAAGGTAGTGATGTAGCCTGTCCAGTAACATAAGTTGTCAGTTGTCTTTTCATAGGACGTGATGTTGCTTCACTAGTGCTTTCACTAACATTACCACCTACCACGTACACCTTGAACACCAAGCCTAATTCCCCTTCCACCACGGCCTCGCTTTTTCTCAGTCATGTTGCTCAGATAGTGTGGCATGAGCACAGTATTAACACCCAAAAATAAGATTTTAAACTCTGCACCACCTCTGCAGACAGCTGATTTTCAGCAACAGTAAATTCAAAGTTGCAATATGGCATGCTGTATCGTGTTAGTCACAGAAAAAAGATTTTTTTTACCAAGGATCAGACCCCTTTAACACTAGGACTACTGGACTAGTGACCCCGACTAGAACTACTACTAGTGCAAGTAGTCAAAATGACTATAGTACTCCTAGTGTTAACACACTAGATGCTACAAACTGTATTTAAACTCTGGTTCCCTACTGTATGACGTTAATAAGAGAAGATTTTTTTTTCTTTTTGTGGCCTATGTACCAGGCCTCTATAACACACTAGATGCTACAAAAATATTTTTCAAGTGAGGTCCCTTACTGTCTGGGGTGGATTAAGGGTAGCCAGGGCCCCGGGCTGTTCAGACACTGTGGGTCCCGGGGTCATGTGACGGGGTCAAGCGACGGGGTCATCATATACCTGAAACAGATTATTCCAGGCGCCTCCACCCCTCGAACTGTCCACAGTCCCACCGCTCTCTCTTGGAAAAACTCCAATTCTCACCTATCATACATTAACAGTTCCCATCACCAGATAACACATATAGCCAGCAGCTTTTGTTTTGGCCAAAAGATTTTTTAAGCCGCCACCATAACACAGTACACACTTTTGGCCTGGCCCTACTCTACTGTAACCTATTAAATATTTGTTAAAATATGCAATACAATTTAGATATATTTTTATTTATTTTTCAATTTTTAAAATGACCAATGACACCACATACAAGGGACAAATACCACCAGACCACATATTACCACCACAGTGATCGAATAATATCACATACAAGGAACAAATACCGCAACACCATGACCAGAACACATATTACCACCACAAAGTGACCAAATAGTACATATAAGGGTCAAATACCGCAACACCATGTCCAAACCACATATTACCACCACATAGTGACTGAATACTACAATACTGATCAGTAATAAAAAAAAAAACACAATACTATCACCATAAGTGCCATTATACACAGGAGATCTGTACTTAGTATGCAGTGTCTGTGTACAGGTAATACAGTGATCACTGGTGACATTATACACAGGATTTCTGTATATAGTATACAGTGTATAGTGTCAGTGTATAGGTAACACACTGACTCACCAGTGACGTCTCTAGGTGAAGTCCTTAATCTTTGTTTTTCATCTTTCATCCAGCACAGACTGCCATCACTTCTTCCAGCCAGGGCTCGTCTCTGCGGGAAATAGCACAGTTACTCGAGCTCCGCTTGCAGAACACATTACTTAATTTTTCCCAACTTCTACATTACACCACATGAAGAAAAAAAGGCGACATAGTATCACTCTACACAGTAACAGGACCGCCCCCCCATTTAAAACAGTATACTCAAAAAATAAAAAAAATACATCACTGCAGTAATATCCCTTAATTAGCCCCCATGGTAATAATATTTCCCATCCTGGCCCCCGTGTGTCTCATTCCTGGCTTCAGCCATATGTTCTCCCATCCTGCCCTTATGAATATCCATTCTGCCCCATATGATCTCCCTATCCTACCCTATCTGTCTCCATCGTATCCATCCTGCCCCATGATCCTGCAAGATCTTTCTCCAACCCTGCCCCATCTGTCTCCAATCCTGCCCCATGTCTCCAATCATGCCCCGTATCTCCATTCTGCCCCTGTCTCCAATCATGCCCGTATCTCCATTCAGCCCCCTAAGTCTTCAATCATGCCCCCATGTCTCCAATCCTGCCCCATCTGTCTCCAGTCCTGCCCCATCTGTCTCCAATCCTGCCCCCAGTGTCTCCAGTCATGCCCCCATGTCTTTCATCCTGCCCCCTGTGTCTCCAAACATGCCTGTATCTCCATTCTGCCCCTATGTCTCCAATCATGCCCCCATGTCTGCAATCCTGCCCCGTGTCTCCAATCATGCCTCTCTATCTCCATTTTGCCCCATCTGTCTTCAATCCTGCCCCATCTGTCTCCAATCCTGCCCCCAGTGTCTCCAGTCATGTCCCCAGTGTCTCCAATCATGCCCCGTATCTCCATTCTGCCCCGTGTCTCACATTCTGCCCCATGTCCAGCATTCTGCCCCCATGTCCAGCATTCTGCCCCCGTGTCTCACAGTCTGCTCCCATGTCCAGCATTCTGCCCCATGTCTCACAGTCTGCCCCATGTCCAGCATTCTGCCCCATGTCTCACAGTCTGCCCCATGTCCAGCATTCTGCCCCATGTCTCACAGTCTGCCCCCATGTCCAGCATTCTGCCCCATGTCTCACAGTCTGCCCCCATGTCCAGCATTCTGCCCCCATGTCACGCATTCTGCCCCATGTCTCACAGTCTGCCCCCCATGTCCAGCATTCATGTCCCCATGTCTCACAGTCCCGCCCCCCGTGTCCAGGCCGCATTCTTCCCCATGTCCATTCTGTCCCCCGAGTCTCACAGGCTGCCCCGGGCCGGGCCCCCCGGATCACCGCTCAATAAAAAAAACAAAAAAAACAAAACACGTCCTTCTTACCTTGCTGTGCTCCAGCGGCGAAGTTCCCTCCACGCAGCTGAAGCGCACACTCGCCGGCGACTGACAATGACGTCAGACGCTGGTGACGTGCGCGCTGCGGCTGACGTCAGCTGCCAGCCTCCGATTGGCTGGCGGCTGTTAACTATTGACGTGAAGGCGCAGGCCTGCACGTTAATAGCGTTAAACTGCCACAGCGCGTCGTCGCTAAGGGCCCGGTTTAGCCTGCCGGCTGCCGATAGGGGCCCGGTGAGCAGAAGAGACGGAGTCCGATGCGGGCCCCCTCTGCCCACCGGGCCCCGTACGCCAGTCAGGGCAGTAATGCCCTGAAGGCGGCCCTGTGTTGGGCACCCCACACCACTGGGCCCTGGGCTACCGCCCAGATTGACCCTCTGGTAATCCGCCCCTGCTTACTGTATGACGTTAATTTGAGAAGAATTTGTTTGTGGTCTATGTATTAGGCCTCTATAACACACTAGATGCTACAAACTGTTTTTAAACTCAGATCCCTTACTGTATGACGTTAATAACGGAAGATTTTTTTGGGGGTGGCCTATGTATCAGCCCTCTATAGCACACTAGATGCTACAAACTCTTTAAAATCAGGTCCCTTACTGTATGACTTTAATAACAGAAGACAAAAAAACCTGACTGGCACATCCAGACTAATGTGAACTAGGTGCAAACCAAGGGAAGCTACCCCCATGTAAAACATACAAAAAAAGGCTGCACTCAAGCATACTAAGGCATGACAATATGGAATACATGAAATTTAGAATAGCAATATGGCTTTGGAATATAAGGAAAAATTTGAGACGCTTAGTATAAACATTTGGCCAAACATTTTAAAGCCCACCAACCATCGTCAAGGTGGTCTCAATACTGGTGAGTCCCTGACCTAATGTGAACATACCTCTATTAGGCTGATATCTGAATTTCTGGGTGAATATGCACCTCTGTCAGCAATGCCTGCATTTATGGGTAAAGTAGGGAACTGGTGTAATTAAAATCACCACCTGGTGGGAGCGGAGTGCTCGGTCAGCAAGCTAACATTCAATAGACAAAAAAACCTGACTGGCACATCCAGACTAATGTGAACTAGGTGCAAACCAAGGGAAGCTACCCCCATGTAAAACATACAAAAAAAGGCTGCACTCAAGCATACTAAGGCATGACAATATGGAATACATGAAATTTAGAATAGCAATATGGCTTTGGAATATAAGGAAAAATTTGAGACGCTTAGTATAAACATTTGGCCAAACATTTTAAAGCCCACCAACCATCGTCAAGGTGGTCTCAATACTGGTGAGTCCCTGACCTAATGTGAACATACCTCTATTAGGCTGATATCTGAATTTCTGGGTGAATATGCACCTCTGTCAGCAATGCCTGCATTTATGGGTAAAGTAGGGACCTGGTGTAATTAAAATCACCACCTGGTGGGGGCGGAGTGCTCGGTCAGCAAGCTAACATTCAATAGACAAAAAAACCTGACTGGCACATCCAGACTAATGTGAACTAGGTGCAAACCAAGGGAAGCTACCCCCATGTAAAACATACAAAAAAAGGCTGCACTCAAGCATACTAAGGCATGACAATATGGAATACATGAAATTTAGAATAGCAATATGGCTTTGGAATATAAGGAAAAATTTGAGACGCTTAGTATAAACATTTGGCCAAACATTTTAAAGCCCACCAACCATCGTCAAGGTGGTCTCAATACTGGTGAGTCCCTGACCTAATGTGAACATACCTCTATTAGGCTGATATCTGAATTTCTGGGTGAATATGCACCTCTGTCAGCAATGCCTGCATTTATGGGTAAAGTAGGGACCTGGTGTAATTAAAATCACCACCTGGTGGGGGCGGAGTGCTCGGTCAGCAAGCTAACATTCAATAGACAAAAAAACCTGACTGGCACATCCAGACTAATGTGAACTAGGTGCAAACCAAGGGAAGCTACCCCCATGTAAAACATACAAAAAAAGGCTGCACTCAAGCATACTAAGGCATGACAATATGGAATACATGAAATTTAGAATAGCAATATGGCTTTGGAATTTAAGGAAAAATTTGAGACGCTTAGTATAAACATTTGGCCAAACATTTTAAAGCCCTCCAACCATCGTCAAGGTGGTCTCAATACTGGTGAGTCCCTGACCTAATGTGAACATACCTCTATTAGGCTGATATCTGAATTTCTGGGTGAATATGCACCTCTGTCAGCAATGCCTGCATTTATGGGTAAAGTAGGGACCTGGTGTAATTAAAATCACCACCTGGTGGGGGCGGAGTGCTCGGTCAGCAAGCTAACATTCAATAGACAAAAAAACCTGACTGGCACATCCAGACTAATGTGAACTAGGTGCAAACCAAGGGAAGCTACCCCCATGTAAAACATACAAAAAAAGGCTGCACTCAAGCATACTAAGGCATGACAATATGGAATACATGAAATTTAGAATAGCAATATGGCTTTGGAATATAAGGAAAAATTTGAGACGCTTAGTATAAACATTTGGCCAAACATTTTAAAGCCCACCAACCATCGTCAAGGTGGTCTCAATACTGGTGAGTCCCTGACCTAATGTGAACATACCTCTATTAGGCTGATATCTGAATTTCTGGGTGAATATGCACCTCTGTCAGCAATGCCTGCATTTATGGGTAAAGTAGGGACCTGGTGTAATTAAAATCACCACCTGGTGGGGGCGGAGTGCTCGGTCAGCAAGCTAACATTCAATAGACAAAAAAACCTGACTGGCACATCCAGACTAATGTGAACTAGGTGCAAACCAAGGGAAGCTACCCCCAGCCTTTTTTTGTATGTTTTACATGGGGGTAGCTTACCTTGGTTTGCACCTAGTTCACATTAGTCTGGATGTGCCAGTCAGGTTTTTTTGTCTATTGAATGTTAGCTTGCTGACCGAGCACTCCGCCCCCACCAGGTGGTGATTTTAATTACACCAGGTCCCTACTTTACCCATAAATGCAGGCATTGCTGACAGAGGTGCATATTCACCCAGAAATT
This sequence comes from Oophaga sylvatica, assembly GCA_033576555.1. Classification (NCBI taxonomy): domain Eukaryota; kingdom Metazoa; phylum Chordata; class Amphibia; order Anura; family Dendrobatidae; genus Oophaga; species Oophaga sylvatica. The sequence goes on from JARQOD010000005.1 coordinate 334,007,766, forward strand.
CAGATATCAGCCTAATAGAGGTATGTTCACATTAGGTCAGGGACTCACCAGTATTGAGACCACCTTGACGATGGTTGGTGGGCTTTAAAATGTTTGGCCAAATGTTTATACTAAGCGTCTCAAATTTTTCCTTATATTCCAAAGCCATATTGCTATTCTAAATTTCATGTATTCCATATTGTCATGCCTTAGTATGCTTGAGTGCAGCCTTTTTTTGTATGTTTTACATGGGGGTAGCTTCCCTTGGTTTGCACCTAGTTCACATTAGTCTGGATGTGCCAGTCAGGTTTTTTTGTCTATTGAATGTTAGCTTGCTGACCGAGCACTCCGCCCCCACCAGGTGGTGATTTTAATTACACCAGGTCCCTACTTTACCCATAAATGCAGGCATTGCTGACAGAGGTGCATATTCACCCAGAAATTCAGATATCAGCCTAATAGAGGTATGTTCACATTAGGTCAGGGACTCACCAGTATTGAGACCACCTTGACGATGGTTGGTGGGCTTTAAAATGTTTGGCCAAATGTTTATACTAAGCATCTCAAATTTTTCCTTATATTCCAAAGCCATATTGCTATTCTAAATTTCATGTATTCCATATTGTCATGCCTTAGTATGCTTGAGTGCAGCCTTTTTTTGTTTTGTTTTACATGGGGGTAGCTTCCCTTGGTTTGCACCTAGTTCACATTAGTCTGGATGTGCCAGTCAGGTTTTTTTGTCTATTGAATGTTAGCTTGCTGACCGAGCACTCCGCCCCCACCAGGTGGTGATTTTAATTACACCAGGTCCCTACTTTACCCATAAATGCAGGCATTGCTGACAGAGGTGCATATTCACCCAGAAATTCAGATATCAGCCTAATAGAGGTATGTTCACATTAGGTCAGGGACTCACCAGTATTGAGACCACCTTGACGATGGTTGGTGGGCTTTAAAATGTTTGGCCAAATGTTTATACTAAGCGTCTCAAATTTTTCCTTATATTCCAAAGCCATATTGCTATTCTAAATTTCATGTATTCCATATTGTCATGCCTTAGTATGCTTGAGTGCAGCCTTTTTTTGTATGTTTTACATGGGGGTAGCTTCCCTTGGTTTGCACCTAGTTCGCATTAGTCTGGATGTGCCAGTCAGGTTTTTTTGTCTATTGAATGTTAGCTTGCTGACCGAGCACTCCGCCCCCACCAGGTGGTGATTTTAATTACACCAGGTCCCTACTTTACCCATAAATGCAGGCATTGCTGACAGAGGTGCATATTCACCCAGAAATTCAGATATCAGCCTAATAGAGGTATGTTCACATTAGGTCAGGGACTCACCAGTATTGAGACCACCTTGACGATGGTTGGTGGGCTTTAAAATGTTTGGCCAAATGTTTATACTAAGCGTCTCAAATTTTTCCTTATATTCCAAAGCCATATTGCTATTCTAAATTTCATGTATTCCATATTGTCATGCCTTAGTATGCTTGAGTGCAGCCTTTTTTTGTATGTTTTACATGGGGGTAGCTTCCCTTGGTTTGCACCTAGTTCACATTAGTCTGGATGTGCCAGTCAGGTTTTTTTGTCTATTGAATGTTAGCTTGCTGACCGAGCACTCCGCCCCCACCAGGTGGTGATTTTAATTACACCAGGTCCCTACTTTACCCATAAATGCAGGCATTGCTGACAGAGGTGCATATTCACCCAGAAATTCAGATATCAGCCTAATAGAGGTATGTTCACATTAGGTCAGGGACTCACCAGTATTGAGACCACCTTGACGATGGTTGGTGGGCTTTAAAATGTTTGGCCAAATGTTTATACTAAGCGTCTCAAATTTTTCCTTATATTCCAAAGCCATATTGCTATTCTAAATTTCATGTATTCCATATTGTCATGCCTTAGTATGCTTGAGTGCAGCCTTTTTTTGTATGTTTTACATGGGGGTAGCTTCCCTTGGTTTGCACCTAGTTCACATTAGTCTGGATGTGCCAGTCAGGTTTTTTTGTCTATTGAATGTTAGCTTGCTGACCGAGCACTCCGCCCCCACCAGGTGGTGATTTTAATTACACCAGGTCCCTACTTTACCCATAAATGCAGGCATTGCTGACAGAGGTGCATATTCACCCAGAAATTCAGATATCAGCCTAATAGAGGTATGTTCACATTAGGTCAGGGACTCACCAGTATTGAGACCACCTTGACGATGGTTGGTGGGCTTTAAAATGTTTGGCCAAATGTTTATACTAAGCGTCTCAAATTTTTCCTTATATTCCAAAGCCATATTGCTATTCTAAATTTCATGTATTCCATATTGTCATGCCATAGTATGCTTGAGTGCAGCCTTTTTTTGTATGTTTTACATGGGGTAGCTTCCCTTGGTTTGCACCTAGTTCACATTAGTCTGGATGTGCCAGTCAGGTTTTTTTGTCTATTGAATGTTAGCTTGCTGACCGAGCACTCCGCCCCCACCAGGTGGTGATTTTAATTACACCAGGTCCCTACTTTACCCATAAATGCAGGCATTGCTGACAGAGGTGCATATTCACCCAGAAATTCAGATATCAGCCTAATAAAGGTATGTTCACATTAGGTCAGGGACTCACCAGTATTGAGACCACCTTGACGATGGTTGGTGGGCTTTAAAATGTTTGGCCAAATGTTTAAACTAAGCGTCTCAAATTTTTCCTTATATTCCAAAGCCATATTGCTATTCTAAATTTCATGTATTCCATATTGTCATGCTTAGTATGCTTGAGTGCAGCCTTTTTTTGTATGTTTTACATGGGGTAGCTTCCCTTGGTTTGCACCTAGTTCACATTAGTCTGGATGTGCCAGTCAGGTTTTTTTGTCTATTGAATGTTAGCTTGCTGACCGAGCACTCCGCCCCCACCAGGTGGTGATTTTAATTACACCAGGTCCCTACTTTACCCATAAATGCAGGCATTCGACAGAGTGATATTCACCCAGAAACAGATATCACCTAATAGAGGTATGTTCACATTGGTCAGGGACTCACCATATTGAGACCCCTTGACATGTTGGTGCTTTAAATGTTTGGCCAAATGTTTATACTAAGCGTCTCAATTTTCTTATATTCAAGCCAATCTATCTAATTTCATGTATTCCATATTCAGCTAGTACTGAGTGAGCTTTTGTATTTACATGGGTAGCTCCTGGTTGCACTAGTCACATTAGTCTGATTCCAGTCAGTTTTTGTTATTGAATGTTAGCTTGCACCGAGCATCCGCCAAGTGGTATTTAATTACACAGTCCCTACTTTACCATAAATCAGGCATGGACAGGTCATATCACCAATCAGAATCACTATGAGAGTCACATTAGTCAGGACTCACCATATTGGACCCCTGACGTGGTTGGTGGCTTTAAAATGTTTGGCCAAATGTTTATACTAAGCGTCTCAAATTTTTCCTTATATTCCAAAGCCATATTGCTATTCTAAATTTCATGTATTCCATATTGTCATGCCTTAGTATGCTTGAGTGCAGCCTTTTTTGTATGTTTTACATGGGGGTAGCTTCCTTGGTTTGCACCTATCACATTAGTCTGGATGTGCCAGTCAGGTTTTTTTGTCTATTGAATGTTAGCTTGCTGACCGAGCACTCCGCCCCCACCAGGTGGTGATTTTAATTACACCAGGTCCCTCTTTACCCATAAATGCAGGCATTGCTGACAGAGGTGCATATTCACCCAGAAATTCAGATATCAGCCTAATAGAGGTATGTTCACATTAGGTCAGGACTCACCAGTATTGAGACCACCTTGACGATGGTTGTGGGCTTTAAAATGTTTGGCCAAATGTTTATACTAAGCGTCTCAAATTTTTCCTTATATTCCAAAGCCATATTGCTATTCTAAATTTCATGTATTCCATATTGTCATGCTTAGTATGCTTGAGTGCAGCCTTTTTTTGTATGTTTTACATGGGGTAGCTTCCCTTGGTTTGCACCTATTCACATTAGTCTGGATGTGCCAGTCAGGTTTTTTTGTCTATTGAATGTTAGCTTGCTGACCGAGCACTCCGCCCCCACCAGGTGGTGATTTTAATTACACCAGTCCCTACTTTACCCATAAATGCAGGCATTGCTGACAGAGGTGCATATTCACCCAGAAATTCAGATATCAGCCTAATAGAGGTATGTTCACATTAGGTCAGGGACTCACCAGTATTGAGACCACCTTGACGATGGTTGGTGGGCTTTAAAATGTTTGGCCAAATGTTTATACTAAGCGTCTCAAATTTTCCTTATATTCCAAAGCCATATTGCTATTCTAAATTTCATGTATTCCATATTGTCATGCCTTAGTATGCTTGAGTGCAGCCTTTTTTTGTATGTTTTACATGGGGTAGCTTCCCTTGGTTTGCACCTAGTTCACATTAGTCTGGATGTGCCAGTCAGGTTTTTTGTCTATTGAATGTTAGCTTGCTGACCGAGCACTCCGCCCCACCAGGTGGTGATTTTAATTACACCAGGTCCCTACTTTACCCATAAATGCAGGCATTGCTGACAGAGGTGCATATTCACCCAGAAATTCAGATATCAGCCTAATAGAGGTATGTTCACATTAGGTCAGGGACTCACCAGTATTGAGACCACCTTGACGATGGTTGGTGGGCTTTAAAATGTTTGGCCAAATGTTTATACTAAGCGTCTCAAATTTTTCCTTATATTCCAAAGCCATATTGCTATTCTAAATTTCATGTATTCCATATTGTCATGCCTTAGTATGCTTGAGTGCAGCCTTTTTTTGTATGTTTTACATGGGGGTAGCTTCCCTTGGTTTGCACCTAGTTCACATTAGTCTGGATGTGCCAGTCAGGTTTTTTTGTCTATGAATGTTAGCTTGCTGACCGAGCACTCCGCCCCCACCAGTGTGATTTTAATTACACCAGGTCCCTACTTTACCCATAAATGCAGGCATTGCTGACAGAGGTGCATATTCACCCAGAAATTCAGATATCAGCCTAATAGAGGTATGTTCACATTAGGTCAGGGACTCACCAGTATTGAGACCACCTTGACGATGGTTGGTGGGCTTTAAAATGTTTGGCCAAATGTTTATACTAAGCGTCTCAAATTTTTCCTTATATTCCAAAGCCATATTGCTATTCTAAATTTCATGTATTCCATATTGTCATGCTTTAGTATGCTTGAGTGCAGCCTTTTTTTGTATGTTTAATAACAGAAGAATTTGTTTGTGGTCTATGTTATCAGGCCTCTATAACACACTAGATGCTACAAAAATATTTTTCAAGTCAGGTCCCTTACTATATGATGTTAATAAGAGAAAAATTTGTTTGTGGCCTATGTATCAGGCCTCTGTAACACACTAGATGCTACAAATTCTTTTTAAACTCAAGTCCCTTACTGTATGACGTTAATAACAAATTATTTTTTTTTGTGGCCTATGTACCAGGCCTCTATAACACACTAGATGCTACAAACTGTTTTTAAACTCAGGTCTCCTACTGTATGGTGCTAATAACAGAAGAGTTTTTTTGTGGCCTATGAACCAGGCCTTTATAACACATTAGATGCTACAAATTGTTTTTAAACTCAGGTCCCTTTCTGTATGACGTTAATAACACTGGTCAGCACAAAAGAAATCATCAGTAAAGGTAATATGTCTGTTTTATGGAGCGTGGTGTGCTGATTCCAAAAATATGCTTAGGTTTGCTCTATCGCATAAAGTTTCTGAGATAGACGTATTTTTGTTATTACGTTATTTCTGCATTTTCAATGTATGTAGTTATTCCCATTTCTTTGCTTGTCTTACTTAAAGGGAACCTGTCACCCCCCCCCCAGGGCCTATTATATTAAAAGAGCCACCTTCATCAGCACTAAAGGTACTGCCACACTAAACTATCCCGCTGCCTAATTTAGCGATGTCGTTAAGGACGCTAACGCGGTTAGCGATCTCCATAACGACACCGCACATCGCTCACACTACCCACATCCACGTCAACAGATCCTCCTTGCAGTCAGCCACAGATCACATGCACCGTGTGCAGACAGCAGTGACAGCGGCTATAACGGGCGGCGGCCGCTCCGTGCTGTGGTCTGCTGTGCTGGGAGGGTTCCGGTGCTGTCCCCCTGCTCCGGGCCTGGTGCTCCTGTGGGGGGATGGGTGGTCGGTCTCCTCCTCTTCCCGGCTCGCAGCGCCTGTCTGAGGGAGATGCACGGCTGACACCCAGCGCTCCCAGGAGCAGACGGCCGCCGTGCCAGCAGGCTGATTCTTGGATTAAAAAGGTGCCACACTCAGCGATATATGCTCACCAGCGGGACGCCAACGATAAAAATAGGGTACGGATCGATGAGAACGATGAACGAGATCACAGCAGGATCACAGCAGGGGACACGTCGCTAGTACATGCCACACACAACAACGTCACTAACGAGATCGCTAAATAGTGACGTTTTTTAGCGATCTCGTTAGCGACGCTGTTTAGTGTGGCATACCCTTAAGGCTGCATTCTGTGAAGGTGGCTCTTATGTTTCTTATCACTAGGATCACTAGGACCACGGACAAGATAAAGATCCCCAACTCCCATCAGGACTACAAGATCCCAGGTACTTTTAGCTGCATCACTTTTAATGTGGTGTACCTAATTATTTGTACGAAATGTCCAACTTGGGGTCTGTATGTGGGGTAGACAGGGCAAAAACTGAGAACAAGGATGAATTCCCATCGCCACACAATAAGAGAAAAAAGAATGGATCTACCTATGGCAAAACACTTTTGTATCCCCGGTCATAGCATGATGGACATGAAATTACTTGTATTAAAATGTAACTTTAAATCTGAGAGAGAGAGAAAAGTTTGGGAATATAAACTCATGACGACCTTTGACACTCTCAGTGCTGGAATGAATGTATCACATGGATTTATGTCTTTTTACATCAATTAAGGAATTTGCTTCTCTGACCTTCTGGGGGCATCAAAACACAATACCAGACCCCAATCAGAGGGCAATAAAACTTTCACACTCCTTATCTATGAACTGTTCCAATATTTATGTTCATCCCTTTCCCATAATGACAGTTCTGCTTCACGTCACTTGTCTTACCTATTGCATTATTTCTGTGCTGTGTTGTGTATAAATATGTGATTCTTCAGTTTTTGTTTTAGTCTTTTCCTGATGAAGAGACCTGGGTAGTCTCGAAAGCTTGCAATTTGTTACCATCTTTTCAGTTAGCCATTAAAAGGTATCAACCACTGAGGACTTTCAATTCTAAATATTTTTCTATCTACTGGCTAACACGGTGTCACGCTGTATAGCAGATATATATATGTGATGTCAGTAATCTATATCAAAAGGGCAACATACTATATAACATGCGCATAGATATATGATAACATAGAATTACCTGACAGAATGTCCAGTGGGTCAATACTGAATCCGTTATACGCTGTCTCCGGCAAAGGGTGACCGGGGTCTATGCTGACCCTAAACTGGGGTCCTGACTAATCCCTCTACCTGGAGGTACTGTTAAAGGTACAGAGGTCCAGGCCACCAGCGTAAACCCTGTCTCCTATCAATCCCTGCCAACTGTAATCTAGTCCTAAGAAGGACCCTGATTACCACCAAAGGGAATGAACAGGTAACGGTTAATGAACAGAAAGACATACAAGAAAGACAAGAAATAAAGTAAATAAAGTCTTACATACAACACTCACACACAGTAGGAACACCTAAGGTCTCAGAGATAAACTATAAGCTATAAGAGTAAAAACAACTAAGGAGCTCTTAGCTTAAGTATTCTCAGAACCGCTCCAGTCTGCTAGACTACATGAATGCTTTCACCGGCATCTAACCAGCAGACTGGCAGCTATATAAAGGAAACTAATTAGAACATAATCAAAAGCAGCCGGGCGAGGCTGGACCTAGTCTTAGCAAAGAGCTAGGTAAAATTAACTCTCTCATTACCAAACACAAAGAAACAGCAGCTCAGCTGTGAGAAGTCAGAATGTGCAATCGCGACGATCTTCGTGGCGATGCACCCATGACAGTACCCCCCCTTCTACGAGGGGCCTCCGGACCCTCATGACCAGGTCTGTCCGGGTAAGTTGTGTGAAAGGTCCGAACCAATCGATCTGCGTTAGCATCAGACGCAGGGACCCACGTCCTCTCCTCAGGACCATACCCCCTCCAATGAACTAAGTACTGAGGGGATCGGCGACTGAGACGTGAGTCAATGATTTTCGACCCATGAAATTCCACGTTATCATTGACCACCACTGAAGGAGGAGGTAGAGGTGACGGTATGACTGGTGCCACATACTTTTTAAATAATGACTTGTGAAACACATTATGAATTTTAAACGTAGGAGGGAGGTCCAGACGAAATGCCACAGGATTAATTATGAAACTGATCCTGTACGGCCCGATGAATCTGGGACCCAACCTCCAGGAGGAAACTTTAAGTTTTATATTCCTGGTAGACAACCAAACCAGATCGTTCACCTTCAGATCTAGACCAGAAACTCTCCTCCTATCAGCCATCCGTTTGTAACGGTTCCCCGTAACCTTCAGTCTTAAGCGATCTGGAACTATCAGTCTCCCTGGAAGTCCCACAGGGGCGTCCCCCTGAGCCCCCAATACCTCCCCCTCAAGCTCAGAGCATACAGCTGACACTACAACTCCCTCCTGAGGAATAGGAACCGGATCATCCGTCTTCCCGGCCCCTGGGAAAGTACGAGATAAGGCATCAGGAAGCAACTTTATTGAGCAGTCATATGCGCGATGAGGAGGTAACTCTTTACACCCCTCCTCTGAGAACATCTCCCCAAAGTCCTCCAGAAAAGGAGGCAAAGTCCTAGGCACAACCGCACCGATGACCGTGCTCATGCAGTTATTCCTGCAAAATTCACCCCACTGGCTTATCTTTCTGGATTGCCAATCAATCACTGGGTTATGTTTAGCCAACCAAGGAAGTCCCAACACAATAGGAGTAGGTAGACCCTCCAACACATAACAAGACAATTGCTCTTTATGTATTGCCCCTACTCGAAGATCTATGTTATGAACAGCTTGTACCAAGCTACCTTGACCGAGAGGTCTAGAATCAATAGAGACTATAGGGACTGGTTTGGCCAATACACTCAGTTGCATACCATGCACCTGGGCAAACCGAGCGTCCACCAGATTAGCCCCGGACCCACTATCAAGAAAAACAGAAATCCTCTCAGTTCTAGTACCAATCACCACCTCCGCAGGCACGAGAAACTGAGAGGGATTTGGGGACGAAATACACACTCCCAGGTTAACTCCTTTGCTCAAAGAGGCCCGGGATGGACACCCCCCAACAAAATGTCCCTCTCTCCCGCAAAAGAAACACCTTCTAGTCTTGCGGTGCACCGCCGATTCCCTCCTACAAAATGATGTCCCTCCCAACTGCATGGGCTCCTCAGAACAGACCAGGGGAACCTCAGTATAAGGGACTTTAGTAGTAGGTGGAGTCATCACGGGAGGCGGAGTTACCTCGCGTCTTCCCCGAAGTCGTCTATCAATGCGAATAGCGAGGGCCACAGCAGCCTCCAGTGATGGAGGAGAATCATACTGAGCCAACACATCTTTTAATTTGTCAGACAACCCTTGACAAAACTGGCTCCTAAGAGCTGGGTCATTCCACTGAGTATCTGTTGCCCATCTACGGAACTCAGAAGAATATTCCTCTGCCGGACGATCTCCTTGCCGTATTTTACGTAACTTTGTTTCAGCAAGGGAGACTCGATCCGGATCATCATATACCAGACCCAGGGCAGTAAAAAATCGATCCACTGACTGGAGATCTGGGAGCCTGGAGGAATAGAGAACGCCCAAGATTGAGGGTCCCCTTGTAAGAGCGAGATAACAATTCCCACCCTCTGCTCTTCACTCCCAGATGACCGAGGCCGCAGCCGAAAGTACAATTTACATGCCTCCCGGAAGGTAAAAAATTTGTCCCGCCCACCAGTGAACCTGTCCGGGAGAGCAACCTTAGGTTCAGATCTGGTTTGCTCCGGGGGGACAAAACCTTGGACTTAATGTCTGCAAACTCCATGGACAACCCCTGCAACTGCCGGGCCAGCTGGGCTACTGGATCCATGACAGCTGGGGAGAATCTTTAGTAGGGCCGGTGAAAATGTCACGCTGTATAGCAGATATATATATGTGATGTCAGTAATCTATATCAAAAGGGCAACATACTATATAACATGCGCATAGATATATGATAACATAGAATTACCTGACAGAATGTCCAGTGGGTCAATACTGAATCCGTTATACGCTGTCTCCGGCAAGAGGGTGACCGGGGTCTATGCTGACCCTAAACTGGGGTCCTGACTAATCCCTCTACCTGGAGTACTGTTAAAGGTACAGAGGTCCAGGCCACCAGCGTAAACCCTGTCTCCTATCAATCCCTGCCAACTGTAATCTAGTCCTAAGAAGGACCCTGATTACCACCAAAGGGAATGAACAGGTAACGGTTAATGAACAGAAAGACATACAAGAAAGACAAGAAATAAAGTAAATAAAGTCTTACATACAACACTCACACACAGTAGGAACACCTAAGGTCTCAGAGATAAACTATAAGCTATAAGAGTAAAAACAACTAAGGAGCTCTTAGCTTAAGTATTCTCAGAACCGCTCCAGTCTGCTAGACTACATGAATGCTTTCACCGGCATCTAACCAGCAGACTGGCAGCTATATAAAGGAAACTAATTAGAACATAATCAAAAGCAGCCGGGCGAGGCTGGACCTAGTCTTAGCAAAGAGCTAGGTAAAATTAACTCTCTCATTACCAAACACAAAGAAACAGCAGCTCAGCTGTGAGAAGTCAGAATGTGCAATCGCGACGATCTTCGTGGCGATGCACCCATGACACACGGTACGAAGATATACATCTTTACTTTAGTACATTTCACAAAAATTCTCCAGCATTTCACCAGCAAAACTGAAGGAAGGGGTATTTGTTGGTCCTCAGATCAGAGAGCTTATGAGAGATGATGTGTTTGAAGGAACTCTAAATGATAAGGAATTGAGATCTTGGAAAAGCATCAAGTGGATCTGTGAAAACCTCCTAGGAAAACAAAAATCTCCACAATATGTTGACTGTATTGAGGAACTGCTAAATGCATACCAGTGTCTTGGATGTCGCATGTATCTGAAAATGCACGTTTTGCATTCACATTTAGATTTCTTCCAAACGAGAAGAAATTGAAGGATGGCACTCACCGTTCAAATATTGTAGACTTTATGAAACAGGTAAAAAACATCGACACGGGAGTAATGTGCTGAGTGCGGACTAATGCCGTTTCGCGCTTCGGCGATTCAACGGGTCCTGACCCGTTGAAGCGCAGAAGCGCAAAACGGCTGTAGTCCGCATTCAGCACATTACTCCCGTGCCGATGTTTTTTACCTGTTGAATAAAGTCTACAATATTTGAACGGTGAGTGCCATCCTTCAATTTCTTCTCGTTTGGACATTAGATCTGTTTGTTTCTTTGGATTGAGCACCCGTTCATTGAGGGTTTATGGTGTTTTTTTATGTGTGTGTGGTGTAACCTCTAACCAGAGCGGAGGTCGTGGCAGCGCAGCAGCGCCAAATCAACACACTAGGTGACTAGATGCTACAAAAATATTTTTCAAGTCAGGTCCCTTACTGTATGACGTTACTAACAGAAGAATTTGTTTGTAGCCTCTGGATCAGGCCTCTACAGCTTTATTTCAACCCAAACAAATGACAAAGTGTGCTACAGCGGGTTATCTAACTATTTGCAACTGAAAAATTATAATTTTCTTTTAATGTGCCTTAAGTCTGCAGACAGGTTACTATCACCACCACAAAATGACTACGTGGGATACAGTAGGCTATTTCACATTTAGCACCTGGAAAAATTATTAAAAAAAAAATTATGTGCCTTAGGTCTGCAGACTAGCTGTTTAATTTTTTTTCATTAGCTACATGTGTATTAGATCACAATAGAAGCAGTGCACAACTCGTGCCTTGCTGGATTTGTTTGTGCACCTCAGTATTGGCCAAAAAAGGGCTGGAAGGTAAATTTAACAGCCACACTGGACACTAGCTACCTACAATATGTGACTGATATACAACCACCTAACTAGCTACAATGTGGGATACAGCAGGCTTTTTTCACATTTACCTACTGAAATAATATTATTTAGAATGCTATACTCGTGCATGGAGCACTATAGAAGCAGTGCACAACACACTTGTTAGGACATGTGCCCTGCTGGCTTTGTCTGAGAACCTGTTATGCCCCCCCCCCAAAAAAAAAAAGAAATCCGGAAGGTACATTTTACAGCCAAACTGGACACTATCTAGCTACACTATCTGACTGATCTACAACCGCCGAACTAAATAGCTGAAATTTGGATGCAAACAGTGGCGGCGACAGGAGCAGTCTCTCTGCGCTGTATCAGTGTCAAAATGGCGCTAAAACAAGTTGTCTGCTATTTATATGCAGAGGGACATGTGATTTTAGCAGCCAATAACACAAGTCGTTGTGTCAGGACATTGTGGGTGTTTTCTGCACCCTGATTGGCTAGCTGCAATGTGCACACATAAAGTTAGGAAAAAAAATGGCTGCTGTGCTGTGCTTACAGAAGCACCAGGCCTCTGAGCTCTGCAAACTCCCTCCCCTCATTATACACATGCTAAACGCTCATGATACACCATCATTATCATTGCTAAAATGCGGGAAATATTTTTGTGGCAACGCAAATATTTTCCTGCACTTTTACCAAATGATACCGATTTTATGCAATTTTGCTCGGGTTCCCGATCACGGATCCGAATGTGCTATAGTCGTGCCGAATTTATGTTTGGCGAACATTTCCCGAACAAATTCGCTCATCTCTAGTAGAGAGGCTCGATTCTCTGACCTTGCTATGATCCTGTTAAACCCTAATCTGTCTCCTCCCCCAACTCATGAGGAATGGGAGAGAAAAATGAGGCAAACAAGACACTAAGACACAACAGGGATAACAGAAAACCTCTACCATACAAAAGCACAGATCAACAACAGGGAGAAGAATAGGGACAGGGAGGAATAACTAAATGTGTGTATGGACCAAGAGATAAACACACAAGTACTACAGCAAACTACAGATCACTACTACTACAACTCCACTTGTACCTATTAGCTTTAGCATTTAGCCCAGGAAGATGAATCATTCACTGGTAGGGACTAACCGCTCAGAGACAGCATATATAAAGTTAATGATAAGCACCAAAGGAAACCAAATCTATTTAAAATAGAACTTGAGTCACACCATCTCTAAAGAAGACCTGTAATTCATTAGCCGATGTGACCGACTAACTCCAGGTCTTCCAGTGAGACGTGACACCATCATGACAGGAAATTGTGGAATTTGTTTCAGACTATCCTTCCTGTGCTTGTAACAAGGCTCCAAGGTAACTTCAGTCTAGGCTAGGGCAACTTTTCCCACTTCCTACACCTTCCACTCCCTGGCAGCACATTGCTATGGACTTTATTTTGATCTCCCTGAGTCCTCAGGATGCTCCGTCATCTGAGTGGTGGTGGACTGCTTCTCAAAGATAGCTCACTTTACCCACTGCCTGGTCTTCCATCTACTCCCATACTCGCAGAGAAGTTAATTCAGTACATCTTCCACCTTCATGGGTTCCATCTTCACATTGTATCTGACAGGGAGTTCAGTTCACATCCAGATTCTGGAAAGCCATTTGTAAACTTTTGAACGTGGTCTTGGACTTCTCTTCTGCATACCATCCTCAATCCAGTGATCAGGTGGAGAGAGTTAACCTTTCTAATTTTCTGCGGCATTTCACAAATGTACACAATGATGACTGGGTCAAACTTTTGCCCTGGGCAGAGTTCGGCTATAATAATCATGTAAGCGAAGTCTCTGCAATGTCACCATTCTTTATTGTCTGTGGCCAAATGCACCTTAATAAATGTTTAAATTTTAAGAATCTGGAAAATTCCCCTTCTTTTTTTCATAAATTGTCTATGTGAGGTTGCATGTTTTTCCTTGCTTCTGCACACCGAGAGCCATCCAGGTGAACTGGTTACCACTATTCTAATATTCCTCTCCCTCCCCTGACAGGGACGCCAACATGCTCGTCGCCAAGACCACTTACCGTGTGCACTCCGGAAGCATCCCCAGCCTATAGCTAGGAGGCATTAGTTATTTAAGGCACCCTTCTCTGTAGGATGGTGCCTGAGCAACTTCAGTACCTAGTGTGTTTGTTAGCCACTAGTCCGTTGTCAGGTCCCTGTTCCTGAACCTGTTCTACAATCCTGTACCAGTGCCTGTCCAGTGATCCTGAGTTTGTCCTGTCTGAACCAGCCATTCTGGCCGAATCTGAACCCGTTCTGTCTGAACCGGCACCAGTATGCATACCGCCAGTGATCCTGTGCTGCCAGAAACTCTGAGTCCATACCAGCAACCCTGACCCCTTGGGTCAGCCGCTGCAGTATCATGGACTGCCCTGAAATGGTACCAGGCAGCTACCTGCGGCACTAGCCTATCCTCACCATCAGAGGCTCTAGTGAAGAACCAGGTATTCACTTAGTTATACCCCTCCAAAGTAAGTCCGGACTGTGATCCAGTGAGTCCATATCCAACAGCGTGACCCTGGACGAGCTGTGTATGTGTGTAGCCCAGCTGCGCTTGGTGCCACATGTTACCCAGGAGGATGCATGAAAGATAATTCACAATCACCCGATATTCATCTACACTTCACATTTCTCTAGTGCCACCAGAGGGAGCCCTTTAGAATACGCAGGTATATAAGGGTGTGGAGAGACGGAGCAGTAGCTTAGATCTCCTCAGAAAACCAGAGAGAGAGATAGATCGGATTACACTAGTCTGTGTCAGAGTGTGTTGCAAAGCAGACAAGCTAGTTACCTCAGATGAGCTGAGAAGGAAAGACTAGCCAAAGAAAGACTTATCTGAAAGCCTGAGGACTTCAGGAACTACTCAGCTTACATCGTGGAGTCCAGTAGCAGTGGAAGGGATTGCCACTTAGCCTGGTCAAAGTTGAGTCCACTGAGAGTCCCCCAGCGAGCGTTTCAGAAAGTAAGCGTGCCGATGCTTGGAGAGCGGTGAAGACAGAGAAGGCTGACATCTACTGCTGCCTGTGCTTATGTTAAAGGTGTGAGTAGGACGACAGGCAAGTGGAAAAGGGAAAGAGAGAGTGACTGAGGATGAATAGCAATGATGGCTTACCTCCACTCTGCACTACCGGACACCGGGTCCGAGCTTGCTAGTACCTTCATGGCTAGTGGGAAAAACCGGAGACCCTGCTGGACTACAGGTCACAGAGGGGCCCAATAGTGCTGATACGTAACCGTGGTTAGGAGAACAAGAGTCTAGCAGGGCCCTGCACATAGAGACTTAGTTCTGTCCAAAAGAAGGCTCCACCACAAGATCAGCCGGGCGTAGCAAAGAGAACGGAGTTAAACTTTGTTTTATGCAAGTTAGAAACTCACACACATAAAGACGTAAGGAGGCCCTACACCTACTCAGTGGATTACTGGACGTGCATCCTCCACCCTGAACGGCTTCCCGGGACGTGCCTGAATCTACCACCAGTAAAGGTACAGAAAGAGACTCTTTGTGTGTGTCTGCCTTATTGCCCTGCACCTCTACACCGCCATATACTCCGAGGGATCAGTCTCGCCTGTGGGAGACTTAACACCTTGCTGCCCCATACCCTCAGAGGATCTACATTGCAGCGGTGGTCACCCTGACCAGGAACCACAGGTGGCGTCACGAACATTCTATCATCCCCTGTAAATACCCCCCTTTAGTGAGCGCCCAGGGCCACGAACCGAGCCGTGCTACCCGTGACATCCCCCAGTGAAGTGAACGGGCTCGGTGCCGAGTACCCCAAAGCCCTGGTACGAGCGACTCATCTACTTGGCGTCACGAACAGGATCCGAAGCTCGCGATATGTGAGTCCTGTGTGCCTAAAGTGGACTGTTTTGTGCAAAAAGGCTGTGTTACGTTTTTGTGATTTTTGGCACCATTTTGCCGCCATATTCGTGCCCTGAGGCGCTGGTGAAGAAGAGGGGCGTGTATTGGTGGGCGTGCCCCCCCGTGGCGCGAAAGTAATGGCGCCCTGTCTAAATGTTATTACAATGTCCGAGCCTGCCCCACTGCAAGGGAGATCCGCCTCCTCTTCATCTTCTATGCTAAGAAGAGAAAGCGAAAGTCCCGCCTCCACAGAAAAATCCAGAGTGTTCCAGATGAAAAGCACGGTCTGGCCTGGAGTGAGTTCGTGGAAGGACAGGAGTCGCTGTGTGGAGGAATGGCGGTGCGCAGACCCCGTTCCCCTGAAGAGCTGCAGCCTGTGCCTGAACCGTCCCCAGGTCGGGAAAACGACCTGAGAATGCAGAGAGTGGATGAATTGGATGAGGCGCTGAGGGATATGGCCCGACAACGTGCAGAGATGGAGGCGATGGAGCAGAGCTGGCGTGCCCTGAAACAGCGACTG
The DNA here is from genome assembly GCA_033576555.1 of Oophaga sylvatica. NCBI lineage: Eukaryota > Metazoa > Chordata > Amphibia > Anura > Dendrobatidae > Oophaga > Oophaga sylvatica. The sequence goes on from JARQOD010000005.1 coordinate 334,024,263, forward strand.
CTGTGGGACCGGCTGCTCTCCCCCTGGATGCACAACCGTCACCTGCGCCACTACTGGAACCAGCGGCTGAAGGAGAACCGGAGGCTGGCCCCAAAAGAGCTGATCCTGACTCCGCCGAGGAAGCGGCGGGAGGGAAGGAGGCTGAGGAGGCCTTACCCGGACCGGAACGCTAGCCAGGCCTGGAACCAGAGGCCGCAACGGAAAGCTATCTCCCGGTAGGGACACCGGAGGATCCCCAGCCACTAGCGATGGAAATCGACTGGGAGGAGATGAGTACCTGGACGACGTGGAATACGCCGCCCAGAAGGAGAACGAGTGGCGACGCCGAGAGCATGAGCAGCGGCAGCAGCAGGAGCAGCGAGAGACGCAGCAGCTTCGCCAGAGGTACCGAGAGAAAGAACTTGCTGACAAAGAGATCGTCAGGCGAGACAAAGGTACGCTCCGGGAACCGCGGCGCCAGGGGAAGGTGTGTGCCTCTATGTTCCGAGGAGGTTGGGGGTTCATACGCGAGCCCGGGATCTCTCAGAAGATCTTCGTTCATTGCTGTGATGTAGAGTCTAACCTGCTAAAAGGGGATGTTGTCACTTACACGCAGCACTGGGGTCTTAAGGGGTGGTATGCCCTGAACGTCTCCCGAATCAGCGACCCAGTCCCTGAAGCCGGCAACGCACCCCGCGTCTCAGCGTCCCAGGCCCCAACCACATCAGCGCCCGGCCGCGCACCTGCGTTCTACCCTGCGTCCCATTCTGCCACGCTAAAGAGCGCAACGATTGCAAATGCGCCCTCTACTGAGCCACTCCGTGCACCTGCGTTCCATTCTGCAATGCTGAAGAGCGCAGCGACTGCAAGTGCGCTCTCAACTGAGCCAGACCGCACATCTGCATCACCATTGGAAACGCTGCAGAGCCTAAGCATAAGTGAGGCACCTGTCAGGCCTCCAAGAAATCGCAAAGTTGAAACGAAAACTGTAGCTACACAGACACCGGGTAGCAGGACACGATCTTATTGTGATGCGTTACAGAACGCACCGTATGCTTCCAGCCGCCGGTATGGAAGATGCCGCTATGTTCAGAGAAGATATGGCGATGCCGCAGTAGAACCCGGACAGGGTTTACTGAACTGTAGAAAGTTATGAAGAATTGCACTTTATTGAAAATGTTATATGATGATGTTTACATGCTTGAAGTATGGTACCCCAGTTGGGTAAAGTGTTAATGTGATATGTGAAATGCTCTTTTTGAAGGACTGCGTGGCTGAGGACTTTGCCAGCCCAAAAACTGTGTTGCAAATAGTTGGCACTCGGTGCCCCATCTTGGTTTTATGTAAGCCATTCTACCTCAGAAGAAAAACCCGTAAGGTGTGGCCTTGAGTGAGGTCTGCAGTAGAGAAGTCCTGCAGCCCACCCAGGACCACCGTGGGAGGTTTGGTGCGGGTCCTCCACAAGAATCCTGTATTTATTTGCACCGTGAAAGTATTTGATATTTTTCTATTTGCTAATTTGTACACATTGTAACGTTTGAAGTTTCCTTACCTCCCGCAAGGGATGAGTTATGTTTATTGTTATGTTATAAAAATTGTTTTCTTTTTCAGCCCGGGAGTGCTGATATTAACTAGGGGGGGATGTGTAGCCCAGCTGCGCTTGGTGCCACATGTTACCCAGGAGGATGCATGAAAGGTAATTCACAATCACCCGATATTCATTCACACTTCACATTTCTCTAGTGCCACCAGAGGGAGCCCTTTAGAATACGCAGGTATATAAGGGTGTGGAGAGACGAAGCAGTAGCTTAGATCTCCTCAGAACACCAGAGAGAGAGATAGATCGGATTACACTAGTCTGTGTCAGAGTGTGTTGCAAAGCAGACAAGCTAGTTACCTCAGATGAGCTGAGAAGGAAAGACTAGTCAAAGAAAGACTTATCTGAAAGCCTGAGGACTTCAGGAACTACTCAGCTTACATCGTGGAGTCCAGTAGCAGTGGAAGGGATTGCCACTTAGCCTGGTCAAAGTTGAGTCCACTGAGAGTCCCCCAGCGAGCGTTTCAGAAAGTAAGCGTGCTGACGCTTGGAGAGCAGTGAAGACAGAGAAGGCTGACACCTACTGCTCCCTGTGCTTATGTTAAAGGTGTGAGTAGGACGACAGGCAAGTGGAAAAGGGAAAGAGAGAGTGACTGAGGATGAATAGCAATGATGGCTTACCTCCTCTCTGCTCTACCGGACACCGGGTCCGAGCTTGCTAGTACCTTCACGGCTAGTGGGAAAAACCGGAGACCCTGCTGGACTACAGGTCACAGAGGGGCCCAATAGTGCGGATACGTAACCGGGGTCAGGAGAACAAGAGTCTAGCAGGGCCCTGCACATAGAGACTTAGTTCTGTCCAAAAGAAGGCTCCACCACAAGATCAGCCGGGCGTAGCAAAGAGAACGGAGTTAAACTTTGTTTTATGCAAGTTAGAAACTCACACACATAAAGACGTAAGGAGGCCCTACACCTACTCAGTGGATTACTGGATGTGCATCCTCCACCCTGAACGGCTTCCCGGGACGTGCCTGAATCTACCACCAGTAAAGGTACAGAAAGAGACTCTTTGTGTGTGTCTGCCTTATTGCCCTGCACCTCTACACCGCCATATACTCCGAGGGATCAGTCTCGCCTGTGGGAGACTTAACACCTTGCTGCCCCATACCCTCAGAGGATCTACATTGCAGCGGTGGTCACCCTGACCAGGAACCACAGGTGGCGTCACGAACATTCTATAATCCCCTGTAAATATCCCCCTTTAGTGAGCGCCCAGGGCCACGGACCGAGCCGTGCTACCCGTGACATCCCCCAGTGAAGTGAACGGGCTCGGTGCCGAGTACCCCAAAGCCCTGGTACGAGCGACTCATATGTCGTTCTCAAAAACTGACAGTGGCATTAAACAAGTTAACTGACATGTGTTAGAGGCAGATGATGGCTGAATATCACAGCTATCATCTGCTGGGAAAAATGCGTGCTCAGGAACTGATCCGGCATCGAAGTCATGGAGCTGGCATACGATGTAATTGTCTATAAAGGGTTAATAATCTGTGTGTCCAGAAAACCCTTTTCATATTCATTAGCTACCTACTCTTAGTAAAAAGTAATTTTTGTCATTGAAATTAAGGGTTGTCCATCCTAGGTCCTCCAGGACAAAATACAGAAAATGTACTCATGCTGACACTCTTGCTAATAAATGGGAATTCCCTTGTATTCATTCAAAATTCACTAAAATTAATTTTAAATATAATTTCAAAACTATACAACTCCTTTATGATCAGTGTTGTCCACTTTGTAACAGTGTTAACATGTTTTTGTTTTTTAAAAAAAGGTCTTGCTGTGTAGCTTCTATTACAATGGATAAGACTTATTGCCAAAATTGTGTAACAAATAAAGAAGCCAAAGAGGCAGAACCACAGCTCTGTCAGATCTTTAAAGGGAATGTGTCATCAGTAAATAACTTAGTTTAAATCAGGTTTTTATTTTAAATGCTTTTTTAAATTTTGGTAATTTCAAGCTGCATAAGAAAAAAAAATAAACAAACTTTGCATTTTTTTTTATACTGGTTATTGGGATTATCCTTAACTCACACTTCCTGACCTTGCATAAATCCACATGTACAGTACATTAGCAGCAATAAACAGACTCTGAGCCTATCTTTTGCACTAAAGCATCTAATTGTGTGCAAAGGAAAAAAGGGGTCCGAGAAGTTGTAACATCACCTATTGTGATTGGTGGATCCTGTGTTATTATCTGTGTATAATAGTGTTGCCTGTTATTGTAATCCTGCCTCTGATGATAATGAGACTTCTAAAAACACTTCTATAAAGAACAATAAAGTATGACAATCTAATAAGCCAGTATAAAACATAAAATATTTCTATATTTTTTAATATAGTGATATTAAAAATAATTACAAATAAATTTAACACAAAAGCTGATTTAAGCAATAGGTCATTTTCTGATGATACATTTTCTTTAAGATTTTATTAAGAGTGCAGCAGGGGCATATGTTAGCAGTATGAGCTGACCAATTTCTGAAATGCGGCAGACAACCTAATGAAATTTATCACAATATTACAGGTTTTGGCAAATCTTGTTTGTGCTCTTTAGGGTTCACTCACACTGGAGGTATATGCTATTGACACTTGGATCAAACTCCATCAGACTTTGATCCAAGTGTCATATGAGTGTGATCCGATTCTCTCGCATGAGAGAATCGCAGCATAAGTCCAGAAAAATTTATTTCTCAATCTTCTTCATTGTTTGTGTGCGCATACATCGGACTGCACTCAGATGACATCCGACTGCAGTCTGTTCTTTCACTTGAACCTATAAAGTTGTATGGCTGTGTGCGATCCATTATCAGCATACTGTGGTTGTTTTCGCATGCTGAATTGCCATGAGGAAATAATCGGAGATCTGCACGGCCTCATAGTACCTTGTATAACATTGGTCCGAGTGGTCATGTTATATAGCAGTGTGAGCGTACCCTTAAAGGGAATCTGTCACCAAATATGACCTATCTAATCTATTAATATGGGCATAAAGGTTATAGACTGTTGAAAAATGTAATCTCTGTGTGCCCCATATCAGATGCCATGTTGAGAAATAATCTTTTATTACTTTATATAAATTACCTTTTCCAGGGATGATGTTGCCTGGAAGATAACTCTGCCTTCAGGGCTTATTTTACATGAAGGCAGCGTTACCAGTATTCTGCCGCTGATGTATGTAAGTGAGATGTGTCTGAGGGATGTGAGCACGAATCTCTGTACAAGCAATGGCAGATAGTGTTACTCGCTACACTTTCCACCTGTGCTTGCCCACTTAGATGTGGTAAATCCGAGAAGGACGATGCAGTGATGAACTGTAACATTTTATTCACAGTAGCTTGGGGAGATGAGGTAAGATGTCAGGGAAGATTAAGATGAAGTAAAATATGGAGGGTAGAGGATAGAGGTAACAGGAGAATCCTCTCTTCAGTATTGATGTACGTCCTGCCATGATGGCACCCACCAGAAAGGATGTGAGGAAACAATATAAAAGGAGTTGCAGAGAGAAAAAAGGCATTATGGGAAATCACAGCTATAATACAAGAACAACATATTATAACAATGACCAGTAGATAGCAACAAAGGACAACAAACACTGTACTATCATACCTTTATATGATAAATAGTGTTGAGCGCAAGTGCTCTCTATTTGAGTTTGCATCGGGTGCTCATCTAACAGCCGCAAAAAATGTGGGGCAGGGACTCGAGCATGTCACTAGAGCACCCACAATATTTCGTGCATACCCAAGCACCCAATGCAAACATGAGTATTGAGCACCTGCGCCAAAAAACTAATGATAAATGAATTAATTAAGACATATAACTTTAGGCAAATGTCCCTGTAATTGCTGAAAGCCTTTGTAGACAATTAGTTGAACAGCACAACCAGTATGATATGTAATGGCCTCTCTCTGCTCTCCTGATCTCACTGCAGAGCTGTGTGTGATTATAGCTGACACATCTGCAGGTTCCTCTCAGCTTCTATCTCAAAGGCAGATAGTGCAGCAATATTGCTACAATACAGCAAAGCTCAGAACAAAGCAGAAAATGTGTTTGCAAGAAAGCAATTGTAAGTTCTTCTGTTCTGTTTTAGTTACATGTTGTGGCAGGTCGGCTCACTCAACTGCTTCCCGAGGTAGACACAGGGACACTTTATAGTAAAGGCTCTGGATGGTTTATTGCTTCATAAACCATAAAGCCAAAATAGTAACACAAAAACAGCCTTTCTAAGAACAAATGAAAATAAAAAGTCCATACAAAGTCCTTCACATTATGTCTACGGTCTTCTGGGACAAACACACACGGCAGCTCTCACCAGATCTGCAGCCTGGAGGCTTCCTACCTCCAAACCATGGGCGGACATACTGCCAGTTCAACCGGTGCAGCTGCACAGGGGCCCAGAGGCTCCAGGGGGCCCCTGCAGGGCGGCTAATAAGGAGGGCAATCTGGTCAGTTTCTCCGGGCCCGAGGCTTCGGGGGCCCTTGGCCAGATTGCCCTCATGTGCGGCAGGCATGGAGCAATCCCAGCAGCTCCACTGCCTGCAAGAGAAAATAAGCAGGAGCGGAGCTGCAAGGATCCTTTATGCCCGCGCTTCCTGTCTCTGACACAGAGAGCACCGCCGCTGGATGACGTTATCATTCAGCGGCCGGCTGTGTCAGAGAGAGGAAGCACGAGCGCTGGTGATGCTGCGTACAGGTGAGAGGTGCTGCGTGTGTGTGTGTGTGTGTGTGTGATGCTGCGGACAGGTGAGAGGTGCTGTGCATGTGTGTGTGTGTGTGTGATGCTGCGAACAGGTGAGAGGTGCTGTGTGTGTGTGATGCTACAGACAGGTGAGAGGTGCAGTGTGTGTGTGTGATGCTGCGGACAGGTGAGAGGTGCTGTGTGTGTGTTTTGTGTCTGTGTGTGTAGAGATGAGTGGTGGTGTGTGTAGGTGGAGGAGAGGGGAATGATGGGGTGATGGGGAAAAGGCAATGAGGAGGTGATGTGGAAAAAGCAATGATGGGGGTGATGGGGAAAAAGCAATGATGGGGTGATGGGGAAAAAGCAATGATGGGGAAAAAGCAATGATGGAAGTTATGGGGAGAAGGCGGTGATGGGGAGAAGGCAATGATGGGGTGATGGGGAGAAGGCAATGATGGGGTGATGGGGAGAAGGCAATGATGGGGGTGATGGGGAGAAGGCAATGATGGGGTGATGAGGAGAAGACAATGATGGGAGTGATGGAGAGAAGGCAATGATGGGGTGATGGGGAGAAGGCAATGATGGGGTGATGGGGAGAAGGCAATAATGGGGATGATGGGGAGAAGGCAATGATGGGGTGATGAGGAGAAGGCAATGACGGGGTGATGGGAAGAAGGCAATGATGGGGTGATGGAGAAAGCAATGATGGGGTGATGGGGAAAAAGCAATGATGGGAAAAAGCAATGATGGGAGTGATGGGGAGAAGGCAATGATGGGGTGATGGGGAAAAAGCAATGATGGGAAAAAGCAATGATGGGAGTGATAGGCAGAAGGGAATGATTGGGTGATGGGGAGAAGGCAATGATGGGGGTGATGGGGCGAAGGCAATGATGTTGGTGGTGATGAGGAGAAGGCAATGATGGGGTGATGGGGAGAAGGCAATGAGGGGTGATGGAGAAGGCAATAATGGGGTGGTAAGGGGGGAGACAATGATGGAGGTGATGGAAAGGGCAATGATGTGGTGGTGGGGGGAAAACAAATGATGATGGGGTGGTGGAGGGAGAATGCAATGATGGTGGTGGTGGAAAGGGCAATAATGGAGGTGGTGGGGGAGTAAATGATGGAGGTGGTGGAATTGGCAATGATGGGGTGGCAGGGGAGAAAGCAAAGATGGTAGGGTAGAAGCCAATGATGGAGGTGGTGAAGAGGGCAATGATGGTGGGGTAGAAGCCAATGATGGAGGTGGTGAAGAGGGCAATGATGGGGTGGGGAGAGGACAACAATGGGATGTGGAGGGAGGAGGACAGTGAGGGGTGTGGGGGATTGGGATGGAAAGAAGGGGGACTTATAATGGCCTTAGGAACAGGGGAGGTGGAGGAAGACTAGTGTTGAGCATTCCGATACCGCAAGTATCGGGTATCGGCCGATATTCGCGTTATCGGAATTCCGATACTTAATTCCGATACTTTTTCAATATCGTATACCGGAATCGGAAGTTCCCATAATTCTTTGAGAGGCAATGTGATGTTAGTCAGCCAATGATGAATCTTATGAAGTGTGGGCACATCCTGTAATGCTGCGGTCATCTTAACTAATGGCATGGCTGTGATTGGCTGCTGAAATGATGTCAGAATGCACTATAAAAGGCGCCGCAGCCATTTTAGCGTCACTGTGCTGTGAACTCAGTTAGGGAAAGAACGCTGCTCTGCTGACTCTGAGGGACAGTTAGATATTGCGATTTAGTGTACTGTGCTTTAGGCAGGCTAGTTTACCACCGGCTGTGTAAAGCTTCCTTTTGCCTGCAGTGTTGTTTTAACAGCTCTGCAAGGTGTGTGTGAGTGCAGGTGACGCTGCAGTTTGCTCTGCATGCAACGCTGTCTGTAGGCATCTGCACGTGTCACTCACAGACTCTTTTTTTTTTTCTTCAGTGTATAAAAGGCGCCGCCGCCATTTTAGCGTCACTGTGCTGTGAATTCAGTAAGGGACAGAACGCTGCTGTGCTGACTCTGAGGGACAGTTAGAGATTGCGATTTAGTGTACTGTGCTGTAGGCAGGCTAGCACCAACCGCTGTGTAAAGCTTCCTTTTGCCTGCAGTGTTGTTTTAACAGCTCAGCAAGGTGTGTGTGAGTGCAGGTGACGCTGCAGTTTGCTCTGTATGCAACGCTGTCTGTAGGCATCTGCACGTGTCACTCACAGACTCTTTTTTTTTTCTTCAGTGTAATTCTTGCTGCTCCATGTAATTGAAATAATAGTGTGACGCGCTTCCATCCGTATACAATACCTTGGTTGCAAACACTATAGAAGTCCACAATGGAGCCTTTCACAGCAAGTGAACAGTTGTGTTTCAGTGTTCACTGCAGTCTGTAATTTTTTTTTTTTTTTTTGAGTGCAGATCACGCTCCAGTTACTTCAACTAATGCTGCGTGTACTCTGCTGAGTGTCTGTCACTGGCTCATCCTTGTAATTTTTCAAAAATTGCTGCTGCTTTATTCTATTTTAAATTTACAAAAATATATTAGTGTGACGCTCTTCCATCAAAATACAATACATTGCTTGCAAACTTAATAGAAGTCCACAAAAAGGCCTTTCACAGCAAGTGAACAGTTGTGTTTCAGTGTTCACTGTAGTCTGAGGTTTCATTTTTTTGTAGGAGTGTAGATCCCGCTCCACTTCAACCACCGCAGCGTGTACTCTGCTGAGTGTCTGTCACTGGCTCATCCTTGTAATTTTTCAAAAATTGCTGCTGCTTTATTCTATTTTAAATTTACAAAAATATATTAGTGTGACGCTCTTCCAGAGGACAGCGTTTGTTGGCCATTTGTGAGTCTGCAGCACATGGTTGATTTCATGCTGCACTGCCTGAGAAACGACCGCTGCATCGGCCACATTCTCACCACGTCAGATTATTGGGTGTACACCCTCCTAGACCCTCGCTACTGGGACAACTTACAAAGCCTCATCACACCGTTGAACCGGGACCGTAAAATGTTGGAGGACCAAGACACACTGTTGAAATCCATAATGTTCTCCATTCCAGCCGAGAGCGCTGCTGCTGCTACTGCTTTACAAAGCAGCTCTGTGCGTCGAGGCATTGTAGACACCTCTGCAACAAGAGAGAGCACAAGCAGCGCCTCTGCACAGGGCAAGAGCTGTATGTTACAAATGTGGCAAAGTTTTGTGACAGCGCCACCAAGGTGTACACCATAGTGATGGGAAATCTAGTTAATTTTGGTGATTAGTTCACCATGAACTAGTTCACTGAAAAGATTAGTTTAAAAGATTAGTTCATTTAGTTCAGTTTTTCTCCACCCTATCCTGTGAGGAGCTGATAGGAAATGCATCATGTGACCTCTGAACTAAATGAACTAAATGAACTGCTGAACAAAATGTTCTATTGAGAATGACTCAGGACAGCCTAGTTCAATCTGATGCCTCTGACTGAGCCCAGTAGTGCCACATAATGATTGTGTATGAGGGGGCTGAGAAGCAGTTCAGCATCCACCATTTTAAGAACAGAACAGGGGTCAGTGTTAAAGATTTTAGCAAGACTGATCTTCTAGGCTAGAGGCATGAACTACACACAGAAACACTCTCTCATACACACATATGAGCTGTGTCTGTGTACTGTGTGTGCAATTTCATTTTTTATTGATTATATTATTATTACTGTTATATTTGTATTTGATGTGTGGTATGCTTTGGAGGTGCTGGCTTGCCCTGCTGCCAGTGTATTATCTGAGCGCGTCTTTAGTGCTGCAGGTGGTGTACTAACATACCGTCGCATGCGACTATCCTCAGACAATGTAGACCGGCTTATTTTTCTGAAAATGAACAAGGCATGGATCTCACCTGAATTTGCCTGTCCGTTTTCAGATTAAATAACTGTTTGCCAACGTTTTCCAAGTCTCCTGTTATGTTCATCTTTCTACCACCTGAACTCTACTCCCTGGGCTACAACACTGCCAGTCACAGGGGAATGATCATTTACAAAACAAAATGTTATCCCCAACAAATAGTAGCGCAACGACTCCAGTGCCCACTTTATCGCCAGGCACTCTCTCTCTACAATGCAGTCTCTGTTTTTTGATGGAGTAAGTTTTCGACTCAGGAAACTAATGGGATGCTCCTCCCCGTTAAGCTCCAGTCCTGAGACAACACGGCACCCAGACCTACCTCTGACGCATCAGTCTGGACAATGAATTCTCTTTTGAACTCGGGTGTGCTCAAAACTGGTGACCCACACAGTGCCCCTTTTATTGCCCCTGTTGATGACCCCTTGCTGATTTATTAACCGGCTCCACCAGATCCATGGGTATTCTCTCAAACTGGACCTCTAAAATTTTTAATGGCACCAAGGGACTTACAAAATGAGGCTGAGGACTGTGTATCTGGCGCATGCGACAAGAGTTACAATACCGTTTAACTTCTTGATAGACCTCCAGCCAGTAAAACCGTTGTATAATTCTGTGTAGGGTTTTCTTTTGGCACAAATGTCACCCTAGTACATGCGCATGCGCTAAGTCCATTACCAACCTCCGATATGACTGCGGTAGCAGCAATTGCTAAAAAATTTCAACATGTATTTTATAAACCTGATACAGCAAATCTTGGTTCAGCTCTAATTGTTGAAATACTGTAGCTGCCCCGGGGTGTTGGGGTTCCCCATTGACAACCAGTAAATTTTCACGGGCTAGACTCAACGTAGGGGCCGCGTAGTTGCGCCTTAACAAATTTGTCACCTGTCACATTTAAGTATTACAATTCAGGTCCCAGTGTCAAATCTTCCATCTCCCCAACTAACACTTCGATAGGAGAGGGGTTTTCCTACTCCACCGAAGGCAAACGTAATACTGCCCACTGCACACATGTGTTATGCATAGTGAGACTGATAGTAGCCAACAAAGTAGCTAACAAAGGCCACTTGTGATCGCCCTATCAGCGTAGGAACAATGCTACTCAAAAGATCTTCCATGATCCTGGACAAAATCTTGATATAATGGTCAATGAGTGAGAATGTACGATAGGATCCAGGCAGATGTGAAGATTTGTTTGGTTTTAGTAGCAACTTCATGTGTGACATGTTTGAATGGCTGGGCAACCCTCCTGTCTCCAATATATGATTGAAGGTGCGTACCAATGTGGACGGGATATCCTCACTCAATAATTTTAATAATTTGGCTGTAAACCCGTCAGATCCTGGAGCTTTCCCGTATTTAAAGTAACTTATCGCCGCTGTCACTTCCGTCACCTCAATTTGTTTTTTTAAAAGGAGAAGCTGATAGTTTGTGATGGATGGTAACCGTATTCCATCTACAAAGGTGTTACCCTCCTCACTATCTGTATGTTCCACCTTATATAAGTCTGAGTAGTATTCTTGTAGAATGGTGTTTATGGTTCGAGGGTCTGTGTTCATGATCCCATGTTTATTCGTTAACGCTGTAATATGTTGATGACGAATGTGATTTCCTTTCGCTAGTCGTGCTAATAGTCTCCCTCATTTGCTACCATAACGATATACATTGGCTCTATAATTGTTATTACTGCTTCTCTCTCGTCGATATACCCATACGTGTAAGTCAACCTTAGCCTGCTTACATCTATTTTTAACCTGTGTTGATGAACTTGTCTTGTTTGCCGTGTACCTATCGCGTAATATCCTGCTAGCCTGCGAGTAGTTTGTCGCCATCTTCTTTTTTAGCGTTGTCTGATAACCTATTAGTTTCACGCGCATTACTCCCTTCCCTGCTGCCCATAAAATTTCCGGCCTATCCCTAGTATCTCCATTATCCCTTACATATTAAAAACACCATTGCTTCACATGATGTCGAAACTTCTCATCCATTAACAAATAGGTCGGGAAGCGCCAAGTTTGGTTTGGCCCCATCTGCACCATATCTGGCAGGGTCACTGATACGGGCGCGTGGTCATATATAGCTACGCTGTGCACATCTGCCTCTTTCACTCCCCTTAATAGCTCCTGTGCTAGCAATATATAATCTATTCTGGACCAAGAGTCATGTGGCGCCGAATAGAATGAATATTCACTGCCATCTGGGTTCAGGTGTGTCCAAATGTCTACAAAGTTACTCGTGTCTAGCAAGGGTTATTATAAACGTGTGTCATGTGATCGCACATTCATTCGCATCGACCTACAGTTCTTCACTGGTTCGATTCACCATATTTAAGTCACCACCGTGGGTGGTTTTAATGCTCTCCTATCGGCCTGATATGCTTGGATACCTGGGATAAATTCAGGAACGTCTCCAAACTCCCTACTCACATGTCAGCGCAGGAACCGTAAGAGGGAACGTGCTTGTTTTGTTGCGCATAGGTGGAGTTTTATACAGTAAATGATTACTGCTGTCTTATTTTTGCGTCCCAAGGGCAGAATAAGTCTGCGTAACGTTACATTTTACAGACACTCGTATAATAGACACACGCTACCCTAACCGTGACACAAGGAAGGTATTGTTGTGGGATAAAGCCGCCATTTTAGCGTCACTGTGCTGTTAATTCAGTTTGGGACAGAACGCTGCTCTGCTGACTCTGAGGGACAGTTAGAGATTGCGATTTTGTGTACTGTGCTTTAGGCAGGCTACTTTACCAACCGCTGTGTACATCTTCCTTTTGCCTTGCAGTGTTTTTTTCACAGCTCTGCAAGGTGTGTGTGTGAGTGCAGGTGACGCGCTGCAGTTTGCTCGGCATACAACGCTGTATGTAGGCATCTGCACATGTCACTCTCACTCTTTTTTTTTTTTTTTCTTTAGTGTAATTCTTGCTGCTCCATTCAATTGAAATTATAGTGTGACGTGCTTCCATCCGTATCCAATACATTGGTTGAAAACACTGTAGAAGGACACAAAAAGCCCTTTCACAGCTAAGAGTTGTGTTCACTGTAGTCTGAGATTTTAATTTATTCAATTTTGATCACGCTCAAGTTACTTCTTCAAGCAATGCTGCTTGTACTCTGCTGAGCGTGTCTTACTGCCTCATCCTTGTCATTTTTCTCGAATTGGTGTACATGTACATCAAAGTAGTCTTCATTTTGATCGAAATCCAAGCGGGTATCCGGACACTCTATGGCTGCTTTTGTACGGTGGACTGGCTCCAACATTCAATAAGACTTAAGATGCAATCGGGCACCTTGTCAAGGCCCAATCCTCTTCTCCCTCTGATATAATAATAATAATCTTTATTTATATAGCGCCAACATATTCCGCAGCGCTTTACACTTTAACAGTTTCAAAACACAAGTCATAGGTAACAACGTTAACAATACAATAATTAAAGCAAAATAAGCCGACCCTGCTCGTGAGAGCTTACAATCTACAATGAGGTGGGGGAGATACAAAGTACAGGTGTGTATATATAATGGTGCATTTCCAATGATGGTCCAGCCATCTTGAGGGAGTGAGGCATGGATGGAGGTAGTGAATGGGCTCCACATACACACTTAAACATAGAACGACTTTGCTTATTGAATGTGATAGGCCACTCTGAACAAATGTGTTTTGAGGGAGCGCCTGAAACCAGGCAAATTGTGGATAGTCATAATTTCTTGTGGTAGAGCATTCCAGAGGATTTGCGCAGCGCGGGAGAAGTCTTGGAGTCGGGAGTGGGAGGTACGGATTACTGCAGAGGTTAGTCGAAAGTCATTTGCAGAGCGCAGCAGTCGGTTAGGCCGATAGATAGAAATGAGGGAGGAGATGTAGGGGGGTGCTGCACTGTGGAGAGCTTTGTGGGTGAGAACCAGTACTTTGAATTGGATCCTATAATGAATGGGCAGCCAGTGTAAGGACTGGCGAACAGCAGACGCGTCCGAGTACCGATTAGCCAGATGGATGACCCTGGCTGCTGCATTAAGGATGGACTGGAGAGGGGATAGTCGAGTAATGGGGAGGCCAAGTAATAGAGCATTGCAGTAGTCCAGGCGGGAGTGGATCAATGCTACAGTGAGGGTTTTTGTTGTTTCCATGGTGAGAAAAGGGCGGATTCTAGAGATGTTCTTTAGGTGTAGACGGCAAATATCTAACAAACAGGTCATGCTGGAGAGACTTGCACCTACTGCCACTCAGGGTCTTCAGCTCCTTTGTGAGAAACTAATGTTTGGCCAGCCAGTATATCAAATAAAGTTCATGAGAAATGGGAACTGTGGTTGGCTTCACTTTTGGTACTGGGTGCTAATACCAAACCATGGTGTGCCATTCAATGAATATTCCTGGCTGGTTGGAGACAAGCTCATTCCCACAGAAAAGTACCAGAAAGCTAAGGAGATGGTGGCCTCTCTCAACATGAAGGAGTTTGCTCGTTGTCTAGGAGACCGACCACCCCTGCTGTGTACCTTGTCAACGTTGTGTTGAAGCTTGCAAGGATTAAGAGGTTACAGTGGTAAGTCTGGTTTTTACTAAAGATCCTGCTGTGTATTATAGTTTTTATGTTTAAAAAAAAATTTTATCTTAGGAATGTTAAATAATTTTTTTTTTTTTAAATACAATGTATCTTATGAATGTTAAATATTTAATTTTTTTTTTATAAAATAAAATGTATCTTATGAATGTTAAATAACCATTTTTTTTTTTTTTTTTTTCAGGTATTTGATCTACCGTAGCTAGTTGCTGATCGTTGACTCTACACCCCTCTCCCCAGAATGTTACTCGGGTTATGGGGAGAAAATCACCGCTATTCCAGACTGATTTCATGTTAATGTGTCTGGCTCTTACACAGCACACAGCACTTGATGTTAGTTTATCTTTTTCCTAAATTATTTGTTACACTGCCCTTCTCACATTTAATTTGCACTTTTTTTTAAGCACAAGTTTTTTTACACTTCCTTGTTCTGTAAGTAGGCTTAATGGTTAAATGTTTTATACTAGATGTAAATATGTAACATGTAAATTTTATATTAAGATTTTGAAAATTATTAGGTACACACCATCAGGCTCTTTCGTCCCCTCTCCCTTAGAGTAGCGGTAATATATCGGACCCCAGGCTCGCCCACACAGTTCCTTGACCACTTCTCTGCCTGGCTGCCGCACTTTCATGTCCTCAGAAGTACCAACCCTTATCCTTGGAGACTTCAACATCCCCATTAACAGCCCTACTTCCACACTCAAAACACATTTGTTCAGAGCGGCCTATCACATTCACTAATCAAAGTTATTCTACGTGTAACTGTGTGTGTGTGTAGCCCATTCACTATCTCCATCCATCCCTCACTCCCTGAAAATGGCTGGACCATCATTGTAAATACACCATTGTATATAAACAACTGTACTTTGTAGCTCCCCCTCCTCATTGTAGATTGTAAGGTCTCACGAGCAGGGGCGGCTTATATTGCTTTAATTATTGTATTGTTAACGTTGTCACTTATGACTTGTGTTATGAAACTGTTAAACTGTACAGCGCTGCGGAATCTGTTGGCGCTATATAAATAAAGATTATTATTATAGAGGCCCACTCAGTAGTGGTGAAGTGAACGGCGCAAATTGCGAGTTGATTGCAACTGATGCAGCTGATACTCCATTACTGCTGGCTGCTGCTCACACAACCGCTCCAACATATGTAACGTGGAATTCCACCTGGTGGGTACGTCACATATGATGCGATGTTCAGGAAGGCAAAATCTGCGTTGCAGAGCTGCAATGCGCGATCTGGCCATGGTGGAACGTCGCAAGTTAGCGCACTGTAGGCGGACCTTGTGCAGCAGTGCATCAAGATCCGGATAGTCCCTCAAAAAACTCTGGACGACCAAGTTTAGCACATGTGCCAGACATGGTATGTGAGTGACGTTGCCTAGGCCCAGACCTGCCACCAGATTTCGGCCATTGTCACACACTACCAAGCCTGGCTGGAGATTCGCTGGCAAAATACACATGTCGCTCTCTTGCTTTATGGCATTCCAGAGCTCCAGCGCTGTGTGTCTTTGATTCCCCATGGAAATTAATTTCAGGACGGCCTGTTGACGTCTGTGCTCATATCGGTCAACAGGCTCGCTGTCTGGGTGTTATGTTTGACACCAATCTCTCCTTCACCTCCCATATACAATCTGTTGCCCGCTATTGCCACCTACACCTAAAGAACATCTCTCCCGAATCCAAGACTTCTCCCGCGCTGCGCCAATACTGTGGAATGCTGTACCCCAAGAAATTAGAACTATCCACAATTTGCATGTTTTGGGGCGCTCACTCTAAACACATTTCTTCATAGCGGCCTATCACATTCACTAATCAAAGTCATTCTATGTGTAAGTGTGTGTGTGTAGCCCATTCACTATCTCCATCCATCCCTCACTCCCTCAAAATGGCTGGGCCATCATTCTAAATACACCATTGTATATAAACACCTGTACTTTGTATCTCCCCCACATATTTGTAAATTGTAAGCTCTCACGAGCATGTGCGGATTATATTGCTTTCATTATTGTATTGGTAACGTTGTTAGTTATGACTTGTGTTCTGAAACTGTTAAACTGTAAAGCGCTGCGTAATCTGTTGGCGCTATATAACTAAAGATTCTTATTAAGCGTTCACGGGTCCATGTGGAGGTAGACCGTGACGGCTCCTGCAACGATGTTTCTGAGGAAATGGAGAAGGAGGAGTCAATGTGTACAGACTTGATTCCCGCAATCCTTGTAGTTGCCTGAACACGTACAGCGCCACTCGCAAGATCTGTACCCGGCTCCACAACATTGACCCAATGGGCAGTAAGGGAAAGGTATCGTCCCTGGCCATGGATACTGGTCCACGCAGCGGTGGTCAGGTGGACATTGCTACTGACGGAGTTTAGTAGCGCATGTTTAATTTTAACCTCAACAACATGCTTTTACAGACCAGGGACGGCTTACCTGCTGAAATAAAATCAGCTTGGCACATTGTATTGTGGGACTGCCAATGCCATTAACTTCCGTAAACTGTCAGTCTCCACCAGCCTGAATGACAGCATTTCAAGGGACAGGAGTTTTGCAATGCCAGCATTCAGAGCCTGTGCTCGTGGATGGTTTGCCGAGATTGGGCCTACACCCGATACGCCACAACCTGACACCCACAGATAAACAAGCCATAAAATCTCTGAAAGATAACCCCAACATTATTATTAAACCAGCAGATAAGGGGGGTGCTATCGTTATTATGAATAAGACCCAATCTATTGCCGAAATTCATAGACAACTGTCAGTTAACCTAACCTACAGACAACTCAATTGTGACCCTACATTTTACATCTGTCAAAAAATTGATCGTATCCTGACAAAACATCTTTAATTGATCACCATAGACTGTAAGACTATGACATTCCTTAATATTCAATACCCCATCACCCCTGTTTTCTACACACTCCCAAAAATCAACAAAAAACTACATTATCCACCCGCATACCCTAGAGGGATAATTCTCCGTGTTCTACAGTATCACCCAAATGTTTAACATGTTGCCTAATTCCTATGTATATATATTCTTCACCCTATGTATTTATTGTATATATTGTATATATTATACATTGTCATTGACTGTAAATTTTTCTATCTCTTCCAGCGACTATTTGATAAAGGCCACTGCGTTGCCCAAAACGTCAGTCAGTAGTCTCATAGCTATTTTCTTTTTTCACATCAAGTGTGCAATAAAAATTTCAAATTTAACCATGACATATGCAGTTAAACTTGTGCAGTGATTCTCTATAGACTGTACATCTTCAGTGTGTCTTTGTAACTCAAGTACGTGTTTTCTCCGCACATGTTTACACATATTTGTGGTATTGAGGTTACTGACACTTTACCTCTTTTTACTTTTTGATTACACAGCTTGCATTTGACATAGCAAATATCATCTGCAAGTGTGTGAAAAAAGGAACACGCAGTGCAAGTCCTGGGAGCGTCCGTTTAGACTTTTGGAAGAGAAATCCGAACAGGTGCCAAAATGGAGGCTACAGGCAACAGAGTATGCAGCCTAACTCTCCCTCCTGTTTGTATCGTTGGGGCAATCGCTTCCTCAGAGCTGCTACCACCACCTTCCTGTTCCTCACGCCATGTTGGGTCTTGGACCTCATCATCTCCACTAACCTCTTCCAACACCTGCTGCTGTTGGGTGGTCTGGCCACCACCATGCTCAACAGAAACTGGCACCTGAGTCTCATCATCATCAGATGCGTTCTGCGGTGTGCTGACCATCGGCACTGTCTCACCCGCCTCTTCAGATTCACAGAGACACAGCTGTTGCGCATCACTGCATACTCCCTCTTCTTCACATTCCAGAATGCTGCTTGGCTGTGCCCCTGTTTGCAAACCAACAGATTCTGAGAACAGAAGCAGAGACTCAGCTGGCTCCTGTACAGAACTCTCTGAGTGACTGGGCAATTTGGCAGGCGGTGAAGAGACAGATGGTTGATCAACAGTGCTGTGTTCCTGAGAGGAGGTGGAAACAATTGAAGTCGATGCATTGGACCCTGGGCTCCAACACCGCCAGTTGTTGCCTGTAAGTGCTGTTAGCACAGTCAACACTTGCTCCTGTGTTACTGGGGTTGAGTAATGGCAGCTGTTCCCCTGCTGTGTGTACGACAAAAAGTCATGCTGCCTCCACCCTGTCCTCCTCTCATCCCTGGGCTCCAACACCGCCAGTTGTTGCTCGGAAGTAATTGGCACGGGTACTGACTCATGCCCACCCTGGTTACAGCACCACAGCTGTTTCCTGGCAGTGTCAACGTAAATTAGCCTCAAATAAGTTGTCCTGTCATGTTGCATTCCGGTTATCCGACTCTATGGTGCCTGCAGTTTAGGTGATTCCTATGTGTGCTGTGGGATATGTAAATAAAGGCTCTTTCCATTGTGAAAATAGGACAAGCACCCACTGTAGGACTGTGTGATTTGGTAACTGCAGACGGCTTGCGGCCTGTCAACTTACATTTTCATGGGTGCCTTATGGTACCCGTCCGGGTTCCAGTACCGTCAACTGGTTCTCCGCAGTGCCTTTGGCCTAGGTGCCTCCATCTCGGTATCCGAGTTCCAGCAACGTCTGCTGGTCCTTGGTAGTGCTTTGGAGCACAGGTACCTCCTGCTTAGTAACCGTGTCCCAGTAACATCAGCTGGTACAAGGTTGTGCTACAAATACAAGATACAGAACAAGAGACACAAGAACAATAAGCAGAAGATCTAAAGGCAGAAGAACATGAAGTATAAGACCAAAATGAAGAGCAAAATATATGCTCTAAATTATAAGCAGAAGAAGACTAAGCAGTGTATGGGGGTGAGTCCGTTCCTCCTCGTGGTGCCCCTGGTAAATGCCTGCTGCTGCAGGCTAAACTGAACACGGACAAATACTGTTGTAATTTAAATCTTTTGTGGCAGCAAGAACGGAACGATGAAAAAATAATACTTTTACAGATTACAAGTACAGGAATCTATGTCACAAATAAGAATATGATGAAGAAGATGAAGGACTATAATATGAAGAAGAATAATAGTTTAAAAAGAACAATATGAGTAATGTTAACAAAAACATGAAAAGCAAGAAGTTTTAGAAGAAGATAAAGAAGGTGAAAATGAAGAATAATTTGATGACAAAGATGATGCTGCTGAAGATTATGAAGGAGAAAGTGTGTCAAAAGTTAAAAAGGTGAAGAGCATGGAAGTTGTGAAACATACATATTTGCCAAAATAGAAAAAAGGTTAACAACATTGTCAATTTCTTCGTCAATCCGAACGTATTTCCTAAAAAAAAAAAATTAATGCTATTCCATTGGATTGGGTTAAACATCTATGCCTTTAATGTCTCCTCAACCTCCCCCAATACATTCTACATTACTCTTTGTTGTTTTCCTTCATGTACAATTAACCTACAAGGCTAGAATGGGTTTTTTTTAATTCCGATATTTTGTTCCCATAGACTTACATTGTATTTCCGGTATCGGTATCGGGTATCGCCGATATTTTTTGTGTATCGGCGATACCATTCCGATTCCGATACTTTTGGATATCGGAAAGTATCGCTCAACTCTAAGGAAGACATTATCACTTATTTTGTCTAACACAGTCCCTTAGTATATAGTGTACCCACTAATTCTGTATAACACCATCCTTAGTTACATAGTTTCCTCTTTTATTATGTATAACACCGTCCCTTATTACGTACCATCCTCTCTAGATATATATGGTGCCATCCCTTATTACATAGCTTCCTCTGCTGTTATGTATAATTTTGTCTCTTACATAGTGTATTCTTGTTAATTTTGTTATTCACAACGCCCTCTTTTATTACATAGTCCCCTCTCTTTTTAAATATAAAATGACTGCTGATCGAGGAGCCGGTGACCAGATTACCAGTCCATTAGCTCCTCCATTAGAAAGGAAGCTTTCCCATGCTCCATCATCCATCATTGCATTATACAGCTAACAAGAGAGGAAGGTATGTAATAAAAATAGGGCTCTATATAATCCAATATGTAAGGGACGTTACTGTATATAACAAGAGATGGCACTGTAAAAGCGACAGCAATATACATAATAAAGGAGACTATGTAATATATATACATGTATGTGTGTGACTATATATATATCTATAGATATATATATATATATAAATATATATATATATCTATAGCTTTGTCGCCATAAAAGGAAGGGGGACACATTTCTTGCACAGGGGCTCCAAGCTGTCAGTGTCTGCCCCTGCTCCAAACATACCAGACAGAAAAAAAACTGGTTGGACATTTATCTCCCTCCAAGCACACCCTTGAGGTAGAGATATGGTGAGTAGTCATCCCGCCCATCTTACACCTAAGCACCATGAAACCCGGACCCTGGTAACGACTGGTTTAGTCTCAGCACATATGCTGGAGGGAAACTTATGGGTTTCACATCATGCAAGATAACAACCTTTGCGAAACATAGCTCCCCTCACATACAGCACCAGTGACCCTGTCACATATCCCTCCCATCTGCCCAAAGCCAGGGCTTTGACACCTTTGGACACCAAACAGGGAATTCGGGGTAGGGCATCTGAGTTACTGAGCAACTTCACGAGTCTATGTTCTACGTGGAACCTGAAATCCTGAAGGACTAAGAACCACCTAATTACCTGGGCATTCATTCCCTTCTTTTCCCTTAACCATCTCAGAGGGGCATGGTCAGACATAAGTTTGAATCTCCGACCTAGTAGGTAATACTTCGACGTATCCACCACCCATTTTATAGCTAGACACTCCTTCTCCACAATGGCATAGTTTTTCTCGCATGACGAAAGCTTCCGGCTCACATACAGGATGGGATGTTCTTCTCCATTTACTTCCTCAGATCGCACAGCTCCCAAGCTGACTTCTGACACATCTGTCTGGACCACAAATTCTTTACTGAAATCTGGTGCAACCAGAACTGGATGTTTACAGAGAGCCTGCTTCAGCTCTTGGAATGACATCTCTGTCTCAGCAGTCCATTTAATTATCTTCGATTTGGTGACTGTAAGGAGATCCGTCAATGGTGCGGCGATTATGGCGAGACTTGAGATGAATTGCCAGTAATATCCAAAAATTCCAAAAAATGCCCTCACTTGCTTCTTGGAAAGTAGTTGCATCCACTTCTGAATCGCCTCGACCTTGTTTATTTGTGCCTTATTTCGCTCCTTGCAACACCATAGCCTAAGTACTAGGCCTCTTCCTTCCCTATGGCACATTTTTTTCGGATTTATGGTGAACCCCACATTTCTAAAAGCATCCAGAACCACCTGTACCTTTGATAGATGACTATCCCAGTCAGGGCTGTAGTCGACAATGTCATCAAGGTACGCTGCGGCATACTTCTTATGTGGAGCTAGCATCCGATCTATAGCCCTCCGGAAGGTTGCCGAGGCCCCCTGCAGTTCAAAGGGCATTCTGGTGTATTGAAAACACCCATCAAGCGTCAAGAAGGCCGTCTTCTCCTTCGCACTCTGGGACATGGGGATCTGCCAATAGCCCTTTGTCGGGTCGAGGGTTGAAATGTACCTCGCGGGTCCAAGTCTCTCAATGAGTTCGTCCATGACGCGCACCACACTGAGGTGGATACCAGGGCTATGGGGTACTCGGAGCCGAGCCCATAGAAGTCTATGGGAGTTGTCACTGGCAGCAGAGCTCGGTCCGTGGCCCTGGCGGTCATGCAATGGGGGGTATTTACAGGGGATTATAAGGATAGGTAGTTCGTGACGCCACCTGTGGTGTCTGATCAATTGGACCAGCGCTGCTATAAGGATCTTCACAGGGGATGTTATGGGGGCAGCTGGGTGGTAAGTCTCCCACAGGTGAGACGGATCCCTGGAAGTCTATGGTGCTGATGCAGGGTGTAGATAAGAATTCAGTCACACACAATGCAGCTTCTTTTCATACCTTTACTTGTAGGTGTTTCAGGCAGATCCCGGGAAGCTGGTCGGGGTGGAGAATGCACATTCGGGAAACCGCTGAGCAGGTTAGAGGCCTCCTTTACTTCATATATATCTGAGCCCAAACTTGCATGAAGCGAAGTTAACTCTGCAATCTCCAGCTTTCTCAATAGCTGTAACGCCCGGCCGACATTGTGGTGGAGCCTTCTATGTCTCTGATTATCAGATGTTGAGAGAACTAAGTCCTTACTTTTGCAGGGCCCTGCTCAAAGTCCTTGTTCCCCCTGACTCCGTTTACGTATCAGCGCTTAGGGCTACCTTCTGTGACCTGTGGTCCAGAAAGCCTCCGGTTATCTTGTTACTAGGCTTGAAACACTAGCAACTCTTCGGACCCCGGTGTCCGGTGAATAAGTGCAGGTAGTCCAATACCTGAAGCACTTCTCTCTGTCTTCTCCACTGTGCCCTTCGCCCTGCTCTCGCTCTTAACATAAGCACTTGTAGCTTTGATGGAAATGTCAGCTTTCTTCCAGAGCTCACTGAATAGCTCTCAGTATCCTCCAAGTCCAGACTGGACTGAAACTGAACTGCACTGTCCGAAGACAGGAAACAGACTCATCTGAGCTCTTCTCAGACAGGAGACTAGAATCTTGAATGAACTCTGACTGAACTGTCCTAAGACAGGAAACTATCCAAAAAAAGGCTGCACTCAAGCATACTAAAGCATGACAACATAGAATACATGAAATTTTGAATAGCAATATGGCTTTGGAATATAAGGAAAAATTTGAGACGCTTAGTATAAACATTTGGCCAAACATTTTAAAGCCCAACAACCATCGTCAAGGTGGTCTCAATTCTGTTGAGTCCCTAACCTAATGTGAACATACCTCTATTAGGCTGATATCTGAATTTCTGGGTGAATATGCACCTCTGTCAGTAATGCCTGCATTTATGGGTAAAGTAGGGAGCTGGTGTAATTAAAATCACCACCTGGTGGGGGCGGAGTGCTCGGTCAGCAAGCTAACATTCAAAAGACAAAAAACCTGACTGGCACTTCCAGACTAATGTGAACTAGGTGCAAACCAAAGGGAGCTACCCTCATGTAAAACATCCAAAAAAAGGCTGCACTCAAGCATACTAAAGCATGACAACATAGAATACATGAAATTTTGAATAGCAATATGGCTTTGGAATATAAGGAAAAATTTGAGACGCTTAGTATAAACATTTGGCCAAACATTTTAAAGCCCAACAACCATCGTCAAGGTGGTCTCAATTCTGTTGAGTCCCTAACCTAATGTGAACATACCTCTATTAGGCTGATATCTGAATTTCTGGGTGAATATGCACCTCTGTCAGTAATGCCTGCATTTATGGGTAAAGTAGGGAGCTGGTGTAATTAAAATCACCACCTGGTGGGGGCGGAGTGCTCGGTCAGCAAGCTAACATTCAAAAGACAAAAAACCTGACTGGCACTTCCAGACTAATGTGAACTAGGTGCAAACCAAAGGGAGCTACCCTCATGTAAAACATCCAAAAAAAGGCTGCACTCAAGCATACTAAAGCATGACAACATAGAATACATGAAATTTTGAATAGCAATATGGCTTTGGAATATAAGGAAAAATTTGAGACGCTTAGTATAAACATTTGGCCAAACATTTTAAAGCCCAACAACCATCGTCAAGGTGGTCTCAATTCTGTTGAGTCCCTAACCTAATGTGAACATACCTCTATTAGGCTGATATCTGAATTTCTGGGTGAATATGCACCTCTGTCAGTAATGCCTGCATTTATGGGTAAAGTAGGGAGCTGGTGTAATTAAAATCACCACCTGGTGGGGGCGGAGTGCTCGGTCAGCAAGCTAACATTCAAAAGACAAAAAACCTGACTGGCACTTCCAGACTAATGTGAACTAGGTGCAAACCAAAGGGAGCTACCCTCATGTAAAACATCCAAAAAAAGGCTGCACTCAAGCATACTAAAGCATGACAACATAGAATACATGAAATTTTGAATAGCAATATGGCTTTGGAATATAAGGAAAAATTTGAGACGCTTAGTATAAACATTTGGCCAAACATTTTAAAGCCCAACAACCATCGTCAAGGTGGTCTCAATTCTGTTGAGTCCCTAACCTAATGTGAACATACCTCTATTAGGCTGATATCTGAA
The DNA here is from genome assembly GCA_033576555.1 of Oophaga sylvatica. Classification (NCBI taxonomy): domain Eukaryota; kingdom Metazoa; phylum Chordata; class Amphibia; order Anura; family Dendrobatidae; genus Oophaga; species Oophaga sylvatica. Next base: position 334,049,026 of record JARQOD010000005.1, read on the forward strand.
TTTCTGGGTGAATATGCACCTCTGTCAGTAATGCCTGCATTTATGGGTAAAGTAGGGAGCTGGTGTAATTAAAATCACCACCTGGTGGGGGCGGAGTGCTCGGTCAGCAAGCTAACATTCAAAAGACAAAAAACCTGACTGGCACTTCCAGACTAATGTGAACTAGGTGCAAACCAAAGGGAGCTACCCTCATGTAAAACATCCAAAAAAAGGCTGCACTCAAGCATACTAAAGCATGACAACATAGAATACATGAAATTTTGAATAGCAATATGGCTTTGGAATATAAGGAAAAATTTGAGACGCTTAGTATAAACATTTGGCCAAACATTTTAAAGCCCAACAACCATCGTCAAGGTGGTCTCAATTCTGTTGAGTCCCTAACCTAATGTGAACATACCTCTATTAGGCTGATATCTGAATTTCTGAGTGAATATGCACCTCTGTCAGTAATGCCTGCATTTATGGGTAAAGTAGGGAGCTGGTGTAATTAAAATCACCACCTGGTGGGGCGGAGTGCTCGGTCAGCAAGCTAACATTCAAAAGACAAAAAACCTGACTGGCACTTCCAGACTAATGTGAACTAGGTGCAAACCAAAGGGAGCTACCCTCATGTAAAACATCCAAAAAGAGGCTGCATCAAGCATACTAAAGCAGACAACATAGAATACATGAAATTTTGAATAGCAATATGGCTTTGGAATATAAGGAAAATTTGAGACGCTTAGTATAAACATTTGGCCAAACATTTTAAGCCAACAACCATCGTCAAGGTGGTCTCAATTCTGTTGATTCCTAACCTAATGTGAACATACCTCTATTAGGCTGATTCTGAATTTCTGGTGAATATGCACCTCTGTCAGTATGCCTGCATTTATGGGTAAAGTAGGGAGCTGGTTAATAAAATCACACCTGGTGTGGGGCGGAGTGCTTCGGTCAGCAGCTACATTCAAAAGACAAAAAACCTGCTGGCACTTCCAGACTAATGTGAACTAGGTGCAAACCAAAGGGAGCTACCCTCATGTAAAACATCCATACTGACAAGGTGCATATTCACCAAAGATAATTCAGATACAGCAAATTGAGGTAGTCACATTAGGTTGGGACTAAAAATTGAGACCACTTGACATGTTTGGCTTTAAATGTTAGCCAAATTATACTAAGGTCTCAATTTTCTTATATTCCAAAGCCATATTGCTATCAAAATTTCTGTATTCTATGTTTCATGCTTAGATGCTTGATGCAGCCTTTTTTGATTGTTTTGGGTAATGAGGGTAGCCCCTTTGGTTTGCACTAGTTCACATTAGTCTGGAAGTGCAGTCAGGTTTTTGCTTGAATGTAGCTTGCTGACCGAGCACTCCGCCCCCACAGGTGTGAATTTTAATTACACCAGCTCCCTACTTACCCAAAATGCAGGCATTACTGACAGAGTGCATATTCACCAGAATTCAGATATCGCCTAATAGAGTATGTTACTTAGGTTAGGGACTAAAGAATTGAGACCACCTTGACGATGGTGTTGGGCTTTAAAATGTTTGGCCAAATGTTTATACTAAGCGCTCAAATTTTTCCTTATATCCAAGCCTATTGCTATTCAAAATTTCATGTATTTTGTTTCATGCTTTATATGCTTGAGTGCAGCCTTTTTTTGGATGTTTTACATGAGGGTAGTCCTTGGTTTGCACCTAGTTCACATTAGTGGAAGTGCCAGTCAGGTTTTTTGTCTTTGAATGTAGCTTGCTGACCGAGCACCCGCCCCACCAGTGGTGATTTTAATTACACCAGCTCCCTACTTTACCATAAAGCAGCATTACTGACAGAGGTGCATATTCACCCAGAAATTCAGATATCAGCCTAATAGAGTATGTTCACATTAGGTTAGGGACTCAACAGAATGAGACCACCTTGACGATGGTTGTTGGGCTTTAAAATGTTTGGCCAAATTTTATACTAAGCGTCTCAAATTTTCCTTATATTCCAAAGCCATATTGCTATTCAAAATTTCATGTATTCTATGTTGTCATGCTTTAGTATGCTTGAGTGCAGCCTTTTTTGGATGTTTACATGAGGGTAGCTCCCTTTGGTTTGCACCTAGTTCACATTAGTCTGGAAGTGCCAGTCAGGTTTTGTCTTAAATGTTAGCTTCTGACCGAGCACTCCGCCCCACCAGGTGGTGTTTTAATTACACCAGCTCCCTACTTACCCATAAATGCGGCATTACTGACAGAGGTGCATATTCACCCAGAAATTCAGATATCAGCCTAATAGAGGTATGTTCACATTAGGTTAGGGACTCAACAGAATTGAGACACCTTGACGATGGTTGTTGGGCTTTAAAATGTTTGGCCAAATGTTTTACTAAGCGTCTCAAATTTTTCCTTATATTCCAAAGCCATATTGCTATTCAAATTTCATGTATTCTATGTTGTCATGCTTTAGTATGCTTGAGTGCAGCCTTTTTTGGATTTTGTACATGAGGGTAGCTCCCTTGGTTTGCACCTAGTTCACATTAGTCTGAAGTGCCAGTCAGGTTTTTTGTCTTTGAATGTTAGCTTGCTGACCGAGCACTCCGCCCCCACCAGGTGTGATTTTAATTACACCAGCTCCCTACTTTACCCATAAATGCAGGCATTACTGACAGAGGTGCATATTCACCAGAAATTCAGATATCAGCCTAATAGAGGTTTTCACATTAGTTAGGACTCAACAGATTTGAGACCACCTTGACGATGGTGTTGGCTTTAAAATGTTTGGCCAAAGTTATACTAAGCGTCTCAATTTTTCTTATATTCCAAAGCCTATTGCATTCATAAGTTTCATGTATTCTAGTGTCATGCTTTAGTAATGCTGATGCAGCTTTTTTGGATGTTTACATGAGGGTAGCTCCTTTGGTTTTGCACTAGATCACACTTAGTCTGGAAGTGCCAGTCAGTTTTTGTCTTTTGAATGTTAAGCTTGCAATGACAGACACCCGACCCACTCAGTGGTATTTAATTCACACCAAGCCCCTACTTACCCATAAACAGGCATTACTGACAGAGGTGCATATTCACCCAGAAATTCAGATATCAGCCTAATAAGGTATGTTCACATTAGGTTTGGGACTCAACAGAATTGAGACCACTTGACGATGGTTGTTGGGCTTTAAAATTTTGGCCAAATTTATACTAAGCGTTCTCAAATTTTTCTTATATTCCAAAGCCATATTGCTATTCAAAATTTCATGATTCATGTTGTCATGCTTTAGTATGCTTGTAGTGAAGTTTTTTTGGATGTTTACATGAGGGTAGCTCCCTTTGGTTTGCACCTAGTTCACATTAGTCTGGAAGTGCCAGTCAGGTTTTTTGTCTTTTGAATGTTAGCTTGCTGACCGAGCACTCCGCCCCCACCAGGTGGTGATTTTAATTACACCAGCTCCCTACTTTACCCATAAATGCAGGCATTACTGACAGAGGTGCATATTCACCCAGAAATTCAGATATCAGCCTAATAGAGGTATGTTCACATTAGGTTAGGGACTCAACAGAATTGAGACCACCTTGACGATGGTTGTTGGGCTTTAAAATGTTTGGCCAAATGTTTATACTAAGCGTCTCAAATTTTTCCTTATATTCCAAAGCCATATTGCTATTCAAAATTTCATGTATTCTATGTTGTCATGCTTTAGTATGCTTGAGTGCAGTCTTTTTTTGGATGTTTTACATGAGGGTAGCTCCCTTTGGTTTGCACCTAGTTCACATTAGTCTGGAAGTGCCAGTCAGGTTTTTTGTCTTTTGAATGTTAGCTTGCTGACCGAGCACTCCGCCCCCACCAGGTGGTGATTTTAATTACACCAGCTCCCTACTTTACCCATAAATGCAGGCATTACTGACAGAGGTGCATATTCACCCAGAAATTCAGATATCAGCCTAATAGAGGTATGTTCACATTAGGTTAGGGACTCAACAGAATTGAGACCACCTTGACGATGGTTGTTGGGCTTTAAAATGTTTGGCCAAATGTTTATACTAAGCGTCTCAAATTTTTCCTTATATTCCAAAGCCATATTGCTATTCAAAATTTCATGTATTCTATGTTGTCATGCTTTAGTATGCTTGAGTGCAGCCTTTTTTTGGATGTTTTACATGAGGGTAGCTCCCTTTGGTTTGCACCTAGTTCACATTAGTCTGGAAGTGCCAGTCAGGTTTTTTGTCCTAAGACAGGAAACTGTCTGACTCTGCTACGTGTCACTACCTCTTTATACCCTGGTGGGTGTGTCTAAAAGTGTGAGTGACGTGAATGGATATCAAGCTTTTGCGGTTACCTTCCTGTGCATTTTCCTGGATTATGTGTGCCTGATATAGCTGGGCCACACATCCCCCTTGGTTAAACACAGCACTCCCGGGCTGTAAAAGAGTAAAAGAAAACATTTTTGTTTTGCATTTAACAACAACATTTTTAAACTCATCCCATCCGGGAGGTGAGGAATCTTTAACGTTACAATTTGTACATTAGAAAAATACAAAATTATCAAAACATTTCCATAAATACTAGACAATATTCTTGTGGAGGACCCGCACCAAAAACCTCCCACGTGGGTCCTGGGTGGGCTGCAGGACTTCTGACTGCAGACCTCACTCTAGGCCACACCATACGGGTTTTTCTTCAGAGGTAGTTTAGGTTTTATGTAAAACCAAGATAAGGCACCGTAGTGCGAACTATTTACATTGAAAGTTCTTGGGCTGGCACAGTCCACAGCCACGCAGTCCATTGCATGATAAAAGACACATATATATTTCAAGTAATCACATTAATACTTCACTTTCACTTTACCCAACTGGGGTATTTTATGCATACTATGCAATCAACATCACATTTACTCTTTAGCTTTCTAACTTTGTACCCAGCCGGGTATTCTACTTAAATATGTAAACATCATCATACATATTATTAAACATTAATAAAGTGCAAATTCTTGTAGAACTTCTTCGTCAACTTCTTTTTCATCAAACTTTTTTACATGTTCAGGTGCAGTAAACCCCTGTCTGGGTCCTACTGGCTCTCATTTTTCTTGCTAGATGTGACATTGACCTTTTCCATCCCTGGGGACAGAAGTACTCGATGCCCTTGGGTTCCCATTACTAGGATATCATGTCCTGCAATATAAGTCTGTGTCGCAACATCTCTTGTTTGTGCTGGTAGGGACCTCACTGGGACCTCTCCGGAATATAACGTAGGTTGCGCTGTAGTAGGTGCCACAGAATAAGATCTAGCTTGCGATGCAGGATGGGTCACAGATTGCGATGAAGGGGGCGACGTAGGTCGAGATGAGTATGCAGGGGGCGACTCCAGTGCACGGTCTGATGCTGTGGGAGCTTGGGACTGGGACGCTTCAGTATTGTGTACGGTACCGGCGTCGGGGACGGGGTCACTGATAACAGAGACGTTTAGGGCATACCATCCCTTTAAACCCCAGTGTCGCGTGTAGCTTACTATGTCCCCATTTATCAGATCCCTTCCAGGATGACAGAAGGGCAAGTGGGACTCTACGTCCCGGCGGCTCACAAAGACCCCCGGATAGAGGCCCGGCTCACGGATAAAGCCCCAGCCCTTGCGGAGTTGAAATTCGGTGACGCACCCCTGACGCCGCGGTTCCCGTCGGGTACCTTTATCTCGGCGGACGGTTTCTTTGTCAGCGAGGAACTTCTCATGCCATTCCTGTCGGTCTCGCTGTATCTTTCTCTCTTCCTCCTGCCGTTGTCTCTCTTTCTCGCAGTGTTGCCAGGCATTTCCGGTTTGGAGGTCGTAAGTCACATCATCCAGACGCTCCATCTCGTCCCAGTCGATTTCCGGCAATGATGGCTGGGACCCCTCCGGTGTTCCTACCGGGGAACCGTAATCTGCTGTGGCCTCCTGGCCTGGCTGGCACTCCGGAACGGGCAGGGCCTCCTCAGCCTCCTTCTCCTCCACCTCTGCATCGGTGGGATCAGGTACAGCACTTTTGGGGGCGGCCTCCGGTTTCTCTTCAGCCTTCCTCAGCAGGGAACTTGGAAAATCAGGTGACGGCGTTATGCTTGTGGGAGAGAGCACTGCGTCCCACAGCAGCCGCTGTGTCTGGGCACGCCAGCGTCTCTCTGTCTCCTGCATGTCTGCATGACGCTGGATTAATCTTCTGAGCACCGCATTCTCTTTCTGCAGTTCCAGCATGGTAGGGTCAGTGTCCCGATCTGGGGACAGCTCTGGCACAGGCCGTAAATCTTCAGGGGAGCAGGGTTTGCACACCTCCGCTCCTTTACACAGATTCTCCTGTCCTTCCGCCATCTCGTCCCAGGCCAGACTGTAGTTTCCATCAGGAACTGTCTGGTCTCTTCCGTGGAGGCGGGATTTGCGTCTCCTCCTCTTTGCATAGAAAATTAAGAGGAGGCGGATTTCCTTAGCAGTGGGGCAGGATCGCACATTATAGTAGAATTTTGAGAGGGCGGCCATATCTTTCGCGCCACAGGGGGGTACACGCCCACTAATGCACGCCCACCTTCTTCACCAGCGCCTCAGGGCGCGAATATGGTGGCAAAAATGGCGGTATATGGCGCCAAAAGTGACAAACAGTCTTCTTTCTTGTAATAAACAGTTCAATAGGCACACAGGACTCACAATTGCAAGCTTCGTATCCTGTTCGTGACGCCAAGTTAAGCTGACGCGCACCACACTGAGTGTAAGGTTCTATGTATATATTCCTGAAACTCAGTTTGTTCGTCAGCCATTTTACTTTCTGTCTTGCTGCAGCTATCTTGCCCTCAGTCAAAATGGAGTTTCCAGCTTGCATGTTCCCGCCCTGATTCTCTCCTTTGCTTCTTAAGCAGCCACAGCTGAGCAATCAGTGCTTCAGAATCTAGCCTGCAGTGAACCTGTGACTTGACTCCTGTAAGCCTTGGACCTTGTACTCCAGCTATTCCTACTGAGGAACTCTGAAGCACTTGTGGACTCTGAACCCTGCTCTTTGAAAGACCCACGTTTGCATGGACTTACGGTAACAGAGAAGAAGATCCTGAATCTGTATTGGAGAGTGATTGCTGAGCTTGGATTACTCTGGCCTGCTGTGTCTCCTGTTTCTGTGTCTGCAAACTGTGTGACTATTTCTGCCAACTTGTATGAAGTAATACAGGACTTTTCTATATCAAACCTGTGACTCCTGTGTTTTCATCGCACCCAAGCACAAGACGCTATATGAACTGTACTACATACATTACAAGATTCTGAAGCCAAAACGTTAGTGTCTGCTGGGTCTGGAAGGCTGTGTCTGCTGTACTGTGGATATCAGACGTCCGGTTGTACTTTCTGTGATGACAGTGGTTGTGACTTCTCACAACCATTCCAGGTGAGCAATTCCCTTAAGTTTTTTCTTTTTGCAGTGTTACCACAGGTAAACACTATTGTTTTTTTTTTTCCTTTTCTCTTTTTTGTCTGCTGTAACTCTGGATATCAGATGTCTGGTTGAAACTTTCTGTGATGATAGTGGTTGTGACTTCTCACAACCATTCCAGGTGAGCAGTTCCCTTAATTTTTTTTTCTCTCTGCAGTGTTGCCACAGGTGAACACTATTGTTTTTTTTTTCTCTCTCCTCTTCTTCCAGTAATCCTGTCTTAAAAGATCTGGAAAATGGAGGCCCGCATAAAGGAACTTTGCGGAGTGACTGATAATATCCTTGCAGATTTGCAGAATATAAAGACCCGTTTTACAAATCTACAGGACCTCAATAATCACAATTTGCAAGTGGTTGGACAGACTACCCAGGATTTGCGAGCCAGGATTGAGGTTCTAGAGGGGCGAGTCCAGGCTCCTGCCGTAGCCCCGAGTGCTGGGATTCCCAAGTTGCCCCCTTTTCGTTTTGGCGGTGAACGTGAGAAATTCAGGGGATTTATTAATCAATGCAATCTTTTTTTTTCTGCACATGCTTCACAATTTCCCACTGAACGATCTAAGGTGCTTACTATAATTATGTTGCTTACCAACAAAGCTTTAATGTGGGCAAACCCTCTGATTGAGACTGAGGATGATTGTTTGAATCACCTTGATGATTTTATTTCAGCCATGGGGCAGGTGTTTGATGACCCCAATCGAGGTGCAACAGCTGAAGCAGCCATGTTAGCTTTGCGCCAAGGTAAGCACTCGGTAGCTGAATATGCCTTGGATTTCAGGAGATGGGCCCTTGATACCACCTGGGACAGTTCCGCCAAAAAATCTATTTTTCGAAAGGGGTTATCTCCACTGATTAAGGATGAACTTGCTCGTGCCGACCCTCCCACTGCGTTAGGTGACTTTATTAACTACTGCATCCGTATTGATACTCGTCTGACTGAACGCAGGCAAGAGAGATGGTTCGAAAGCAATCGTACTAACCTTTTCCTACCTTCCTCTCCAGCTAAGGAACCTTTGAGTAGGATTACACGGGAACCTGAACCTGAACCCATGCAGGTAGACTCTTTACAACGACGGGTTAGTGATGCACGCAAGGAACATCGTTTTAAGGAGAATCTATGTTTCTATTGTGGTAAGTCAGGGCACTTCATTATAAACTGCCCCAGCCGTTCTCGTAAGACTACTGCAGCACTCATTCATTGTGAGTGTTGCGAGAGGGGATCTGTCAGGTCCGAGCCTCAGGCTCCAGAGAGATCTGCAGCAACAGATCTTGATTTCTCGGACTTAAACTCCGTTACCTCTGAGGACGTTGACTGTGTAAACGCTGCCATTTTTCAAGTTTCCTCAGCGGTGTCCCAGCTGAGTTGTAAGAAAAACAATTCTCATTGCTTTCTTTCCATCAAACTCTGGGTTGACTCAGCTTGGGGGTCTAGCTCTGCTATGATCGACTCAGGGGCAAGTGGAAATTTTATGGATGTCTCCTTTGCTCTGAAACAGGGAATACGTTCAGTGAAGAAGGCTACTCCAGTACAGATGGAAACTGTGGATGGCTCCCTGCTGACCTCTGGACCAGTGGATCAGGAAACAGAGCCTTTGAGGGTTCTTATGGGTAAAGATCATCAAGAGAAACTGTCCTTTATGCTTATCTCTTCTCCCCACTTTCCCATTATTCTAGGGCTACCATGGCTGCAGGCTCAGAATCCTACCATTAACTGGGAGACCAAGGAATTACACTTTCCAGAGAAACAAATGAGTCCAAAAGTTTCAGCTTGCTCTGTTCCTAAAGGAATCATGTCAGTCCCTGAACTACCAGCTGTATACCAGGACTATGTGGATTTATGTGACAAGAAGAACGCTGACCAGCTTCCTCCTCACCGTCCATATGATTGTCCAATTGAATTATTGCCTGGAGCAGAGATACCTTTTGGTAAGATCTACCCCCTGGCGGGGCCCGAGCTAAAGGCTTTAAAGGATTACATAGATGAAAATCTAGCCAAGGGCTTCATACGCCCCTCTTCATCTCCTGCAGGTGCACCCATCTTCTTTGTAAAGAAGAAAGATGGATCTCTGAGACCATGCGTAGACTATAGGGAACTCAATAAGGTTACTATTAGAAACCGTTATCCATTGCCTTTAATCCCTGAGTTATTGGAGAGAGTGCGACATGCCAAAATTTTTTCTAAACTAGATCTTCGTGGGGCCTATAACTTAGTCCGTATTAGACCTGGGGATGAATGGAAGACTGCATTCAGGTCACGCTATGGACACTTTGAATATCTAGTTATGCCTTTTGGTCTGAGTACCGCCCCAGCCACTTTCCAACACTTGGTGAATGACATCTTCAGGGATCTCCTAGATACATTCGTGGTAATTTATTTGGATGATATTCTAATTTTTTCTAACTCCACAGAGGAACATCATGGACATGTGAGAATGGTCTTGGAACGTCTAAGACAAAATCATCTTTACATCAAACTTGAAAAGTGTGAATTCCATAGGACCGAAATTCAATTTCTGGGGTATGTACTGTCTACACAAGGAATTAGTATGGATGGAAGCAAAACCCAAGCCATCAAGGATTGGCCAAGTCCTAGAAATGTGAAGGAGGTACAGCGCTTCATTGGGTTTGCCAACTTCTATAGACGTTTCATTAGAAATTTCTCTGAGGTAGTGTCACCTATCACTCAACTTACCCGGAAAGAGTCTAGGTTTTCCTGGACTCCCCAAGCCCAGGAAGCATTTTCCCGTCTAAAAGATAAATTTACCACTGCACCTATCCTAGTACATCCCAACCCCGAGCTTGCCTTCATAATAGAGGTGGATGCTTCAGACTGTGCCGTTGGAGCTATACTCTCTCAGAGAACAGGTGAGAAGAATGTCTTGCATCCCTGTGCCTTCTTTTCCCAGCAGTTGTCTTCGGCTGAGAGGAACTACGATGTGGGCAATAGAGAGTTGTTGGCCATTATTGCCGCCTTCAAAGAATGGAGACACCTTCTTCAGGGAGCTGCACAGCAAATAGTCGTCCTGACAGACCATCGTAACCTTGAGTTTATCAGGTCGGCTAAGTGCCTGACTCCTCGCCAGGCTCGCTGGAATCTTTTCTTAAACCAATTTAATTTTATCATCTCTTATAGACCAGGATCGCGCAATGGAAAGGCTGATGCACTCTCTAGGATTTACTCAGCAGAGACACGTCCAATTACTCCTCCTAAGACTATTCTTCCTGACTCTAGATTTCTAGGAGTAATTCATAATCAAGACCTACTTAAGGACATCAAGGAAGCATACCATGCGGATTCCTTTTTGGCACAACCCCCAAGGGACGTAAGTGTTGTCTTTAAGAATGGTGTGTGGATTCAGGGACAACGTCTGTATATTCCTGAAACAGTCAGATTAAGAGTATTGCAACTCATTCACGATTCCAAGATAGCTGGGCATAGAGGAATTCTAAAGACACAGGAATTTCTTTCTCGTTTCTTTTGGTGGCCCACTTGCAGGAAGGATGTTTTGAATTATGTCACTTCATGTGAGGTCTGTGCAAGATGCAAAACACCTCGCTCCTCACCAACTGGTCTGTTACAGCCTCTTCCCACCCCGTCCCGCCCGTGGGGATCCATTTCTATGGACTTCATTGTGGAGTTACCAACCTCTCAGGGGAAGAACATCATTCTAGTGGTGGTTGACCGTCTAACAAAGGCAGCTCATTTTATCCCTTGTGTCGGCTTACCCACTGCAAAACAGACATCAGATTTGATGATTAAAGATGTGTTTCGCTTACATGGAGTACCGGATGAGGTTATTTCGGATCGAGGGGTGCAATTCACTTCTAGGTTTTGGCAAAATTTCTGTGCAGCATTGGACATTAAAGTAAACCTTTCTTCTGCTTTTCATCCCCAGACTAATGGACAGACCGAACGAACCAATCAAACCCTGGAGCAGTATCTCCGCTGCTTTATCTGCCACCTACAGGATGATTGGGTGGATCTACTTCCATTAGCTGAGTTCTCGTATAACAACTCTCAGAGTGCCTCCACTAAACAGTCTCCTTTTTACTCTAATCTAGGTTATCATCCTAACATTCTACCACGATTTCCCATAGAAACGCCTTTACCAGCAGTGGCTGAAAGAATCACGTCTTTACAGAAGAATATGGATCTTCTAAAGGAAAATCTGGAATCGGCTCAAGAAAGGTACAAGAAAGCAGCAGATAAATTTCGTAAACCTGCACCAGCTTTCAAGGTAGGAGACTTGGTCTGGCTGTCAACCAGAAATCTTAAGTTAAGGATTCCATCGTCTAAGTTGGGACATAAGTACATTGGACCCTATAAAATCAGTAAAATTATAAGTGCCGTTGCTTGTCGTCTTCAACTGCCCAGAACTATGAGAATCCACCCTGTCTTTCATGTATCCCTACTAAAGGCTGCGACACCCAATACGTTTCCTGGACGTTCCTCTCCTTGCCCTGACCCAGTGCTAGTCGATGGTCAGGAAGAATTTGTGGTGGAAAGGATTTTAGATTCCAGGTTGTATAGAAATCAGTTACAATATCTGATTAAATGGCAGGGCTACCCAGTGGAGGACAACTCATGGGAACCGGTCAATAACGTTAATGCTCCTCGCTTGCTCCGTCAGTTTCATCAGAGGTACCCACACAAGCCTGGTCTGAGGTCATCCGGAGGTTGTCCTTAAGGGGGGAGTAATGTAAGGTTCTATGTATATATTCCTGAAACTCAGTTTGTTCGTCAGCCATTTTACTTTCTGTCTTGCTGCAGCTATCTTGCCCTCAGTCAAAATGGAGTTTCCAGCTTGCATGTTCCCGCCCTGATTCTCTCCTTTGCTTCTTAAGCAGCCACAGCTGAGCAATCAGTGCTTCAGAATCTAGCCTGCAGTGAACCTGTGACTTGACTCCTGTAAGCCTTGGACCTTGTACTCCAGCTATTCCTACTGAGGAACTCTGAAGCACTTGTGGACTCTGAACCCTGCTCTTTGAAAGACCCACGTTTGCATGGACTTACGGTAACAGAGAAGAAGATCCTGAATCTGTATTGGAGAGTGATTGCTGAGCTTGGATTACTCTGGCCTGCTGTGTCTCCTGTTTCTGTGTCTGCAAACTGTGTGACTATTTCTGCCAACTTGTATGAAGTAATACAGGACTTTTCTATATCAAACCTGTGACTCATGTGTTTTCATCGCACCCAAGCACAAGACGCTATATGAACTGTACTACATACATTACACTGAGGTGGATACCAGGGCTATGGGGTACTCGGAGCCGAGCCCATAGAAGTCTATGGGAGTTGTCACTGGCAGCAGAGCTCGGTCTGTGGCCCTGGCGGTCATGCAATGGGGGGTATTTACAGGGGATTATAAGGATAGGTAGTTCGTGATGCCACCTGTGGTGTCTGATCAATTGGACCAGCGCTGCTATAAGGATCTTCACAGGGGATGTTATGGGGGCAGCTGGGTGGTAAGTCTCCCACAGGTGAGACGGATCCCTGGAAGTCTATGGTGCTGATGCAGGGTGTAGATAAGAATTCAGTCACACACAATGCAGCTTCTTTTCATACCTTTACTTGTAGGTGTTTCAGGCAGATCCCGGGAAGCTGGTCGGGGTGGAGAATGCACATTCGGGAAACCGCTGAGCAGGTTAGAGGCCTCCTTTACTTCATATATATCTGAGCCCAAGCTTGCATGAAGCGAAGTTAACTCTGCAATCTCCAGCTTTCTCAATAGCTGTAACGCCCGGCCGACATTGTGGTGGAGCCTTCTATGTCTCTGATTATCAGATGTTGAGAGAACTAAGTCCTTACTTTTGCAGGGCCCTGCTCAAAGTCCTTGTTCCCCCTGACTCCGTTTACGTATCAGCGCTTAGGGCTACCTTCTGCGACCTGTGGTCCAGAAAGCCTCCGGTTATCTTGTTACTAGGCTTGAAACACTAGCAACGCTTCGGACCCCGGTGTCCGGTGAATAAGTGCAGGTAATCCAATACCTGAAGCACTTCTCTCTGTCTTCTCCACTGTGCCCTTCGCCCTGCTCTCGCTCTTAACATAAGCACTTGTAGCTTTGATGGAAATGTCAGCTTTCTTACAGAGCTCACTGAATAGCTCTCAGTATCCTCCAAGTCCAGACTGGACTGAAACTGAACTGCACTGTCCGAAGACAGGAAACAGACTCATCTGAGCTCTTCTCAGACAGGAGACTAGAATCTTGAATGAACTCTGACTGAACTGTCCTAAGACAGGAAACTGTCTGACTCTGCTACGTGTCACTACCTCTTTATACCCTGGTGGGTGTGTCTGAAAGTATGAGTGACGTGAATGGATATCAAGCTTTTGCGGTTACCTTCCTGTGCATTTTCCTGGATTATGTGTGCCTGACATAGCTGGGCCACACATCCACGCAAGGTATTAGGTATGTATCAAAACTGGATACCTCATTCAGCCTGCGGTAGTCGTTACAAAACCGCCACTCACCGCCGGGCTTCGGCCCGAGGATGATGGGACTCGACCATCCACCTTTTGACTCCTCTATCACACTGAGGTCTAGCATCCTCTTCACCTCATTTCATATCACCTCTCGAGGTGCTTCCAGAATTCTATAGGTCTTGAGGTTCACCCTAACATGCGGTACTGTCAACACGTCATTCTCCACCACCTACTTATTTCCTGGCAACTCTGAGAACAGGTCACGGTTCTGCTGCAACAGCTCCAGACACTGTTGACTCTGGGCCTGCGTTAGAGTCTCTGCAATGGTGGCATTGTCCACTGTGGCTTTAGGACTGGGTCCCAGGCAAGTGGTTTCCAGCGATTCCCGGTCTTGCCAGGGCTTGAGCAAGTTCACTTGATATATCTGGGATGGCTTCCTTCAACCAGGCTGGTGTACCTTGTAATTCACCTCACCCAGTTTTTCCACCACCTCTTAATGGGCCTTGCCGCTTGGCTAGGAACTTGCTCTCCACCGTGGGGATAAGCACTAGCATGTGATCCCTGGGCCGGAACTGCCACAGCCTCGCTGATTGGTTATACTCCCATGTTTGTGCCTCCTGTGTCTGAAAAAGATGCTCCATCACGATAGGCATTACTTTCACCTTCCTCTCATGCAGCTGGGCGAAATGCTCTATAATGCTCTGGTGTGGCGTGACCTCGGTTTCCCAGGTTTCCTTGGCGATGTTCAGGAGCCCTTGCGGATGTCGACCATACAGGAGCTCGAACGGCGAGAAGCCAGTGGATGCTTGAGGAACTTCTCTGATGGAGAAGAGCAGAAATGGAAGCAGATAGTCCCAGTCTCGACCGTCCTTCACAAATCACCTTTTTGAAATTAGCCTTTAAGGTTTTATTGAAGCGTTCTACTAAGCTGTCTGTCTGCAGATGGTAAACTGAGGTACGCAGCTGGGCAATCTGGAGGACTTTGCACAGCTCTTTCATTACCTTGCTCATGCTGCTTCCCGAAGTAGACACAAAAACACTTTATAGTAAAGTGTCTGGGTGGTTTAATGCTTCATGAACCATAAAGTCAACATAGTAACATAAAAACAGCCTTTCTGGCACAAAGGAAAATAAAAGTCCATACAAAGTCCTTCCCAGCAATGGCTCCGGCCTTCTTGCACAAACACACACGGAAGCTCTCACCAGAGCTGCAGCCTGGAGGCTTCCTACCTCCAAACAGACCAGACAGAAAAAAAAACAGTGGCTGAACATTTATCTCCCTCCAACCATACCCTTGAGGTGGAGATATAGTGAGTAGGCATCCTGCCCATCTCTAACACCTAAGCACCATGAAACCCGGACCCTGGTAACGACTGGTTTATTTTCAGCACATATTGTGCAGGAGGGAAACGTATGGGTTTCACATCACGCAGTATAACAACCTTTGCATACGACGCCAGTGACCCTGTCACAATGTGTTACATGTATCACACTGGTAACTCCCCCTCCAATTTAAAATAAACTCTGGATGCAGAGTTTTCTTCCAGGCAACATCCTCCCCATAGCCTGGAAGAGGTCATTTACATATAAGAAAAACATTGATTTCTCTGGAATAAAACATTAGATTGCAGATATAAAGGTATCATTCTGTTTTTCAGCTTCCTATGACCTTAATGTCCATATAGACTGTTTAAGAGAGTTGATCCTACTGACAGATTCCCTTTAATGGATTTAAACTTTGTAATTTTTTAAAGGCACTTACTATCTAACAGCAGATGGCAGTGCAAGCTCAGCTTTATATTGAAGGACTATTTGTACACTCAAGTATCGCTAGCTTTCATGCAAAGCAAATGGGCTATATTATATTTGGGCAAATTAGAGCCTTTGCAGACAGGACCAGACAAAGGACTGGCATTACGGTCTGCTTGACTATAGTGTGCACAGCATCACATATGCACCTGACCTGCAACTAATGATCATGTCAGTGTGCTTAAAGGGGTTGTCCGGTCTTAAGGTACTGCCACACTAAACGAGATCGCTAACGAGATCATTAAAATACATCACTATTTAGCGATCTCGTTAGTGACGTTGTTGTGTGTGGCATGTAGCAACGACGTGGCCCCTGCTGTGATCTCATTGATCGTTCACTAGAGTTCTGGACCGTATTTTGATCGTTGGCGTCCCGCTGGTGAGCCTGAATCGCTGTGTTTGGCACCTTTTGTGAATGATGTGCGACCTCGTTGACGACGCATTAGTCAGCGGCGTAGGCGGGACTTTGTTTTCTTTCGTTAACGCCCTTCAGCTCCGATTGGTGACCACAACATCACCTCAGCTATAATAACTGCGCCCCATCCATTGTTTCCAGAGCACTTTGTGGGTGACTCCAACGGTGCTTTGTGCGTTGTTGCGAGGATAGTATCGTGTGTCGGAGTTTTGCGATCCTGTTTGTGGCGCAGTGGTGGGTTTTTGCGATCCTGTCTGAGTCGCTAGAGCACCATCCATCCCCATTTGGATTTGGATCTTCGGGATATTTGGATTCAAGGTACATATTGTTTGTGATGTTGTTTGATAATGTTTTTTGACCTTATTTTTTTTTTTCGTCTGCTTACACCCCTGACCTTATTTTTTTTTTTTTTTTTCGTCTGCTTTATTTATTTTACACCCCCCCCCACCATTTTAGACATTTGTAAACTGTATTTTAAATGTTAACTGAAAAGTTTAATTTTTTTTTTTTATATATTTATTTTATTCTTTATTTTATTTTGTTTAACCCCTTACTGCCATCGGACGTACTATCCCATCCATGGTACCTGGGCCCGTATGACCGGGACGGGATAGTACGTCATAGGCGATCAGCTGCGCTCCTGAGGGGAGTGCAGCTAATCGCCGTCGGGTGTCAGCTGATTATCACAGCTGACACCCATGACTGTGTGTCAGGAGCGGTCACGGACCGCTCCCGGCACATTAACCCCTTGCACACCGCGATCAAACATGATCGCGGTGTACTGGGGGCACAGGGGAGGATCGCGCAGGGTGGGGGCTCCCTGCGCGCCCCCCTGAGACCCTCAGAGCAGCGCGATGTGATCACGCTGTTCTGAGGGCTTCCTCCCTCCCAGGACCCGGATCCAAGATGGCGCCGGGGTCCTGGAGGGAGGTGGCTACCTCAGTGCCTGCCGAGAGCAGGCACTGAGAAGCCTGCATCTATGCCTGTGCGATCGCTGGTGTGACAGAGTGCTGTGCACACTGTCACACCAGCGATCTGATAAAATACTGTGATGTCCCACCCTGGGACAAAGTAAAAAAGTTAAAAAAGTAAAAATAAACATGTGTAAAAAAAAAATCCAAAATAAATAAAAAAAAAAAAAAAAATATTCCCCAATAAATTCACTTCTTCCTGTAAATAAAAAAAAAAAACAATAAAAGTACACATATTTGGTATCGCCGCGTCCGTAACGACCCCCCCTATAAAATTGTCCCACTAGTTAACCCCTTTAGTGAACCCCTTAAAAAAAAAAAACGAAGCAAAAAATCAATGCTTTATCATCATACCGCCGAACAAAAAGTGGAATAACACGCGATCAAAAAGACCGATATAAAAAAACATGGTACCGCTGAAAACGTCATCTTGTCCCGCAAAAAACGAGCCATCATAAAGCATCATCAGCGAAAAAATAAAAAAGTTATAGCTCGCAGAATAAAGCGATGCAAAAATAATTATTTTTTATATAAAATTGTTTTTATTCTATAAAAGCGCCAAAACATGAAAAAATGATATAAATGAGGTATCGCCATAATCGTACTGACCCGAAGAATAAAACTGCTTTATCAATTTTACCACATGCGGAACGGTATAAACGCCTCCCCCAAAAGAAATTCATGAATTGCTGATTTTTGTTCATTCTAACCTCCCAAAAATCGAAATAAAAAGCGATCAAAAAATGTCACGTGCTCAAAAATGGTACCAATAAAAACGTCAACTCGTCCCGCAAAAAATAAGACCTAACATGACTCTGTGGGCCAAAATATGCAAAAATTATAGCTCTCAAAATGTGATGATGCAAAAACTATTTTTGCAATAAAAAGCGTCTTTTAGCGTGACAGCTGCCAATCATAAAAACCCGCTATAAATAGTAAATCAAACCCCCCTTTATCACCCCCTTAGTAAGGGAAAAATAATAAAATTAAAAAAAGTATTTATTTCCATTTTCCCATTAGGGTTAGGGTTAGGGTTGCGGCTAAAGTTAGGGTTAGGGTTGGCGCTAAAGTTAGGATTAGGGTTAGGGTTGGGATTAGGGTGTGTTAGGGTTAGGTTTGTGGTTAGGGTTGGGACTAGGGTTAGGGGTGTGTTGGGGTTAGGGTTGGAGTTAGAATTGGGGGTTTCAGCTGTTTAGGCACATCAGGGGCTCTCCAAATGTGACATGGCGTCTGATCTCAATTCCAGCCAATTCTGCGTTGAAAAAGTCAAACGGTGCTCCTTCACTTCTCAGCTCTGCCATGCGTCCAAACAGTAGTTTATCCCCACATATGGGGTATCAGCGTACTCTGGACCCCAAGAGTTATTGTGCAATTTGTCCTATTTCTTCTGCTACCCTTGGGAAAATAAAAAACTGGGGGCGAAAATATCATTTTTGTACAAAAAAAAATATTTTTTTGTTTTTACGGCTGTACATTATAAACTTCTGTGAAGCACTTGGGGCTTCATAGCGCTCACCACACATCTAGATAAGTTCCTTGTGGGGTCTATTTTCCAAAATGGGGTCACTTGTTGGGGATTTCCACTGTTTAGGCGCATCAGGGGCTCTCCAAATGCGACATGACGCCCCCAGACCATTCCATCAAAGTCTACAATCCAAAACGTCACTACTTCCCTTCCGAGCCCCAACGTGTACCCATACAGTAGTTTTCTCCCACATATTGAATATCAACGTACTCAGGACAAATTGGACAACAACTTTTGGGGTCCAATTTCTCCTGTTACCCTTGTAAAAATAAAATATTGGGGCAAAAAAATCATTTTTGCAAAAAAAAAAAAGGATTTTTATTTTTACGGCTGTGCGTTATAAACTTCTGTGAAGCACTTCGGGGTTCAAAGTGCTCACCACACATCTAGACAAGTTCCTTGTGGGTCTATTTTCCAAAATGGGTCACTTGTGGGGGTTTCCACTGTTTAGGCGCATCAGGGGCTCTCCAAATGCGACATGACGCCCCAGACCATTCCATCAAAGTCTGCAATCCAAAACGTCACTACTTCCCTTCCGAGCCCTGACGTGCGCCCATACAGTAGTTTTCTCCCACATATTGGGTATCAGCGTACTCAGGACAAATTGGACAACAACTTTTGGGGTCCAATTTCTCCTGTTACCCTTGTGAAAATAAAATATTGGGGGCAAAAAAAATCATTTTTGTAAAAAAAAAAAAGATTTTTTATTTTTACGGCTGTACGTTATAAACTTTAGTGAAACACCTGGGGGTTAAAGTTCTCACCACACATCTAGATAAGTTCCTTGAGGGTCTAGTTTCCAAAATGGCGTCATTTATGGGGGTTTCCACTGTTTAGGCAGATCAAGAGCTCTCCAAACACGACATGGCGTCCAGCCAATTCTGCGTTGAAAAAGTCAGACGGCGCTCCTTCCCTTCCAAACTCTGCCATGCACCCAAACAGTGGTTTACCCCCACATATGGGTATCAGCGCACTCAGGACAAATTGCACAATAACTTTTGGAGTCTTGTTACCCTTGGAAAAATAAAAATTGGGGTGAAAAGATCATTTTTGTGAAAAAATATGATTTTTAAATTTTACGGCTCTACGTTATAAACTTGTGTGAAGCACTTGGGGGTTCAAATTGCTCACCAAAGATCTAGAAAAGTTCCTTAGGGGTCTAGTTTCCAAAATGGGGTCATTTGTGGGGGGTTTCCACTGTTTAGGCACATCAGGGGCTCTCCAAATGCAACATGGCATCCAATCTCAATTCCAGCCAATTTTGGTTGGAAAAAGTCAAATGGTGCTCCTTCCATTCCGAGCTCTGCCGTGCGCCCAAACAGTGGTTCCCACCCACATATGGGGTATCAGCGTACTCAGGACAAATTGGACAACAACTTATGTGGTCCAATTTCTCCTGTTACCCTTGAGAAAATAAAAAATTAGTGACTAAAAGATAATTTTTGTGGGAAAAAAATAGGATTTTTAATTTTCATGCCCGGGCATTATAAACTTGTGTGAAGCACTTGGGGGTTCAAAGTGCTCACCAAAGATCTAGATAAGTTCCTTAGGGGGTATAGTTTCCAAAATGGGGTCACTTGTGGGGGGTTTCCACTGTTTAGGCTCATCTGGGGCACTGCAAACGGAACATGACCCCCATCAACGTCTGCATTCCAAAACGTTACTACTTCCTTTCCAAGCCCTGCCGTGCACCCAATCAGTCCCCCCCACATATGGGGTATCAGCGTACTCAGGACAAATTGGACAACAACTTTTGGGGTCCAATTTCCTTGGGAAAATTCAAAAATTTGGGACTAAAAAATCATTTTTGTGAAATGTTTTTTTTTTTTTTCACACCCAGGCATTATAAGCTTTTGTGAAACACTTGGGAGTTCAAAGTGCTCACAACAGATCTAGATAAGTACCTTAGGGGGTCTAGTTTCCAAAATGGTGTCACTTGTGGGGGTTTCCACTGTTTAGGCGCATCAGGGGCTCTCCAAACACGACATGGCGTCCAATCTCAATTCCAGCCAATTTTAGTTTGAAAAAGTCAAACGGCGCTCCTTCCCTTACGAGCTCTGCCGTGTGCCCAAACAGTGGTTTTCCCCCACATATTGGGTATTGGCGTACTCAGGAGAAATTGCATAACAACCTTATCTGTCCATTTTCTCCTTTTACCCTTGTGAAAATAAAAAAAAAGTTTGTAAAAGATCATTTTTGTGGCTAAAAAGTTAAATATTCATTTTTTCCTTCCACGTTGCTTTAGTTCCTGTGAAGCACCTGAAGGGTTAATAATCTTCTTGAATGTGGTTTTGAGTACCTTGAGGGGTGCAGTTTTTAGAATGGTGTCACTTTTGGGTATTTTCTGCCATATAGACCCCTCAAAGTGACTTCAAATGAGAGGTGGTCCCTAAAAAAAATGGCTTTGTAAATTTTGTTGTAAAAATGAGAAATCGCTGGTCAACTTTTAACCCTTATAACTTCCTAACAAAAAAAAATTTTGGTTCCAAAATTGTGCTGATGTAAAGTAGACATGTGGGAAATGTTATTTCTTAACTATTTTATGTGACATATTTCTCTGTTTTAAGGGAATAAAAATTCAAAGTTTGAAAATTGCAAAATTTTCAAAATTTTCGCCATATTTGCGTTTTTTCAAAAATAAACACAAGTTATATCGAAGAAATTTTACTTCTAACGTGAAGTACAATATGTCACGAGAAAACAATCTCAGAATCGCGAAGATCCGTTGAAGCGTTCCAGAGTTATAACCTCATAAAGAGACAGTGGTCAGAATTGTAAAAATTGGCCCGGTCATTAACGTGCAAACCACCCTTGGGGGTGAAGGGGTTAAACACTTTATTAATAGTAATTAATTAGTAATTAACTTTTCTCTTCTTTACCGTACAGGTTGCACATAATGAACCTCTCCATCGCGGAGCGTGTGATTGTGGCAGTTGCGCTATCTATGGAGGCAGATCGTCAGGAAGAGGCGCGGGTGGAAGAGAGGCGCTCCAAGCGAAAGCGTCGCATGTGGACCAGAGAATGGCTGGAGCAGAGGTCCAAATTCTCCCACATGCATCTAGTGAGGGAGTTGCAGGAGAAGAATCCGCAGGATTTCCGGAATTATCTACGGATGTCGGAGGATTCATTCAAGCTCCTACTGGAAGCTGTGAGGCCACTCATTGAACGGCAGGATACCCGGATGCGTGCAGCTGTTTCAGCAGAGGAACGTTTGGCAGTAACGCTGCGATTTCTGGCAACCGGACGTTCAATGAAGGATTTGCAATTTTCTGCTGCAATTTCTCGGTCGCTGCTTGGAGTACTAATTCCGGAGACATGCAACGCCATCGTCCGCAGTTTACGGAGCTACATGCCTTTTCCCAAATCAGTGGCGGAATGGCAAATAATTGCCTCTGATTTTTAAAGGATTTGGCAGTTCCCAAACTGTGGTGGTGCCTTGGATGGCAAACATGTGCGGATCACGCAACCAGCCAACAGCGGATCCTTTTTTCATAACTACAAGGGCTACTTCAGAGCATGATCCTCATGGCCCTTGTTAATGCCAATTATGAATTTATTGACGTTGATGTTGGCATTAATGGAAGGGTTTCTGACGGTGGCGTTTTGGAGCACACAACTTTTGGTGAACAGTTGTTTAATAATAAACTTAACTTGCCAACCAACATGGACACCACCGCCAACCTAAACTTTGTGTTTGTGGGCGATGAAGCCTTCCCCCTTCATGTGCATCTTGTGAAACCGTACCCACAAAAGACTTTGACAGGGGAAAGGCGTATTTTTAACTACAGACTGTCTAGGGCACGGCGCGTTGTGGAGAATGCCTTCGGCATAATGGCCAACCGCTTCAGGGTTTTCCACACTCCAATCAACATGAAGCTGGAATCCATAGACTCGGTGGTGTTGGCCTGTTGTGTGCTGCACAATTTTCTAAGAAAACGCGATGCTGGTACTTTCAGTCCGCCAGGCTTCATGGACTCGGACAGCAATGGTGACGTGGTGCTTGGAGAATGGCGTGACAATGATCCCGCTATTGCAGGCCTTCAACCTGTCAATCAAAGCAGGAGCAAGGACGATGCGAAGGCCGGCCGAGACAAGTACTGCCATTACTTTAATGGGCCTGGTGCAGTGAGTTGGCAGCATCAGGTCTAGTTTGATTTTGATAATGTTTGACTTTTGCCTTTTTTTAACAATGTTTTTATAATAAAAATTTTTTATTTTAAAAATGCATTCGTGTTTTTTTTCAATTATTTTACCAATATGGGAGAAGGGCTAATGATGGGTGAGATGTGGGGAGGGAGTAATGGGGATGGCAAAGAGACATGTTACCAGCTGCTGTAGTTTTTAAAAATCTTTTCAAAGGCTTTTTAGTTGTCTATTTTTTGTTTTACATTGTATCTACTTGTCACACACGGGGTCATGGGAGTACCATCAGTCATAGGAGTTAATTGTTACAAAAAATAAAGAAAAAAGTTTCAAATATTTACAATTATTTTAAGGGCCTATGGTCTCACTAGCGTTCAAACATTATAATTATATATAACAGATAATACACCACAGCTGCATATATAAAGTTTAAATATATAATATATATATTTTAGTCATATATGAAAGATTAAAAAATTGTTATAAATATATTTGAAAATTCTTGGGAGGTAAAGGTCAACATTCACCAGGGAATCACAGCTATTCACAGATATGCGACGCCATTGTGATCGCAATGTGACTTCTCACAAGCTCCAGCTATACAGATATGCATACAGATATGCAAAGTCATTGTGATTGCAAGGTGAAGATTCTCGAGCCCCAGCCATACAGATATGCAACGCCATTGTGATCGCAATGTGACTATTGTCACGAGCTCCAGCTATACAGATATGCATACAGATATACAAAGCCATTGTGATTGCAAGCTGAAGATTCTCGAGCCCCAGCCATACAGATATGCGACGCCATTGTGATCGCAATGTGACTTCTCACGAGCTCCAGCTATACAGATATGCATACAGATATGCGACGCCATTGTGATCGCAATGTGACTATTCTCACGAGCTCCAGCTATACAGATATGCAAGGCCATTGTGATTGCAAGGTGAAGATTCTCACGAGCCCCAGCCATAAAGACATGAGACGCCATTGTGATCGCCTAGCTTGGAACCGTTGTCTTGTGATCGCAACAGCATCTCATATCTGTGCTTGGCTGGGTGCATGGCTGCTGCGGTCACTTTGTGATCACAATACCGTTTTGCGTCGCGAGTGCGGCCGCACGTAACGTGCGCACGCTGTGACGTCATGGCGCTGGCGTCGCCCAATGCGGTGTTGTTTGTAATGGCGGCGAGACAGCGCGGGGCTAAGTGGACGGATGAGGAGGTCCGTTTTTTAATTAAAAAAACGGACCAGTGGGATTACTACTGCAGGCTACCTGTGGCGCATCCAATGCGCCACAAAAAGGTATGCCTGCAGAAAATCCGGCGGGGCCTGGAGAGGCGTTTTAATGTGCGGCGGACCAGACAACAGATCCGCAAGAAGCTGGCGGACCTCCGATATCGCTCACGCGATAGGGTCGCCAGCATCCGGGCCCAGCTACGCAGGCCTCTGAGTGAGTATTGATGAGGGTATCTGGAGAGGTTATGTTTTGTGGGTTAGGCTACTTTCACACTTGCGTTTTTTTGCGCTGCGTTTCGAGCGCACATGAAGCGCATTAAAAAAACGCATGCAAACGCTTGTAAAAGCTGCGATATTTAGTCGCATCAGCATGCGCATTTCGACAAAAAAACGCAGCGTTTGTCTGCGATTTCATGCGTTTTTGCATGCGTTTGCGTTTTTTTGGCGCATGCGTTGTCTATGTGTCACATTTCTATCATCTCTGTCTCCATCATCTCTGGCTCTATCATCTGTCTCCATCATCTCTGTCTCAATCATCTCTGTCTTTTTTGACCGGAAAAAAAAATGCAACATGTAGCGTCTAGCGCGTATGGGCGCACACCGGGAAAATGCGCAGCGCACGACAAACGCACATGAACGCGTGCAAGCGCTAGACCCTGCGCCCGCCATGTTAAAGATAGGGGAACATTGTGCATGTGTCCGATAGCGCAAGTTGCGCTGCGCAAAAAAACGCAAGTGTGAAAGTAGCCTTATCTACCTATATCAATGCACCCGCAGTGATGGGAGTACCGGCAGTGATGGGGCAAGGCAGTGATGGAGTACCAGTCGTGAGGGGGTTTACAGGCATAGATGGAAGTACTGGGAGTAACGGGAGGACGAGTAGTGATGGGAGTACCAGTAGTGATGGGGCAGGCAATGATAATGGGAAGGCAATGCTAATGATGATATTAATGGGGAGACAATGATGATGGGAAGGCAATGATGATTATATTAATGGGGAGGCAATGATGATGATAATGGGGAGTCTGAATTGTATATTTCATTTACAGCACCACCTTCACCAGCTCCAGCTGCTCCACCGTCCCCAGCTACCCCTCCACCTCCATCATCTCCTTCCCCGGCTACCCCTCCACCTCCATCACCTACCCCTCCACCTCCATCATCTCCGTACCTGTCTACACCTTCCCTGGCAGCAACCCCCCCTCCACAGTTGGGGTCATCCAGCCCTTCACCAGATTATGGATTCTCTCCAGCATCATCCCGTGACACGGATGCAGGCTCCCCATCAGGTAATTAACGCACATTATATAAGCTTCAGACAAGTTTGAGAACTTTGTAAGGTCTTATATGTAATGACTGTTGTGATATAATTTTTTTTTTCTGTGTTTCCCTAGCCGGCGGAGCATCAGGTTCTGGGTGGGCGGTCAGCGTGTCGCCTGACGAAAACCGTAAGTGTTAATTAACATAACATGTACATGTTGATGTTGCAACAGAATTCACTATTAACTGTTACCTTTACCTCCACAGAAATCCCCACTGCCCAGGACCTGTTGGTGTCCCACCGCCGGCTGATGGCGAAAATGCACACGGCAGTGGCAACTGTGAACAGCGCCATGGCTGCACTGCTGGAGCACGGGGTGATGCTGGAGAGGGCAGTGGCTGGACTACGGGGCCGCCCTCAGTAATTTTTTTTTTTTTAAATTATTTTGTAAATATGTTGTTTATAATTTTTTATTTTATTATTATCTTTCTGTTTTTTGTTTTTATTTACATTTAATTTAAAAAAATATATATATACATATATATGACGGAAATATATATGATATATTGAACGTTTATCTACTGTAACATTTCCAGGGGATATAGCTCTAGGATCGCTGTCTGGGTAGACAGAATGGCACGAAAACAGTTCATTCAGACAGCAGTTCTGGTGAAAAACTGGCCGCAACCAGTTTTATTAAAGTCCACAGCAAACAGATAAAAACAAATCATAAACAGAAAACCTGGGCTTGTCTAGCCACTAATTACACTTAGATAGATTGCCCTGTCTATCCGGGACCCGGCTCTACCAGCCTGACCCAAAACAACACATATGATATATGTTACCAGCCATGGGCGTACCCAGGATCAAAACTAGGGGGGGGCAAGCCAATGTCGCATCTTATACACGTTACATCATATACACTGTACATTATCCTGCATATTAGGTATAGAGCATTAGAACTGTTGTATATTGTATAATACAGCAGTGTATGCGACACTACGCTGTATATACCATATATTATACATGGCAGTCGTGCTCATGTCAGGAACGGTACCAGCAAGTCCGAGGATTGCAGTGCGATCCTCGCATGAGTTATACGGCCGTCTGTCTATGCCATTGTTATAATAATACTGAAATATTAATCTATTATTAAAGTATTAAGGAGCTCACAAGTAAAAAAAAGTCCCCTACCTCCCCTGTCCCCACCCACACCCCAACAGCCCATCGTCTCACATGCACCCCTAAGTGTTCTGTCCCACTGACTCCACAATACCCCCATCCTCTCACATGCACCCCTCAGTGCTCTGTTGCCCCTCCCCACTTCAGTCCCCACAATACCCCCATCCTCTCACAGTAAACACCCAGTGCCCTAGCCCCACAATACCCCCATCCTCTTACATTCAACCCAGTGACCTGTCCACCCTCCCTCACAATACCCCATCCTCTCACATTCACCAACCAGTGCCCTGTTGCCCCTCCCCCACTTCAGCCCCCACAATACCCCATCCTCTCACATTAACCCCCCCAGTGCCCTAGCCCCCACAATACCCCATCCTCTCACATTAACCCCCCAGTGCCCTAGCCCCCACAATACCCCATACTCTTACATTCACCCCAGTGCCCTGTACCCCTCCCCCACAATACCCCCATCCTCTCACATTAACCCCCAGTGCCCTAGCCCCACAATACCCCATTCTCTCACATTAATCCCCCAGTGCCCTAGCACCACAATACCCCATCCTCTCACATTAACCCCCCCAGTGCCCTAGCCCCCACAATACCCCCATCCTCTCACATTAACCCCCCCAGTGCCCTAGCCCCCACAATACCCCATCCTCTCACATCACCCCCGAAGTGCCCTAGCCCCCACAATACCCCATATTCTTACATTCACCCCAGTGCCCTGTACCCCTCCCCCACAATACCCCATCCTCACATTAACCCCCCAGTGCCCTAGCCCCACAATACCCCATCCTCTTACATTCACCCCAGTGCCCTGTACACCTCCCCCACTGTACCCCCATCCTCTCACATTCCCCCACAGTGACCATGACATGCCCAATCTGAATGAATTTAATAAATTCCATCCCCTCTTACCATGAAGCTTGCAGGCAGCGACTGAGGCAGGAACAGGAAGTGTCCAGTGTCTGCACACAGAGGGCACTAGGACCCAGTGTGGCTGAGACAACCAGAGCCTGCAGGGCAGAAAGTGAAACTACAGCTGCTGCAGCCAGGAAGAAGCTCCTCTGGTGAGACAGCAGCTCCGTGCACTGCGCACACAGACAGGCACTACAATCTGTGGCAGAGGGAGCCGGCATTGTGCTGCTCTCTCCGCTCTCTTTCATTGTGTGCCCCTGCTTCTAGGGGGGGGCAGTTGCCCCCCCCTGCCCCACGGTGGGTACGCCCATGTTACCAGCGTTTACCAGCATTGAGGTTCACAGAGTCTCCTCCTTGTGTCTGAAGGCACCTTCAGCGTCCAGACTTGAGAGAGCTCCACTCCTATTCAGCCGCTATTCGCACGGATTCTCACTGAGACTACTCCTGTGTCCGGGGTACTTCCTGCACCCAGACTGAGATAGCTCAAACTCCTGGAGACTGCTTCTTGTGCCGGGACACCTTCCTGTGTCCAGACTAAGCCAGCTCCACTCCTGGAGACTGCTTCTTGTGCCGGGACACCTTCCTGTGTCCAGACTAAGCCAGCTCCCACTCCTGGAGACTGCTTCTTGTGCCGGGACACCTTCCTGTGTCCAGACTAAGCCAGCTCCCTGACTGTGTTTGCAGACACCTACTTCTGGTCTCCTAATTAACAGCTGAATGGTTTCAGGCCTGAGCTGCAAGTGTGTGCTGAATGTGAGGTGTAGTGACCTTTCTCTACCACTAGGTTTACAAAGCCACACATTTCCCTTATACCACACAGCACAGTACCTAGGTGAAATGTACACCCCATTCAACACATATTCCTTCACTGTCTCACATATCCCCTCCCTCTTCTCCAGACCGGAGGGCTGGTCATCCAGACCGAAGGACTGGTCAACAATCCAACAGAGACAGTGAACTCTGGACCAGTCATGGCCCTCATCAGCTTCATCCTCACCACTGTCATTGCCAACATCAGCTTTCTCTTTATCTGAAGCATCCGCACTACCCTGTACCCTCCCAGGCCTATGCTCTCTGCGGGCCTCGGGTATCCTGCACGGTTTCATCTTGACCTTAGGGCCGGGCTCAGTTTCGATATAGTGCCTGGCCAGAGAAGTACGACCCGGCACATCAGAACACTTCTGCTGACTCTTCCTCAGAATCTCTCGTACCTCCTGTCCCTGGTGCACTGACCATGTGTCACCAACTATCACAGAAGGTATAGGGGGTTTTTCACTTTTCTCCAGTTACCCTCCTTCAGGCTCTTCTGGCAGGACATGCCCAGAAGCCCTACCGTCAGTCCTACACTCTACTTCTTCAGTCACCTTAGTCTTCGCCAGGAAACCGGCCAACTGTAAAATCTCTTCAGATGCCATCTTCTGTCTGGCTGTAAGGTCAGCATCAGCTTTCTTCTCAGGACTCTCAACCTCCTCTGCTACCATGCCTTCCTCATTTGCACTGGTTGCTTTATGGTCATCAGATGATTCACTATCACTATCACTATCACTGTCTGACCCCTTTTTCTCAGCCACATCGGGCTCACTGTCAGGGCTATACACTTCATTTTCATTCACATCCTGCTCACTGTCAGGGTTATACAATTCATTTTCATTCACATCCTGCTCACTGTCAGGGTTATACAATTCATTTTCATTCATATCCTGCCCACTGTCAGGGTTATACATTTCATTTTCATTCACATCCTGATCTGGAACCTTAGTTAACATGTCATCCACAACATTAACTTCACCATCTGGTCCCTCAAGTATGTGACTATGTGACAACCCCAGCACTATACTTCCACATAGCTCAGGCACTAGGAGCTGACTCACGACCTCTACCTGGACTTCAGTGTCCCTATACAATAGGCTATTGTCCATGGCAGCATGAGGAAACCTCTCCTCAGAGCCAGGCTCCTGGGAAACCTCATCTAGAACAATCATATTTTCCTGTGCCGTCCTAAGAGTGGGGTCTCGCCACTGCTCACTCTCAAAATTGTCACAGGACACAGGCAAGTCAGGGACACTCGGTTCCCGAGAACCACCATCCTCGTCTCCCAACATCACCTGCAAAGGAATTTCATCACTATCATAGTCATCATCATTATCATTATCAGCATCAGCATCATTATCATGGTCATCATCATTATCATGATCATCATCATCATCATCATTATCATTATCATCACATAAGTTTAACGGCCCACTAGCATTGTGTTCCGCCCCTCGGGACTGCGCACCCTCAATAGGAGCTTCATCACACTGTCCATCAGAAACATTTTTTTCCCAGAGACCCTCAGATCGGGGAAAGCCACCACCCAATATGACGGGGTGCACCAGGTTCTTCACTACCCCCACTTCACATGAAACCTCCCCGAGTTTGGGGACCAAGTCCACGGCAGTCTCTGGGTAGACTTTGGTGTCTCCATGGATGTACACCACACTCAGGTGCTTATCAGGGATGAAGTCCCTATCAATCAGGCTTTCACATACGGAAGTCACTGGACTCTCTGAGTCCAAGAGGGCCTGTGCTGGGCAGTCATTTACAACCACCGGGGACACCTGTGGTTCAGTCTCTTCGGCTGCGGTGGTCACACACACAGGTTCTGCGCAGAGAGAGAGGGACCTGCCAACATCACGGCACATAGGCTCCCCCTCTAGTGAACAGCCGGCTGCAATTTCACGACATCTCCAACACTGTCCACCACAATCACCCTCCCATATGTCCCCTCGGGCCTGAACCCGCTTATCAGCATACCCCATGTCCCCAACAGCTGGAACGCTCTTACCGCTAGAGTTCAGTGTCCGGGAACTCCGAAGTGACGACCTCTCAGACGGCTGTACCTCAGGAGGACATGCTCGGGTGTAGCGGTTCACTATCACCTTTTCAACTCCATAATCAGGCCTGCTGACTGCAGACTCCCAACTGTATCTCCAGTCATGAACTCCCCTGGCACGGGCTGTCACCGTAACACCCATCCGGGTACGAATCTCCGCTTTCAGCTTGGCATAGTCTTGGCTGTCCTGCTCGCTCAGGTCAGCATAGGCCACCTGGGGCACTCCAATCAGATAGGGTGCGACCATCATGGCCCATTCAGATAGGGGCAGATTCTCCTTCTCTGCCAGTCCCTCAAACCTAGTGAGATATACCTCCACATCATCATGAGGTGTCATCTTTTTCAGGGACCGTCTTACCGCCTTCTTTACAGCGGACAAGGCAGGTGCCTTCACAACATTACTCTGGGACGAGGTGCTGAGAGCTGCAATCTGCTCCAACAACCGGTTATTCTCCTGCTGCTGCTGCAGGAGTTGCTGCTGGTGCTGCTGCATGCGCTGCTGGTGCTGCAGGCGCTGCTGCTCCATGCTCCGCTGGGCCTGCTGCATGCACTGCTGGTGCTGCAGGCGCTGCTGCTCCATGGTCCGCTGGGCCTGGACCAGGTACTCAATGAGCTCCTTCATACTGCCGGACTTATCTGTCTCAACCACGGCAGTCTTATGTTGCACATTAACTTGCGCCATTTGTTCAAACAGCGCCTCCATGCTGTCATCCATGCTGTCAGACTTCTCTGTCTCAACAACGGCAGTCTTCACTCAAGACATACACACTCCACAGTCTTTTCCACAGAAAATTTCAGCTCTGCTGTGCAGACACTTTTTTTTTTTTTTTTTTCTTTGCAAAGTCTATTAGGGCTACTGTCTCTTTAAGACTGCTCCAAACAGACGTTTTCTGCTGACACACTTTTTTTTTTCTCTGCTGCTATTTCAACAGACTTCACCTTTATTGCTGTCTCTAAGCCACTGTGCCGCACGCACATTCCAGCACCAATTGTATCAGCCACTGTGCTGCCCCAGCATCCTCCGCCAATTGTGACATTTCCAGGGGATATAGCTCTAGGATCGCTGTCTGGGTAGACAGAATGGTACGAAAACAGTTCATTCAGACAGCAGTTCTGGTGAAAAACTGGCCGCAACCAGTTTTATTAAAGTCCACATCAAACAGATAAAAACAAATCATAAACAGAAAACCTGGGCTTGTCTAGCCACTAATTACACTTAGATAGATTGCCCTGTCTATCCGGGACCGGGCTCTACCAGCCTGACCCAAAACAACACATATGATATATGTTACCAGCGTTTACCAGCATTGAGGTTCACAGAGTCTCCTCCTTGTGTCTGAAGGCACCTTCAGCGTCCAGACTTGAGAGAGCTCCACTCCTATTCAGCCGCTATTCGCACGGATTCTCACTGAGACTACTCCTGTGTCCGGGGTACTTCCTGCACCCAGACTGAGATAGCTCAAACTCCTGGAGACTGCTTCTTGTGCCGGGACACCTTCCTGTGTCCAGACTAAGCCAGCTCCACTCCTGGAGACTGCTTCTTGTGCCGGGACACCTTCCTGTGTCCAGACTAAGCCAGCTCCCACTCCTGGAGACTGCTTCTTGTGCCGGGACACCTTCCTGTGTCCAGACTAAGCCAGCTCCCTGACTGTGTTTGCAGACACCTACTTCTGGTCTCCTAATTAACAGCTGAATGGTTTCAGGCCTGAGCTGCAAGTGTGTGCTGAATGTGAGGTGTAGTGACCTTTCTCTACCACTAGGTTTACAAAGCCACACATTTCCCTTATACCACACAGCACAGTACCTAGGTGAAATGTACACCCCATTCAACACATATTCCTTCACTGTCTCACACTACGCAGGTGTGGTGTATTATTTTTTAGTATAAGGTTTTAGTGCTAGTGTGACCAGGGCCTTTAACCCCTTCCCGACCTGTGACGCCACGTAGGCGTCATGAAAGTCAGTGCCAATCCGACCCATGACGCCTATGTGGCGTCATGAAAGGTTCGCGTCCCTGCGGGTCGGGAGACCGGGGTCACTGAAAGGTCACCCGACCCGCAGGGACAGGACCCTTTGTGCTTCACCACAGGGGGGTTGGCTTAACCCCCCCGTGGCCACGATTGCTCTGATTTGCTGTTAAAAGTGAAACAGCCAATCAGAGCAATCTGTAATATTTCACCAATATAATTGGTGAAATATTACAATCCAGCCATGGCCGATGCTGTAATAGCATCTGCCATGGCTGGACACCGAGCCCTGACCCCCCCACACGGATTCACGGCGGCGATCGGCCGCCGCCACCGAAAGATGGCAGCGGTCGGTCACCGCCGTCACTAAAAGCTCCCCTCGTCCTGGCCTCCGCTGCCCCCACCTTCCGATCCCCCCCCTCACTTCCGACCCCCATACTCACCTCTCCCGGTCCACCGATGTCCCTGGATCCTTCCCGGCGGCTGCCCGGGATTCTTCATGGGCGCCGCCATCTTGGAAAATGGCGGGCGCATGCGCAGTGCGCCCGCCGGCCGGCGCATGCTCAGTGCGCCCTGCAGGTCAAAAAAATTATTTTGATCACTGTGATAAACTGTCACATTGATCAAAATAAAAAAAAGTAAGTGAACCCCCCCTGTCATAGGTAGGGACAAATAATAAAGAATTTTTTTTTTTCCTATTAGGCCCTGTGCACACGTTGCGGATTTTGCTGCGGATCCGCAGCGGATTTTGCTGCGGATCAGCAGCGGATTTTGCTGCGGATCAGTAGCGGAATTTGCTGCGGATCAGCAGCGGATTTTGCTGCGGATCCACAGCGGATTTCGCGCTGCGGATCAACAGCAGATCCAGAAACCATGTACAGTACAATGCAAATAAATGGTAAAAAAAAACGCTGTGCACATGCTGCAGATTTTTCAGCGCAGATTTGCTGCGGTTTTAAATCCGCAGCATGTCAATTCTTTGTGCGGATTCCGCAGAAGTTTTACACCTATTCCATTATAGGCGTAAAACCGCAGAGAAAAACTGCAGCAAATCCGCGCTAAATACGCAGGTAAAAGGCAGGTCATTTTACCTGCGGATTTTAGAAAAATCCGCAAGTGAATACGCAACGTGTGCACGGGGCCTCAGGGTCAGGCTGGGTTCATATTGCATTATGGCAGTCCGTTAGATGGACTGCGTTTCACCACGGTATAACGCGGTGTAACGCAGTCCGTTAACGCTGCCATTCACCCCATTTGTGTGCGCATCGCAACGCATGCCGTGAAGCGGCATGCGTTCGCGATGTGTTGTCATTCAGTGACGGAGCCTTGGACGCAGGCTGCAGCATCTGGGCTCCATCACCGCTAGCACCGATGAATCATCGCTGATTCCTCTGCACTAGCGGGCATAGCATAACGCGATCGCGTTATGCTATACCGTTACCAGCCCGTCAACGCTACGTGTTGAACAGGCTGGTAAGACGCAATATGAACCCAGCCTTAGGGTTAGAACTAGGGTTAGGGTTAGAACTAGGGTAAGGGTTGGAATTAGGGTTAGGGTTGGAATTAGGGTTAGGGTTGGAATTAGGGTTAGGTTTGTGGTTAGGGTTAGAGTTAGGATAAGCGTTAGTGGTGTTTTGGGGTTAGGGTTGGGATTAGGGTTGTCTGTGGGTTTGGGTTTTTGGTTAGAGTTGGGATTAGGGTTAGGGGTGGTTTGGGGGTTGGTTATGGTGGGTTTGTTTTGGGTTTGGGTGTGTAGGGGTTAGGGTTGGGGGTTTGGGGGGTGTAGGGGTTTGGGGTTGGGGGTTTGGGGTGTGTTTGGGGTTAGGGTTGGGAGTTAGAATTGGGGGTTTTTCCCCTATTTAGCCCTAGGGGGTTCCATACGCGCATGGCGCCAATCGATTCTTCAAATTTTTTCGTTCAAAAAGTCAAACAGTGTCCCTTTTTTCCAAACCCCGCGTGGCCCCCCAAAAGTGGTTTACCCCACATATGGGGGTTCGTGTACCCGGGGAAAAAATTGCACAACAAATTTGGGGTCAATTTTCCTTTACTGTGGGAAAAAAAAAAATTGGGGACTTAAAAATTTATTTTTTTGGAAAAAAAAAAGATTTTTTATTTTCACGGTCGCGTATAAATGTTGTGAAAAACTTTGGGGGTTCAAAGTGCTCCCACACATCTAGTAAGTTCCTGGGGGGGTTTGTTTTAAAATTCACTTGGG
>JARQOD010000005.1:334083465-334152522 GCA_033576555.1 Oophaga sylvatica
GCGGCTCCGATCCGTTCACCTCGTAAACACACATAGCACTGCTACATCCACCCTGTAGAATCATAGAATCATAGAATGGTAAAGTTGGAAGGGACCTCCTGGGTCATCTGGTCCAACCCCCTGCTCAAAGCAGGATTCACTAAATCATCCCAGATGTCTGTCCAGCCTCTGTTTGAACACTTTCATTGAAGGAGAACTCACCACCTCTCGTGGCAGCCTGTTCTACTGATTGATCACTCTGTCAAAAAGTTTTTTTTCTAATATCTAATCTGTGTCTCTGTCATGGGTGTATCGCCACGAAGATCGTCGCGATTGCACATTCTGACTTCTCGCAGCTGAGTTGCTGTTTCTTTGTGTTTGGTAGTGAGGGAGTTAATTTTACCTAGCTCTTGGCTAAGACTAGGTCCAGCCTCGCCCGGCTGCTTTTGATTATGCACTAATTAGCTTCCTTTATATACCTGCCAGTCTGCTTGTTAGATGCCGGTGAAAGCTTACATGCAGACCAGTAGTTTGGATCAGGTCATGAGAAGACTTAAGTTAAGAGTTCCTTTGTGGTTTCTCCTCTCCTCGATTATAGTTTATCTCCTAGACCTTTTGTGTTCCCTCTGTGTTTAAGTGTTGTATGCAAGACAGTGTTTACTTTGTCCCCTGTCTGTCTCGTTTGTCTGTACTGTTTGTTAAGCAGTAACCTGCCTATTCCCTGTGTGGTAATCAGGGTCCTTCTGAGGACTAGATTACAGTTGTCAGGGACTTATAGGAGACAGGGTTACGTTGGCGGCCTGGACCTCTGTACCATTAACAGTACCTCCAGGTTGAGGGACGAGTCAGGTCCCCAGTTTAGGGTCAGCATAGACCCCGGTCCACCTGCAGCCTGAGTACAGTATTATACGTCTTCAGGATTCACCCACAGTACAACGGATATTATGTCAGGTAATACTATACTTTATATACATGTTGAGATTTCCTATTTATATGTTATATTGCATGTTGTCCCTCTTAGTATTGATTACTGACATCATATGTGTATCTGTGATACAGCGTGACATTTTCACTGGCCCAAAAAGATTCTCCCCAGCTACCATGGATCCAGTTGCCCAGCTAGCCCTGCAGTTGCAGAGTTTATCCATGAAGCTGACGGACATTAAGTCCAGGGTTTTGTCTCCCCCGGAGCAAACCAGGTCTGAACCTAAAGTTGCTCTCCCGGACAGGTTCACTGGTGGGCGGGACAAATTTTTTACCTTCCGGGAGGCATGTAAATTATATTTTCGGCTTCGGCCTCAGTCATCGGGGAGTGAAGAGCAGAGGGTGGGAATTGTCATCTCGCTCTTACAAGGGGACCCTCAATCCTGGGCGTTCTCTCTTCCTCCGGGCTCCCCGGCCCTCCAGTCAGTAGATCGATTTTTTTCTGCCCTGGGTCTGGTATATGACGACCCGGATCGGGTCTCCCTTGCTGAAATGAAGTTACGTAAGATACAGCAGGGAGATCGTCCAGCGGAGGAATTTTCTCCTGAGTTCCGTAGATGGGCCACAGATACTCAGTGGAATGACCCAGCTCTTAGGAGCCTGTTTTGTCAAGGGTTATCGGACAAATTAAAAGATGTTTTGGCTCAGTATGATTTTCCTCCGTCACTGGAGGCTGCTATGGCCCTTGCTATTCGTATTGATAGACGGCTTCGGGAGAGGTGCGAGGTAACTCCGCCCCCTGTTGTGACTCCACCTACTACTAAGGTCCCTTATATTGAGGTTCCCCTGGTCTGTTCTGAGGAGCCTATGCAGTTGGGAGGGACATCATTTCATAGGGGGGGATCGGCGGTGCGCCGCAAGACAAGAAGGTGTTTCTTCTGTGGGAAAGAGGGACATTTTGTTGAGGGGTGTCCATCCCGTGCCTCATTGAGCAAAAAAGTCGCCGGAAAACTGTTGATCCCAGGTTGTCTGGTGGACGACGGCCTGGGAGTGTGTGTTTCGTCCCTAGGTCCGTCTCAGTTTCTCGTACCTGCGGAGGTGGTGGTTGGTACGAGAGTTGAGAGGATTTCTGTTCTTCTTGATAGTGGATCTGGGGCTAATCTGGTGGACGCTCGGTTTGCCCAGGTGCAAGGTATGCAACTGAGTGTATTGGCCAAACCGATCCCTATATTCTCTATTGACGTCAGACCTCTCGGTCAAGGTAGCTTTGTACAAGCTGTTCATAACATAGACCTTCGAGTAGGGGCAAGACATAAAGAACAATTGTCTTGTTATGTGTTGGAGGGTCTTCCTACTCCTATTGTGTTGGGACTTCCTTGGTTGGCTAAACATAACCCAGTGATTAATTGGCAATCCAGAGAGATAAGCCAGTGGGGTGAATTCTGCAAGAATAACTGCATGAAAACGGTCATCAGTGCGGTCGTGCCTAGAGCCTTGCCTCCTTTTCTGGAGGACTTTGAGGATGTGTTCTCGGAGGAGAGGTGTCAAGAGTTACCTCCTCATCGTGCGTATGACTGCTCAATTAAATTGCTTCCTGATGCTAAATTACCTAAATCTAGGTTATATAACCTTTCTGGTCCTGAGAGGCAGGCTATGAAGGATTATATTTCGGAAAGTCTGGCCAAGGGGCATATTAGACCTTCATCTTCCCCAGTGGCCGCGGGGTTCTTCATTGTGAAGAAAAAAGATGGAGGCCTACGCCCTTGCTTGGATTTCTGTGAGCTTAATCAGATTACGGTCCGAGATCCGTATCCGCTCCCACTTATTCCTGATCTCTTCAATCAGATTGTGGGCGCCAAATGGTTCTCTAAGTTGGATCTCAGGGGGGCGTATAATCTGATTAGGATAAAGGAGGGGGATGAGTGGAAGACGGCGTTTAACACTCCGGAAGGACATTATGAGAACCTTGTCATGCCTTTTGGTCTGACTACTGCCCCGGCGGTGTTTCAACATTTTGTTAATGACATCTTTCGCCACCTTGTGGGGCAGTTTGTGGTCGTTTATTTAGATGACATCTTAATTTACTCGCCAGATCTTGTGTCTCATCAGGAGCATGTGAGACAGGTGTTGCAGATCTTGCGAGATAATAAGTTGTTCGCCAAATGGGAAAAGTGTGTATTCGCCGTACAGGAACTTCAATTTTTGGGTTTCCTGGTGTCAGCTTCCGGTTTCCGTATGGACCCTGAGAAAGTGAGAGCAGTGCTTGAATGGGATCGGCCAGAGGATCTTAAGGCACTGCAGCGTTTCCTGGGGTTTGCTAACTACTATCGTAAATTTATTCGTAATTTCTCATCTGTTGTCAAACCTCTCACTGACATGACTAAAAAAGGGACGGATTTTTCTTGGTGGTCTGACAAAGCTTGTCAAGCATTTTCCTCCTTGAAAAAATGTTTTGCTTCGGCCCCCATACTCATCCAACCTGATGCATCACAACCGTTCATTGTGGAGGTAGACGCGTCTGACGTAGGGGTGGGTGCAGTATTATCCCAAGGTCCGTCCCCTGGTAAATGGCGTCCGTGCGCTTTCTTCTCCAAGAAATTGTCGCCCGCCGAGAGGAATTATGATGTCGGCAATAGGGAACTCTTGGCCATTAAGTTGGCTTTTGAGGAGTGGCGTCACTTTTTGGAGGGGGCAGTCCACCCGGTCACCGTTATTACTGATCACAAGAACCTGCTGTATTTAGAATCTGCAAAGCGTCTGAATTCTAGACAAGCTAGATGGTCGTTGTTTTTTACCAGGTTTAATTTTGTCGTCACTTATCGTCCTGGGTCAAAAAATGTAAAGGCTGATGCCTTATCTCGTAGTTTCCCGGGGGCCGGGAAGACGGATGACCCGGTTCCTATCCTTCAGGAGGGAGTTGTGGTGTCGGCTGTATGCTCTGAGCTTGAGGAGGAGATATTGGAGGCTCAGGGGGACGCCCCTGTAGGACCTCCAGGGAAACTGTTTGTTCCTAATCAGTTGAGACAAAGGGTTATCGAGGCACATCATAATTCTGCTTTAGCAGGACACCCAGGGAGTAAAGCAACTGTGGATCTCCTTTCTCGCTGGTTTTGGTGGCCTAACTTAAATAAAGAGGTAATAACTTTTGTCGCGTCCTGTGGAGTTTGTGCTCGCTCTAAGACCCCACATACCCGTCCGTCTGGGACCCTCTTGCCTTTGAAAATTCCGGAGCGTCCATGGACTCATCTGTCTATGGACTTCATTACGGACCTCCCTCCGTCGTCAGGGAAGACTGTCATTTTAGTTGTAGTTGACAGGTTCAGTAAGATGGCACATTTCATTGCTCTTCCTGCTCTTCCTAATGCTAAAACTCTGGCGCAGGTGTTCATTGGGGAGATTGTGAGACTTCACGGGTTGCCTTCTGATGTGGTGTCAGATAGGGGGTCTCAGTTTGTGTCCAAATTCTGGAGGGCATTTTGTTCACGTCGGGGGA
Organism: Oophaga sylvatica; assembly: GCA_033576555.1. NCBI lineage: Eukaryota > Metazoa > Chordata > Amphibia > Anura > Dendrobatidae > Oophaga > Oophaga sylvatica. The sequence continues at coordinate 334,087,862 of JARQOD010000005.1, forward strand.
TGCAGTTGTCATTTTCTTCGGCTTTTCATCCGCAGACCAATGGTCAGACAGAGCGTCTGAATCAGAGCCTAGAGACATATCTTCGGTGTTTTGTCTCAGAGAACCAGGAGGACTGGTCTTCTTTCTTGCCTCTGGCAGAGTTCGCTCTTAACAATAGGCGGAGCGAGTCCACTGGTAAGTCCCCGTTTTTTGGGGCATATGGTTTTCACCCCCAGTTTTGTACTTTCAATGGGGGGGGCCCTTCTGGGGTTCCTGAGGAGGAACGATTTTCGTCGTCACTTGCTTCAGTTTGGAGAGGAGTACTGAATAATCTGAGTGCTATGGGGAACCGTTACAAACGGAGGGCTGATAGGAGGAGAGTGTCTGGTCTGGACCTTTGTGTGAACGATCTGGTATGGTTGTCTACCAAGAATATAAAACTCAAGGTTCCCTCCTGGAAACTGGGTCCCAGGTTCATCGGTCCATACAGGATCAGTTCTATAATTAATCCTGTGGCATTTCGTCTGGACCTTCCTCCTACGTTTAAAATCCACAATGTGTTCCACAAATCGTTGCTTAAGAGGTACGTGGCGCCAGTTATACCGTCACCTCTACCTCCTCCTCCAGTGGTGGTCAATGGTAACTTAGAATTTCAAGTGTCGAAGATCATTGACTCACGTCTGAATCGCCGGTCCCTTCAGTACTTAGTTCATTGGAAGGGATATGGTCCTGAGGAGAGGACGTGGGTTCCTGCGTCTGATGTTAACGCAGATCGATTGGTTCGGACCTTCCACAAAACTTACCTGGGCAGACCTGGCCCTGAGGGTCCGGAGGCCCCTCGTAGAAGGGGGGGTACTGTCATGGGTGTATCGCCACGAAGATCGTCGCGATTGCACATTCTGACTTCTCGCAGCTGAGTTGCTGTTTCTTTGTGTTTGGTAGTGAGGGAGTTAATTTTACCTAGCTCTTGGCTAAGACTAGGTCCAGCCTCACCCGGATGCTTTTGATTATGCACTAATTAGCTTCCTTTATATACCTGCCAGTCTGCTTGTTAGATGCCGGTGAAAGCTTACATGCAGACCAGTAGTTTGGATCAGGTCATGAGAAGACTTAAGTTAAGAGTTCCTTTGTGGTTTCTCCTCTCCTCGATTATAGTTTATCTCCTAGACCTTTTGTGTTCCCTCTGTGTTTAAGTGTTGTATGCAAGACAGTGTTTACTTTGTCCCCTGTCTGTCTCGTTTGTCTGTACTGTTTGTTAAGCAGTAACCTGCCTATTCCCTGTGTGGTAATCAGGGTCCTTCTGAGGACTAGATTACAGTTGTCAGGGACTTATAGGAGACAGGGTTACGTTGGCGACCTGGACCTCTGTACCATTAACAGTACCTCCAGGTTGAGGGACGAGTCAGGTCCCCAGTTTAGGGTCAGCATAGACCCCGGTCCACCTGCAGCCTGAGTACAGTATTATACGTCTTCAGGATTCACCCACAGTACAACGGATATTATGTCAGGTAATACTATACTTTATATACATGTTGAGATTTCCTATTTATATGTTATATTGCATGTTGTCGCTCTTAGTATTGATTACTGACATCATATGTGTATCTGTGATACAGCGTGACAGTCTCCTCCCATTCAGTTTCATCCCATTGCTTCTAGTCTTTCTGTGTGCAAATGAGAATAAAGATAATCCTCCTACAATGTGACAGCCCTTTGGATATTTGTAGACAGCTAGAAAAATATTTAGAGTTGAGAGTCCTCGGTACAAAGATATACATCTTTACTGTAGACAGCTATTAAGTCTCCTCTCAGTCTTCTTTTTTGCAAGCTAAACATTCCCAAATCCTGTAACCGTTCCTCATAGGACATGGTTTGCAGACTGGACACCATCCTGGTCGCTCTTCTCTGAACTTGCTCCAGTTTGTTGATGTCTTTTTCAAAATGTGGTGCCCAAAACTGGACACAGTATTCCAGATGAGGTCTGAACAAAGAGGAGTAGAGGGCAATAATGACTTCACGTGATCTAGACTGTATGCTTCTGTTAATACATCCCAGAATTGTATTTGCCTTCTTTGCTGCTGCATCACACTGTTAACTCATGTTCAGTCTGTGATCTATTAGTACAGTCATGGCCAAAAGTTTTGAGAATGACACAAATATTAATTTTTACAAAGTCTACTGCTTCACTTTTTCTAATGGCAATTTGCATATACTCCAGAATGTTATAAAGAGTGATCAGCTTAACAGCAATTACTTGCAAAGTCAATATTTGGCTAGAAAATTAACTTTATCCCCAAAATACATTTCAACATCACTGCAGCCCTGCCTTAAAAGGACCAGCTAACCTCTTTTCAGTGATTGCTCCATTAACACAGGTGTGGGTGTTGATGAGGAAATGGCTGGAGATCAATCTGTCATGATTAAGTAAGAATGACACCACTGGACACTTTAAAAGGAGGCTGGTGCTTGGCATCATTGTTTCTCTTCTGTTAACCATGGTTATCTCTAAAGAAACACGTGCAGTCATCATTGCAATGCACAAAAATGGCCTAACAGGGAAGAGTATCGCAGCTAGAAAGATTGCACCTCAGTCAACAATCTATCGCATCATCAAGAACTTCAAGGAGAGAGGTTCCATTGTTGCCAAAAAGGCTTCAGGGCACCTAAGAAAGACCAGCAAGTGCCAGGACCGTCTCTTAAAAGTGTTTCAGCTGCGGGATTGGGCTACCAGCAGTGCAGAGCTTGCTCAGGAATGGCAGCAGGCAGGTGTGAGTGCATCTGCACCCACTGTGAGGCGGAGACTCTTGGAGCAAGGCCTGGTCTCAAGGAGGGCAGCAAAGAAGTCACTTCTCTCCAGAAAAAACATCATGGACAGACTGATATTCTGCAAAAGGTACAGGCAGTGGACTGCTGAGGACTGGGGTAAAGTTATTTTCTCTGATGAATCCCCTTTTCGATTGTTTGGGACATCAGGAAAACGACTCATTCGGAGAAGACATGGTGAGCCCTACCACCAGTCTTGTCTCATGCCAACTGTTAAGCATCCTGAAACCATTCATGTGTGGGGTTGCTTCTCAGCCAAGGGAATCGGCTCTCTCACAGTCTTGCCTAAAAACACAGCCATGAATAAAGAATGGTACCAGAATGTCCTCCAAGAGCAACTTCTCCCAACCCTCTAAGAGTTTGGCGATCAACAATGCCTTTTCCAGCATGATGGAGCACCTTGCCATAAAGCAAAGGTGTCACGGGTGTGTCGCCACGAAGATCGTCACAATTACACAGCCTGACTTCTCACAGCTGAGTTTTTGGTGCTTTGTATTTTTCGGCAGTGAGGGAGTTAATTCTCTCTCTCTGTGCTAGATGAGGCCCAGCCTCGCCCAGCTGCAGTCAATGCTGCAGAAGTGGGACTCCTTCAAATACCTGCCAGTCTGTTAGGGAAGTTGTCGGTGAAAGCATTCCTTGCAGACAAACAGAGCGGCTTGTGGTATTTTGGAGTTTGGAGTGAAGTGTACTTTGTGTGTTTTTTTCCCTTCCTCGCTTTATTATTTATCTCCTTACCCGTTGGTGTTCCCTCTGTTGTTGTGGTGCGAGTTTTTGTATGCAAGGTGGTTTTTTGGGTTTTCCCCTTGTACTGTCTCGTTCGTCTAGTACTGTGTGTTGGTATATATTATCCTGTCCCCTGTTGTTGTGATCGGGGTCCTTCTCAGGACTAGATTACTGAGGTTCAGGGATCCTCAGGAGATAGGGGTTACGCTGGCGGCCTGGACCTCTGTACCTTTAAAAGTACCTCCAGGTAGAGGGATTAGTTAGGGCCCCAGCTTAGGGTCAGCTTAGGCCCCTGACCTCCTGTACGCAGAGACTGTGTGACATTTTCACCGACCGACAGAAGATTCTCTCCAGCTACCATGGATCCAGTAGCCAGTCTTGCTCGGCAGTTGCAGAGTTTGTCCATGGAGCTGGCGGACATTAAGTCCAAGGTTTTGTATTCCCCGGAGCAAGCCGGACCAGAACCTAAAGTAGCTCTCCCTGACAGTTTCACTGGGGGGCGGGACAAGTTTTTTGTTTTGCGGGAGGCATGTAAATTGTACTTTCGGCTGCGGCCTCGGTCATCGGGGAGTGAAGAACAAAGGGTGGGAATTGTCATCTCGCTCCTACAAGGGGACCCACAATCATGGGCGTTCTCTCTTCCCCCGGGCTCCCCGGCTCTACAGTCAGTGGATAGGTTTTTTGTTGCTCTGGGTCTCGTATATGATGACCCGGATCGGATCTCCCTTGCTGAATCTAAGTTACGTAGGATCCAGCAGGGAGATCGTCCGGCAGAGGAATTCTGTTCGGAGTTCCGTAGGTGGGCCACGGACACCCAGTGGAATGACCCGGCTCTTAGGAGCCAGTTTTGTCAAGGTTTATCTGACAAATTAAAGGATGTGTTGGCACAGTATGACCCTCCCGCGTCACTGGAAGCCGCTATGGCCCTTGCTATTCGCATTGACAGACGGCTTCGGGAGAGGTGCGGGGTAACTCCGCCCCCTGTGATGACTCCACCTTCTTCAAGGGTCCCTTATATGGAGGTTCCCCTGGTCAGTCCAGAGGAGCCTATGTAATTAGGAGGGACATCATTTCGGGGGAGGGGACCGGCAGTGCGCCACAAGACAGGAAGGTGTTTCTTCTGCGGGAGAAAGGGACATTTTATTGGGGGGTGTCCATCCCGTCCTTTGCAGAATAAAGGGTCGTCGGAAAACTATTGATCCCAGGTTGTGTGGTGGACGGCAATCTGGGAGTAGGTATTTCGTCCCTAGGTTCGTCTCGGATTTCTCGTACCGGCGGAGGTGGTGGTGGGTACGAGAACTGAGAGGATATCTGTTCTTCTGGATAGTGGGGCCGGGGCTAATCTGGTGGACGCTCGGTTTGCCCGGGTTCAAGGTATGTGATTGAGTGTGTTGGCTAAACCCATCCCCATATTCTCGATCGACGCCAGACCTCTCGGTCAGGGAAGTTTTTTGCAAGCTGTGCATAACGTAAAACTTCAAGTGGGAGCGATACATAAAGAACTGTTGTCTTGTTACGTGTTGGAGGGTCTTCCCACTCCTATAGTGATGGGCCTTCCTTGGTTAACTAAGCATAACCCGGTTATTAATTGGCAATCCAGAGAGATAAGCCAACGGAGTGAATTCTGTAATAAAAACGGCATGAATACAGTCATCGGTGCGGTCACTCCTAGGGTCTTACCTCCATTTCTGGTGGACTTTGAGGATGTATTCTCAGAGAAAGGGTGTCAGGAACTACCTCCTCATCGCGTGTATGACTGTTCTGTAAAACTGCTCCCTGAGGCCAAGTTACCTAAATCTAGGTTGTATAACCTATCTGGTCCAGAGAGGCAGGCCATGAAGGATTATATTTCTGAAAGTCTGGCTAAGGGGCATATTAGACCTTCATCTTCCCGGTGGCCGCGGGGTTCTTCTTTGTGAAGAAGAAAGATGGAGGCCTACGCCCTTGCCTGGATTTCCGTGAACTTAATCGGATTACGGTCCGAGATCCGTATCCGCTCCCACTTATTCCCGATCTCTTCAATCAGATCGTGGGCGCCAAATGGTTCTCTAAGTTGGATCTCAGGGGGGCGTACAATCTGATTAGGATGAAGGAGTGGGATGAGTGGAAAACGGCGTTTAACACTCCGGAAGGGCATTATGAGAACCTTGTCATGCCATTCGGTCTGACTAATGCCCCGGCGGTGTTCCAACACTTTGTAAATGACATTTTTCGCCGCCTGGTGCGACAGTTTGTTGTCATATATCTGGATGATATCTTAATTTACTCGCCGGATCTTGTGTCTCATCAGGAGCATGTTAGGCAGGTGTTACAGATCTTGCGGGATAATAAACTGTACGCCAAATGGGAAAAGTGTGTGTTCGCCGTACAGGAACTCCAGTTTTTAGGCTTCCTGGTGTCAGTATCCGGTTTTCGTATGGACCCTGGGAAAGTGCGGGCAGTTCTTGAGTGGGATCTGCCAGAGAATCTTAAGGCACTACAACGTTTCCTGGGGTTTGCTAATTATTACTGGAAATTTATTCGTAATTTCTCGTCCATGGTTAAACCTCTCACAGACATGACAAAAAAAGGGACGGATTTTTCTAGGTGGTCTGACAAGGCTTGTCAAGCATTCTCCTCCTTGAAAAAATGTTTTGCCTCGGCACCCATACTCATTCAACCTGATGCGTCACAGCCGTTCATTGTAGAGGTAGACGCTTCCGAGGTAGGGGTGGGAGCAGTATTGTCACAGGGTTCGTCCCCTGGTAAGTTACATCCGTGCGCCTTTTTCTCTAAAAAATTGTCGTCCGCTGAGAGGAATTACGATGTCGGCAATAGGGAACTCTTGGCCATTAAGTTAGCTTTTGAGGAGTGGCGCCATTTTTTTGGAGGGGGCAGTCCATCCGGTCACCGTCATCACCGATCACAAGAATCTGCTATATCTGGAGTCCGCAAAACGTCTGAATCCCAGACAAGCTAGGTGGTCGTTTTTTTTACCAGGTTTAATTTTGTCGTCACATATCGTCCTGGGTCAAAAATGTAAAGGCGGATGCCTTATCTCGTAGTTTCCCTGGGGCCGAGAATACGGATGACCCGGTTCCTATCCTTCAGGAGGGGGTGGTGGTGTCGGCAATATGCTCTGAGCTTGAGGAGGAGGTATTGGAGGCTCAGGGGGACGCCCCTGTTGGACCTCCAGGGAGACTGTTTGTTCCAGATCAGTTGCGATAAAAGGTGATCGAGGCACACCATAACTCAGCTTTGGCAGGACACCCAGGGAGTAAAGCAACTGTGGATCTCCTCTCGCGTCGGTTTTGGTGGCCTAACTTACATAGGGAGGTGGTAACTTTTGTCGCGTCCTGTGGGGTTTGTGCGCGCTCTAAGACCCCCACATACCCATCCGTCTGGGGCCCTCTTACCTTTGAAGATCCCGGAGCGTCCTTGGACTCATCTATCCATGGACTTTATTACAGACCTCCCGCCATCTTCGGGTAAAACGGTCATACTCGTTGTAGTGGACAGGTTCAGCAAGATGGCACATTTTATCGCTCTTCCTGCTCTTCCTAATGCTAAAACTCTTGCGCAGGTGTTCATTGGGGAGATTGTGAGGCTTCACGGGGTACCCTCCGATGTGGTGTCTGATCGGGGGTCTCAGTTTGTGTCCAAATTCTGGAAGGCATTTTGTACACGGTGGGGGATGCATTTGTCGTTTTCATCGGCTTTTCATCCTCAGACTAATGGTCAGACGGAACGTCTGAACCAGAGCTTGGAGACATATCTCCGGTGTTTTGTGTCAGAGAACCAGGAGGACTGGGCTTCTTTCTTGCCTCTGGCAGAGTTTGCTCTTAATAATAGGCAGAGCGAGTCCACTGGTAAGTCCCCGTTTTTTGGGGCATATGGTTTTCACCCCCAGTTTTGTACTTTCAGTAGGGGGGGCTCTTCGGGGGTTCCTGAGGAAGAATGATTTTCGTCATCACTCGCTTCAGTGTGGAGAGGGGTGCTGAATAATCTGAATACTATGGGGAACCGATACAAACGTATGGCTGACAGGAGGAGAGTGTCTGGTCCGGACCTAAGTGTGAACGATCGGGTATGGTTGTCTACCAGGAATATAAAACTTAAGGTTCCCTCCTGGAAACTGGGTCCCAGGTTCATCGGGCCGTACAGGATCAGTTCTATAATTAATCCGGTGGCATTTCGTCTTGACCTCCCCCCTACGTTTAAAATTCACAACGTGTTCCACAGATCGTTGCTTAAGAGGTATGTGGCGCCGGTGATACCGTCACCTTTACCTCCTCTTCCAGTGGTGGTCAATGGTAACTTGGAGTTTCAGGTATCAAAAGTCATCGATTCACGCTTTAATCGCCGGTCCCTTCAGTACCTGGTTCATTGGAAGGGGTATGGTCCTGAGGAGAGGATGTGGGTTCCTGCGTCGGATATTAACGCAGACCGATTAATTTGGGCCTTCCACACGACTCACCCAGATAAACCTGGCCCTGAGGGTCCGGAGGTCCCTCGTAGAAGGGGGGGTACTGTCACGGGTGTGTCGCCACGAAGATCGTCACGATTACACAGCCTGACTTCTCGCAGCTGAGTTTTTGGTGCTTTGTATTTTTCGGCAGTGAGGGAGTTAATTCTCTCTCTCTGTGCTAGATGAGGCCCAGCCTCGCCCAGCTGCAGTCAATGCTGCAGAAGTGGGACTCCTTCAAATACCTGCCAGTCTGTTAGGGAAGTTGTCGGAGAAAGCATTCCTTGCAGACAAACAGAGCGGCTTGTGGTATTTTATAGTTTGGAGTGAAGTGTACTTTGTGTGGTTTTTTCCCTTCCTCGCTTTATTATTTATCTCCTTACCCATTGGTGTTCCCTCTGTTGTTGTGGTGCGAGTTTTTGTATGCAAGGTGGTTTTTTGAGTTTTCCCCTTGTACTGTCTCGTTCGTCTAGTACTGTGTGTTGGTATATATTATCCTGTCCCCTGTTCTTGTGATCGGGGTCCTTCTCAGGACTAGATTACTGAGGTTCAGGGATCCTCAGGAGATAGGGGTTACGCTGGCGGCCTGGACCTCTGTACCTTTAACAGTACCTCCAGGTAGCGGGATTAGTTAGGGCCCCAGCTTAGGGTCAGCTTAGGCCCCTGACCTCCTGTACGCAGAGACTGCGTGACAAAAGGTGATAACTAAATGGCTCAGGGAACAAAACATAGAGATTTTGGGTCCATGGCCTGGAAACTCCCCAGATCTTAATCCCATTGAGAACTTGTGGTCAATCAAGAGACGGGTGGACAAACAAAAACCTAAAAATTCTGACAAAATGAAAGCATTGATTGTGCAACAATGGACTGCTATCAGTCAGGATTTGGTCCAGAAGTTGATTGAGAGCATGCCAGGGAGAATTGCAGAGGTCCTGAAGAAGAAGGGTCAACACTGCAAATATTGACTTGCTGCATTAACTCATTCTAACTGTCAATATAAGCTTTTGTTACTCATATGTTTGCAATTATATTTCTGTCTGTGATAAAAACATCTGTCAAACACACATAAAAACCAGAGGGCAGCAGATCATGTGAAAATATAATATTTGTGTCATTCTCAAAAATTTTGGCCATGACTGTATACCCAAGTCTTTTTCACATGTGCTGTTGCTTAGCCTTATTCCTCCCATTCTGTATACGCTTTTTTCATTTTTAATTCCCAGATGTAGTACTTTGCATTTTTCCCTGTTAAAAACCATTCTGTTAGTTGCTGCCCACTGCTCCAGTTTATTTATATCTTTTTGAATCCTCTCTCTCTCTTCTCTAGTATTAGCTATCCCTCCTAGCTTTGTGTCATCAGCAAATTTAATCAGTTTACCCTCAATTCCTCCATCTAAATCATTGATAAAGATGTTGAAAAATACAGGGCCCAAGACAGAGTCCTGTGGTACCCCACTGGATACATTCTTCCAACTGGATGTGCAGCCATTAACTACCACTCTTTGGGTCCTATCACTAAGCTAGTTATGAATCCACCTAACAGTTGCCTTGTCCATTCCATACTTAGTCATTTTTTCAATAAAGATTGTGTGAGATACTTTGTCAAATGCTTTGCTGAAGTCAAGATATATCTACAGCATTTCCCTGATCCACCCAGTCAGTGATTCTGTCATAGAAGGAAATTAAATTAGTCTGACATGACTTATTAGTTACAAACCCATGCTGACTCTGGTTAATCACTTCATTCTTGTCCAGGTACTTACATACATGTTGTTTAATAATTTGTTCAAAGATCTTTCCTGGTATAGATGTCAGACTCAGCAGCCTATAGTTCCCTGGGTTCACCTTCTTCCCCTTTTTGAAGATAGGAACAACATTTGCTCTTCTCCAAGCTTCTGGGACTTCTCCTGTTCTCCAAGAATTTTCTAAGATTATGGAGAGTGGTTCAAAAATGTATTCTGCTATCTCCTTCAGTACTCTGGGGTGTAATTCATCTGGACCTGGAGACTTGAATTCATTTATGTTAGCTAAGTGTTTCCTCACTATTTTTCTGTTTATAGATATCCTGGATTCTTCTATTCCCTTAACAGGACAGTGAAGATCAGTTGATGTTACATTTCCTTTCTGAGAGAAAACAGATGCAAAATAGGAATTTAAAAGTTCGGCCTTCTCAACATCCTTTCTTACCATTTCATAATTTTCATCCTGTAAAAATCCTATAGCATCTTTGACTTTTCTTTTACTTTTGACATATCCCCAAAATCCTTTTTTATTGCTTTTGACATCTCTTGCAAGCCTTAATTCACTGTCAGCTTTAACTAATCTGATTATTGCCCTGCAGGTTCTGCAGACATCATTATATTCTTCTTTAGATATGCCTCCCTCTTTCCATTTGATAAACATTTCTTTCTTCGGTTTTAGCATGTGTTTAAGTTCTTTGTTCATACATCCTCGTTTCGTTAAAAGCTTCCTATTCTTCCCTCTTTTCGGAATTGTTAATGATTGTGCTTTGAGAATCTCATTTTTCAAGATTTCCCATCCTTCCTGGACATTTTTGTCCTTAAGGATCTCCAGCCATTGGATCCCTCCGATTCTCTTTCTGAGTCTCTTAAAATCTGCCTTTCTGAAATCTAACCTTGAAGTCCGAATCTTCACAGGTCTTCCTCCTCTAATTATTCAAAATTCTAAAATAGCATGGTCGCTACCTCCTAGGGTCCCAGCCACTCTTACCTCCTCAACCATTTACTCCCTGTTTATAAGGATTAGATCCAAGGTAGCAGATCCCCTTGTTTTTTCCCCTACCTTTTGGAAGATAAAGTTGTCAGCAAGAGAGGATAAGAATTTCCTGGACCTGTTAGTTTTGCCTGAGAGAGATTCCCAACAAATGTCTGGATAGTTGAAATCTCCCATGAGCACTATGTCATATTTTTTGGAGAACTTGGCCATATGATGCATAAAGAGTTCATCCAAATCTTCAGCTTGCATAGGCGGCCTGTAATAAATGCCTACAATGGTGTCCTTTCCATTGTTCGCTCCTTGTATTCTTACCCAAACAGTTTCCACAGAACTCCCAGTCTCTGAAGCTTCAATCTCTGTGCAGATATACGCTTTTCTAACATACAATGCCACACCTCCTCCTCGTTTATCAAGTCTGTTTCTTGCAAATAAGCTGTATCCTTCAAGCCTTGTATTCCAATCATGTGTATAGTCCCACCAAGTTTCAGTGATTCCAATTACATCATACTTCTTCTCCTGCGTTAGTAGTTCCAATTCTCCTTGTTTGTTGCCCATTCTTTGTGCATTTGTATAGAAACATTTTAGTTTGTGATTGGTTTCTCTTCCTCCAATATTTTTATTATTTAGATTTTTTGGTCTTAAACCCCTCCTGACCCCAAACATAAACTTACCCTCATCCAGCACCATGACAACTAGCACAGCAGAGACCTGCATACATACCGAGGCCACAGATCATGTGACCCCTGACTCCTCCCCTCCTGTGACCTCATCACAGGTCCTGTGCGCACAGAAGAGCAATATATGATCAACAGGAGCCAGTGCAGGAGATAAGAATCTGCCGCCCCTGCATACACTGAGGGCGGCCCCTGATCATGTGACCACTGACTCCTCCCCTCCTGTGACCTCATCACAGGTCCTGTGCGCACAGAGCAGCAATAGATGAGAAACACCAGCTGATGCAGGAGCCAGGAGATAAGAATCTGCCGCCCCCCCCCACTCTTCAGGGATGTGCCACCTGAGGCAGAGTACTCAACTCGCCTCATGATAGGTGCACCCCTGAACGTTGAGTGGAAGGAAGAAGTGTAGTAGAAAAAAGTGCACAAGCAACCGGGATAACCGCAGCCTTGAAAGGATTGTTAAGAAAATACCATTCAAAAATTTGGGGGAGATTCGCAAGGAGTGGACGGCTGCTGGAGTCATTGCTTCAAGAGCCACCACACAAAGACGTATCCAGGACATGGGCTACAAGTGTCACAATCCTTGAGTCAAGCCACTCATGACCAATAGACAACGCCAGAAGCGTCTTACCTGGGCCAAGGATAAAAAGAACTGGACTGTTGCTCAGTGGTCCAAGGTGTTGTTTTCAGATGAAAGTAAATTTTGCATTTCATTTGGAAATCAAGGTCCCAGAGTCTGGAGGAAGAGTGGAGAGGCACACAATCCAAGTTGCTTGAGGTCTAGTGTGAAGTTTCCACAATCAGTGATGGTTTGGGGAGTCATGTCATCTGCTGGTGTAGGTTCACTGTGAATTATCAAGACCAAAGTCAGCGCAGTTGTCTACCAGGAAATTTTAGAGCACTTCATGCTTCCCTCTGCCAAAACGATTTTTGGAGATGGAAATTTAATTCTCAATCAGGACTTGGCACCTGTCCACATTGAAAAAAGGACCAATACCTGGTTTAAAACAACAGTATCACTGTGCTTGATTGGCCAGCAAACTCGCCTGACCTTAACCCCATAGAGAATCTATGGGGTATTGTCAAGAGGAAGATGGAGACATCAGACCCAACAATGCAGATGAGCTGAATGCTGCTATTAAAGCAATCTGGGCTTCCATAACACCTCAGCAGTGCCACAGGCTGATTGCCTTCATACCATGGCTTATTGATGCAGTAATTGATGCAAAAGGAGCCCTGACCAAGTATTTACTGAACATACATTTCAGTAGGCCAACATTTCAGATTTTAAAATCCTTTTTCAAGCTGGTGTTATAAAGTATTCTAATTTACTTAGATAATGACTTTTAGGTTTTCATTGGCTGTAAGCTATATTTATCAACATTAACAGAAATAAACACTTGAAATAGATCACTCTGTTTGTAATGACTCTATATATGTTTCACTTTTTGTATTGAAGAACTGAAATAAATTAACTTGTTGATGATATTCTAATTTTGCACCTCTATCTATCCTGACTCCATCTTGACTTCTTTTAACATGCATCTCCTTCCTTGAAAGATGGAGTCTATGATCAGATAATTGAGTCTCAGGAATGTCTTTGTCTAAAGACATAGAGATAACAGAGTAAAACGAAACTAAGGGGGGGTAGTACAACACCTAGACCCAAAAGCTGGGTGTCAATAACGTTAACCTAGCTAATTAGAAGAATGTATGCTAATGCCAGCAAATATTTAGAGATAAGCTGAGCCAATTTTATTGTTACAATGCATGAATACTAATAACATATAAAGACTGACTGAATGAGGCAATAGAGATCTGCTTTGATGCTCAATGTATCAGCGTAGCTCTTCCGTGCACGTATTTGAATTTTACAATTTAATTTGAAACAGGCACAATGTCTCAGAATGTGCCACATTATGTGGTGACCACAAAACCTGGTGCAATGAAAAGGGACCCACTAATTCAAAGGACCAATTGATCCAACTGTTTTGCTGGCGCCTAGACAGACTGACAAATCAAATCTGCAGCAATGGGTAAGAAATTGTACTGTATTCTTTCACTACCTGAATTTGTCTCTCTCCCTTGGCCTGGTGTTTTTCTTCTTGGTCCAAATAAGATGCTTCTGACTTTGTCTGTTGGTCATGAGTGGCTTGACACAAAGAATGCGACACTTGTAGCCCATGTCCTGGATACGTTTGTGTGTGGTGGTTCTTGAAGCAATGACTCCAGCAGCAGTCCACTCCTTTCAAGGCTGCGTTTATCTCGGTTGCTTGTGCACCTTTTTCTACCACACTTTTTCCTTCCACTCAACTTTCCATGAATATGCTTGGATACAGCGCTCTGTGAAGAGTCAGCTTCTTTAGCAATGCCCTTTTGTTGCTTACCCTCCTTGTGGAGTGTGTCAATGACTGACTTCTGGACATCTGTCAAGTCAGCCGTCTTCCCCATGATTGTGGAGCCTACTGAAACAGACTAAAGGTACTGCCACACTAAACAATCCCGCTAGCGATCACGATAACGACGCATACTAATGCGATCGCTAGCGGGATTGTTTCTATATCGCTAAGTGCGGCCACATTTAGCGATATAGTTAACGACGCTATCGCCGTTAGCGATCTTCTTAACGACTTTAGCGGTACAAAAGTACCGCTAAATCGCTAAGAAAAGGTGCCACACTAGCGATATATACTTACCCAGCGGGAGCGCCGACGAGAAAATAGGGTCCGGAACGATTCCAGCGACAAGCGAGATCACAGCAGGAAGCTCGTCGCTGGCAGATGCCGCACTGAACAACATCGCTAACGGGATCGCTAAATAGTGACGTTTTTTAGCGATCCCGTTAGCGATATTGTTCAGTGTGGCATACCCTTAAGGGACCTTTTTAAACGCTTCTTAAATGCTTAGGAAGACTTTGCAGGTGTTTTTTGTTAATTATTCTAATTTACTGAGATAATGACTTTAGGGTTTTCATTGGCTGTAAGCCATAATCATCAACATTAACAGACATGAACAATTGAAATAGATCACTCTGTTTGTAATGACCCTATATAATATATAAGTTTCACTTTTTGTATTGAAGAATTGAAATAAATTAACTTTTTGATGGTATTCTAATTTTGTGAGTCACTATTATCTGTACACTGACACTATACACTGTATACTATGTACAGAGCTTTTGTGTACTATGGCATTTATGATAATAATAATATTGTGGGTTTTTTTATTAATGATCAGTATTGTAGCATTCAGTCACTATGTGGTGGTTATATGTGGTCTGGTCATGGTGTAACAGTATTTGTCCCTTGTATGTGGTATTATTTGGTTACTCTGCGGTGGTAATATGTGTTCTGGTCATGGTGAGGTGGCATTTGTCCCTGTATGTGGTATTATTCGATCACCATGTGGTGGTAATATGTGGTCTGGTCACGGTGTGACAGTATTTGTTTCTTGTATGTCTTATTATTCTGTCACTATGTGATGGAAATATGGGATCTGATCATGGTGTGACAGTATTTGTTCCTTGTATGTGGTGTTATTCGGTCACTATATGGTGGTAATATGTGGTCTGGGCATGGTATTTGACCCTTGGATGTGGTAGTAATATTGTCATTTAAAAAAATGTATGTGACACATTCCCTTAAAGAAAAAATACAGAAAAATATACCTAAAAAGAGGATTGGATATTTTAAAAAATGCACAATAGGCTAGAGTAGAGTAGGATCCGGCCAGAAAAGTCTACCTTGTTGTGGTGGAAGCTTAAAAAAATCTTTAGGACAGAACAAAAGCTGATGGCTATATGTGTGATATGGTGTTCAATGGGAATTTTTAACTTGTGATTGGTGAGGACATGGTGCAGAAGTGGAGTTTTTTCAAGAGTGGGCATTGGGACTGTGGAAGGTTTATGGGGTGGAATCGGAGCTGGGTGGAGTCTGGGCGGAGTCTCAAGGGGACCAATAAATTTTGCAAGCTCAAGGGTCTTGAAATTCCTGGTGGCAGCCCTGCAATCGCAAACATGTTTTCTCCAGAGGTGCTCCAGGTACGCCGATCGTCTGCGGATAAAATCCAATCTGGCTGAAGATTTTATCCATTATAAGTTTATGCTTAAAACATACAACTCTGCCCTTCACCTATCCCAACAACCTACTTCAACACCCTCATAACCTCACTTTCCAATAATCCTAAATAACTATTTGGGTGAAGTGTCACTGGATACGCTGCTGATAATTATATCCAACGAATATTTTCAATCAAAACTTTATTTTAACAGGTTTAAAAACTCTGATCTTTTGTTTGGGGGCCCCCATGAAGACCATCGGCACAACGCGATTTCAGTCATGTTGTGCCGATTGGAGCAGAGAGGTAGCTCCCTCTCCAAGCCGACTGATGTAACTGTCACTATTGACAGTGGCATTAGAAGGGTTAAACGCCCATAATCGACGCAAGCACCAATTTTTCAGGAGATCAGCTGATATATAGCTGACGCCGCTGATGATCGTGCAGACTCTACGAGTGAGCCGTTGTGATCATCGCACCATACATGTATGACGGTTTGTGGGAAAACACCCCCTTGGTGCCATACATGTATGGTGGATGTCGTGAAGGAGTTAAAGGGAACCTGTCACAGGGTTATCACGACAGACAGGAGCCAGAAGACCCCAGTAAATGATTGCACCTCCTACTGCACTGAAAAGAAGCACTTCACCTTCTTTTTAAATGGTGTAAATTTGTTTTGGCATTACAGGGGTTAATCGGTCATATTAAGAGCTTTGGGAGCTAGAGCTCTCAGCTGAGCATGGTTAGCCACTCCTATCCCCTATATAATCTTGGTCCTGACTGACACACATCGTCAGAGATAGCATATGTTGCATTGCTGGGAGGATAGAAATTGGTGGTTATATGAGAAGGCATTTGGTGGGTTTATCTGTGACTGTTGCTTGGTTTAGTAAGTGTGATAATTCACTTTCCTTCTCCTACTTTGGTTTTACATCATCCTCCACTCCCCAGTGCATTCCTCTGTAATATGTGAGTGAAGATTTATATGCCTGGTATTTTCAGTTTCCCCTGTTCGTGTTACCTTGTTCGTCTGTTTGGTGTACTACAGTGCACTGCTACTCCCCTCTTCCCTGGGTGGGGGAAGGGTAAAGATGGAAGGGGAATGCAGGAGATAAGGCAAGGTATGTGGCACCAACATCTTCACCTTCTGAAGTAACCTGAGGAACAAAGCAAGCTAGGGCACCCTTTAGCGTTAGGGAAAGGGAAGAAGCCCCTGGTCCTGGGTCACCAGACAACAGAGTCATGACAGAAACTTTCAGCGGGTTTTTGCTATTCAATACTCCGGCAACATTGTTTAGGTACATACGCCCCAATTTGAGTGATATATCACTTAGTTGATGGAGTACAGCACTTGTGATAAAATCACCAGTTTTCCTGCTGCAGATCTAGCAGAGCTTAGAATATTGAGCTGTGTATAACTCCGCCCACACCACTGATTAACAGCTTTCTGTGTACAATGTATAGTGACAGGAAGCTGCTAATCAGTGCTGGATGTGTGGTTGGACTAGGAGGCACCAGGCAGTTTGTCCTATAGTGATACTCTACAGCAGATAAAACACTGGATTGTATTGAAACAGCAAAATGCAGCCCAGTAATTGACACATCCCTAAAATCAGGGTCTCTGCCCCTACATCATGCTGCTTTCAGATTACATAGCAAAAATCTGGAGACAGATTGCCTTTAAGAAGTGCGCTTCTTTAAATTAATTTGCCATCTGTTACTTTTGCAGACTCTTCATCAAGATTGACTGACAAAACACCTGTAAGGATTCCGGATGTTCTTTGGAGCCTGTTCGGCCCTTGTCCAAGATGGAGTCTGGTACTTCAGCCTGTCCTGGAACTTCCGGTCTGTCCTGCTATTTAAGTCCGGGTCAAGAGATCCTCCTTGCCAGAATTTTGTTGCTGTCTGCTTCTGAGCTACCTCCTGGCTTGCCTCTGGAGTTCCTGCTGCTGCTTGTTACTCGGTATGTGCCTCAACACTTCCAGCTGCCTTAAGTCCTCTGAGCAGCTTCCGGATCCTGGCTGGGGTTACCTACTGTCCTGACTTCTGAGACTGTGTCTGCTGCGGGCTTCTTTGCGGGACTTGAGTGGGACTTCTCAGCCCAAAAGGTACATTTAAGGACCTTCTCCCTGTTGAGCTCCACCCATGTATTTCTGGACTAACATGAAAGGTGTCATCTCCTCTATCTATATAGTTCTGAACTTCCATGTATAAGTGCCAAACGCACTCTTGCTTCTTATTACTGCTGAACTTCCACGTACTGTATGAGTGCAGGTCGCACTCTTGCATACTACTGCTGGACTTCCACGTATACGTGCGGGTCACACTCTTGCTGTGTACTACTGCTGGAATTCCACGTATAAGTGCCGCTCCCATTCTTGCTGAATATTACTGCTGGACTTGTTTGTGTTAGCGGTCGCGGCCCGATACTAAGTTTGCTGGACATTTCTGATTTGTGCTGTCACTTCGCTACAATTGCAGGAAAGTCTCTGTTAGTTTGTGTTCTACTTCTTGCTTTAAATACACTTATTTTTTTCTGCTTTGGTCTCAGACTCATTTTATCCCATGCAATCAGATTCCATAGTACCCACATAATGTCATGTGTGCATTGCCACGAAGATCGTCGCGGTTGCACATTTTGACTTCTCACAGCTGATCTGCTGTTTCTTTGTGTTTGGCAGCTAGGGAGTTAATTCTGTCTGTGCTCGGTGCTGGGACTGGGTGCAGTTTCTCCCGGCTGCAATTGATTATTTGTTGATTGGTTTCCTTTAAATTCCTGGTTGTCTGCTTGGGGAGTTGCCAGTGAAACCTTCATGCAGACCACAGATAGGAAGGAATCTGTATAGACTTTAGTTGTTGAGCTCCTTAGTTGTTCTAAGCTCAACTTGGTTAGAGTTTATTTCCCAGACCATTTATGTTCCTTTGGTGTTTGAGTGTGTATGCAAGCGAGTGTTATCCTGTCTGTCTTATATGTCTAATCTGTGTATTTAGCTGAGATCAGCCCATATCCCTTTGGTGGTAGTCAGGATCCTTCTTAGGACTGATTACAGGGTTCAGGGTCTGATAGGAGACAGGGTTAGGTTGGAGACTTGGACCTCTGAACCATTATCAGTACCTCCAAGGTGAGGGATTAGTTAGGACCCCAGTTTAGGGTCAGGTTAGATCCCGGTCCACCTCTTTCCTGTTTCAGCTCATCAAGTCCTCAAAATTAACCCTGAGTTCAGCAGAGATCGTGTCAGGTAAATCTATTCTATACTTACATGCTTATGTTGCTATACTAGTTGTTGTATAGAGTGTTGTTCCTGTATTAATAGTTTACTGACATTGTATACATATCATTAGACAGCGTGACATTTTCACTGGCCATAAAAATTATCTCCAGTTACCATGGATCCAGTAGCCCAGCTGGCTCTGCAGTTGCAGGGATTATCCATGGAGCTGACGGACATTAAGTCCAAAGTTTTGTCTCCCCTGGAGCAAACCAGAGTTGAACCTAAACTAGAACAATGTGGGAAGGGAAGCAAAACGCCAGCAAAAGCCATACACTTGACAAATACTATTGAGATTTCTGCTATTAGAAGAGAAGGGGAAGAACAAAGACAAAAAAATTTACATAATAAAAATATTGAAGGAAGAGAAACCAATCACAAACTAAAGTGTTTCTATACGAATGCACAAAGCATGGGCAACAAACAAGGAGAACTGGAGCTACTAACGCAGGAGAAGAAATATGATGTCATTGGAATCACTGAGACTTGGTGGGACGATACACATGATTGGAATACAAGGCTAGAAGGATACAACTTATTTGCAAGAAACAGACTTGATAAACGAGGAGGAGGTGTTGCATTGTATGTTAGAAAATCGTATATCTGCACAGAGATTGACGCTTCAGAGACTGGGAGTTCTGTGGAAACTGTTTGGGTAAGAATACAAGGACAGAACAATGGAAAGGACACCATTGTAGGCATTTACTACAGGCCGCCTGTGCAAGCTGAAGATATGGATGAACTCTTTATGCATCAAATGGCCAAGTTCTCCAAAAAATATGACCTAGTGGTCATGGGAGATTTCAACTATCCAGACATTTGTTGGGAATCTCTCTCAGGCAAAACTAACAGGTCCAGGAAATTCTTATCCTCTCTTGCTGACAACTTTATCTTCCAAAAGGTAATGGAGAAAACAAGGGGATCTGCTACCTTGGATCTAATCCTCATAAACAGGGAGGAAATGGTGGAGGAGGTAAGAGTGGCTGGGACTCTAGGAGGTAGTGACCATGCTATTTTAGAATTTTGGATAACAGAGGAGGAAGACCTGTGAAGACTCAGACGTCAAGGTTAGATTTCAGAAAGGCAGATTTTAAGGAACTCAGAAAGAGAATTGGAGGGATCCAATGGCTGGATATCCTTAAGGACAAAAATGTCCAGGAAGGATGGAAAATCTTGAAAAATGAGATTCTCAAAGCACAATCGTTAACAATTCCGAAAAGAGGGAAGAATGGGAAGCATTTAAGGAAACCAGGATGGATGAACATAGAACTTAAACACATGCTAAAAAGGAAGAAAGAAATGTTTATCAAATGGAAAGAGGGAGGCATATCTAAAGAAGAATATAATGCCGTCTGCAGAACCTGCAGGGCACAAATCAGATTATCTAAAGCTGACAATGAATTAAGGCTTGCAAGTGACGTCAAAAGCAACAAAAAAGGATTTTGGGGATACGTCAAAAGTAAAAGAAAAGTCAAAGATGCTATAGGATTTTTACAGGATGAAAATGATGAAATGGTAAGTCAGGATGTTGAGAAGGCTGAACTTTTAAATTCCTATTTTGCATCTGTTTTCTCTCAGAAAGGAAATGTAACATCAACTGATCTTCACTGTCCTATTAAAGGAATAGAAGAATCCAGGATATCTATAAACAGAAAGACAGTGCGGAAACACTTAGCTAACATAAATGAATTCAAGTCTCCAGGTCCAGATGAATTACACCCCAGGGTACTGAAGGAGATAGCAGAAGAAATTCTTGAACCACTGTCCATAATCTTTGAAAATTCTTGGAGAACAGGAGAAGTCCCAGAAGACTGGAGAAGAGCAAATGTTGTTCCTATCTTCAAAAAGGGGAAGAAGGTGGACCCAGGGAACTACAGGCCGGTGAGTCTGACTTCTATACCAGGAAAGATCTTTGAACAAATTATTAAAGAACATGTATGCAAGTACCTGGATAAGAATGAAGTGATTAAACAGAGTCAGCATGGGTTTGTAACTAATAAGTCATGTCAGACTAACTTAATTTCCTTCTATGACAGAATCACTGACTGGGTGGATCAGGGAAATTCTGTAGATATAGTATATCTTGACTTCAGCAAAGCATTTGACAAAGTATCTCACACAATCCTTATTGAAAAAATGACTAAGTATGGAATGGACAAGGCAACTGTTAGGTGGATTCATAACTGGCTTAGTGATCGGACCCAAAGAGTGGTTGTAAATGGCTGCACATCCAGTTGGAAGAATGTCTCAAGTGGGGTACCACAAGGCTCTGTTTTGGGCCCTGTATTGTTCAACATCTTTATCAATGATTTAGATGAAGGAATTGAGGGTAAACTGATCAAATTTGCTGATGACACAAAGCTAGGAGGGGTAGCTAATACTAGAGAAGAGAGAGAGAGGATTCAAAAAGATATACATAAACTGGAGCAGTGGGCAGCAACTAACAGAATGGATTTTAACAGGGAAAAATGCAAAGTACTACATGTGGGCAATAAAAATGAAAAAAGCATATACAAAATGGGAGGAATAGGGCTAAGTAACAGCACATGTGAAAAAGACTTGGGTATACTAATTGATCACAGACTTAACATGAGTCAACAGTGTGATGCAGCAGCAAAAAAGGCAAATGCAATTTTAGGATGTATCAACAGAAGCATACAGTCTAGATCACGTGAGGTCATTATTGCCCTCTACTCCTCTTTGGTCAGACCTCATCTGGAATACTGTGTCCAGTTTTGGGCACCACATTTTAAAAAAGACATCAACAAACTGGAGCAAGTTCAGAGAAGAGCCACCAGAATGGTGACCGGTCTGCAAACCATGTCCTATGAGGAACGGTTGCAGGATTTGGGAATGTTTAGCTTGCAAAAAAGAAGACTGAGAGGAGACTTAATAGCTGTCTACAAATATCTCAAGGGCTGTCACATTGTAGAAGGATCATCTTTATTCTCATTTGCACAAGGAAAGACTAGAAGCAATGGGATGAAACTGAATGGGAGGAGACACAGATTAGATATTAGAAAAAACTTTTTGACAGTTAGGGTGATCAATGAGTGGAACAGGCTGCCACAAGAGGTGGTGAGTTCTCCTTCAATGGAAGTCTTCAAACAGAGGCTGGATGGACATCTGTCTGGGATGATTTAGAGAATCCTGCTTTGAGCAGGGGGTTGGACCAGAAGGCCCAGGAGGTCCCTTCCAACTCTACCATTCTATGATTCTATGATTCTATGATTCTAAAGTAGCTCTCCCGGACAGGTTCACTGGTGGGCGAGACAAATTTTTCACCTTCCGGGAGGCATGTAAATTGTATTTTCGGCTTCGGCCTCGATCATCAGGGAGTGATGAGCAGAGAGTGGGAATTGTTATCTCACTTCTGCAAGGGGACCCTCAATCCTGGGCAGTTTCCCTTCCTCCGGGATCCCGGCTCTACTGTCTGTAGATCAATTTTTTACTGCCCTGGGATTGGTATATGATGACCCAGATCGGGTCTCTCTTGCTGAGACAAAATTACGTAAGATACAGCAGGGAGATCGTCCTGCAGAGGAATTTGCTTCTGAGTTTCGTAGATGGGCCACAGATACTCAGTGGAATGACCCAGCTCTTAGGAGCCAGTTTTGTCATGGGCTTTCTGATAAATTAAAAGACGTTTTGGCTCAGTATGAGTCTCCTCATTCACTGGAGGCTGCTATGGCCTTAGCTATCCGTACTGATAGACGGCTTCGGGAGAGGGGTGAGGTAACCCCACTCCCTGTTGTTTCTCCACCTACCACTAAAGTCCCTTATGTTGAGGTTCCCCTTGTCTGTTCGGATGAGCCTATGCAGTTGGGAGGGACATCATTTCGTAGGAGGGGATTGGCGGTACGCCGCAGGACTAGAAGATGTTTTTTCTGCGGGAAAGAGGGACATTTTGTTGGAGAATGTCCATCCCGTGCCTTGTTGAGCCAAAAGTCGCCGGAAAACTGTTAATCCCAGGTTGTGTGGTGGACGACAACCTGGGAGTATGTATTTCATCCGCCAGTTCTTCTCAGTTCCTTGTACCAGTGGAGGTGGTAGTTGGTACGAGAGTGGAGAGATTGTCTGTTCTTCTTGATAGTGGTTCCGGGGCTAATCTGGTTGACGCTCAGTTTGCTCAGGCTCAAGGTATGCATCTGAGTGTATTGGTCAAACCGATCCCTATATTCTCCATTGACGCCAGGCCTCTCGGCCAAGGTAGCTTTGTTCATGAGGTTCATAACATTGACCTTCGGGTAGGGGCAATACATAGGGAACAATTATCTTGTTATGTGTTGGAGGGTCTACCTACTCCCATTGTGTTGGGACTTCCTTGGTTGGTTAAACATAACCCTGTGATTAATTGGCAGTCCAGAGAAATAAGCCAATGGGGTGAGTTTTGCAAAAGCAACTGCATGAACACAGTCATCGGTGCGGTCGTGCCTAGTACATTGCCTCCTTTTTTGGAGGATTTTGGGGATGTTTTCTCTGAGGAGGGGTGTCAGGAGTTGCCTCCTCATCGCGTGTATGACTGCTCTATTAATCTCCTTCCTGATGCTAAGTTGCCTAAAGCTAGGTTGTATAATCTTTCTGGTCCTGAGAGGCAGGCTATGAAAGATTATATTTCTGAAAGTCTGGCCAAAGGGCATATTAGACCTTCATCTTCCCCAGTAGCCGCGGGGTTCTTCTTTGTGAAGAAGAAAGATGGAGACCTACGGCCTTGCTTGGATTTCCGCGAACTTAATCGGATTACTGTTCGAGATCCGTATCCACTCCCTCTTATTCCTGATCTCTTCAATCAAATTGTTGGCGCCAAATGGTTCTCTAAATTGGATCTCAGGGGGGCGTATAATCTGATTAGGATAAAAGAGGGGGATGAGTGGAAAACGGCGTTTAACACGCCGGAGGGACATTATGAAAACCTTGTCATGCCTTTTGGTCTGACTACTGCACCAGCAGTATTCCAACATTTTGTTAATGACATTTTTCGTCACCTTGTGGGGCTGTTTGTGGTTGTATATTTGGACGACATTTTAATTTACTCGCCAGATCTTGTGTCTCATCAGGAGCATGTGAGACAGGTGTTGCAGATCTTGCGAGACAATAAACTATACGCCAAACTGGAGAAGTGTGTATTTGCCGTACAGGAACTTCAGTTTTTGGGTTTTTTGGTGTCAGCCTCCGGTTTCCGTATGGACCCTGAAAAGGTGAGAGCAGTGCTTGAATGGGATCAGCCAGGGGATCTTAAGGCTCTGCAGCGTTTTTTGGGGTTTGCTAACTACTACCGGAAATTTATTTGTAATTTCTCATCTGTCGTCAAACCTCTCACTGACATGACAAGAAAAGGGACGGATTTTTCTAAATGGTCGGACAAAGCTTGCCAAGCCTTTTCCTCTTTGAAGAAATGTTTTGCTTCGGCACCCGTTCTCATCCAACCAGATGCATCTCAGCCGTTCATTGTGGAGGTGGATGCGTCTGACGTAGGGGTGGGTGCTATATTGTCCCAGGGTCCGTCCCTGGTAAATGGCATCCGTGCGCTTTCTTTTCTAAGAAATTGTCGTCCGCCGAAAGGAATTATGATATCGGCAATAGGGAACTTTTGGCCATAAAGTTAGCTTTTGAAGAATGGCGTCACTTTTTGGAGGGGGCAGTCCACCCGGTTACCGTTATTACTGATCACAAGAACCTGTTGTATTTGGAATCCGCTAAGCGTCTGAATTCCAGACAAGCTCGATGGTCGTTGTTTTTTACCAGGTTTAATTTTGTCGTCACTTATCGCCCGGGGTCTAAGAATGTAAAGGCTGATGCCTTGTCTCGCAGTTTCCCAGGGGCCGGGAAAACGGATGACCCGAGTCCTATCCTTCAGGAGGGGGTGGTAGTGTCGGCTGTATTTTCTGAGCTTGAGGAGGAGGTGTTAGAGGCTCAGGGGGACGCCCCTGCAGGACCTCCAGGGAGACTGTTTGTCCCAAATCTGTTGAGACAAAAGGTTATTGAGGCACATCATAATTCTGCTCTAGCAGGACATCCAGGGAGTAAGGCTACTTTAGATCTCCTTTCTCGCCGGTTTTGGTGGCCTAATGCTAATAAAGATGTTATAACTTTTGTTGCGTCATGTGGGGTGTGTGCTCGCTCTAAAACCCCTCATACCCGTCCGTCTGGGACCCTTTTACCCTTGAAACTTCCGGAGCGTCCATGGACTCATTTATCTATGGACTTCATTACGGACCTTCCTCCGTCGTCAGGGAATACTGTCATACTGGTGGTTGTTGACAGGTTCAGTAAGATGGCACATTTCGTTGCTCTTCCTGCACTCCCTAATGCTAAAACTCTGGCGCAGGTGTTCATTAGGGAGATCGTTAGACTTCATGGGTTGCCTTCTGATGTGGTGTCAGATAGGGGGTCTCAGTTTGTGTCCAAATTTTGGAGGGCATTTTGTTTACGTCGGGGGATGCAATTGTCATTTTCCTCGGCTTTTCATCCGCAGACCAATGGTCAGACAGAGCGTCTGAATCAGAGCTTAGAGACATATCTCCGGTGTTTTGTTTCAGAGAACCAAGAGGACTGGTCTTCTTTCTTGCCTCTGGCAGAGTTCGCTCTTAACAACAGGCGGAGCGAGTCCACTGGTAAGTCCCCGTTTTTTGGGGCATATGGTTTCCATCCCCAGTTTTGTACTTTCAATGGGGGGGCCCTTCTGGCGTTCCTGAGGAGGAGCGTTTCTCGTCGTCACTTGCTTCTGTGTGGAGAGGTGTATTGAATAATCTGAGTGCGATGGGGAACCGTTACAAACGTATGGCTGATAGGAGGAGAGTTTCTGGTCCAGATCTGAATGTGAACGATCTGGTATGGTTGTCTACCAGGAATATAAAACTTAAGGTGCCCTCCTGGAAACTGGGTCCCAGATTCATCGGGCCGTACAGGATCAGTTCCATAATTAATCTTGTGGCATTTCGTCTGGACCTCCCTCCTACGTTTAAAATTCATAATGTGTTCCACAAGTCATTACTTAAAAGGTATGTGGCACCAGTCATACCGTCACCTCTACCTCCTCCTCCAGTGTTGGTCAATGGTAACTTGGAATTTCAAGTATCAAAGATCATTGACTCACGTCTGAATCGCCGGTCCTTCAGTACTTGGTGCATTGGAAGGGGTATGGTCCAGAGGAGAGGACGTGGGTCCCTGCGTCTGATGTTAACGCAGATCATTTGGTTCGGACCTTCCACAGAACTCACCCGGGCAGGCCTGGCCCTGAGGGTCCGGAGGCCCCTCGTAGAAGGGGGGGTACTGTCATGTGTGCATTGCCACGAAGATCGTCGCGGTTGCACATTTTGACTTCTCACAGTTGATCTGCTGTTTCTTTGTGTTTGGCAGCTAGGGAGTTAATTCTGTCTGTGCTCGGTGCTGGGACTGGGTGCAGTTTCTCCCGGCTGCAATTTATTATTTGTTGATTGGTTTCCTTTAAATTCCTGGTTGTCTGCTTGGGGAGTTGCCAGTGAAACCTTCATGCAGACCACAGATAGGAATGAATCTGTATAGACTTTAGTTGTGAGCTCCTTAGTTGTTCTAAGCTCAACTTGGTTAGAGTTTATTTCCCAGACCATTTATGTTCCTTTGGTGTTTGAGTGTGTATGCAAGCGAGTGTTATCCTGTCTGTCTTATATGTCTAATCTGTGTATTTAGCTGAGATCAGCCCATATCCCTTTGGTGGTAGTCAGGATCCTTCTTAGGACTGATTACAGGGTTCAGGGTCTGATAGGAGACAGGGTTAGGTTGGAGACTTGGACCTCTGAACCATTATCAGTACCTCCAAGGTGAGGGATTAGTTAGGACCCCAGTTTAGGGTCAGGTTAGATCCCGGTCCACCTCTTTCCTGTTTCAGCTCATCAAGTCCTCAAGATTAACCCTGAGTTCAGCAGAGATCGTGTCAGGTAAATCTATTCTATACTTACATGCTTATGTTGCTATACTAGTTGTTGTATAGAGTGTTGTTCCTGTATTAATAGTTTACTGACATTGTATACATATCATTAGACAGCGTGACACATAATTGTTAAAACACCATCTTGAAGAAGCGGAGCCGAGGTTTAGGGTACGCTTATGTGAGAGGCAGAGGCAGGGCCGTAGTCGTGGCTGCGGTTAGTGGCTTTGGTGTGCCCTGGCTCCCAATCACAGGAAAATACTGTTCCTTCTGCAGCATACCTTCCGTATAATCCTCTGCACCGTCAGGGTCCCATCGGGCTTGCTGAAGCTCCGCTGCTCGTGTTGTGGCGCATAAAGAGACAGAGTCCCTTGCAAACTTCACACACTGAACTTTACTCTTTACTTGTCGCAGCACATCCTTGTCAGTAACAACATCAGCATACAGTTCCACACAGTCCACATTAATCACTTCTTCTGCACTTCTCTCTACGTCCTGCAGTACATTACTGGGTCTTACTGCCGCTTGCGGTAACTCAGCGTCCTCCCTGTCCAGACTCACTGCGTTTGGGAGTTCCCTCGCTCGTTTCGCCCCAAGTACGAGGGCATCAGCCCATGCGATGACCTGCCACATGATGAGCGACTTGAGTCCCTTGTACTGTTCTAAGACCACTTCTTAAGCTTCTCTTCCCATCTGCAGTAGTACTGCTGCTTCTGCTGCACCTCTGTCCATCCAGACTCTGAATGGCTGGGTAGCTTGCTTAAACGTTATGTAGCTGACCGCCCCACACGGGCACTAGGCCCTAACTGAACTCAAACAGGAAGACTTCTACACTTATCTATGGTCAGCCTCTCCTAAGTTAACTATTTACAGTACTGTCTCTATCTAACTAACGTGCCCCCATCTAGTGGCTTATTAAGGGTACTACGCTTTCCTTATCTTAACACTATACACACAGCCTACAAAACAATATATGTACATATACATAACATCAGCAGGTAAAAATATATACATTAAAGCAATATACATCTATCAATAAATTACATATATACATTAAGGTAGGGAGTGGAGTATGACACAGTCCCGGTACACCTCTTACATTATAATGTGAAAAGCTGACCTAGGGCAGTAGTCGTGGTGGAGGCTAGTGGCTTTGGTGTGCCCTGGCCCCCAATCACAGGATAATTTTGTCCATTACTCTGCATATCTGTGGCTTTACCTTCTGCACCGTCAGGGTCTCCTCTACGTTGCTGGAGACTTCCTCTGTCCGGCTGTACACAAACTGAGACACAGTCCATTTCAACTTTTAAACAAACAACTTTACTCTCTTGTTTTCGCAGCACAAACATATTCGTTAGAGCATCAACATCAGATTTCAGGCAATGCAACTCTTTCTCTTTCCCTGTATTCCTCTCTGTCACACAGCACGTGCCTGGGTCAGACTGTATCACACATTCCTCAGCATCCTCCCTGTTCAGCTTTTCTATGGTTAGGCAATCCCTCGTCTGTTTCGCCCCAGACATGAGGGCATCAGCCCACGAAGTCAGCTGCCACATAGTGAGTGACCTGCCCTTCTGTACTGTCGTGACTTTACCTGCAGCTCTTCGTACGGCCTTCAGTATATTACTGGGTCTTACCATCTCACGCGGCAACGCAGCGTCCTCCCTGTCCAAACTCACTGCGCTTGGGGGTTCCCTCAGCCATTTTGCCCCTTATCTGAGGGCATCAGCCCATGCAATAAGTTGCCACATTATGGAGCCACTTGCATCCCTGTACTGTCCTGGCCTTTTCTTCAGCCTCTGTTCCTTCACTGCTGAATCCTCTGCTGCTATGCTGTACTTCTGCCCCCCGTGGGCCCTGGATGACTGAGCTTCTCCTTAATAACATTACGGTGACACTATGGCATCCTGGGCATTGAGCCCTTGTGGACTGCAGGGCTCTCTGGCCCTACTCAATCTAATCAGGAAGTCCTTCCTGCCTTATCCACAGTGACCCCTCCTATAATTAACTATATACAGTACTATGTGGAACTCCTATCTAATACTAGGTAGACCAGAATGCCCCATCTAGTGGCCTAACTGAGGTACTACGCTTTCCGTATTAAAACTGTACACAAAATGGCACTAGATACAATACAGCAATAAATACATTACAAGACAACACTATACATACAGACAGATAGCATATTTACATTCAGGGCAGTATTTACATTAACCCCTTTCTGACATCAGACGTACTATCCCATCCATGGTACCTGGGCTCGTATGACTGTGGATGGGATAGTACGTCATCGCGATCAGCCGCGCTCACGGGGGAGTGCAGCTGATCGCGGCCGGGTGTCTGCTGTTTATCACAGCTGACACCCGACACTATGTGCCAGGAGCGGTCACGGACCGCTCCCGGCACATTAACTCCTGGCACACTGCGATCAAACATGATCGCAGTGTACCGGGGGCACAGGGAAGCATTGCACAGGGAGGGGGCTCCCTGCGTGCTTACCTGAGACCCTCAGAACCACGCATTCAAAAAATTCCTGTGAAGCACCTGAAGGGTTAATAAACTTCTTGAATATGGTTTTGAGCACCTTGAGGGGTGCAGTTTTTAGAAAGGTATCACTTTTGGGTATTTTATATCATATAGTCGCCTCAAAGTGACTTCAAATGTGATGTGGTCCCCTTAAAAAAATGGTGTTGTAAAAATGAGAAATCGCTGGTTAACTTTTATCCCTTATAACTTTGTAACAAAAAAAAAAATTGGGTTCCAAAATTGTGCTGATGTAAAGTAGACATGTGGGAAATGTTACTTATTAAGTATTTTGTGTGCCACATCTTTGTGATTTATGGGCATGAAAATTCAAGGTTGAAAAATTGCGAAATTTTCAAAAATTTCGCCAAATTTCCGTTTTTTTCACAAATAAACGCAAGTTATATCAAAGAAATGCATGCTATAGAAGCGATCAGCCTGTACAAAATGATTGTCCCATAGTGGAACAAAGTGTAAAAGTCAGAATAAAGAAAAAAAAAATTTTTTTAAATAATTGTAAAAATATTTTTTTATTTTTTTAAAAATAATAATAAAAAATCAATATTTATTCTATCAATATATAAATATTTGAATGAAAAAAAATCTAAACACATATTTGTAAAATTACACATATTTGGTATCGCCACGTCCGCAACGACCCGACCTATAAATCTGTCCCACTAGTTAACCTCTTTAGTGAACACCATAAAAAAAACAAGGCAAAAAAAACATGCTTTATCATCATACAACCAAACAAAAAGTGGAATAACACGCAATCAAAAAGACGGATATAAATAAACGTGGTACCGCTGAAAACGTCATCTTGTCCCGCAAAAAACAAGCCACCATACAGCATCATCAGCAAAAAATTAAAAAAGTTATAGCTCGCAGAATAAAGTGATGCAAAAACAATTATTTTTTCTATAAAATAGTTTTTATCATATAAAAGCGCCAAAACATAAAAAAATGATATAACTGAGGTATCGCTCTAATCATACTAACCAGAAGAATAAAACTGCCTTATCAATTTTACTACATGCGGAACGGTGTAAACACCCCCCCCCCAAAAGAAATTCATGAATTGCTGGTTTTTGCTCATTCTGCCTCCTAAAAATCTGAATAGAAAGTGATCAAAAAATTTCATCTGTCCAAAAATGGTACCAATAAAAATGTCAACTCGTCCCACAAAAAACAAAACCTCACATGACTCTGGGCCAAAATATGGAAAAATTATAGCTCTCAAAATGTGGTGATGCAAAAACTATTTTTTGCAATAAGAAGCGTCTTTTAGTGTGTGACAGCTGCCAATCATAAAAACCCGCTATAATAGATTTTGATCACTGTGATAGACCATATCACAGTGATCAAAATAAAAAAATAGTAAATCAATCCCCCCTTTACCACCCCCTTAGTTAGGGAAAAATAATAAAATAAAAAAAAGTATTTATTTCCATTTTCCCATTAGGGTTAGAGTTGGGGCTAAAGTTAGGGTTAGGGTTGGGGCTAAAGTTAGGGTTAGGGTTGGGGCTAGAGTTGGAGTTAGGGTTTGGATTACGGTTACGGTTGGGATTAGGGTTAGGTTTGAGATTAGGGTTAGGGATTAGGGTTAGGGGTGTGTTATGGTTCAGTTTGTGGTTAGGGTTATGGTTAGGGTTGGGATTAGGGTTAGGGGTGTTTTGGAGTTAGGGTTGGAGTTAGAATTTGGGGGTTTCTACTGTTTAGGCACATCAGGTGCTATCCAAACACGACATGGCATCTGGTCTCAATTCCAGCCAATTCCACATTGAAAAAGTCAAACGGTGCTCTTTCCCTTCCGAGCTCTGCCATGTGCCCAAACAGTGGTTTATCCCCACATATGGGGTATCAGCATACTCAGGACAAATTGCACAACTTTTGGGGTCCAATTTCTCCTGTTACCCTTGGGTAAATAAAAAATTGGTGGCGAAAATATCATTTTTGTGAAAAAATATGATTTTTTTATTTTTACGGCTACTTTGTAAACTTCTGTGAAGCTCATGGGGGTTCAAAGTGCTCACCACACATTTAGATACCTTCCTTATGGGGTCTACTTTCCAAAATGGTGCCAGTTGTGGGGGGTTTCCACTGTTTAGGCACATCAGGGGATCTCCAAATGCGACATGGCGTCCGATCTCAATTCCAGCCAATTTTGCATTGAAAAGTCAAACGGCGCTCCTTCCCTTCCGAGCTCTGCCATGCGCCCACACAGTGGTTTACCTGCATATATGGGGCATCAGCGTACTCAGGACAAATTTTACAACAACTTTTGGGGTCCAATTTCTCCTGTTACCCTTGGTAAAATAAAACAAATTGAATCTGAAGTAAATTTTATGTGAAAAAGTTAAATGTTAATTTTTTTTTTTAAACATTCTAAAAATTCCTGTGAAGCACCTGAAGGGTTAATAAACTTCTTGAATGTGGTTTTGAGCACATTGATGGGTGCAGTTTTTAGAATGGTGTCACTTTTGGATATTTTCTATCATATAGACCCCTCAAAGTGACTTCAAATGTGATGTGGTTGCTAAAAAAAAAATGGTGTTGTAAAAATGAGAAATTGCTGTTTAATTTTTAACCCTTATAATTCCCTAACAAAAAAAATTTTTCCAAAATTGTGCTGATGTAAAGTAAACATATGGGAAATGTTACTTATTAAGTATTTTATGTGACATATCTCTGTAATTTAAGGCCATGAAAATTCAAATTTGAAAAATTGCGAAATTTTCAAAATTTTTGCCAAATTTCTGTTTTTTTCACAAATAAACGCAAGTTATATCAAATAAATTTTGCAACTATCATGAAGTACAGTATGTCATGAGAAAACAATGTCAAAAGCAACAGGATCCATGGAAGCGTTCCAGAGTTATAACCTCATAAAGGGACAGTGGTCAGAATTGTAAAAATTGGCCCGTTCAATAACATGCAAACCACCCTTGGGGTAAAGGGGTTAAAATCCAAATAAATGGGAAAATTAAAAATACAAACTGACATTTTTTTTTATGTGTTTTGGCATAATTGTTGCTTAAAAACACATATGGTTTCTTCATTATTCAATGGAATGAAAAGAACTACCTGAAAAGAACAACAAAAAAATTAACTAAAATCACGAGGAAATCCTACACAAAAACTATGGCAACCAAACCCCAGAAAAATGCCTATGAAGCAACATAAAAAATACAACGCATACTTCAAGACAATAGAACACCAGAGGTTCATGAAGCATGTTTTGATTAAAGGTAATCTGTCACCAGGATTTGTTTCCTCATTTGACAGTAGCATGATGTAGGAAAAGAGACGCTGATTCCTAGCTTACTGGATGCAGCAGTTCTGACACAATCATAGCTTTTATATGTAGCATGTAGCAGAGTCCACACCACAGCTTTCTCTGTACATTGTATATTGACAGTAAGTAATTATTACAGGAGGGAGCGTGGTCAGACCAGGGCTCTTGTGCACAGTGGTCAAGTCAGTGATAATCTCCTGCTGATAAAACACTCATAGTGAAACAACAGCAAACAGCCTAAGTGACACCTCTGAAATCAGTGTCTCAGCCCCTACCTCATGCTGCCCTTAGATTACATAACAAAACATGCTGACAGATTCCCTTAAAAAAAAAAACCCTCACCCGAGTTTAAAAGCTGTATTGTGCACATATTCTGAGGATGTATTCACACGGTTTTTTTAGCAGGTTGGCACCACTACACCTTGTCCATGCACCTCCCACTTGCAGAGCTGGCTAAGACTAGGGTGGAAACCGTCAAAACACAGCATTTTTGCACAACTTCACATTGCGTAATCATTTTGTGACTTTTCAAAGTGTTTTATACCAGAATCCTTTGATAAATTGTCCCCAATGTCTTCCTGGCATATTTTGAGCAGGTCGGCACTGAAAAAAAGTTGGGAAAGCACTCACAAACAGTCAAAAGAATTTTCCAAATCATTTCTATGGAAAAACAATTTACTGCTCAACTGTTCAGGCTTTTGAGAATCTTTGTCACATTTCAGGCTTTCAAAGATGCAAAGCATTTGTAAGAAGTAAGCCGACCGTTCTTCAGGCATTTTCCTCAAGGAAGACGCTACATAATTTATAAAACAAGTCATTGGGAAGTCTGAAAAAGTGCTTGGAGGATGCACAGGAGTCTTTCTGAGCATTTTCTGTTTTTGCATTAAAAAAATGCCTACATTTTATTCACCGGTTAATTGACTTTAACGCCTTTACGACCTTGGACTTATCCATACGTTCAGGTTGGCTGGTACTTACCGACCTTGGACGTGTGGATATATCATGGCGATTTTGAGTGCACAGAGGCTGTACGTGGGCGATCAGCTCCGGGTGTCAGCAAATTCGGTGCGAGGAGCAGTTCCCACACCGCTCCCTGCACTTTAACCCCCTAAATACTGCGATCGCAGCATTTAGCAACGCAGCAATATCGCGGGGACCCGATCGTTGCCTTGGTGACCTGATGTCATCTTGACAACATCCGGGACACTAGGCACTAGCAAGTTAGTTAGGTCATGATCTCCGTACAATAAAATGCACACCCTATGGTACTTCATACAATATATCGTAGTTCCTTGGTCCTCTATACAGTAAAATGCACCCCCATGGTCCTCTGTACAGTATAATGCACCCTCATGGTCCTCCATACAGTATAATGCATCCCCCATGATCCTCCATATAATATAATGAACCTCCTATGGTCCTCCATATAGTATAATGCAATTCCCATGGTCCATCATAGACTATAAGGTACCCCCTATGGAATTATGTAACTCCCCCCCACGCATGGTCCTTCATACAATATAATGTACCCACCACGGTCCTCCATACAACAAAATGCACCCCCCCATGGTCCTTCATAGAATATAATGTACTCTCCATGGTCCTCCATACAATATAATGCACTTCACATGGTCCTCTGTTATGATTTGGTAGCTGAGGAGAGCAGGCAAAAAAGGAAATACATCAGAGAGATTGGAATCTATTGGATTGCAGTACCCTAACGACCACAACTAAAGGCAGCCGTGGAGCATACCTACGTTGGTCCTAGACGCCTCGTCACAGCCTGAGAAGCTTACTACACCTAAAGATAGAAAGAGGAAAACTATCTGCCCCGGAGCAGATCTCCAAAGAACATAGGAAGCCCCCAAACATGTAATGGCGGTTAGACAAGAGGAAATACAGACACAGACAGAAAATAGTATGAGCAAACGTTGGGGCCCAATTTTCCTAGAAAGAAAAGGATAGGAAGGTCACTTACTGCAATCCAAAAAACCCTAAAAAAATACCAACACACTAATTGCAAAAACACCTGAGATCACACGACCTCTACCACCTAAATTAGTTCTCTGGTGTAACAAAACTAAGCCGCAGCCACAGAAAAAACTGGAAAAGGCAAATGAACAAACAACTGGCTGAACTAAACTGAGAGGAGCACAAGCCCCCGGAGGGGACCTGGCAGACCCCCACAGAAGTGCAGGACAAAATGCAAAAAGCAAGCACAAAAAACTAAAAGAAGAAAATGTCTTATCTGTTAGCAGAAGATGCAGGCACGAAACAGCAAGCTTCAAAGTGAACCAGGAACAAAAGTTGAGACCAGAAGAATTGATCACCGGCAACCCTGATGGGAGGGAACCTCCCTTATATAAGACCAGTCAGTAACACCTGATCGCCAATCTTCACAATCTTCATTGAATAGTTCAGTACTGTTTGTAACCACCAGAGGGAGCTTCTGCTCAGAATTCATTTCTAGCACATTCACAACAGTCCTCCATACAACATAATGAATCTTCCCCCAACCATGGTCCTCCATACAATATAATACACTCCCCATGGTCTTCCATAGAATATAATGCACCCCCCATTGTACGCCATACAATAAAATGCACCCCTATTATCCTCCATAGAATAAAATGCACTCCCCATGGTCCTCCATACAATATTATGAACCTTCTTTGCTCCTCCATAAAGTATAATGCAATCCCCATAGTCCATCATACACTATAATGCAACCCCAATGGTCCTCCATAGTACAGTACATCCCCCCATGGTACTACATAGATTATAATGCATCCTCCCCACCCATGGTCCTCCATACAATATAATGCACCCTCATAGTCATCCATACAAAAAAATGCACCCCCCATGGTCCTTCAAACAATATTATGCACTCGCCATGGTCCCCCTTACAATATAATGAACCCCCATGGTCCTCCACACAATATAATGCAACCACACGGTCCTTCATACAATATAATGCACCTCCTATGGTCCTCCATACAACAAAATGCACCCCCATGGTCCTCTATACAATACAATGTATTAAATACACTCACCATGGTCCTCCATACAATACAATGCCTCCCTACGGTCCTCCATACAATATTATACACCCCATGGACCTCCATAAAATAAAAATATACTCCCCATGGTCCACGATACAATATAGTGCACTCCCCATGGTTCTCCATACAATATAATGCATCCTCCCCACCCATGGTCCTTCATACAACATAATACACCCCATGGTCCTCTATAGAATATAATGTACCCTTCATAATACACCATACAATATAATGCACCCCCCATACTCCTCCATACAATATAATGCATTCCTTATGGTCCTCCATACAATATAATGCACTCCCCATGGTCCTCCATAAAATGTAATGCACCTTCTATGGTCCTCCATAAAATATAATGCACTCCCATGGTCCTTCATAGAATATAATGCACCTTCCATGGTCTTCCATACAATATAATGCACCCACCATGGTCCTCCATACAATATAAAGCACCTCCCATGGTCCTCTACACAATATAATGCATCCTCTCCAACCTATGGTCCTCCATGCAATATAATGCACCCCCATGGTCCTCCATACAATATAATGCACCCCCATGGTCCTCCATTCAATATAATGCACCCCCATGGTCCTCCATACAATATGATGCA
Organism: Oophaga sylvatica; assembly: GCA_033576555.1. Lineage (NCBI taxonomy): Eukaryota > Metazoa > Chordata > Amphibia > Anura > Dendrobatidae > Oophaga > Oophaga sylvatica. The sequence goes on from JARQOD010000005.1 coordinate 334,123,969, forward strand.
CTCCCCATGGTCCTCCATACAATATAATGCACTCCCCACGGTCCTCCATAGAATATAATGCACCTTCCATGGTCCTCCATAGAATATAATGCAGCCCCCACGGTTCTCAATACAATATAATGCACCCCCATGGTCTTCCATTTAATAAAATGCACCTCCATACAATATAATGCACCCTCTATGGTTCTCCATACGACATAATGCACTCCTTATGGTCCTCTATAAAATGTAGCGCACCCATCATGGCCTTCCATACAATATAATGCACCCCCATGGTCCTCCATACAATATAATGCACCATCCATGGTCCTCCATACAATATAATGCACCATCCATGGTCCTCCATACAATATAATGCACCCCCATGGTCCTCCATACAATATAATGCACCATCCATGGTCCTCCATACAATATAATGCACCATCCATGGTCCTCCATACAATATAATGCACCCCCATAGTCCTCCATACAATATAATGCATCCCTGTGGTCCTCCATACAACATAATGCTGCCCCCATGGTCCTCCATACAATATAATGCACCCCCTGTGGTCCTCCATACAACATAATGCAGCCCCCATGGTCCTCCATACAATATAATGCACTACCCAAGGACCTCCATAAAATAAAAATATATCTCCCCATGGTCCTCCATACAATATAATGCACTCCTCACCGTCCTCCATAGAATATAATGCACCTTCCATGGTCCTCCATACAATATAGTGCACTCCCCATGGTCCTCTATACAATATAATGCACTCCTCACCGTCCTCCATAGAATATAATGCACCTTCCATGGTCCTCTATACAATATAGTGCACTCCCCATGGTCCTCCATACAATATAATGCATCCTCCCCACCATGGTCCTCCATACAACATAATACACCCCTATGGTCCTTTATAGAATATAATGTACCCTTCATAATACACCATACAATATAATGCACCCGCCATGGTCCTTCATACAATAAAATGTACCCCCACTGTCCTCCATACAATAAAATACACTCCCTATGGTCCTCCATACAATATAATGCACTCCCATGGTCCTCCATACTATATAATGCACTCCCATGGTCCACTATACAACATAATGCACCCGCCATGGTCCTTCATACAATAAAATGTACCCCCACTGTCCTCCATACAATAAAATACACTCCCCATGGTCCTCCATACAATATAATGCACTCCCATGGTCCTCCATACAATATAATGCACCTCCATACAATATAATGTACCCTCTATGGTTCTCCATACGACATAATCCACTCCCTATGGTCCTCCATACAATATATGCACTCCTTATGGTCCTCCATAAAATGTAATGCACTCCCCATGGTCCTCCATACATATATAATGCACCCCCATGGTCCTCCAAACAATATAATGCACCCCCCATGGACCTCCATACAATATAATGCACCCTCCATGGTCCTCCATACAATATAATGCACCCCTCGTGGTCTTCCATACAATATAATGCACTGCCCACGGTCCTCCATATACAGCATAATGCACTCCCCATGGTCCTCCATACAACATAATGCACTCCCCACGGTCCTCCATAGAATATAATGCACATCCACGGTCCTCCATAGAATATAATGCACCTTCCATGGTCCTCCATACAATATAATGCATCCTCCTCCACCCATGGTCCTCCATGCAATATAATACACCCTATGGTCCTTTATAGAATATAATGTACCCTTCATAATACACCATACAATATAATGCACCCACCATGGTCCTCCATACAATAAACTGTACCCCACTGTCCTCCATACAATAAAATACGCTCCTCATGGTCCTCCATACAATATAATGCACTCCCCATGGTCCTCCATACAATATAATGCACTCCTTATGCTCCTCCATAAAATGTAATGCACTTTTCATGGTCCTCCATAAAATATAATGCACTCCCCATGGTCCTCCATACAATAAAATGCACACCCCATGGTCCTCCATACAATAAAATGCACCCCCCATGGTCCTCTGTACAATAAAATGCACCCCACTGTCCTCCATACAATAAAATGCACCCCCCACTGTCTTCCATACAATAAAATGCACCCCCCACTGTCCTCCATACAATAAAATGCACTCCCATGGTCCTCCATACAATAAAATGCACTCCCCATGGTCCTCCATACAATAAAATGCACCCCCCATGGTCCTCTGTACAATAAAATGCACCCCCACTGTCCTCCATACAATAAAATGCACCCCCACTATCTTCCATACAATAAAATGCACCCCCCACTGTCCTTCATACAATAAAATGCACTCCCCATGGTCCTCCATACAATAAGATGTACCCCCCACTGTCCTCCATACAATAAAATACACTCCCACGGTGCTCCATAGAATATAATGCACCTTCCATGGTCCTCCATATAATAAAATGCACCTCCATACAATATTGGGGTGACATCACTTTGAGGTGACCACCCTCCTGTTGTACCAGCTACTTATCGGTGAGCACATCCGCTTTTCACTTCAGGCAGCGATTCACTCTGCCTGTCATGTACTGGAATGACATTATCGCTGCATTTGTGCCCCATGGCTTTTAGGTAATGAGATTGCTTTTACAGCCTTTTCCCTATATTTAAGGGTTTACCTATCTATTTATGCTTTGCTGTTTAAAGCACCTCTGCCATAGCCATTTACTATATTGTTATTATCATGTTTAGTCAGGAGGGTATTCACCCTTTTGTCTGCATTAGTCCTGTGTGTTTTCTTGTTCTTTAATTGTGTTACTGTGTTATTTACGTATTATTATATAATAAAATTAAATTCTTTTTTATGTAATTATCACCTACGACTCTTCCTTCTCCTAGTTTAAATATAATGTACCCTCTATGGTTCTCCATACAATATAATGCACTCCTTATGGTCCTCCATAAAATGTAATGAACCTTCCTTGATCCTCCATAAAATATAATGCACTCCCCATGGTCCACCATACAATATAATGCACCCTCCATGGACCTCCATATAATATAATGCACCCCCCATGGTCCTCCATACAATATAATGCACCCCATGATCCTCCATACAATATAAAGCACCCCCATGGTCCTCCATACAATATAATGCACCCCATGATCCTCCATACAATATAATGCACCCCCATGGTCCTCCATACAGTATAATGCACCCCCATGGTCCTCCATACAATATAATGCACCCCCATGGTCCTCCATACAATATAATGCACCCCCCCATGATCCTCCATACAATATAATGCACCCCTCCATGATCCTCCATACAATATAATGCACCCCCATGGTCCTCCGTACAATATAATGCACCCCATGGTCCTCCGTACAATATAACGCACCCCCCATGATCCTCCATACAATATAATGCACCCCTCCATGAGCCTCCATACAATATAATGCACTCCCATGGTCCTCCATACAATATAATGCACCCCCATGGTCCTCCGTACAATATAATGCACCCCCCCATGATCCTCCATACAATATAATGCACCCCTCCATGATCCTCCATACAATATAATGCACCCCATGGTCCTCCGTACAATATAATGCACCCCCATGGTCCTCCGTACAATATAATGCACCCCCATGATCCTCCATACAATATAATGCACCCCTCCATGATCCTCCATACAATATAATGCACCCCATGGTCCTCCGTACAATATAATGCACCCCCATGGTCCTCCATACAATATAATGCACCCCCCATGATCCTCCATACAATATAATGCACCCCCATGGTCCTCCGTACAATATAATGCACCCCCCATGCGTTAGCCATACAGGTCTATGCACAGCGAATACGTGCGTTCGTTGTGAATTAGACCTAACGCACCCAAAACACTGTAGACCGCATACGAGGGTGCGTCACAAATTAATGCATCATCGCTAATGCATGCCAAATTTTGCATGCATTAGGATGCGTTACTATAATGGCGGCCAATGGGTGCGTTAACACATCCGTTACATAGCGCTAGTGCCGCTATGTAACAGATGTGTTAAACGCAGGGCCATAACGCGATGTGAACCCAGCCTAAATAATTTGGATGGATAGGGGCTAGCCACAAGGATTTCTTTATTTTTACGGCTCTACGTTATCTTCTGTGAAGTACCTCAGGGTTCAAGGTGCTCATCACACATCTAGTTAAATTTCTTGAGGGGTCTAGTTTCCAAAATGGGGTTACTTGTTGTGGGGTTTCCACTGTTCAGGCACATCAGTCACTCTCCAAAAGCGACATGACACCCGCAGACCATTCCATCAAAGTCTGCTTTCCAAAATGTCACTCTGAGTCGTCCGCAGGGCCGTGGGGTACTCGGCACCGAGCCCGTTGATTTCTATGGGGAATGTCACGGGTAGCACAGCTCGGTCCATTGCCTGGGCGCTCACTGAAAATGGGGGATATTTACAGGTGAATTGTACATTGATATGGGGATTCGTGACGCCACTTGTGGTATCTGGTCAGGAAGACCAGCGCTGCTATGCAGATCCACTGAAGGGTTAATATTGTGCAGCTAGATGTTAAGCCTTCCACAAGTAAGGCTGATTCCTCCAGGGCAGATAGATGTATAGGAATGCAGGACAGACGGGGATCCGGCAGTCAGGGGCAATAAGGGAGACACATACATAAGTCACTTTGGTACCTTTACTGAAGATGTTGCAGGCGCTTCCCGGAGCACTGTAGGGTGAAGGGTGCACATCCAGATTCCTCCACTGAGTAGGTGTGTGGCCTCCTGTTCTCTGGCTTTTTGTAATAAAGTCTTGGCCTGCGTGTAGATGGGCCTAACTTAGTCTCCGTCTTGTACCTGGCTGACCTTGTGGTTGGACCTCTTCTTGAAGTACACAGTCTCTATTTGCCGTGCACGGCTAGACTCCGTCCTCCTGATCCTGCTACGTATCAGCTCTGTGGTACTCCTGGGACTTGTAGTCCTCCAGGAACTCCGGTGTTCTCATTATGGGTCGTGGAGATCCCTATAGGCTCGGACCCCGGTGTCCGGTGAATACTTGCTGAGGTAAGCTATAAAGGCTTTTCTACCTCATTAACTTTCCACTCGCCTTCGGCCTACCCGGATCCTAACATGATCACACACTGGCAGTTGGTGGTTTGCCTCTTCATCACTCTTTAAGCGTCGGCACGCTTCTCATTGAGCTGCACTCCTAGATTCAGCTCTGACTAGGCTGGAGTGATTGCTGTTTCACTCTTTACTAGACTCCACTTGCTTGTGAACTGAATAGCTCTGCAGCCTCTCAATCTCAGCTCTGCGTGCAGGTAGGTTGTAGTACTGCCTTAGCCTCTCTAGGAATCTGGCAAGTATACTGTGAGCTGGGTGAACTGGCTCGACTTCTGCAGGGGATCCTTCTTCCTGAGATTCAACTTCTTGGGATTCCGCTTCTTGGGGTGCTGCTTCTTGGGGTTCTGCTGGGGCAGGTTCTTCTGGAACTGACTCTTCTTCCTGCAGACTGACTGACTGAGCCCTCTGAGATGGCTGCACTGAACTAAACTAGATGTTTCCTGTGTAACTGTCTTTTATATGTCTAAAACAGCTCCCTCTGATGGTCTTTGGGATAAGTGAACGTGTGTGCATGTGTATAATGACCTCTAGTGGGATATTCTTTCAGTGCACCCTTCTGGGAGATATGGATTCAGTCGCAGCTGGGCTCCACATTCCCCCCTAGTAGAACTCAGCACTCCGGGGCTGAAATACAAAACAAAGAACAATAAACATTGTATAAATAACTCTTCCTTTACAGGAGGTAAGGCACTCTTAAACTGTTGCATAACGGTAAATGAGCAACTATATACATTAGTACAATGAGGAATTGAGCAACCATAAAAGTCCCAGTCTCTTTTGGAAAAGGATGCTCAAAAAGGGTAGAGAAAACAAGTAAAAATAATGTCCATTCCACTTGTTTCAATTTTAAAAGGAAAAATAGGTTATTATAGCAACAATATATACATTTATATACAGTGGTTCTTGATAATTATTTACATGTGTTAGGTTCTACTCTCTGTACCCAACAGGTAATTGCCCCCTTGTTATGCGTACTGACCTACGTGGTGTAGTGGTAGGTGAGGTGTCAGTTACCCTGTTATTCCTGCGTGCAGGTAGGTTGTAGTACTGCCTTAGCCTCTCTAGGGATCTGACAAGTATACTGTGAGCTGGGTGAACTGGCTCAACTTCTGCAGGGGATCCTTCTTCCTGAGATTCAACTTCTTGGGATTCCGCTTCTTGGGGTGCTGCTTCTTGGGGTTCTGCTGGGGCAAGTTCTTCTGGAACTGACTCTACTGCAACAACCGGTTCAACTGGGTGTAGAGGTTCTCCTTGTGGTTGATAGAATTGAAGCACAGGAATGATTACAGCTTCTCCAATTCTGGGCCAATCCACGGGGAAATCTCCTAAGTCTGTATGTATGACTGCTTCATCACGCTCTTCCTGATTGACAACAGGTTCTTCCTCTTGAAGCTTTAACGGATCCGGACACAACTTTAGGTGATCTCTGGATACAGTTGCAGTCGTTCTTCCTCTATCCTTGCTAATTATGCACGTTTTCTTGTTGTCAAACCTTGAATTCTGTACGATGTAGGGCTCTCTTTCCCATTGATCGTCAAGTTTGTGTATCCTCCTCTTTCTTTTCAGTATGACTTCACCAGGTGCGAAAGGTTCAGCTGGCGCACTTTTGTTGTAGCGATCTTCTTGTTTATCCCTTGCTCGATTGAGACTATCTTCAACACAGGCCTGTACTTTTCTATATTGTTCCTGTCTGTTTGTGTCCCAGTCTTCAGTAGTCACATCTGCTTCTGGTTCTACAACACCAAGCTCCAGATCCATGGGCAGCTTTCCTGGTCTGGCCCGCATGAGATAAGCTGGGGTGCAATTGGTGGAACTCACAGGTATGTGATTGTACAGATCTACCAGGTCAGGTAGTAAGTCTGGCCACCGATTTCTCTCCTCGAGTGGTACAGTCTTCAGCAGGTCAATGACGATGTGGTTCATCTTCTCACAGAGACCATTAGTTTGGGGGTGGTACGGTGTGGTTCTTATCTTCTTACACCCGTACAAGTGACAGAACTCTTTGAACAATTCGGCCTCGAAGGCTGGGCCTTGGTCAGTTAGCACTTGCTCAGGATATCCGTGTGGTCTGCAGAAATACGCTTGGAACGTCTTTGCTGCTGTCTCTGCCGTCAGATCTTTGACAGGGGCGACCACCAGGAACCTGGAGTAGTGATCCACCATAGTCAGGGCATAGGAGTATCCTGACCGGCTGGGTGACAACTTGACATGGTCCTGGGCCACGATCTCCAAGGGACGAGTCGTCTTGATGGGTTGCAGGGGTGCCTTCTGACTGCTGTAGTCCTTTCTTCTGAGGCCACAGGGTCCACAATTCTGGCACCACCTCTCGATGGAGCTGCGCATTCCCACCCAATAGAAACGACACTTCAACAGGGTCTCCAGCTTCTTCCAGCCAAAGTGTCCCGCTTGATCGTGGTAGGCTTCTAACACCATCTGGATGTCTGCTCTGGGGACTACTATCTGCCATACCATCTCATGGGTCCTTGGGTTGACGTACCTCCGGCACAGCTTCTCACGGTAGATAAACAACCGGCTTCTCTCATTCCACAGCTGCTTTGCTTGTAGAGGCGCATCCTTCTCCAAGGAGGAACCTTCTTGAGTTATCAGCTCCTTGATTCGGCTGACAACCGGATCGCTGTCCTGAGTTTCCTTCCAGCTGTGGTGAGGTAAAGGATTTAACGTCTTACCACGCGGCCTCCTGCAGGCTTGTTGCTCGTGGATCATCCCATTCCTGTGAAAGGCAGGTTGTTCAATCTCTTCCAGATCATCCACTTCTTCTTCTGTGTCCGATTCATGAGGCATCCTGGATAGGGCATCAGCGTTGGCATTCTTGCGGCCCGCTCGGTATTTGATTGTGAATTGGTAGTTGGACAGCCGAGCCATCCATCGTTGTTCAATGGCTCCCAGCTTAGCTGTTTCAAGATGCGTCAAGGGGTTATTATCGGTGTAGGCAGTAAACTTGCTGGAGGCTAAGTAGTGCTTAAACCTTTCTGTGATGGCCCAGACCAGTGCCAGGAACTCCAACTTGAAGCTGCTATAGTTCTCTGGGTTCCTCTCGGTCGGGCGGAGCTTCCTGCTTGCATAGACGATGACTTTCTCCAGGCCATTTTGCTTCTGACTGAGGACAGCTCCCAATCCTTCGTTGCTGGCATCAGTATACAGCAGGAACGGCTGGCTGTAGTCAGGGTAAGCTAGGATCTCATCACCTGTCAGGATCTCCTTCATTTCCTTGAATGCTTCTGCCTGTTCTTTACCCCAATGGAATGGAGAATTTCTGCTCTTGAGGGACTGTCCCACCAGGAGGTCTTGCAGAGGCGCTGCCTTCTTGGTGTAATCCTTCACAAACCTCCGGTAGTATCCTGTCAGTCCCAGGAACTGTCGCACCTCTTTGAGATTTTTCGGCTCTGGCCATTTCTGGATGGCGGTGATCTTCTCGGGGTCTGGCGCTACTCCTTCTGAGCTGACAATATGTCCCAGATACTGTACCTTTTGTTTGAGCAGATGGCACTTTGAAGGCTTCAGTTTCATCCCATACTTGGACAGTGACTCGAATACCTCCGCCAGGTGCTTCAAGTGATCTTCATACGTCTTGGAGTACACAATTACGTTGTCCAGGTACAGCAACACAGTTTCAAAGTTGAGATGCCCCAGGCAGCTCTCCATCACTCTCTGGAACGTTCCAGGGGCACTGCTGAGTCCAAACGGCATCCTGTCGAACTCACAGAGTCCCATCGGGGTGGTGAAAGCCGTCTTCTCCCGATCCTCCTCAGCCACAGCTACTTGCCAGTACCCACTAGTGAGGTCAAGGGTGGAAAAGTAATTAGCAGTCTTTAGTGCAGCTAAGGATTCCTCAATGCGTGGTAAAGGGTATGCATCTTTATGTGTAATGCGATTTACTTGTCTGTAATCTACACACATTCTCATGCTTCCATCCATTTTCCTGACTAAGACTAGAGGTGCTGCCCAGAGACTGCAACTATCCCTTATCACCCCTGCTTCCTTCATATCATGCAACATTTCCTTGGCTTTCTGGTAGTGTGCTGGTGGTATAGGCCTGTACCGTTCTTTAATGGGAGGATGATTGCCTGTGGGGATGTGATGTTGAACCCCTTTAATTTTCCCAAAGTCGAGTGGGTGTTTGCTGAATACCTGTGCATACTCCTGAACTACTCGGTATACTCCTTGTTTCTGGTGGGCTGGAGTGGTGTCTGTCCCGACATGGAGCTGCTGACACCAATCCTCCACCTGGGTGGTCGGACCATTATCCTCCACTGGTTGTGGGGAGGTTAAGGGCTCCGTTGTGTGAATGGAGTTATTATCCACAGCATGTAACTTAGCAACAGTGGCATAACGTGGTAATTTGACTTCATCCTCTCCCCAGTTGAGAAGACGCACTGGCACCCTCCCATTATGTACCTCCACTACCCCTCTGGCAGTCAAGAGTGTAGGTCTGTGCTCTGAACAATGGGGCTCTACTACTGCTTGGTAGTTCCGTCCTCTTAGACCTATTGCTGCTCTACACCAAATAAGCATTTCACTCATTGGGGTATCACAATGGGGTTCGGGTCTGTTACCCGTACATTACCAATCTCACCACCGGTCAGTTTCACTTGCTGCTGGCACATCAGGGCCCGGATCTCCTTCTGGATCGCTCCCTTGTGCTTTGGTCTGGCAATATCGGCGAGCTGTCGGAGTAAAAACACAACCTCCTCCAAACAGTTACTAATAATGTTGGTGCCTAAAACCACATTCAACCCATTTTCCTCATTAACAGTCTTCACTACAAGAAGTCCCTGATCATTTAGCTCCACTCTCCCCACTTTTACGTCTACGTTTTTAGCCCCCAGTAAGTCAAGAGGGAGGCCATTAGAGGCGTATACGGCAAAGTCAGGGTTTGGGGGTTGGAGACCGTCACTGGACCAGTATCTATTGTAAAGAACATCAGGTATGACGGTTACCTGAGATCCAGTGTCCAGCAGGGCAGGGATTGCGATCCCATCCAGTATGATGGACAGGTATGGTCTTCCTCCCACAAACCTGCGGTTCCAGTCTGAGGGGCCTGATGAATCTACTCCTGGGTGTTGGCCCTCGGACCCAGGATTTGCTCGTTTAAAGGACACCGACGTGCTGGGTGACCTTCTCTGTGGCAGTGGTAGCAGATGATCTCTCTGCGAGGATGATGCTGGTCGCGGGTCCTTCCTGGGGGTGGCGTTGTCCTCCTCCGGTGGGGCGATGTCCTCCTTCTCCTCCGGTTCATCCAAGGAACATCCTCTGGGCAGTCAGCTAGCAGGATCTTTCCTTCTTCCTCCGTCGGCAGTTGCAGGGCACTCATTACAGTGGCCAGGTTTTTGGTCAGCTGGCGCACTTCTGAGCGCAGACAGTCCAGCTCAGTAGGGGGCGCCACTTGCGTTTTGGTTTCCGCAACCAGCGGGGAAAAGGTGGATGCTGCTGGCTTTAGAGTGGCTTCACTCGGGTGACACTGGGTTGCCATCTCGGGTGTTTCCAGGGGTCGCAGCCCTTTTATAGCCATATCCTTAAGGGCATCAAAGGTAGCATCAGGATGATCCAAGGACCACCAGTACACAGTCCTGCTTTCAGCTTGGGACCTCAGTCCCCGTACAAATTGTTCCTTTAACATTTTATTTTCATTGATAACACTTATGGGGTTAACCTGTTTGAGAGCTCGCAGGGCCCCCTGTAGTCGGCAGGCGTAGTCCCTAATGCTGTCATCTGGTTTCTGGGAGCATTGGTAAAACCTCATCCGGAGATCTGTTTCAGTGCGGTCCTCAAAGATAGTCTGTAGCTTTAAGAATATTGAAAGCACTGATTCCTGGTCTGCAGCTGACCATGTCTCTACTTCCCTCTCTGCAGCACCAGTCAATTGTCCCACTACCACCGCAGCTCTCTGCTTTTCTGTCATAGGGTACATGTCCATTATGCTGCATATTTTTCGCTTGAACCCTGACAGGGTGTCTGGCTTGCCACTGTACTGAGGGAGCCACTTCGCTCCAGGCATGTATGGCAGCGTTAGCGGTACTATCGGGCCACAGGACCAGGTGAGGGGCCAGCACTTCCAGCCTGTGCGGCAGCGCCGATGGGTAAGTCATTGGGGCGGTCGCCCTCGGCCGCGCTGTCAGCTTGCGGCTGCGACAAGTCTGCGCCCCCCTAGTTAAGCGTGGCCTACCTTCTCTGAAGGCTGCAGCTCTGCAGGGCACAGCGATGTATAAGGACCTGCGTCGCTGGCGCTCTGACATCAGAGCGTTCACTGAAGCTCTCCACAGGACCTGCCGCCGCTGCGTCAGCGTTGGGGGCGTGTCCAGGACTCAGCGCGCTTTTGCAGGTACGCCCACTAGTTTTTCGCGCCATGGAGCTGTAAATGGCGGGCAAATGGCGGGAAATCTTCACCACATACAAAACACAGTCTTTTAGTGAGGCACACAGTACCAGGTGGCAACGGGCACAAATTACTCCGTTGCTGCAGGGCACGCAATCCTGTTCATGACGCCAGAGATGAGTCGTGCGCAGGGCCGTGGGGTACTCGGCACCGAGCCCGTTGATTTCTATGGGGAATGTCACGGGTAGCACAGCTCGGTCCGTTGCCCTGGGCGCTCACTGAAAATGGGGGATATTTACAGGTGAATTGTACATTGATATGGGGATTCGTGACGCCATTTGTGGTATCTGGTCAGGATGACCAGCGCTGCTATGCAGATCCACTGAAGGGTTAATATTGTGCAGCTAGATGTTAAGCCTTCCACAAGTAAGGCTGATTCCTCCAGGGCAGATAGATGTATAGGAATGCAGGACAGACGGGATCCGGCAGTCAGGGGCAATAAGGGAGACACACACATAAGTCACTTTGGTACCTTTACTGAAGATGTTGCAGGCGCTTCCCGGAGCACTGTAGGGTGAAGGGTGCACATCCAGATTCCTCCACTGAGTAGGTGTGTGGCCTCCTGTTCTCTGCCTTTTTGTAATGAAGTCTTGGCCTGCGTGTAGCTGGGCCTAACTTAGTCTCCGTCTTGTACCTGGCTGACCTTGTGGTTGGACCTCTTCTTGAAGTACACAGTCTCTATTTGCCGTGCACGGCTAGACTCCATCCTCCTGATCCTGCTACGTATCAGCTCTGTGATACTCCTGGGACTTGTAGTCCTCCAGGAACTCCGGTGTTCTCCTAATGGGTCGTGGAGATCCCTATAGGCTCAGACCCCGGTGTCCGGTGAATACTTGCTGAGGTAAGCTATAAAGGCTTTTCTACCTCATTAACTTTCCACTCGCCTTCGGCCTGCCCGGATCCTCACACGATCACACACTGGCAGTTGGTGGTTTGCACGCTTCTCATTGAGCTGCACTCCTAGATTCAGCTCTGACTAGGCTGGAGTGATTGCTGTTTCACTCTTTACTAGACTCCACTTGCTTGTGAACTGAATAGCTCTGCAGCCTCTCAATCTCAGCTCTGCACTTCACCTTCCTGCAGACTGACTGACTGAGCCCTCTGAGATTGCTGCACTGAACTAAACTAGATGTTTCCTGTGTAACTGTCTTTTATATGTCTAAAACAGCTCCCTCTGATGGTCTTTGGGATAAGTGAACGTGTGTGCATGTGTATAATGACCTCTAGTGGGATATTCTTTCAGTGCACCCTTCTGGGAGATATGGATTCAGTCGCAGCTGGGCTCCACAACTCCATCCATTCTGAGGCCTTCCGTGCACCCAAACAGTAGTTTTCCTCCACATATGTGGTATCAGCGTACTCAGGAGAAAATGCACAACAAATTTCTAGGTCCACTATCTCCTGTTAAAGTTGTGGAAATGGAAAATTTGGTGATAAAAAACATTCTTGCTGGAAAGTGTTTTTTTTTTTCACAGCTCAACGTTATAAACTTCTGTGAAGCAGTTGTTGGTTCAACGAGCTCACCACACATCTAGATAAGTTGCTTGTGGGGTGTAGTTTCTAAAATAGTGTTACTTGTGGGGGTATTCACTGTTTAGGCACATCAGGGGCTCTCCAAACGTCACATGGTGTACGCTAATTATTCCAGCAAATTTTACATTCAAAAAGTGAAACTGTGCTATTTCCCTTCCAAGCCCTGCTGTGCACCCAAACAGTAGTTTACCCCCACATATTGGGTATCAGCATACTCAGATTCTTTCCTGTTACTCTTGCAAAAATAGAAAAAAAATTGGGTCTAAAGTAAAATTTTTGTGAAAAAAAGTTAAATGTTCATTTTTTCCACATTCTAATAATTCCTGTGAAACACACGAAGGGTTAACAGTAAACTTCTTGAAGGGTTTTTGAGCACCTTGAGGTATGCAGTTTTTAGAATGGTGTCACTTTTGGGTATTTTCTGTCATATAGGCCCCTCAAACTCAATGTAAATGTGATGTGGTCCCTAAAAAACTGGTATTGTCAATTTTGTTGGAAAAATGAGAAATCGCGGTCAAGCCTTATAACTTCCTAACAAAAAAAGTAGACGTGTGGAAAATGTTATTAACTACCCTGCTCAAAAAATAAAGGGAACACTCAAATAACACATCGTAGATCTAAATGAATGAAATATTCTCATTGAATACTTTGTTGTATACAAAGTTGAATGTGCTGTCAACATAATCACACAAAAATCATCAATGGAAATCAATTTTTTTAACCAATGGAGGCCTGGATTTGGAGAGACCCCCAAATTGAAAGTGGAAACAAGTCTAAATGAAAATCAAAACAAGACAAAATTAAAGTGGAAACAAGTCAAAATGATGCTCAGTATTGTGTGTTGTCTCCACGTGTCTGTATGACCTCCCTACAACGCCTGGGCATGCTCCTGATGAGGTTGCGGATGTTCTCCTTAGGGCTCTCCTCCCAGACTTGGACTAAAGCTTCCGTCAACTCCTGGACAGTCTGTCTCACAATGGCAGTCAGGCTACATCTGCCGAGCACATGGAGGGCTGTGTGGCCCTCCAAAGAAATGCCACCCCACAACATTACTGACCCACTGCCAAACCGGTCATGCTGAAGGATGTTGCAGGCAGCAGGTTCCTACTCAGAACATGTGACAGACGTGACAGAGTCTGGAGACGCCGTGGAGAGCGATCTGTTGCCTGCAACATCCTTCAGCATGACCGGTTTGGCATTGGGTCAGTAATGGTGTGAGGTGGCATTTCTTTGGAGGGCCGCACAGCCCTCCATGTGCTCGCCAGAGGTAGCCTGACTGCCATTAGGTACCAAGATGAGATCCTCAGACCCCTTGTGAGTCCATATGCTGGTGCGGTTGGCCCTGGGTTCCTCCTAATACAGGACAATGCCAGACCTCATGTGGCTGGAGTGTGTCAGCAGTTCCTGTAAGATGAAGGCATTGAAGCTATGGACTGGCCTGACCGTTCCCCAGACCTGATTGAGCACATCTGGGACAGCATGTCTCGCTCCATCCACCAACGTCACATTGCACCAAAGACTATCCAGGAGTTGACGGGTGCTTTAGTCCAGGTCTGGGAGGAGATCCCTCAGGAGAACATCCGCAACCTCATCAGGAGCATGCCCAGGCATTGTAGGGAGGTCATACAGGCAAAATCTTGTTTTGATTTTCATTTTGACTTGTTTCCACTTTCATTTTTGGGGTCTCTCCAAATCCAGGCTTCCATTGGTTCAAAAATTTGATTTCCATTGATGATTTTTGTGTTATTATGTTGACAGCATTTTTTACCCATTTACTTTGAGTCAGTCAAATCTGCAGCAAAAATGCAGGTATAAAAATGTTTGCGGATTTGCCAAGTTTTTACGGACATCCTATGGTATTTCCCACGCTGTCATCTGTGTGACAGAATGGGAAACACCGTTGCCACGGTTCTAATAGCCGGTAACGTTAACGCCGGTAAGATTGTTACTGCCGTCAGAGAGCTGCTGGGTCACGCTGTCAGATATACTGTGACCCGTGGTAAAAAGCTTACTGCAGGTCAGCAAGTGTCGGCTGATGAAAGACTACTACTCCCATCAGGCTACATCTACTGTCACTGAGAACAATGATGGCAGGCGCCTGTGCTCAAACTTAAAAAGAAATTTTTAAAAAATAAAACATGTACAGTATACTCACCTAACACCAAATCCCCGATGCCAATGTCTCCTGTAAACAATCAAAAATAATAAACAACCATATACTCTCCTGTCTGCCACAGTCCAGAGTGTCCCACGTCCATCTCACTTGTAGAACAGTTACATCGTGAGATGTGACTGCTGTAACCGTCTGCCAGTGACACACTGATAGGCCAGGGTCACACTTGCGAGAAACTCGCACCTCAATACCCTGCACTGCCGCCGGCACTCGGACCGCAGTGTGCGGCTACATGTGTTTCTATGCAGTGGAACGCTCCGGTCCGAGTGTCAACGGCAGTGTCGGGTATTGAGGTGCGAGACTCGTGCGAGTTTCTTGCAATTGTGACCCCGGCCATAGGAACATCATCGCTCCTGCAGTGTGTAACACTGAGCTGCTGTTAGAGAGGTCACACGATTTGATCAACTGATGAGCTCCGGTGTTCTCACTTACTGCACCATTGCTGCATCAGAACTTTGGTGCATCTTATTGATCCGCTATTTCTGGGGCAGCTGAGAGCTGATGTTTTTAGTCTGGAAGGGGGCCAATATCCATGGCCCCTTCCAAGACTATTATATCATCCCGCAGCTGTCTGCCATTGCTGGTTAGAATTTATTGGGGACCCTACTTCCAATTTTTTTTCTGTAGGATACAGCCTATGTCGGTTCATTCTGTTAACGCTCCTCCATAGGCTAGTGACAATGTGTGTTTTTAACTCTTGACTTACTGGTTTAGTAATAAAGGTGTCTGAAGACAAGGCTTCATTACTAAGCCTAGTGCTTGGTCTCAATGACAGCTGCTGTCCTAACGCTACTACATCAGAATGATAAAGGTGGTGTTGAACTAAGAAATTACATCACAAAACATTTTTAAATATCTTTAGCTAGTTCAATAAGCCTTCATTGCTGTATAAAAAGGCATGAAAAACGCACCAGAAACCTTGCTGAAATGTCTACAAGCAAATACTCAACGTGCGCACAGAGCCAAACGCTTCAGGATGAAAAAACAAGGTGCCTTTGGACATTTTTGACTGCTTGCGAAAACAGTGTGAACACTGCCTAAGTGTGCTGGGGAGGAGTGTGCTGTGCCTAGCACTTTGTGGGGCTACCACTAGATTGGAAGTAATTACTGCTCTATTGCTGAGCTTTCTATGACTGGTGGTATGGGAAGTAGTAAAATTGGTAGCAGGCTGGGGGTCTGGATTCTCTCTGTCTGACGAGGCTCTCCCCAGGGCGCCACACACCCCCACTCCTCACGTCTCTAGCAGCAACCTGTGGCTCCTCCTCCAACTCTCGCCTCTTGCAGTACCGCTCTTAGCCAGCAGATGGCGACTGATCGCAGGAATTTACCTACGTGGAACTCACCTGTCCTGCTCGGGAGCTCCGGGAGGGGAGGGGCCGCTTCTCCTGGATGACGTCAGCCCAGTCATGGCGGAGAATCAGCAAATGCGAGAGGAACCGAAGGCTTGTCCAGAGTCCCCCGGTGACACCGTCCTGATGAACCCGCAGGCAGAAGGTGAGGGCAAGTACGGGCGTGAACACCTGGGCTCCGCTCCTGTACACGGGCCTGTCACCTGTGCGACACATGTCATCATGGGATCAGTAGCCATCATGTCATTATCTGGGCTGCTGGCTCCTAATACACGCACTGCATGCCAATGTAGAGACTTGTATAGTGTGTGCCATGGATTATATATGCAGGATCTACTGCGGGCAAATCTGAGCTGTTTATGATGGTGGCACATGTGATCTACAGGTGGCACTACTGATCTAGTGGTGGTACACCTGATCTGATGATGAATGCACATGTGATCGACTAATGTATGTGTGATCTACTGATGGTACGTGTGATCTGATGATGAATGCACATGTGATCTACTGATGTACGTGTGATCTACTGATGGTACGTGTGATCTGATGATGAATGCACATGTGATCTACTGATGGCACTACTGATCTAGTGGTGGTACGTCTAATTATGGTGGCACACCTGATCTGATGATGAATGCACATGTGATCTACTGATGGCACATGTGATCTAATGATGGTACGTGTGATCTGATGATGAATGCACATGTGATCTACTGATGGCACTACTGATCTAGTGGTGGTACATCTAATTATGGTGGCACACTTGATCTGATGATGAATGCACATGTGATCTACTGATGTACGTGTGATCTACTGATGGTACGTGTGATCTGATGATGAATGCACATGTGATCTACTGATGGCACTACTGATCTAGTGGTGGTACATCTAATTATGGTGGCACACTTGATCTGATGATGAATGCACATGTGATCTATTGATGGCACATGTGATCTAATGATGAATGCACATGTGATCTGATAATGGTGCACGGCTCACAGCACATCTGACCCTACTGATGGCACAGCTATATAATTGCAGCTTCTAAATGACCATTGAAACAAATCTGAGAATTATCAGTTAATCTACATGAGGAAAACAAGAATTTGCAAAATAGTGAATACATAACTATGTAAAGATGGCAGGACCTGGTATATGAGATTCTGTTGTGCCACATTATACACACACTACATTGTGTATCCAGTGCGGCAGGTGGCACAGATGAGATTGGTGCACATTTAGATCAGGTAGTAATTTAGTTATTCCTAAAGACGAAATAATTGACCTTTCACCTCTCCAGAATCTATTGCTGCCTATTGCCCCACAGCAGATGGCTGACAATCAATGGCCTTCTCCAGAATGCATAGCTGCAGAGCCTTGGTGGGAAATTGGATTTCTAGTTAACTGTTTGTGCTTACCACTACCCCATGGATGATGCTGTGAGAAAAGGGAGTGCACACTATGCAGAATGTGACAGTCTGCCCCACTGTCAAAATACTAGGATGTGACCTTGCTTTCAAAATGTCATATATTTTTGTTTATTTCCACATCTATATATATCTGATACCTTCTGTTTGCAAAAAAAAGACATAGAGCTGATGTAGGAATATGTATGTTCCCATACCCTGCTGTGTATTGTATGTGTGCAGTCCATCCGGATATTACTCGCCTTCAGCGGGTGGATTATATTTGCTTCGGCACTTACCTATTTGTTCACATGTAGCTATGACCAGCTGAAGTTAGACAAAAAAATACTACCTGCCGTACTTTAAACGGGATCTGTCAGTAGGATTTACCCTCCTAGGCCGCCTATATGGGCATGCAAGCTGAATAAAGTGATACCTGGATATCTGATGTCTTGTTCCAGAGATATCCAGGTTTTCTTTTTTTTTTAATGTTAATGAGCTATTAAGCTATTAAGACCTATGGGCCGGACACTGATCTGCGTGACAATCTTCCTCCAGAGATTATTTTACATGAAGGGGGAGTTACCAGTGTGAGACAAGTAAATAACACAGAACAGGAAAACTGAACTTTGTAATCTTTCAAACACGTTTGCTGCAGCTCTCACAGCTCTGCTGTATTGTAACAATATTACAACCCTGTCTGCCTGAGAAATGGAAGCTGAAGTAGTGAGATGAACCTGCAGATGTCAGTTAGGCCGGAGTCACACACAACCACAAAAAAACGGTCCGTTTTAGACGGTCGACAATCGGATCAAAATAAAAACATCACACATCCTTCTGGCATCCGATTTTCCTTCAAATATGCGATTTAATCGCATGTGTGTGTACCTTGTAACATCCGATTTTCATCCGACTTGCGAGATTTTCTCGCAGGCTTGCAAAACTGACATATAATGGATCCAAAAGAATAGTATTTAAATGCCAAAAGAAAGAATAATATATACACATAGAGCACATATATATATATATATATATATATATATATATATATATATATGTCATTGTGACATGTGTATATATATATATTTATAATTCTTACACTTCTACATACTGTTATAGCCGCTAATTCAATTGCCGGCTTCAGTGAAATCACAGAAGCCGACATGAAATGATACATTGTTTCCACACATTTAACCATGTAATTTCATGTATTTTTATATATGTTTGAAACATACAATTACATGAGTATATGTGTGCTAAATTTCAGACATGTAGGGGTTAATTAAAGGTGTAAATTCGTTGAAAAAAAATGCGTGGGCTCCCGCTGTATTTTCTCCACCAGACAGACAAAGCAAGCGAGTGGGGGCAGATAATAATAGCCTAGGGAGGGTACATTTTTTTTGTGCCCCCCCTGGCTACTAACATCTGCCCCCAGACACCCCAGAAAGGGCAAATCTATAATTAGATTCGCCCTTTCTGGCACTTTGCCCGTCTATTCCCATTGCCCTGTAGCGGTGGCGAATGGGTTAATAAGGGGTTAAAATGACCTTGCAATTGAAAGGTCACTTTAAGCCAGGTTAATAATTGATAGCTGTCAATTAGACAACTATCAATTATTAATCCTATTGTATGAAAGAAAAATCAAACACACACAGTTTAATAAAAAATAAGTTTAATTAAATAATCACACATTTTTTGACCATATTTTATTTTCCTGCTAAAACCATTTCCTGTAATAAAAATAAAATAAAAAAGCAAAATTATACTTACCAATCCGATGTACAGTCAGGTCCCACGGTGTAATCCATCAGAAAGGGTTAACAGGTTACAGGTCGCAGAGAGCTAATAATGCTGTCTCAGACCTGTATTCCCCTGAATGAATAACTTCCTCTCCCAGCGAAAGTAGAGGAATAGATTCATGAATGGAGCTTAATTGATTTATTGCCAATTTAACTGTAGTGACCTGACCTAAAGGGAAAGTGGACACAATCAATTAAGCTTCATTCATGAAACACATCCTCTCCTGTCGCCAGGAGAGGAACTTATTCATTCAGGAGCTTTGAGCTGAGCATGCAGGATTACTTGCACTGCTTGGCTCAAAGCTAGTTAACCCTTTGTGAAGGATTACAGCGTGGGACGTGACAGATCGGCGGAATAGGTAAGAATAATGTTGTTTTATTTCTTTTTCTTTATTTTAGGAGATCAATGGCTTCGCACGGATTAAGTGTAAATAAAATATGGTCAAAAAATGTGTTTTTATTTCATTAAAATTATTTATTCTTAAAGTGTGTGTGTTTTTTTTATTTACTTCAATAGGATTAATAATTGATAGTTGTCTAATTGACAGCTATCAATCATTAACCTGCCTTAAGGTCACCTTTCAATTGCAAGGTGACAGTAAGGTGAGATTAACCCATTCGCCACCGCTACAGGGCAATGGGAATAGACGGGCAAAGTGCCAGAAAGGGCGAATCTAATTATAGATTTGCCCTTTCTGGGGTGTCTGGGGGCAGATGTTAGTAGCCAGGGGGGGCACAAAAAAATGCACCCTCCCTGGGCTATTATTATCTGCCCCCACTCGCTTTGCTTTGTCTGTCTGGTGGAGAAAATACAGCGGGAGCCCACGCATTTTTTTTCAACGAAATTACACCTTTAATTAACCCCTACATGTCTGAAATTTTGCACAAATACACTCATGTAATTGTATGTTTCAAACATATATAAAAATACATGAAATTACATGGTTAAATGTGTGGAAACAATGTATCATTTCATGTCGGCTTCTGTGATTTCACAAAACCTGGCAATTGAATTAGCGGCTATTACAGTATGTAGAAGTCTAGGAACTATAAATATATGTATATATACATGTCACAATGACATGTATATATATATATATATATGTGTTCTATGTGTATATATCTATTCTTTCTAGTCTTTATTAAAGCTGTCAGTGTGATTTTACAGTATAGCCGGGGATGAATTGCCGGCTTTTCTAAAGGACACCGATGCGATTTCATCGCAAGTCACACAGTGTGGTCCGTTTGTAATCAGATTTTTCATCGCTCCCATAGACTTGCATTGGCGATTGTCAACCGACAATCGGTGACAATCGCAGCATGCTGCGATTGTACACGGACGTTTTAAAACGGACCACAAAAAATCTGATACTGGGAGCTGCTCCATAGATTAACATAGGTCCGACTGCAATGCGATATTTAATCGCATTGCAGTCGTCCGATTTTGTCGCCAGTGTGACTCCGGCCTTATAGTCACACACAGCTCTACCGCGAGATCAGGAGAGCATAGAGCGGCCATTACACATCACACTGGTAATGCCTCCTACATGTGAAATAATCTCTGGAGGCAGATTTTCACTGAGATCAGTGTCCAGACCGTAGTCCTGAACAGCTCATTTAGGCTAGTTTCACACTAGCGTTCAGCAGGGCTGCGGATGGCTGTGTTCTTCCTCCTTTAAGCTCCGCCTACTTCTGTACGCGTCCTGCATTTCCCTGTGAACCTTTCTTTAACATTGTGTACGCAGGGACATGCGTTGTATGCGGTTGCGTCCTCATGCGGCGATTTGACGTGTGCAGCAACCGCATGAAAACACAAAGCCTTACGTATGAGAAAAACGTGGATTTCTCTGGAATAAGACATCCGATCACAGATATTACGGTATCACTTTATTCTACTTCCTATGACCTATATACACGGCGTAAGAGGGTCGATCCTACTGACAGATTCCCTTTAAAAAGGTATTTTAAGATAATATGGTGCAAGAGTGGAGAACAAAAGTGCCACGGCTCTGATGGTCTTGGCCAGTTCTGCAGCAATGACACCTTATTGCTTCCATCGTTCTTATGACCCCTGTGGCTAAGGACTCTGCTCTGCCGACCATGCAAGCGTCATCGATGATGCCAGTGATTGCCTACAGTGGACACATGAATGATGAATGTGACGTCACTGCTCAAGGACCCACTGAGACTGCTGGAGCTGCAGAGTTAATATATACATATTTCTACATATTCGTGAGCTGAATCCCTCTATTTTTCTGAAACAAAGCTCCAAATCCCCCACGTAGAGTGATTTAAATGAGACCATAGCACTTATGCAGTCACCACTGGAGGGAGCTTAGAAGCTGTGTACTGGTGCATACATTGGTCTCAATAATAAGACAGTTTACAGTGAGCTCACATGCTCTCTCTTGTGATGCCTGCAGCTAGTATGCTTGTTATTCTTTAATGACAACATTTCATCATATTTTTTTCATGTTAAACTAAGCACAAGATGTAATGGTGGCTGCAGAGCGAAATAAAACTTTTTTAATTTTGCCTTTCCATTGCAGAGATATTAACAATCATAGTGTTAGCACCCAATGAGTTAATTTTGGTGAAGTACAAGTGGATGTTATCAGTCAATTTTCAAGGGTGTACTTCTCCCCCCTGTTTGATGCTGACTAATCATAAGCAGGCGGCAATACAGAAGACTAGGAACACAACCCCACAGTAACTTAGTTTCTCAGTGTAAGACGTAAGGATACAGTATTGCTCTCTTGGTTTAAGCTTTATGCATGATTGGATGGCACAGATGACTATAACCTTTCAGGTAAGGTCCATGTGAGGTGAGGTGAAGCACAGCTGAGTTTAGCTGTGTCACATTGCAAACCCTTCTATAATATGCTCTCTTCCTCTCATAGCACATCACCTCAGATGTTCTGCCCCTTCCCCCACACTGCCTATCCAGAGATGTGCTGGTAATTAAATTTATGTCTGTTGTGTCCACAGCAACTTGTAATAGCTCTGTAGTGAGATCATAGCAGGCTGTCATTAAATCTCACTCAAGATGAGTCCAAAACAGACAGCGAGGTATGACATGTACTGACAGCGTGATCTCATGGCAGAGTGTGTACAAGTTGCTTGAGCACAGCAGATATTAGTGTGATTACATCTCATACACTGAGACACCTACTCTAAGCTATTGTGGGGGGGGTGTTCTTTCTCTAGTGTGTTGCTGCCTGCTTATGATTGGTTAGCATTATACAGGGAAAAGAAGTACAAGCCCACTTGGACTAAAAGAAGCACTCCATGTATATTTTTCTTATTAAATGTGCATATATATACAGTGCCTACAAGTAGTATTCAACCCCCTGCAGATTTAGCTGGTTGACACATGCGGAATTAACTTGGCATTGTGACATTTGTACTGTAGATCAGCCTGGAAGTGGGAAATGCACTGCAGCAAAAATTTTTGTTTTAATTTTTTTTTTTTTTTTTTAAACGTTAAAAGTTAATTCAGAGTGTCATTTATTATTCAACCCCTCAAACCACAAGAATTCTGTTCGGTCCCCTAAAGTAATAAGAAGTAGTTCAGGCACCAAGAATAATGAGCTTCACATGTGTGGATTAATGATCTCTTTTGCCAGCCTTTTCTGACTATTTAAGACCCTCCCCAAACTTGTGAACAGCACTCATACATGGTCAACATGGGAAAGACAAAGGAGCATTCCAAGGCCATCAGAGACAAGATCGTGGAGGTTCACAAGGCTGGCAAGGGGTACAAAACCCTTTCCAAGGAGTTGGCCCTACCTGTCTCCACTGTTGGGAGCATCATCCGTAAGTGGAAGGCTTATGGAACTACTGTTAGCCTTCCACGGCCTGGACAGCCTTTGAAAGTTTCCTCCCGTGCCGAGGCCAGGCTTGTCCGAAGAGTCAAGGCTAACCCAAGGACAACAAGGAAGGAGCTCCGGGAAGATCTCATGGCAGTGGGGACATTGGTTTCAGTCAATACCATAAGTAACGTACTCCACCGCAATGGTCTCCGTTCCAGACGAGCCCGTAAGGTACCTTTACTTTCAAAGCGTCATGTCAAGGCTCGTCTACAGTTTGCTCATGATCACTTGGAGGACTCTGAGACAGACTGGTTCAAGGTTCTATGGTCTGATGAGACCAAGATCGAGATCTTTAGTGCCAACCACACACGTGACGTTTGGAGACTGGATGGCACTGCATACGACCCCAAGAATACCATCCCTACAGTCAAGCATGGTGGTGGCAGCATCATGCTGTGGGGCTGTTTCTCAGCCAAGGGGCCTGGCCATCTGGTCCGCATCCATGGGAGGATGGATAGCACGGCCTACCTGGAGATTTTGGCCAAGAACCTCCGCTCCTCCATCAAGGATCTTAAGATGGGTCGTAATTTCATCTTCCAACAAGACAACGACCCAAAGCACACAGCCAAGAAAACCAAGGCATGCTTCAAGAGGCAAAAAGTCAAGGTGTTGGAGTGGCCTAGTCAGTCTCCTGACCTTAACCCAATTGAAAACTTGTGGAAGGAGCTCAAGATTAAAGTCCATGTGTGGCCCAGCTGCGCAAGGCACACATGTCTCCTGGAAAATGCACAAGAAAGGTATTGTGAAGCCTGATATTCATTCACATCACACACTTCTCAACACTGCCACTAGAGGCATTTTAGACTATTTAGTAGTGTGACGTAGCAGTAGCCAGTGTAGTTTCCTGTCTCAGGACAGGGCAGTCTAGTCTTGGAGGGAGAGGAGATAAGACTGGGATCTGAAGGAGCTCCTGTAGCTCACCTCATACAGAAGTGGAGGCTAGTAAGAGTGGACAAGTGAGGCACTCTAGCCTAGTCAGAGCTGCAAGTGAAACAGTTACCTCAGAATAAGCTGTCTGTGTTCCTAAGAAAGTGGAAGGCGACTCTCAGAGCGTGCATTGAAATCAGTTGACAGAAGTTCCTGATAACCACTCGAAGTGGGGTCTAAGAAGGAAAGAAGGAAAGGAATCACAGCAGTCACAACATCGAGTTAACTGAGGACAGGTCAGTGAGCGCTGGAAGGAAAGCTGACATTTACACCATTGCTACTCGTGCTTATGTTAAGGGTGAGAGCAGGGCGACAGGCGAGTGGAGAAAGAAGGACAAGTGACCAAGGTGACAGATCACCTTCACTTAATTAACCGGACACCGGGGTCCGAAGCGTTGCTAGTGCTTCACGTCTAGTAATAAGAAACACCGGAGGCCTAGCTGGACTTCAGGTCACAGGAGGCAGCCCAATGTGTCGATACGTAACTGGAGTCAGGAGAACAGGAGTCTAGCGGGACGCTGCAGAAATAGACTTAGTTCTACCACAGAAAAGGCTCTACCACTATGTCGGCCGGGCGTAGTTGCTATTGAAAGAGTTAACTTGACTTCATGCAAGTTTGTACTCACATACACATTAAGGAGAAAGGAGGCCTTAAACCTGCTCAGCAATATCCCGAATGTGCATTGTCCAACCTGACCAGCTTCCCGGTACATACCTGCAACATCTACAAGTAAAGGTATGGAAAGAGACGGCATTGTGTGTGACTGACTTCTTATCTGCACCCTGCATCACCACCATAGACTTTGAGGGACCAGTCCCACCTGTGGGGGACTTAACACCTAGCTGCCATAACATCCCCTCAGAGATCTACCCTGCAGCGCTGGTCAATCAGATCAGAAACCACAGGTGGCGTCACGAACTATAACTACAATCCCCTGTAAATATTCCCCCATTGTATGAGCGCCCAGGGCCACGGACCGAGCTCTGCTGCCAGTGACATCTCCCATAGACTTCCATGGGCTCGGTGCCGAGTACCCCATAGCCCTGGTACCCACACCACTTGGTGTGTGCGACTCATCCACATGAGACACCCAAAGAACCTAGATAACTTGGAGAAGATCTGCATGGAGGAGTGGGCCAAGATAACTCCACAGACCTGTGCCGGCCTGATCAGGTCTTATAAAAGACGATTATTAGCTGTAATTGCAAACAAGGGTTATTCCACGAAATATTAAACATAGGGGTTGTATAATAATTGACCCACACTTTTATGTTTAAAATTTATTAAAATTCAACTGAGCATCATAACTTTTTGTTTTGTAAGATTTATGCTTCTGTTAATAAATCCTACTCTCGTTTGCAATTTGAAGGCTCTAACTTATTTGCATCTTATCAAACCAGCTAAATCTGCAGGGGGTTGAATACTACTTGTAGGCACTGTATATATATATATATATATATATATATATATATATATATATATAATATATATAATATATATATATATATATATATAGTGTCAGTGTATTAATATTCTCACCTGTGGCCGCTCTCTCCGGTGTCCAGTGCCATTCTGCTCCGCTTCTCATTGACACCACCCCTTTACAGACTCTCCGCGTTACACTGCATTGTGCATGACCTGGAAGAGGCATTTACAATGTAAGTGTATGGAGCATCAGAATGAGGCACCATAGGCTTTCTTTGTAAAAGAGACTTCGGGCTCACGCATAGTTAGCCCGCTAGTCGCAATTCTGGTGTCATCATTCAGAAGAGGAGTAGAATGGAGCTGGACACCGGAAAGCCGTTTTATTCAGCTCTGCAGCCACTAATACACCCTGTGTCCAGTTGAACATGGTCAAATTCGGTGAGAGGTCCTATTTAAAGGGAATTTGTATCAAGGTTTTTTGCCACCTAATCTCAGAGCAGCATATTGTAGACCCAGACCTTGATTCCAGAGATGTCACCTAATGAGATTTTTGCTATAATTGTGTTAAAATATTTTTTTATCAGCAGGAGATTATCACTAGAGCACTATTAAAATTGCTGCCACGTAGTCCTCCTTATTCATGAGCCCTGTATAACTCTGCCCGCACTGTGCATTGGCAGAAAGCTGCCAATCAGTGGTGTGGGCGGGATTATACTGACTTTACCATACAGAGAACTGGTAGACATGCAGCAGATAACAGTGATTTTATGGGCAGCACGGTGGCTCGGTGGATAGCACTGCAGCCTTGCAGCGCTGGAGTCCTGGGTTCGAGTCCCACCAAGGACAACATCTGCAAGGAGTTTGTATGTTCTCCGTGTTTGCGTGTGTTTTCCGGTTTCCTCCCACACTCCAAAAAAACATACTGACAGGGAATCTAGATTGTGAGCCCCATCGGGGACAATGATGATAATGTGTTAGCGCGAAATATGTTGGCGCTATATAAAAATAAAGATTATTATTATTATTATTTAAATAAAGATTTTATCAAAACTGCAGCAAGCAGCCCAGAAAGTGACAAATTGCTGGAACCAGGGTCTCTGCCCTCACAATCTCAAAAACCTCCGACAAATTCCCTTTAAATCTGTAACGTTATGGAGTTTATAGCTATGGGAAAATGAAAGATCAGTCACTGTATCGATATATTAGGAAATTAAACTGCACTGAATTCTGTAGTTAAGAACGACCTGATAGTAAAACCTGGAAATTAACTTGAAATTGTCCATATGCGCTAGAAACTTATCATAAATAATGACTTTGAAGGCTTCCCTCATTTATTAGACATTAGTTGACTTGGTTGATCTATCATTTTGACTGTTTTAAGTTGTTTTTACTCTTTATTATGTAATTTTTTTAAGAAATGGGCTATTTGGGGTATGTTTTCTAATTTTTGCTGCAAATTGTCGTGTACTATTGGTGGAAGTAGACTTGTTCTACAAATCGGTTATCAATCTGTCAGCCAATTAATAACTCCCTAAATACTCACAGTAGTCAGTGGCCATATGCTGCTGTTCATTACTAATGGAGGGTCATTTTGAGCCGCACTTGTAAGTGTAGGACAAGGGAACTATGGCCACTGTCCATAGCAAACCATTTTTTACCAATGATCTACAAATTATTTATATTTTATGCCCATTTTAGACTGGGTGTATACTTTTTTTTTATTTTTATTTTTTTTTCATTTTACTTGCTTGTGTAACGCTATAAACAGTTACTTGCACAATCACACATTTCCTATTAACAGGACAGGTGCCTGATACGTGCCAGTGACCAATGACGTCACCAGCACCGATCGTCTCCCAATACTGAAGTGCGCAAACCACATTACACCTTTTAATGTTTCCCCAAAAGGGATCTTGCTAAATCTATATTAATCTCACCCATATAATTTCTTACCATAAGCATTGGGATTATGTCACCGTAATCTGTGTGCCCCAGTTTATGCGGGCAGATAATGGACTGACCCCATGTTTGTAAAAAATGCCCATTCCCAATCTTTGATTTATGTAAAAAAGGCAGTAATCGGCTGATGATGGTCAAACGCCAGCTCGTCAGCTGATTGCATCTTTGTCGCCTAAAAGATTAACATTGTCGGCATCACATCCATGTGTAAACGGCGGATACGCTGCCGACAATTTGGAAACCCATAGTGTTCCATACAGTTGTGCGTTTAAAAAGGCCTTAAAATGACTCCATTGTCTTGTTATATTGTTGACTGGTCTTCTGTATGGGGCAGAAGTTTGGTCGTGTACGATGACCTTTATAGCTCCCGTTCACTTTAGATAGTTGTCGGCCGCCAGCTATCTCTACCGACTCACCCATACATGGGGACACTCGTTCTGCCAGGCTCTCCTGTGTTCTCTCAGAGAGGAACTGACAGACGTCTCTAGAGAACATAAAGATCGGTAGTCCAATATTGGAAATGCCAAATCCTTAACTTCTCCGACAATCTTGTGTTTGCAGCCTCCATACACAAGGACTGTAGGTTTATTCAATCACATTGGGGCAGTTTAAAACTAAGGGATAATT
>JARQOD010000005.1:334152622-334207531 GCA_033576555.1 Oophaga sylvatica
ATTTCCCCGGGTGTAGGCAGAAAAGCTTACCATACTCCATGTATCCGCTTACTAGGGCCCTGCCTGCCCTTTTAATCAATGTAGCAGAAAAGGTTACCTCATCCAAGTATCCCCCGGGGACGAAATGCCTCCCCTAATCAGATGTAGGGAGGGGAAAGGTTTTTCCTTACGCCCCGTTCCGTTTTACTAAACCCTGCCCCCAAATGCGTGTAGGGAAAAGGCTTCCACATCCTTATCCAGTGAGTATGACCTCCCCCTTAATGGTTAGGCAGCAGGCTTTCCATCACCTCCGCGGGTACTAACCCTGCCTGCCCATAATGAATGTAGGAGAACAGCTTCCATCATTGACCAGGGGTATGAACTCCCGCCCCCTTAAAACGTGAAAACAAGTTACCATCACTTTCCCTGTATCCAGCGGGTACAACCTTTCCCCCCCCTTAATCAGATTTTAAAACAGGTTTCCAAAAAACTCCATGTACCGCTTCTAGACCTTGCCCTATAAGCAGGTGGCAGAACAGGTTACCCTCATCCAGTTCCAGTGGGTTTAGACCCTGCCTGCCCTATAAAACGATGTAGGCAGAACGGTTACCCCCACTTCCCTGTATCCGCTGGTACTAGACCCTGCCGCCCCATAATGCGTGGGGCGGGCGGCTTTCCATCCCCCATGTATCCAGCTGGTACTAGACATCCTGCCCCATAATGGTGTAGAAGGAAAAGGTTACCTTTCCCCTGTACCCTGTATAGACCTCCTGCCCTTAAGGGTAGGCAGAACGGTTTCCCAAATTTTTTCCATTTTCCGGGATGACCTCCGCCCTTAATGCAGATGTAGGCGAACAGGCTTTTCCATCACTGCCATGTATCCGCTGGGTTACTAGCATGCCTGCCCTATAATGCAGATGTAGGCAGAACAGGCTTACCATCCTCCATGTATCCAGGGGTACTAGAACATGCCTGCCTTAATGCAGATGTAGGCAGAACAGGCTTACCATCCTCCATGTATCCAGCTGGTACGAATTTTTGCCTGCCCTTTAATGCGATTTTACCATCACTCATGTATCCAGCTTTTATACATCCTGCCTATAGATGAGAGAAAGTACCATCACTGCCATGTATCCAGCGTGTACTAGACATGCCTCCCTATAATAGATGTAGCAAACAGCTTACACTCCATGATCCGGTAACATGCCTGCCCTATAAAGCAGATGTAGCAGAACAGGCTTACCACTCCATGTATCCAGCTGTATAACATGCTGCCAAAGCAATTGCAGACAGGTACAACAGTACAGCTATAAATCTGTAAAGAATTAGTAACAGGCTTACTTCACCATGATCCTGTATAGCAGTGCAAACAGATTAGCAGAACAGGCTACATTTCCATGTCATAGACTAAACAGCCTATATGCAGTAGCACAGGTACTACATTCCTATGAAGTAGCGCCTACAGATGCAGTACCACTCCATTTCCTCTATAAAGAGCCGCTTAATCAGATAGCAGCAGCTTAATCACTGCCTTATCAGTAAACAGCCTCATAATGCAGATGTAGGCAGACAGGTTACCATCACTGCCATGTAAGCGTGTAGGCAGACCAGCCTTGCCCATAATCAGATGTAGCAGCGATTACCATCACTGCCATGTAATGCAGATAGTAGCAGAACATGCCTCTATATCATTCATGTACAGACAGTTACTACCATGCCAGCTATACCAGCTGGTAGCTAGAACATGGCCTCCCATACTCCATGTTCAGCTGAGAAGAAAGGTAACCATCCTGCCTTATCCAGATGGTACTAGAACAGCTCCATCAATGGTATCCAGCTGGACTAATACCATCACTGCCCGTATAATGCATGTACAGAACAGGCTCCCTATAATGCCAGATTAGCAGGACAGGGACCATGCCTCCCATATATCCAGCTGTACAGACATGCCTTACCCATATGCATGATTCAGCTGTACAGGCATACCTAACTGCCATGTATCCAGGGTTACACATGCCATGCCGCGATAATGCAATGAGCAGACAGTTACCATCACTAGCATGAATCCAGCTTTACTAGACATGCCTGCCCTGTACTAAGTAGCATGACGCTATAACAATGTGCCAGTTACCACTGCTGTATCCATGGCCTGCCATATGCATGATGAATGGTTACCATCACATGTAATCCAGCTGGTACTATGACCGTTGCCTGCCCTAAATGCAGATGTAGGTAGGAACAGGACTTACCATTGCTTACCATCACTCCATGTATCCAGCTTTTACTAGACATGCCTGCCTATAATGCAGATGTAGCAGAACAGGTTACCACACTCCATGTATCCAGCTGTACTAGACATGCCTGCCTATAATGCAGATGTAGCAGAACAGCTTACCATCACTCCATGTATCCAGCTGGTACTAGACATGCCTGCCATAATGCAGATGTAGCAGAACAGGTTACATCACTCCATGTATCCAGCTGTACTAGACATGCCTGCCTATAATGCAGATGTAGCAGACAGCTTACCATCACTCCATGTATCAGCTGTACTAGACATGCTGCCCTATAATGCAGATGTAGGCAGACACTTACCATCACTGCCATGTATCCAGCTGGTATAACATGCCTGCCCTATAATGCAGATGTAGCAGACAGGTTACCATCACTCCATGTATCCAGCTGGTACTAGACATGCCTGCCCTATAATGCAGATGTAGCAGAACAGTTACATCACTCCATGTATCCAGCTGGTACTAGAACATGCCTGCCTATAATGCAGATGTAGGCAGACAGGCTTACCATCACTGCCATGTATCCAGCTGGTACAGAATGCCTGCCCTATAATGCAGATGTAGCAGACAGGTTACCATCACTGCATGTATCAGCTGGTACTAGACATGCCTGCCCTATAATGCAGATGTAGGCAGACAGTTACCATCACTCCATGTATCCAGCTGTACTAGACCATGCCTGCCTATAATGCAGATGTAGGCAGAACAGGTTACCATCACTGCATGTATCCAGCTGGTACTAGAACATGCCTGCCTATAATGCAGATGTAGCAGAACAGGTTACCATCACTCATGTATCCAGCTGGTACTAGACCATGCCTCCTATAATGCAGATGTAGGCAGAACAGGCTTACCATCACTCCATGTATCCGCTGGGTACTAGACATGCCTGCCTATAATGCAGATGTAGCAGACAGCTTACCATCACTCATGTATCCAGCTGGTACTAACATGTGCCCTATAATGCAGATGTAGCAGAACAGCTTACCATCACTCCATGTATCCAGCTGGTACTAGACATGCCTGCCTATAATGCAGATGTAGGCAGAACAGGTTACATCATGCCATGTATCCACTGGTACTAGACATGCCTGCCTATAATGCAGATGTAGGCAGACAGGCTTACCATCACTTCATGTATCCAGCTTACTAGACATGCCTGCCTATAATGCAGATGTAGGCAGACAGGTTACATCACTGCCATGTACCAGCTGGTACAGAATGCCTGCCCTATAATGCAGATGTAGGCAGGACAGGTTACCATCACTCCATGTATCCAGCTGTACTAGACCATGCCTCCCTATAAGCAGATGTAGGCAGACAGGCTTACCATCACTTCATGTATCCACTGTTACTAGACCATGCCTGCCTATAATGCAGATGTAGGCAGACAGGCTTACCATCATCCATGTATCCAGCTGGCTAGACATGCCTGCCATAATCAGATGTAGCAGGACAGGTTACCATCACTCCATGTATCCAGTGGTACTAGACCATGCCTGCCTATAATGCAGATGTAGGCGAACAGCTTACATCATTCATGTATCCAGCTTACTAGACATGCTGCCCTATAATGCAGATGTAGGCAGAAGTTACCATCACTCCATGTATCCAGCTGAGTACTAACCATGCCTGCCCTATAATGCAGATGTAGGCAGAACAGGCTTACCATCACTCCATGTATCCAGCTGAGTACTAGACCATGCCTGCCCTATAATGCAGATGTAGGCAGGAACAGGCTTACCATCACTTCCATGTATCCAGCTGGTACTAGACCATGCCTGCCCTATAATGCAGATGTAGGCAGAAAAGCTTACCATCACTGCCATGTATCCAGCTGAGTACTAGACCATGCCTGCCCTATAATGCAGATGTAGGCAGAACAGGCTTACCATCACTCCATGTATCCAGCTTTACTAGACCATGCCTGCCCTATAATGCAGATGTAGGCAGAACAGGTTTACCATCACTGCCATGTATCCAGCTGGGTACTAGAACATGCCTGCCCTATAATGCAGATGTAGGCAGAACAGGCTTACCATCACTTCCATGTGTCCAGCTGGGTACTAGACCATGCCTGCCCTATAATGCAGATGTAGGCAGAACAGGCTTACCATCACTTCCATGTATCCAGCTGGGTACTAGACCATGCCTGCCCTATAATGCAGATGTAGGCAGGACAGGCTTACCATCACTGCCATGTATCCAGCTCTTTACTAGACCATGCCTGCCCTATAATGCAGATGTAGGCAGAACAGGTTTACCATCACTGCCATGTATCCAGCTGGGTACTAGAACATGCCTGCCCTATAATGCAGATGTAGGCAGAACAGGCTTACCATCACCTCCATGTATCTGTCTTGACCCGCACCACAATTGTGGTTTACCAGAGCAATGGGGTACTCAGAGCCGAGCCATTGAAGTCTATGGGGTTGTCACAGGTAGCGCTGGCTCGGTCTGTGGCCCTGGCGGTCAGGCGTATGTTGGGGGGAATATTTACAGGGGATAGGTATATATACAGTTCGTGACGCCACCTGTAGTTCTCTGATCACTAAGACTAGCGCTGCTGTAGATCTCTGAGGGGATGGTGAGGCAGCTAGATGTCGGGTCCCCTACAGGTGGGACTCTTCCCTCAGGTCGATAGTTATGGTGGGGTTGTGCAGGGATGCAATCAAATAACTCAGTCTCACACATAGAAGCTTCTTCCCATACCTTTTACTTGTCAGATGATAAGGCAGGTTCCAGGGAGGCTGGTCTGGTGGAGGATGTGCTTTGAGATAACAGCTGAACAGGTTGGGGGCCTCCTTTACTTTCAAAGATGATGAGTCCAACCAGCATAAAGCCTAGTTCACTCCAATTTCTCCAGCTTCTCCAAGCTGTACTGCCCGGTCAGTTTTGTGGTCGGAGCCTTCCTTTGATGGAACTAGGTTCTTGCTTTTGCTGATCAGGCTCAAAGTTCCTATTCCACCTGACCCCTGTTACGTACTGACACTCCAAGGGCTGCTTGCTGCGACCTAAGGTCCAGTAAGACTCTGGTTTTTCTATCACTATGCCTAAAGCTATAGTGACACTTGGGTCGCCAGTGACCGGTGACAATGTGCAGGATAATCCAATCCTTAAGGCACTACTGAATTCCTTCCACTGCGCCCTTCGCCCTGTCCGCGCTTGTAGCATAAGCACTCCACACTTCCAAAGGCTATGCAGACTAGTCCCTTCCTTCTTCTTTCCAGAGCTTGCTAACAGGTGCTCAGTAATCTTCTAGTTCAGGAGCACGTCTCTGAACTCCACTGTCCTTGGGACAGGAGACTGAAGGTCCTGATGCTCACTCCTCTCTCTTCCTGAACAGACTTCAGACTGGTGGGATGACTCACTCAGGAGCCACCCGGGCTAGACTGACCTCCTCCCTCCAAGTCCAGACTAGACTGACTGAAACTGACTGACTGGCTAGATCTGACTAGCTATATATATCCTATGGGTGTGTCTAAGTGTGTGATGGAGTGAATGTTTATTGAGCATTAAACTGTTACCTCTCCACACATCCTCCAGGGTACTGCGTGTGCCTTCACACCAGGGCTACACATTCCCCCATGGTAAAATACAGCACTCCCGGGCTGTGAATATAAGAAGACATTTTGTTTTTCATAAACAATAAACATTAACTCTTCCCATCCGGGAGGTAAGGATTTCTTGAACGTTGCATTAAAACATATAGAAAAATACAAAATACTAAATAGACATTTTCATATAAATATATACAATATTCTTGTGAAGGACCCGCACCAAACCTTCAACGTGGGTCCTGGGTGGGCTGCAGGACATCTGAATGCAGACCTCACTCAGTGCCACACCACACGGGTTTTATATTCAGAGGTAGTTGAGGTGGTTTCATGTAAAACCAATATAATGCACCTTAGTGCAACTATTTACAGGATACAGTTTTTGGGCTGGCTCAGTCCTCAGCCACAAAGTCCATTATAAGACACATTTTCAAATAATTCGCATTATATCAGATTCTATTTACTCAACTAGAGTATTCCCTATAAAACTTGGTGCAAATATGCGACCACTTATCACATAAATACCATAAAGTGCAAAACTCTCTTTTCTGCTTACCCAGCCGGGCATTCTATTTTTGGCAAAATTGCAAACATTATATACTCGTATCAACGGTGCAAACTATTTTCACTTTTATAAAAACTTATATACATCTTCTCAGCTGCGGTAAACCCTGTCTGGGTCCTACCGTTCTTCACATTTTCTTGCAGGCTTCCATTATACTTTCCATCCCGGGGGCTGGAACAATACGATGATCCTTAGATCCCATGACCAACAAGTCGTGACCTGCTATCAGAGTTTGGGTCGCTACAGTCCTTGTGCGAACCGCTTGGGGCGCGCCGGGCGCTTCCGCTTTGTGAGACGCTGTCTGCGTCACTGTAATAGCCACTTTCTCTCGCGATGCAGAAATAGTCGCCGTGCGCGACGTTGTGTAGACTGCTGATTGCGATGTGGAATGGGTCGCAGGTTGCGATGTAGTAGGACAAGGTAGTGAAGAGTACGCAGGGGGCACTTCCAACTGTGATATACTCTCCTGGGGCGATGCCGGGGCACGGCCTGATGCAGCGGTAGATTGTGACTGGGATGCGCTGGCAATGGTGACGTTACCTGCGTCAGGGACGGGGTCACGGACGATTGTGACATTAAGGGCATACCATCCCTTCATACCCCAGTGCCGTGTGTAGTTGACTATGTCTCCATTAACTAGGTCCCTCCCGGGATGGCCGACGGGCAGGTGGGATTCTACGTCCCTGCGACTGACAAAGACCCCTGGGTAGAGGCCCGGTTCTCTAATGAAGCCCCAGCCCTTCCGGAGCTGGAACTCTGTCACACACCCCTGCCGCCGCGGTTCCCTTAGAGTACCTTTTTCTCGGCGGACACTTTCCTTGTCCGCGATCAGCTGCTCGTACTGCCGCTGCCGGTTCCGCTGCGCTTCCCGCTCTTCCTCCTGCCGGCGTCGCTGTTCCTCTTCGCAACGCTGCCACTCACGTTCCCACTGGGCGGTGTAGGCGACGTCATCCAGGCGCGCCATCTCATCCCAGTCGACGTCTGGTAATGATGGACAGGACCCCTCCGGTGTCCCTGCCGGGGATCGATCATCTGCTGCGGCCTTCTGGCCGGGCGGGCGTTCCGGAACTGGCGGTACCTCCTCAACCTCCTTCGCTTCCACCGCTTCCTCGGTAGGTTCAGGGTCGGTCCTTTTGGGGGTAGCCTCCGGTTGCTCCTTAGCCTTGGGCAGCAGAAGTTTCGGTAACTCAAATCGTGGGGGGTCGTCGAGGGGAGAGAACACCGCGTCCCACAGCCGCCGCTGCATCTGGGTACGCCGGCGTCTCTCGATCTCCTCCTTGCCAGGTTGTTGCAAAACCATCTTCTTCAATCTGGCATTTTCCTCTTTAATCTCCAGCAATGCTTGCTGCAGGTGCAGGACCACGGATGGTTCCGGTTCTAGTGGCAGCTTGGCTGGGGAACGGGGCCTGCCTTCCACCGCTTCCCTGCTCGGCTGCACACGTCCTGCTTCCATGATGTTCCAGAACAGACTCTCATCTTCTACCAGAGCCGTCCGGTCTCTTCCGTGGAGGCGGGGTTTGCGTCTCCTCCTCTTCGCAGGGAAGGTGAAGAGGAGGCGGACCTCCTTTGCTGTAGGGCAGGATCGCATATTGTAATAGCACTTTGAGAGGGCAGGCATTCTCTTCGCGCCACAGGGGGGCACACGCCCACGAATCCACGCCCACCTTCTTCTCCAGCGCCTGAGGGCGCGAATTTGGCGGCAAAATGGCGGATTTTAGCGCCAAAAATAGCAAACAGTCCTTTTTCACAAAAACACCTCCACAGGCACACAGGGCTCGCAATTTTGCGAGTTTCGCATCCTGTTCGTGACGCCAAGTTTGTCTCGACCCGCACCACAATTGTGGTTTACCAGAGCAATGGGGTACTCAGAGCCGAGCCCATGGAAGTCTATGGGGTTGTCACAGGTAGCGCTGGCTCGGTCTGTGGCCCTGGCGGTCAGGCGTATGTTGGGGGGAATATTTACAGGGGATAGGTATATATACAGTTCGTGACGCCACCTGTAGTTCTCTGATCACTAAGACCAGCGCTGCTGTAGATCTCTGAGGGGATGGTGAGGCAGCTAGATGTCGGGTCCCCTACAGGTGGGACTCTTCCCTCCGGTCGATAGTTATGGTGGGGTTGTGCAGGGATGCAATCAAATAACTCAGTCTCACACATAGAAGCTTCTTCCCATACCTTTTACTTGTCAGATGATAAGGCAGGTTCCAGGGAGGCTGGTCGGGTGGAGGATGTGCTTTGAGATAACAGCTGAACAGGTTGGGGGCCTCCTTTACTTTCAAAGATGATGAGTCCAACCAGCATAAAGCCTAGTTCACTCCAATTTCTCCAGCTTCTCCAAGCTGTACTGCCCGGTCAGTTTTGTGGTCGGAGCCTTCCTTTGATGGAACTAGGTTCTTGCTTTTGCTGATCAGGCTCAAAGTTCCTATTCCACCTGACCCCTGTTACGTACTGACACTCCAAGGGCTGCTTGCTGCGACCTAAGGTCCAGTAAGACTCTGGTTTTTCTATCACTATGCCTAAAGCTATAGTGACACTTGGGTCGCCAGTGACCGGTGACAATGTGCAGGATAATCCAATCCTTAAGGCACTACTGAATTCCTTCCACTGCGCCCTTCGCCCTGTCCGCGCTTGTAGCATAAGCACTCCACACTTCCAAAGGCTATGCAGACTAGTCCCTTCCTTCTTCTTTCCAGAGCTTGCTAACAGGTGCTCAGTAATCTTCTAGTTCAGGAGCACGTCTCTGAACTCCACTGTCCTTGGGACAGGAGACTGAAGGTCCTGATGCTCACTCCTCTCTCTTCCTGAACAGACTTCAGACTGGTGGGATGACTCACTCAGGAGCCACCCGGGCTAGACTGACCTCCTCCCTCCAAGTCCAGACTAGACTGACTGAAACTGACTGACTGGCTAGATCTGACTAGCTATATATATCCTATGGGTGTGTCTAAGTGTGTGATGGAGTGAATGTTTATTGAGCATTAAACTGTTACCTCTCCACACATCCTCCAGGGTACTGCGTGTGCCTTCACACCAGGGCTACACATATCCAGCTGAGTACTAGACAATGCCTGCCATATAATGCAGATGTAGGCAGAACGGGCTTACCATCACCTCCATGTATCCAGCTGAGTACTAGATCATGCCTGCCCTATAATGCAGATGTAGGCAGAACAGGCTTACCATCACTGCCATGTATCCAGCTGGGTACTAGAACATGCCTGCCCTATAATGCAGATGTAGACAGGACAAGCTTACCATCACTTCCATGTATCCAGCTGGGTACTAGACCATGCCTGCCCTATAATGCAGATGTAGGCAGAACAGGCTTACCATCACTTCCATGTATCCAGCTGAGTACTAGACCATGCCTGCCCTATAATGCAGATGTAGGCAGAACAGGCTTACCATCACTGCCATGTATCCAGCTGGGTACTAGACCATGCCTGCCCTATAATGCAGATGTAGGCAGAACAGGCTTACCATCACTTCCATGTATCCAGCTGGGTACTAGACCATGCCTGCCCTATAATGCAGATGTAGGCAGAACAGGCTTACCATCACTTCCATGTATCCAGCTGAGTACTAGACCATGCCTGCCCTATAATGCAGATGTAGGCAGGACAGGCTTACCATCACTTCCATGTATCCAGCTGTTTACTAGACCATGCCTGCCCTATAATGCAGATGTAGGCAGGACAGGCTTACCATCACTTCCATGTATCCAGCTGTTCACTAGACCATGCCTGCCCTATAATGCAGATGTAGGCAGAACAGGCTTACCATCACTTCCATGTATCCAGCTGGGTACTAGACCATGCCTGCCCTATAATGCAGATGTAGGCAGAACAGGCTTACCATCACTGCCATGTATCCAGCTGGGTACTAGAACATGCCTGCCCTATAATGCAGATGTAGACAGAACAGACTTACCATCACTGCCATGTATCCAGGTGGGTACTAGAACATGCCTGCCCTATAATGCAGATGTAGACATCACAGGTTTACCATCACTGCCATGTATCCAGCTGGCTACGAGTATATGCCTGCCCTATAATGCAGATGTAGGCAGGACAGGCTTACCATCACTGCCATGTATCCAGCTCTTTACTAGACCATGCCTGCCCTATATGCAGATGTAGGCAGAACAGGTTTACCATCACTGCCATGTATCCAGCTGGGTACTAGAACATGCCTGCCCTATAATGCAGATGTAGGCAGAACAGGCTTACCATCACCTCCATGTATCCAGCTGAGTACTAGACCATGCCTGCCCTATAATGCAGATGTAGGCAGAACAGGCTTACCATCACCTCCATGTATCCAGCTGAGTACTAGACCATGCCTGCCCTATAATGCAGATGTAGGCAGAACAGGCTTACCATCACTGCCATGTATCCAGCTGGGTACTAGAACATGCCTGCCCTATAATGCAGATGTAGACAGGACAAGCTTACCATCACTTCCATGTATCCAGCTGGGTACTAGACCATGCCTTCCCTATAATGCAGATGTAGGCAGAACAGGCTTACCATCACTTCCATGTATCCAGCTGAGTACTAGACCATGCCTGCCCTATAATGCAGATGTAGGCAGAACAGGCTTACCATCACTGCCATGTATCCAGCTGGGTACTAGACCATGCCTGCCCTATAATGCAGATGTAGGCAGAACAGGCTTACCATCACTTCCATGTATCCAGCTGGGTACTAGACCATGCCTGCCCTATAATGCAGATGTAGGCAGAACAGGCTTACCATCACTTCCATGTATCCAGCTGAGTACTAGACCATGCCTGCCCTATAATGCAGATGTAGGCAGGACAGGCTTACCATCACTTCCATGTATCCATGTGTTACTAGACCATGCCTGCCCTATAATGCAGATGTAGGCAGGACAGGCTTACCATCACTTCCATGTATCCAGCTGTTCACTAGACCATGCCTGCCCTTAATGCAGATGTAGGCAGAACAGGCTTACCATCACTTCCATGTATCCAGCTGGGTACTAGACCATGCCTGCCCTATAATGCAGATGTAGGCAGAACAGGCTTACCATCACTTCCATGTATCCAGCTGGGTACTAGACCATGCCTGCCCTATAATGCAGATGTAGGCAGAACAGGCTTACCATCACTTCCATGTATCCAGCTGGGTACTAGAACATGCCTGCCCTATAATGCAGATGTAGGCAGGACAGGTTTACCATCACTGCCATGTATCCAGCTGAGTACTACACCATGCCTGCCCTATAATGCAGATGTAGGCAGAACAGGCTTACCATCACTTCCATGTATCCAGCTGAGTACTAGACCATGCCTGCCCTATAATGCAGATGTAGGCAGCACAGGCTTACCATCACTTCCATGTATCCAGCTGAGTACTAGACCATGCCTGCCCTATAATGCAGATGTAGGCAGAACAGACTTACCATCACTTCCATGTATCCAGCTGAGTACTAGACCATGCCTGCCCTATAATGCAGATGTAGGCAGAACAGGCTTACCATCACCTCCATGTATCCAGCTGTTTACTAAAGCATGCCTGCCCTATAATGCAGATGTAGACAGGACAACCTTACCATCACTGCCATGTATCCAGCTCTTTACTAGACCATGCCTGCCCTATAATGCAGATGTAGGCAGAACAGGCTTACCATCACTTCCATGTATCCAGCTGGGTACTAGACCATGCCTGCCCTATAATGCAGATGTAGGCAGAACAGGCTTACCATCACTTCCATGTATCCAGCTGAGTACTAGACCATGCCTGCCCTATAATGCAGATGTAGGCAGGACAGGCTTACCATCACTTCCATGTATCCAGCTGAGTACTAGACCATGCCTGCCCTATAATGCAGATGTAGGCAGAACAGGCTTACCTTCACTGCCATGTATCCAGCTGGGTACTAGACCATGCCTGCCCTATAATGCAGATGTAGGCAGGACAGGCTTACTATCACTTCCATGTATCCAGCTGAGTACTAGACCATGCCTGCCCTATAATGCAGATGTAGGCAGAACAGACTTACCATCACTTCCATGTATCCAGCTGAGTACTAGACCATGCCTGCCCTATAATGCAGATGTAGGCAGAACAGGTTTACCATCACCTCCATGTATCCAGCTGTTTACTAAAGCATGCCTGCCCTATAATGCAGATGTAGGCAGAACAGGCTTACCATCACTGCCATGTATCCAGCTCTTTACTAGACCATTCCTGCCCTATAATGCAGATGTAGGCAGAACAGGCTTACCATCACTGACATGTATCCAGCTATTTACTAGACCATGCCTGCCCTATAATGCAGATGTAGGCAGAACAGGCTTACCATCACTTCCATGTATCCAGCTGTTTCCTAAAGCATGCCTGCCCTATAATGCCGATGTAGGCAGGACAGGTTTACCATCACTTCCATGTATCCAGCTATTTACTAGACCATGCCTGCCCTATAATGCAGATGTAGGCAGAACAGGCTTACCATCACTTCCATGTATCCAGCTGTTTACTAGACCATGCCTGCCCTATAATGCAGATGTAGGCAGGACAGGCTTACCTTCACTTCCATGTATCCAGCTGTTTACTAGACCATGCCTGCCCTATAATGCAGATGTAGGCAGGACAGGCTTACCATCACTTCCATGTATCCAGCTGAGTACTAGACCATGCCTGCCCTATAATGCAGATGTAGGCAGAACAGGCTTACCTTCACTTCCATGTATCCAGCTGTTTACTAAAGCATGCCTGCCCTATAATGCAGATGTAGGCAGAACAGGCTTACTATCACTTCCATGTATCCAGCTGAGTACTAGACCATGCCTGCCCTATAATGCAGATGTAGGCAGGACAGGCTTACCATCACTTCCATGTATCCAGCTGAGTACTAGACCATGCCTGCCCTATAACGCAGATGTAGGTAGAACAGGCTTACCATCACCTCCATGTATCCAGCTGTTTACTAAAGCATGCCTGCCCTATAATGCAGATGTAGGCAGGTCAGGCTTACCATCACTTCCATGTATCCAGCTGAGTACTAGACCATGCCTGCCCTATAATGCAGATGTAGGCAGAACAGGCTTACCTTCACTTCCATGTATCCAGCTGTTTACTAAAGCATGCCTGCCCTATAATGCAGATGTAGGCAGGACAGGCTTACCATCACTTCCATGTATCCAGCTGAGTACTAGACCATGCCTGCCCTATAATGCAGATGTAGGCAGAACAGGCTTACCATCACTTCCATGTATCCAGCTGTTTCCTTAAAGCATGCCTGCCCTATAATGCAGATGTAGGCAGGACAGGTTTACCATCACTTCCATGTATCCAGCTGAGTACTTGACCATTCCTGCCCTATAATGCAGATGTAGGCAGAACAGGCTTACCATCACTTCCATGTATCCAGCTGTTTACTAGACCATTCCTGCCCTATAATGCAGATGTAGGCAGAACAGGCTTACTATCACTTCCATGTATCCAGCTGAGTACTAGACCATTCCTGCCCTATAATGCAGATGTAGGCAGGACAGGCTTACTATCACTTCCATGTATCCAGCTGTTTACTAGACCATTCCTGCCCTATAATACAGATGTAGGCAGGAC
Organism: Oophaga sylvatica; assembly: GCA_033576555.1. Taxonomy (NCBI): domain Eukaryota; kingdom Metazoa; phylum Chordata; class Amphibia; order Anura; family Dendrobatidae; genus Oophaga; species Oophaga sylvatica. The sequence goes on from JARQOD010000005.1 coordinate 334,166,613, forward strand.
AGGCTTACTATCACTTCCATGTATCCAGCTGTTTACTAGACCATTCCTGCCCTATAATGCAGATGTAGGCAGGACAGGCTTACTATCACTTCCATGTATCCAGCTGTTTACTAGACCATTCCTGCCCTATAATGCAGATGTAGGCAGGACAGGTTTACCATCACTTCCATGTATCCAGCTGTTTACTAAAGCATGCCTGCCCTATAATGCAGATGTAGGCAGAACAGGCTTACCATCACTTCCATGTATCCAGCTGAGTACTAGACCATGCCTGCCCTATAATGCAGATGTAGGCAGAACAGGCTTACCATCACTGCCATGTATCCAGCTGAGTACTAGACCATGCCTGCCCTATAATGCAGATGTAGGCAGAACAGGCTTACCATCACTTCCATGTATCCAGCTGTTTACTAAAGCATGCCTGCCCTATAATGCAGATCTAGGCAGGACAGGCTTACCATCACTTCCATGTATCCAGCTGTTAACTAGAACATGCCTGCCCTATAATGCAGATGTAGGCAGAACACGCTTACCATCACTTCCATGTATCAAGCTGTTTACTAGACCATGCCTGCCCTATAATGCAGAACACACTAACCACCATTTCCATGTTTCCAGCCGCTTGCTGGGCTCTGTGATTTGCATCCCTCTAGAAATGAATATCGAGAAGGTCACTGGGTCTGGTTACATTGTGTTTCTTAACGTCTGCTTCTTTCCTTCGCCTTTATGAATGGTACCCAATGGTCCGTTTCTTGATAACAGTCTGCTTTTTACGTTTCTCTTGCGGTTCACCTGGCTAGAACTATGCTGCATGATCTGACATAGAAGAATTGATGCCTCATCCTAGAGCAAATCTGCACCGTGTTTATGGGATTTTCTTGTGTTACGCTGACATCTCGGTGAGCGTTTCATTTATCTCCAGACCCAGTATGCAGACTACCGTAGGTCTGGTAGAAGTCCAGCACCCTCCCTTATGCAGAGATCTGAGCTGGTACGCTTTGTGGCAGGGCAATGCTTGCCACATTGTAGTTGGATGGCAGGGGTGTGAAAGGTTTTGTCATGCAAGTCGAATGTTTCCATTTCACCTCCTCCACAACAGCTGAGGAGTGTCAAGGGTGTCACTGACATCTTTACATAAAGATAATCCATTATTAACCTATCCCATAGTCTGTAGTGCTGCCAGCCAGCATACTGCACAGGGAGGACTCTAGAAATAGATTAGGAATATGCCTACGTTTGCAAGCATGATACTGATCATCTGCCAAAATAGAAAATCCCAAATAATATCCTAAATGCATAAATGGTGGTTATGGTGCTACGAGAGCTTTGGCATATTAGTCATGTAAGACACAGCATGAACCCTGCTATTATGGCACTATGTAGGTCACTTTTCTGCAATATCTTTTGACCTTGATAGATATCTAAACCAGAATAATAGCAACACTATCCAGGTTGTATTCTAAAATATTCAAAGCCCTGATGACATGTTGAACAGAATACATTGTATGGTGGTGGTTTAACTTTAACTGCTAATTACTTTGGTGTAATATTAGACATATTAGGGCATGATTGTAGCCATGTCAGAGTTACCAGAATCCAAACTCATACCTTGGTCATTACATAGACTTTGTATCCCTGCTAGCAGTCTACCTTAGGCGTCCTGTGGTCCACCTTGTGATGCTTGAGGATGTGGGATCTAAACAAGACTGCTATCCAGATTAATTTGTAGGATCATGTGTCAATGGTCAATGCACATCTCCTCCAAATGAGTGTATTCAATATCATTATTGTGAAATCCTATTGGCCCATACTGTATCTCCCTGCGTCTCTTAAGGGTCATATAGAGGTTTATCTTGTATCTCATCTGTGATTCTGGCATAAGTTACATACCTCTGTTATATCTGTTGATCTTTTTCACCTTCTCTTTTTGAGAATGAAAATCATTTGTTGAATATTGTACCTTAATAGTCTCATCTGTAAATGTATTCTGCTTGTAGATGGGGTGGTCTCCCACCTTCCAAAATGTATCTAGCCTATGACTCCTAAACGTGACGATCTTGAACTCCGTCCGTTCGTCCATACTTTTCATAACGAGGTGTAGGTCAACATAGAGTTGAGTAGCTCAGACAGGATAATTGTTCAATTTAGGCATGTCAGCTCAGTAAAAAGTGGCCTCCTAATTCCACTAACTCAATTTGTACAAGAAAAATTACATTATTCTTCCTGCACAAACCATGTTTTTTCTCATAGATATTAAAGGGGTTGTCCAGGCTTGACACAAAAGTCTGCAGTCACAGTCGTGATAGTGTGTGGTGGGCACACTGTCAAGATTCCCCAATATTGCTGGTGTGATTAAGTGGTCACCTGACCGCCTGTATGCGATTTGCATACTTGTGGTCATGTGCCGACTAGAAATTCTCAGCCTTCCTTAATGTAAGTGCATTACATCTAATCGGCACGAGACTGCAGTTATGCTGCCTGCTCGCATCGGCAATATCGGGAAATCCTGATGCACTCTGTTATGATTCAGAAGTCTGCAGCCACATAGAATTACCGCAAACTGTTGTTTCAAACCTGGACATCCACAGTGGTTGTACCAAGGTGGTATGCTCTCCTCTATCCATTGGATGGAGGTAACTTTCTGATTTTTGGAAGTCCTAATTTGCAGTTCTAGAATGATTCTGAAGGCGAGGCTTTGTGGAACACTGTCTAAATGCAGTGTAGGTTGAACAAGTGCTGTGCCTAGCTATCTCGGACAGTCCCGTAGACAATGAGTAAAGCAGAGGTGCACATTCTTGGACTCCACGCCATTCAGACCGGGCTTTTCAGAGCCTCGTTCCTAGGATCAGTAATAGTCCCAATGGTAGGAGCCTGAACAATCAGTTATCCCGTTTTATTGATGGGAGATAATTTACAATCCCAATGGAAACACTTTAAGGGAGCATCTGACAACCTCTAGTATTTAATTTAATTTTTTTCATCTAACGTTATTATTTATAATCAGTGACTGTCCAGTCGTGAGCTCATATGATGCCTTGCTACAAGTTGGCTCCGCTTTATTTGACAGAGCTATGATTTTTTTCACTACAATTTTGCTCCAGTGTCTATAGTAAATCTGCGGTGGTCTGAGACACGCCCCTCATCGTATCATTGGTTGAGGCTGCTGCGATCTACCTTCGGATTGGCTGACTGGCCCCCCAGGAAGTCAGTGCTGGGAGAAATGACTTCCTATACAGCCAGGGCAGAATGATACTGTAGAGATTACTAAATTACCAGTAAGAAAAAAATGTATCATGTAACTGCCACATGTTTATTAAGGGCAATGAGCCTAAGTGAGGAGAATCTGGAAAGACTCTTTGAAGTGTAACTAAATGACTACATTTTTTGGTCCCTTTACTTGCCTTCAGATCGGACCCCCACCAACTTGCTGAAGAGACCGAAAATATATAAAGTTTTGTAAATGTTTAATTTCTCTTTTAAGTTTTTAAAGAATACCTGTCACCAAAACTGACCAGGGTATTTGGCATTGCTCACAGGGTAATAATGTATTTAAGCTGCTCTACAAGCTCCTTCCTCCCGAGAATCCTGTGAGATACACCCCCTTGGAAAAAACCTTACACATCAGCAGTAAATTAAAAGGCTTTTCTATCTAAAACCATATGGTGGATTTGAAGACAAAAAAAAAGAATGGAAGGGAACAGTGAGATTAAAATGGCAATAAAAAATTGCCTCTTTTGACCTGGTAACATGTCTCCTTTAAAGAGGTTGTTGTGATTTTAACATTGAAGGATAGGTCAAAATTGTCTGATCGGTGTAAGCATCACAACACCCGCCACCCCCGCCAATCATCTATCCCAGTGTCCGTGGCAGCCGGAACTGCTTATACACTAACCTCCACAGCTCCGTCCACTCTATAGTGGTCACTGCCAGGTACTGCACATCCACCCCCTATTCAAATCAATAGGATAGATGTGCCCAACCGCGGCCGCTATTCCATCCGTAGAGCTGCGCAGTTACATAATAGCGGAGTTTGGCTGCCGCCAACAGTTTTTAAAGAAACTTGAAATTTTTACTATTGGTGTTAAGATTTATTTGACTACAACGCTCAGTTTAACCATGTCCTAATGTACAGATATTGATATGTACAAATGTTCAGTTGTTTTGTGCTGAATGTGTGGTAACAGCCTGATTCCTACAGATGGTGCGGCACGTTCTGTACAGTATATTCCTCTATAGTGCTTTATATGATGAGCAGTGCCAGCTTTTCCACATTGCTGTGCTACCATAGTTATAGCCATAAATGCCAAAGCAGATATGCAAACTGTACGAGGACAATGATTTTGCTTTAGTTATCAGAAATATAACTTCTTTGTGGCCCTCACATTCCAAGTTTACAGTAATTATAACTTATACAACCCGTTCTTTTCTTTTGTGTGTTGCTGCTACATGACACATTGGCTATTTATCCTGTGACCAAAACCTCTAGGGAAAGTCAACGAGCAGAGATTGCTACAATGTGCCTCAGGTATGATGTTGCATCTCTGGGGTTATTTGTAGCTATATTCTACAAATTAGAATACATTTCAAGACTGTGGAAAATTGTTTTCCTTGTTTCCTGTAGTTCAATTCATTTTAGGGTGTTTTTGCCTTCGAAATAAAAGATAAGGGGTGATGCAAACAAGATATTGGTGGCGCCATGGCTAATATTAGAAGAATAGAATGTAAGTCCGCAAGGACAGGGTCCTCTCCCTCTGTACCAGTCTGTCATTGTAAATTTGTTTACTGTAAACGACATCTATAACTTTGTATGTAACCACTTCTCATGTACAGCACCATGGAATTAATGGTGCTATATAAAGAATAATAATAATATTAGCAATATGCATAATCTAGGTCTAGAGCTGCTCTCAATGCGAATCCAATCCTGTGTGTTAGCAGCATGGTGTTGGCTCACTATCAACTTTCAGATTTTTAGGTCTGTAAAGCATTTGAACCCCTTTTCTTTTGTTCTATTATGACTTTTGCAATGGAGGTCTGCACAGTTCTTATTGCAATTAATATATGCTATGTGCAACACTGCAGTAAAATTGAACATTTAAATGAAGTTTCTCACTACTAACCTCTAAGGGTCATAGAAGAAAGATTCTAGTCAATTGATCCAAGCAGGGAACCAATTGGGCCAGTACCCAGAAAATCTGAAGGGGGGGGGGAGTATTTAAAGAGTAACTAAACTTTTTTTTTCCAGAATGGAATGCTATTAAATTATCCTGAAAAATGGTGTGTAAGCAGCTTCCAAACCTCTGCTTTTCCCCAGTCTGTTTGCTTGCCTTTACCTGTATCGATAACAGAGCATACTAATAAAGAGTACAGATGATGGCAGTGAAAGGGTTAGCTCAATACTTGTGCATCTCTAAGGGCTCGTGCACATGACAGTAAATATCTCGTACGAGAAAACTGCGCTAAGTTTCATCAGTGTTTTTGACTGATGTTGATCCAGAAAAGTAGGACTAGTGTCACGTGACTACATTGCGATTTTTCTCAACTAGCATCCATTTTACATGCGTATGCAATCCTATGCAATGCATTTTTAACATAATCTTTTATACTGTAATTCTCTATGTAATTTAAAACTAGTTTTCAAACTAATAAAGCAATCTTATACACAGGTATAGATAGACAAGTAGAATAGGTAGATAAGAATAGATTGAACATATAGACTAATAATTTCTCAAGCCCCCTACATATAATCAACTTTTATCCCTTTGTGCCTTTCATGTGGTATTAAAGCATGTTGAGCATTATTAAACCTATTAAATAATTTAAAAAAAAATGGCGTGGGGTCCCCCCTATTTTTCATAACCAGTCAAGGTAAAGGAGACAGCTGTGGGCTTATGCTATTATGCTGGGAAGGTCCCTGGTTATTAGGTTTTTCCCAACCTAAAAATTCAAGCCCACAGCTGCCCCAGAATTGGCACATCACAGATGCGCCAATTTAGACACTTCACCCCAGCCTTGGTATGGTGGCATTGGGGGTAATGGTTTGTGGGGTTGATGTCAGCTTTTTAATGTCAGCTGGCATCAATATCAGGGGTTAGTAATGGAGAGATGTCTATCAGACACCCCCATTACTAAGTTAAAGTAAAAAAGCGCACAAAAGCAAAAATTTTATTTTAAATAACCCTCCCCCATACCTCGTTCACCAATTTATTAAAACGCAACAAAGCATGAAGCCCCGACGTAGTCCCCAAATCTGAAGTAGTTAAAAAATATGAACCTGAAAAACATAAAAAGAGAGAGAGGTAAAGAAATAAAAACAAGAAACTCCCTCATTCACAAATTTATTAATAAATAAAATCCACGCACCTCTGAAGTAATCCATGGCATTCCCACGACATCCAACAATATAGTACTGCAACCTATGGAGCATTGCACGCTTGATGACATCAGTAACTCAGTAGTGTAATTGTGTGTGAGACATGACCAGGAGTTACCTATGAAGTGCCATTCTCAGAAAGATGCTCCATAGGTTGCAGTAGAGATTCAAAAACAGATTTGCTCCAGACCAGGTGACTCTGAGAAGCTGTGACATCTGTAACTGCACCGCTTATCAGAGTTGCTGAGTCTCATATGGCTGGATGCCAGCTGACATTACAAAGCTGACATCAACCCCATAAGCTGGGGTGAAGTACCAGAACTGGCGCATCAGTGATTCTGGGGCGGCTGCAGGCTTGTATTTTTAGGCTGAGAAGGGTCCAATAACCATGGAACTTCTCAGCCTGATAATATAAGCCCACAGCTGTCTGCTTTACCTTGGCTGATTATCAAAAATAGGAAAATAAATTATTTAATAGGTTAAATAAAGGCTAAACACCCTTTATTGCCACATGAAAGGCACTAAAGGGTACTAGTTTATTATATGTAGGAGGCTTGTTTTATCTATCTAAAAAAAAAATCAAACGGCATGTGCATGGTCCATGTGCTAAGCAATTTTTTTGTCCCGCACCCATTAACTTGCTTTGACGACTGCGATCTGATTCTCGCAGACAATCGCAGCATGCTGTAATTTTTTTTTTTTCTCTCCGTCCTATTAGAGCTGAGGAAAAAATCGCAGATGAGCACTGCCTCCTTTACTAACATTCATCAGAGTACAATGCAAAGTTTTCTCGCATTTCACTTTTCCGATTTATATGCTCATGTCAGCGAGCCCTTAGTCTGACGAGAAAAAAAAAATGTTTCTCCCTCTTCTATCAGTCTGGGAAAGACACATGGAACTTGGATGTCATGTGAGTGCTGTTCGAATTTTTTCACTTACTCAAAGACTTTTATTCCCGAGTTTGATCTGGCACTCTGATCAACTTTGGCCTTGTTCTATGATTTTGCAAGGATCAATCATTCGGTCTGTAAAAAATCATGCACATGCAGACTATAAGTACAAATGCTATCCGTGAAAAACACAAATAGCACTTGTATGTGAAAAAGTGTCATGTGAATGAGCTGTTAGGGCCCCGTCACACATAGCGACTCACCAGCGATCCCGATAATGATATGAACTTGTCAGGATCGCTGCTGAGTCGCTACATGATCGCTGGTGAGCTGCCAAACAGGCAGATCTCAGCAGCGATCAGGACAGCGAGTACGCCGGTAACAAGCGACATACGTCGCTTAGTTACCGGCATACCAGCGCGCTGGTGCAGGGAGCTGGTAACCAAGGTATACATCGGGTTTCTAGGCGCTGGGCGGCACTTAGTAACTCGCTGTGTACCTTGGTTACCAGCTCCCCTGCACCAGCGCGCTGGTATCTAACGTACACATCGGGTTTCCAGGCGCCGCCTGGCGCCTGGAAACCCGATGTTTACCTTGGTTACCAGCTTCAGCTTGCTGATCGCTGGTCTCCCGCCTGTCACACGCAGCGATGCGTGCTGGCCAGCGGGAGACCAGCGATCAAATAAAAGTCCAGGACATTCAGCGATACCCAGCAGGGGACTGATCGTCACTGCATGTCAAACTTGGCGAGATCGCTTCTGAGATCGCTGTTGCGTCACATAATTTGTGACTCAGCAGCGATCTCGCTATGTGAGACGGGGCCCTAACTCTGGTGATAATCTGCTGCAGGAGATTGCTCTGATAAGGCCATATTCACACATTCAGTATTTGGTCAGTGTTTTACCTCAGTATGTGTAAAGGGTATGCCACACTAAACAACATCGCTAACGGGATCGCTAAAAAACGTCACTATTTAGCGATCACGTTAGCGATGTTGTTGTGTGCGGCATGCAGCAACGACGTGGCACCTGCTGTGATCTCGTCCGTCGTCCTGATCGTTCCGGACCCTATTCTGATCGTCGGCGTCCCGCTGGGTAAGTATATATCGCTGAGTGTGGCACCTTTTTTAGCGATTTAGCGGTACTTTTGTACCGCTAAAGTCGTTAAGGAGATCGCTAACCGCGATAGTGTCCTTAACGACATCGCTAAATGTGGCCGACACTAGCGATATTGTAAACGATCCCGCTAGCGATCTCATTAGTATGCGATGCTAACGAGATCGTTAGCGGGATCGTGTAGTGTGGCAGTACCTTTAGCCAAAGCCAGGAGTGGAGCAATCAGAGGAAACGTATAATAGAAACACGTCACTACTCTTCACCCACTCCTGTGGCCTAAGCAGAACCCTCGGCGGAGGTGTCAGGTGCTGACCTTCTTCACTGCCATCATCTGTACTCCAGATGTGTATCAATGCAGCTGAAGACAGAAAATAGACTCTGGAGATGCAGGGATTCAGAAGCAACTTTTAAGCATTTTTTATACAGGAATAAAGACAAGTCACCTAATAAAATGATTTACAAAGTATCATAATTTTCCATGGTGGACAAAATTATTTTAAAAAATTACAGTTTAGTTACTCTTTAAATGGAGTAGTCTATAAATGTCTCATGGATACAGAAAGAGAAAAGCAGCACATAAAGGATCAATGATAAGAACAACTAACTTCCTATAGCCAATACGGGAGGGAGAATAGCAGAGACGCATAATTAGTATCTAAAGAAAAATATACATAAAAAGAATTAAAAGAAGAGTAGCTCAATGGAGTGCTAGAAAATTCACACTCGGGGCTGTAAAACATATACTCACATATACAGATGCATCCACGAAGTACAGTTTACAGTGGGTTGTATATGCATCAATAATTACATGCAGAATAGCATAGTATGGATGTGGAGCCCTATTAGTGTGTAACTCGGCGTCCCTATAAAGGATCAAGGCGCATCATGTATAATAAAGCTATAACAATATTTTATTAGATCCCAAATGAAGGAAAAAATACTAAAAAGGACACTACGAAAACAATTTAAACCATATAGACAATAAGATCAATATAGCAGTCCTTTATAGACCCTTCATAAGTAAAGTAGCTATAAACTCATAAAGTAACCAAACGATAGTGTCATCCATATAGCAAAGTGCTTTAAAAAGGTTTCTAAAATCTGAATAGTCCTTACAGTAACTCATCCATCCCATAAATAATGTGACATCTAAGCGATCTACATGTAGGGGGATGGTAGTCATTACAGCACTTATTCTCTTGATCTTATAAGGTATTACTATCTTACATGTGGATGTGCTCCTTTATGTGTAGCTCTTCTCTCTTTCTGTATTTGGGTGGCTTTTTATACATTAATTGCACTCTGCTGTCTATTCAGCTGTGGCCACCTTTTGTGTTAAATGTCTGATATAGATGCACACCCATTGAGAATGGATCCCCGCTATGAATAGAGAGGTGACTCTGCATGCTGGCCTTCTCTATTCATTTCTACGGGAATGCCAAATATTGCTAGACAATTAGTATTGTTTTAGATCTACAGCATCTGTGCTGACCTATGTGCCTCAATGACAACAGACTATATATAAACAGGCTGTGTTTTCTGATCCTGTGGGCATATTCCATTCTAATATACGAGAAGTAGTGGACCGATGAAAGGGAGTATAAGGCTGCAAACAAGAGAATCCAGCAGCACACGGTAAGCAATAAAATGTATGCAAACAGTGAATATATACAGTGTGAACTGCATTACTTCTATATAGAATATACTTATAAAAATGAAGGTACTTAGCACATAAATTGGCCACTTCAAGAGAGCCCATCGGCCACAAAAAGGTGACCTTTCTTTGATTGGACCGTAAACCTAATATTTATGAAAGGTGCCTTTCCTGGGCATTTTTATATTCTATTTAGCAGTAATGCAGTTCAAATTTCATATATTCAATGTTTGCAAGCATCTCAGGACTTAGAGTGCTGCTGTATTCTCTCGTTTGTATATTATGCTAACTATTGGAGGTTGTGACTGCCTCCATTCCTCACTAAACATTGCTTCCATCAGCCTATGGGTGTTTTTTAGTAAGTACTGGATCCTACCTGCCCTTTAAATCTGTAGGTTTATAGCCCGGTAAATTCATGTTGGATAAATATTAGGTTTTTGGGAGCATAAGGCTGCGTTCACACACCCTTGCAACACATCTGTTACTGTTGTTTGATTTTTTTTTCCTTTTTTATTGGACAGCACTCAATCACAGCGTAAAATGGATGTATTCGCACATCCATTGAAACCATGAATCCAAAAGTGAAATCCTTGTGTCTCCGGGCATGTTGTATTCTGATCCCATGGGGATCTGTGAGAAACCGATGCAAATTGGAAACCTTCCCATTCTCTTCCATTTTGCATCAGTGTCTCAAGGATCTGAAGTAAGCACATGTCTTCAGTGAAAAATAGAGACATAAAACTGGATGACGCCTGAGGAAAAAAATAGGTCAGTTTCTCTCTTGGATAGTAAAACATGGATGTGTGAATGCACCGTAGCTGTGAAAAATATATAAACTTTTTTTTTTTTAAATCCCACTAAGTCTAGCAGCAGCAGGAGCCTCCCCCCATTGCTTTGTTCTCAATAAGAAACCAGGAATGCTTAACCACACCCCATAGATAAGCCCCACCCCTACAACTTCATGTATACATAAACATGGAAGTGATGGGGAGGAAATGAACACTTATGTTCTTGCAGGCAATTTACATGACACTTTTGTTTTAAGAGCTTTAGAAATCCCGCAGACTGACACAAGCATTGTTGATGAGTTTTTCTTGGCATTCATTTCTACGCATAAGTTTCTCTTAAAACTAAACTATCAGTTATGTTACAACTAATAAAACTAAATCTTTGCACCAAGTTCTGCTCTATAATGAACTTTGCTGGCTGTAATGCCTCTCTATTTTTTTTCTACAAATAAAGATGTATATCTTCATACCGTGTTAGCCAGTAGATAGAAAAATATTTAGAATTGAGAGTCCTCAGTGGTTGATACCTTTTAATGGCTAACTGAAAAGATGGTAACAAATTGCAAGCTTTCAAGACTACTCAGGTCTCTTCATCAGGCAAAGACTAAAACAAAAACTGAAGAATCACATATTTATACACAACAAGACACAGGAATAGTGCAATAGATAAGACAAGTGATGTAAAGCACTATCTACTGGCTAACACGGTACGAAGATACACATCTTTCCGTAAAGTAGAACTGTCATTATGGGAGAGGGATAAACAGTTGTGGCCATAAATATTGGATCAGTTCATAGATAAGGAGTGAAAGTTTTATTGTCCTCTGATTGGGGTCTGGTAATGTTTTGTGATGCTCCCACAAAGTCTTAGGAGCAAATTCCTTAATTGATGTAAAAAGACATAAATCCATGCGACACATTCATTCCTGCACTGAGAGTGTCAAAGGTCGTCATTAGTTTATATTCACAGACTCTCCTGCCTCTCTGAGATGTGAAATTACTGGTATTGAAAAGTAATTTCACATCTCAGAGAGACAGGAGAGTCTGTGAATTAAAAGGTATCAACCACTGAGGACTCTCAATTCTAAATATTTTTCTATTTTTTTTTCTAAGACTTTTTACTTTAAGATATAGTCACATGTGGTATTTTAGGATATTTCCACTGCAGATATTTCAGACATGAAATTGCTCAAATAGATAAAACAGAAAAAGCTCAGCTTTTTGTGCAAAAAAAGCACTTTGAAATAAAGCTACAAGTACAGTGTAAGGCTATAGTATTCATACCATAATGGAAAAGATATGGCCACTGTATTGTAAAATTCAGATACTGCTCTTTCTACTCCATTTTATGTTCCAGTGAGTGGGAATATATACCATACAATACACCATGATGAAAGGGTGCCCTCCCTGGTTGGTTCCATCCTGTTCCATTTGTCCTGAGAGTCAACATTTTGTACAAGACTCTAGAATAACTGCATTTTTTGCAACTGGAAGATCTCTGAAAATGTGTCCACTGGTTATAGCAAGACTTGAGAAGGAAAGAAAAAACCCTAGCACTATTATGTGGGGCCCACTTAGTCATGTTGCAATCCAGTGGTGAATTGGGGTGGCAAAGGCCCACCAGAAATATTATGGAGGCCCACTGTTCAGCTTCATGAAAATAATACATTACCCCCATTCACAAATTAATTTACCGTATATTCTATATAATAATACTATACTAGGTAGTTTGTAGAAAGAATGATGAGATGCTGCTTTTGTCTGTACATAGTGAATCAAATGTATTGGGCCAACTACTGCTCATGGTGGGGGTTAAGTGGCTGATTCCTGCACAGGGGCCCATCAGTGGATTCCCTTGTTCTCCTATGGCCAGTCCAATTCTGTTGCCATGTATTTTATGTATTCTACTTCTTATAGCCACCTACATAGGGCATCAGTTTCTCCAGTACATGTAGTGACAGTTTTCACACATACTGGAGACACTTTAATATTAATATCAGCTCACAGCTGTCTGGATTGCCTTTGCTGGTTATTAACCCCGTTTCCCCCAAGGGTGGTTTGCACGTTAATGACCAGGCCAATTTTTACAATTGTAACCACTGTCCCTTTATGAGGTAATAACTCTGGAACGCTTCCATGGATCCTGGTGATTCTGACAATGTATTCTTGTGACATATTGCACTTCATCATAGTTTTAAAATTTATTTGATATTACTTGCGTTTATTTGTGAAAAAAATGGAAATTTGGCGAAAATTTTGAAAATTTCGCAATGTTCCAAATTTGAATTTTCATGCCCTTAAATCACAGATATGTCACATAAAATACTTAATAAGTAACATTTCCCACATGTCTACTTTACATCAGCACAATTTTGGAACCAAAATTTTTTTTGTTAGTAAGTTGTAAAGGTTAAAAATTAAACAGCGATTTCTCATTTTTACACCATTTTTTTTTTTTTTAAATTTAGGGACATCACATTTGAAGTCACTTTGAGGGGTCTATATGATAGAAAATACCCAAAAGTGACACTGTTCTAAAAACTGCACATCTGAAGGTGCTCAAAACCACATTCAAGAAGTTTATTAACCCTTCAGGTGCTTCACAGGAATTTTTGGAATGTTTAAAAATAAAAATTTACATTTAACTTTTTTTTACAAAAAATTTACTTCAGATCCAATTTGTTTTATGTTACCAAGATAAAAGGAGAAATTGGACCCTAAAAGTTGTTGCACAATTTGTCCTAGTACGCTGATACTCTCTAAATGCAGGTGTACCACTGTTTGGACGCATGGCAGAGCTCGGAAGGGAAGGAGCGCCGTTTGACTTTTTCAAACTAAAATTGGCTGGAATTGAGATCGGACGCCAGGTCATGTTTGGAGAGCCCTGATGTGCCTAAACAGTGGAAACCCCCCACAAGTGACACCATTTTGGAAAGTAGACCCCTAAGGAACTTATCTAGATGGGTGGTGAGCACTTTAACCCCCAAGTGCTTCACAGAAGTTTAAAACGTAGAGCCGTAAAAATAAAAAATCATATTTTTTTCACACAAAAAATTTTTGCCCCCAATTTTTTATTTTCCCAATGGTAACAGGAGCAATTGGACCCTAAAAGTTGTTGTACAATTTGTCCTGAGCATGCTGATACCCCATATGTGGGGGTAAACCACTGTTTAGGCGCATGGCAAAGCTTGGAATGGAAGGAGCGCCGTTTGACTTTTTCAATGCAGAATTGGCTGGAATTGAGATCAGATGCCATGTCACGTTTGGAGAGCCCCTGATGTGCCTAAACAGTGGAAACCCCCCAATTCTAACTCCAACCGTAACCCCAACACACTCCTAACCCTAATCCCAACCCTAACCAAAACCTAACCCTAACACACTCCTAACCCTTATCCCAACCGATACAGTAATCCAAACCCTAACCCTAACTTTAGCCCCAACCCTAACTTTAGCCCAACTCTAACCCAAATGGGAAAATGGAAATAAATACATTTTTTTGTATTTTATTATTTTTCCCTAACTAACGGGTGATAAAGGGGGGGGGTTTGATCTAGTTTTTTTTTTGATCACTGTTTACCATGTTTATTTATAACCGTCTTTTTGATCGCGTTATTCCACTTTTTATTCTGCGATATGATGATAAAGAATTGTTTTTTGCCTTGTTTTTTTATGGTGTTCAATAAAGGAGTTAACCAGTGGGACAGTTTTACAGGTCAGGTAATCATCGACGCGGTGACACCAAATATGTGTACTTTTATTGTTTAGATTTTTTTTTTCATTCAAGTATTTAGTGATAGAATAAATATTGATTTTTTTTTTTTTCTTTTTTTTTTTTTTAAATATTTTTACAATTATTTAAAAAAAATTTTTTTATTTCATTCTAAGTTTTATACTTTGTCCCACTATGGGACAATCTTTTTCTGCAGGCTGATCGCTTCTATAGCATGCAGATGAAGCAGCATCTGCATGCTATAGAAACTGTCAGCGCTGCATGTTGTGCATACTGACCTGAGAGACTTCCTGACATGCACTGCGCATGACAGGAAGTTTCTCAGCTCTGGAGACCCGGATGTCATCATGACAACATTAGTTCTCCATGGCAGCGATCGGGACCCCGTGTCATGCCGCATGGTCTCCGATCCAAAGGCAGAGGGGCTGTCTGCCCTCTTCCTGCTCCCGGAATGCTGCGATCTTGTTTGATCGCAGTGTTCTGGTGGTTAAATGGCCGGGAGCGGTCTGTGATCACTCCTGGCACTTAGTGCCGGGTGTCAGCTGTGAGAATCAGCTGACACCCGGCCGCGATCGGCCTCGCTCCCCCCGTGAGCATGGCCAACTGCCGATGACGTACCATTCCATCCATGGGAATTAAGTCACATGGACGGAATAGTACGTCTAATGTCAGAAAGGGGTTAAAAATGGGGATACCCTAAAAAAAAAAATGCCCCCCCCTATTTTTAATAACCTGCAAAGGCAAAGCAGACAGCTGTGGGCTGATATTTAGTAATGGAGAGATGTCTGTCAAACACCCCCATTACTAACCACTTAGTCAAAAGAAATAAACATACACACACAAAAGTCCTTTACTTGTAAAAATCACTCCCTGATCATTTCCTTCTTTCACCCATTTATTAAAAAAATCCCGATCTGGTCCACTTTAGTCCACATGGAGGTCCCACAATGATGCCCATCTTCTTCATCCAGCGTATGGAGCTCTGTTCAGAGAATGAAGCTCCATAGAGTTGAGCAACAACCAATGCCGGTTCTCATGCTGCGCTCCGAGAACCCAGCTGCTGTGACGATCAGTGTCACCAGTAAGGATACCACAGTTGACAGCCACCAGATTATACAGAGGGCAGCGCAAGAGTTGGAATGATGAGCACTAATGTTACCACTCATCATTCCAGCTCTCGCTGCGCAGCGTGAGAAACGGAGGCTATGAACTGCGGTAACCTTACTGATGTTTTGAAGCCCTTTCAAAGACAGGTCTAGCCATACCTATACATGGCCGGTCTATTCCTGCATTACTAAGAATTTAGTGTTTGAATTAATATGCAAATGAATACAGTAGATCTGAAGCTTTTGTCACCTTTGCTCTGTTCCTTGCCCAAAGCCACCTCCTCCCGCTTGACTGACAGTCTCTATGCTGTGTGATTTCAGGCAATGGAGCAAAGTAGCTGGAGGTTGCGCTGAGCAGTGAATAGAGCTGGAGTGACAGAGGCTTCTTATATCTACCGTAGCTATTTGCATATCAATTCAAACCTTGATTTTTCATTATCGGAAGAACAGACTAAGGGCCCCGTCACACATAGCGACACACCAGCGATCCCGACAACGATATGAACTTGTCAGGATCGCTGGTGTGTCGCTACATGATCGCTGGTGAGCTGCCAAACAGGCAGCTCTCAGCAGCGATCAGGACAGCGATATGCGGTAACAACTGCGCATCGCTTAGTTACCGCATGTACTTTAGATACCACGAGCTGGTAACCAAGGTACACATCGGGTTTCTAGGCGCCGAGCTATGTGAGACGGGGGCTTAAGTAAATGTATGGCTAGACCTGTCTTTGAAAAAGCTACTTGCACATACAAATAGCAGTGGCTGCTCCTTCCGACTTCTCTTGATAGCTGTCTTGTGATTAAAAAGGACCTTTCACCAAATACTTCGATTACTAATGTCTCCGCATGGGAGAGGCAAAATTTAAAAAAAAAAAAAAAAAAAAAAGTATTCTGCTCAGCAACCCCTGTTACATCGTGCGTCCAGTTCAACATGAAAAATTTTATGAAAGATCCTCTTTATGGGAGAACCAGGTAAGACTGGGTTTTATTAGTCCCCCACTCTTGTGATCGGTGGGGGGTCCCGGCATTGGTAATCATACTGATCTAACATTTATCACTTTGCCAGTCAATTGGTGATAATTTATGAAGACTGGAATATCCTTTCATGCATTTGATAGCTTTCCATTGTTTAGCAGAATCGATCTAGTCTACTATTTATACCGCTCATACTTTGCAGTATAATCACATCTCTTAAGCCCATGTCACACACAGCGATCTCGCTAGCGAGATCGCTGCTGAGTCACTAGTTTTGTGATGCAGCAGCGATCTCCCCAGCGATATCGCTGTGTGTGACATTCAGCGACGATCAGCCCCCCTGCCGGGTATCGCTTATCGTCGCTGAATGTCCTGGACATTTTTTTGATCGTTGGTTCTCCTGCTGGCCAGCACGCATCGCTGCGTGTGGCAGGCAGGAGACCAGTGATCAGCTGGTAACCAAGGTACACATCGGGTTTCCAGGTGCCGCGCAGCGCCTGGAAACCAGATGTGTACCTTGGTTTCCAGCTCCCTGCATCAGCGGGCTGGTATCCAACATACACTGCGGGTAACTAAGCGACGTTACCCGCAGTGTCGCTGTCCTGATCGCTGCCTGAGCTGCCTGTTTGGCAGCTCAGCAGCGATCATGTAGCGACACACCAGCGATCCTGACAAGTTCATATCGTTGTCGGGATCGCTGGTGTGTCGCTATGTGTGACAGGGCCCTTACTCTCACATACTACTGTCATAAACTAAGCCTTTACATGTGTGTGGCCCAGCTATGTCAGGCACACATAATCCAGGAAAATGCACAGGAAGGTAACCGCAAAAGCTTGATATCCATTCACGTCACTCACACTTTCAGACACACCCATTAGGGGTATAAGAGGTAGTGACACGTAGCAATAGTCAGTCTGTTTCCTGTCTTCGGACAGATCAGTTCGGTGTCAGTCCAGTCTGGACTTGGAGGATACTGAGAGCTGTCCAGTGAGCTCTGGAGAAAGCTGACATTTCCATCAAAGCTACAAGTGCTTATGTTAAGAGCGAGAGCAGGGCGAAGGGCACAGTGGAGAAGATAGATGCTAGTGCACCAGGTACCGGATTACCTGCACTAATTCACCGGACACCGGGGTCCGAAGCGTTGCTAGCGCTTCACGCCTAGTAACAAGATAACCGGAGGCTTTCTGGACCACAGGTCGCAGAAGGTAGCCCTAAGCGTTGATACGTAAACGGAGTCAGGGAGAACAAGGACCTTGAGTGGGACGCTACAAAAGTAGGGACTTAGTTCTCTCAACATCTGATAATCAGAGACATAGAAGGCTCCACCACAATGTCGGCCGGGCGATGCAGCTATTGAGAAAGCTGGAGATTGCAGAGTTAACTTCGCTTCATGCAAGTTTGGACTCAGATACATATGAAGTAAAGGAGGCCTCTAACCTGCTCAGCGGTTTCCCGAATGTGCATTCTCCACCCCGACCAGCTTCCCGGGACCTGCCTGAAACACCTACAAGTAAAGGTATGAAAAGAAGCTGCATTGTGTGTGACTGAATTATTACCTACACCCTGCATCATCATAGACTTCCAGGGACCCGTCTCACCTGTGGGAGACTTACCACCCAGCTGCCCCCATAACATCCCCTGCGAAGATCCTTATAGCAGCGCTGGTCCAATTGATCAGATACCACAGGTGGCGTCACGAACTACCTATCCTTATAATCCCCTGTAAATATCCCCCATTGTATGAGCGCCCAGGGCCACGGACCGAGTCCTTCTGCCAGTGACAAACCCCATAGACTTTCATGGGCTCGGTGCCGAGTACCCCATAGCCCTGGTACCCACACCACTTGGTGTGTGCGACTCACATGCACTTTAGTATTTCTCCAATAGCCTAAGGGTTTTTAGAGATTTTTTTTTTTAAAGACTTAAAGTATTTTATGTGGCCTCTACCTCACTTATTTACTTCTGAATGTCTTGATGCTTGCTCTGTAGTTATCATCCAGTCTGTGTACTGAGCTATGACATGCTCTATAATAGCAGGAAGCCTTTATCTATATTTTAGACCTAAATGTGTATGAAGTATTTTAATATTTGCTTGTTTATCTGAATAGCATTTTATTTTTTACATCCAGTTTTCTGTTTTCAGGACATCTTCAGTGTTTATTACATTATAATGACAGGTAATATGTTGGTTTGGTATTTGGCCAATGACCGACTTGTCCAATGGCTTGTCATAAATTCTGCTAGAGATCTCAGATCACAAAGCTGGCCATAAGTCTTCAGTAGCTTTTGGCCTGAAGTTTCTTTGGCTTAGTCCCTACACCATTATTCCCATTAATATACAGGCTTGACCAGATCAAGGTGTACATTACATTATATACATTAGTGGGACATCTGGTTGTTTTTCTTTCTAAGTCCTGTGCTTAAGGGATAAATGCTCATGGGAGCACCCCTTTAAGTTTTTAAAATCTGACTATTTCTATAAATTGCCTGTAGTTTAGACCTGATAGTCACACGTTAGTGCTCATTCGCTTGTTTGTGTTTGGGATCCATGTGACAAGGAAACTGAATATACTCAAATAAATCTTGTGATCATTCTGTATCCATACTCTTCTTATATGAACAAACCACCAGCTAGTGTATGTTATCATTGCACTCAAATGGGATTATTTATGGTCCGTTCTGGCTGTGCTTGTAGAAGATTTGCATTCCATGTGACACACAAATAACACGCCTATGGAGAAAACACAAAGTATGAAAGTTGCGTATTTGTCATATTTGCAAAACATATTTTTGTGCGTAGAATAGATAACCACAAAGGCTGGGCAGCTGCTGCACGTATTGCATACAACAAACAGAAATGAGAAAACTGATGAATTTTCAATTCCTGTATAGGTGTGCAGTGTACACACATGGGTAAAATCGTGTGGACCCTTATGTTAAAGTAAGAAAACCCCTCAATGGTCACTAGAATAACTTGAAACTGTCAAATGTAATTTTCAGTTCAAATTTACTGAAAATCAGCTTATGAAAATCAGACATTGCTTTTCAAATTTGATTAAGAAAACAAACTAATGAAACTGGCCTGGAGAAAAAAAATAATGGTACTCTTAATATTTTGTGGCATAACCATTTGAAACAATTACCGCACACAAACTATTTTGACCCACTCCTCGTGAGTCAACTGCTCCAGCTGTCTCAGGTGTGAGGTTGCCTTCTCCAGACGGCATGTTTCAGCTCCTCCCACTGATGTTCAATTGGATTTAGATCAGGCCTCACACAAGGCCACTTCAGAATATTCCAATGCTTTGTTCTTAGCAATTCTTGTTTTCTTTTAGCTGTTTTTTGGGTCGTTCTCTTTTTGGAAGACCCATAATCTTTGACTCCGATCAAGCGTTTTGACATTGGGCAGCACACTTAGCTCCACAATACCTTGATAGTCTTGAGAATTCCTTGTACCCTGCACATATTCAAAACACCCTATGCCAGATGCAGAAAAGCAGCACCAAAAATAACCAAGCCTCCTCCGTATTTCATACTGGGTAAATGTTCTTTACGTTATGTGACTTGCCAAAAAGCTCCAGTTTTGCCTGATCTGTGTTAAGGATATTCTCCCAGAATCTGTGTGTCAATAATCATTTTAACAAATTCCAGTGTAGCTTTATGATTTTGTTTTTTAACAGTGGTTTCCTCTTTGGTGGGCTTCCATGAAGTCCGCTTTGGCTAAGGCAGTGACTAATGGTCTGATCTGACACTGATGTATCTTGATATCAGAGTTTACCTCTAATCTCTTTGGAAGTAGTTCTGGGCTTTTTGGTTACCTTTGGTGCTATCCATCTCTTTAATTTGTCATCAATTTTCCTCTTGTGGTCACGTTCACGGAGGTTGGCTACAGTCCTATAGACCTTAAAATTATGAATAATATGTGCAACTGTAGTAACTGAAACATCAAGCTATTTGGAAATTGTCTGATAGCCTTTACCTTTAACATTAGTGTATAATTTCCTTTCCAGTCTCTTGAGACGTCTCTCTCCTTAGCTTTCTTTGGTCCATGTTCAGTGTGGTACACTCAATGATACCAAACAGCACAATGACTACTTTTCACCCTTTAAATAGGCAGATTGATTATAAGTTTGAATACACGTGAGATGTTAATTACAGGACACACCTTAGTGGCTTATTACTATATTCTATTTATTTTAAATTATTTGTGTCTAGACCATTTTTATTAGTTTATTTTTATATTATTTTTCTGTTAAACCACAATTCAAAATCAATGTCTGATTTTTTTTTTAGGTGGTTTTTATTAAATTTAAATTAAAAGTTACCTTTATCAATTTCAAGTCATTTCCTTAACCATTGTTGCTTTTTCTTATTTTATAAGAATTTTTATTTCTACTGCTCAAACATATACCAGAGTACTTTATGATTCAGAGGAGTACAAAGAGTTTTGTCTATGTATAAAGTTTCCAAGAGAGGTAATCATGACCGAGCAGATATCTGGTTACGCTCTGGCACTTTACAGAAAAACAGTGTCCCAGTATGCTGTCAGGTGTGGGGTGCATCACACTCAATTGTAAGTCCATTGACTACGTCGGCCTCAGAAATGTCCTTTCCACTTCAGCAGGGCACCCGGGACCAGCCGCCTGCTCTTCACATGTCTCTGCATCCACCCATCTCTGTATGTCAGAAGACCAGGCACTCTCCCTAGTACCTGGACTGAACCCTAGGCTCTAGACGTTCCAGGAATGTCCGCAGCGGATATCCCACTGCCTTGAACGATTGATACATACTGACCCTAGCAGCCCACTGTACTTGAATTTGACCTTGTTACTGCACTTGCCTATCTCTGACACTACCAGGAAGTGCAACCTTTTTACTAACACTAGCTCCAACCCACTGGGCTAGTTCAATCCATTAACTTTATCCTATCCTATAGACAAAACTTTTTGTCCTTATATATTGCTAGGCCACTTAGAATCATAGAATGGTAGAGTTGGAAGGGACCTCCTGGGCCTTCTGGTCCAACCCCCTGCTCAAAGCAGGATTCTCTAAATCATCCCAGACAGATGTCTATCCAGCCTCTGTTTGAAGACTTCCATTGAAGGAGAACTCACCACCTCTTGTGGCAGCCTGTTCCACTCATTGATCACCCTAACTGTCAAAAAGTTTTTTCTAATATCTAATCTGTGTCTCCTCCCATTCAGTTTCATCCCATTGCTTCTAGTCTTTCCTTGTGCAAATGAGAATAAAGATGATCCTTCTACAATGTGACAGCCCTTGAGATATTTGTAGACAGCTATTAAGTCTCCTCTCAGTCTTCTTTTTTGCAAGCTAAACATTCCCAAATCCTGCAACCGTTCCTCATAGGACATGGTTTGCAGACCGGTCACCATTCTGGTGGCTCTTCTCTGAACTTGCTCCAGTTTGTTGATGTCTTTTTTAAAATGTGGTGCCCAAAACTGGACACAGTATTCCAGATGAGGTCTGACCAAAGAGGAGTAGAGGGCAATAATGACCTCACGTGATCTAGACTGTATGCTTCTGTTGATACATCCTAGAATTGCATTTGCCTTTTTTGCTGCTGCATCACACTGTTGACTCATGTTAAGTCTGTGATCAATTAGTATACCCAAGTCTTTTTCACATGTGCTGTTACTTAGCCCTATTCCTCCCATTTTGTATATGCTTTTTTTCATTTTTATTGCCCAGATGTAGTACTTTGCATTTTTCCCTGTTAAAATCCATTCTGTTAGTTGCTGCCCACTGCTCCAGTTTATGTATATCTTTTTGAATCCTCTCTTTCTCTTCTCTAGTATTAGCTACCCCTCCTAGCTTTGTGTCATCAGCAAATTTGATCAGTTTACCCTCAATTCCTTCATCTAAATCATTGATAAAGATGTTGAACAATACAGGGCCCAAAACAGAGCCTTGTGGTACCCCACTTGAGACATTCTTCCAACTGGATGTGCAGCCATTTACAACCACTCTTTGGGTCCGATCACTAAGCCAGTTATGAATCCACCTAACAGTTGCCTTGTCCATTCCATACTTAGTCATTTTTTCAATAAGGATTGTGTGAGATACTTTGTCAAATGCTTTGCTGAAGTCAAGATATACTATATCTACAGCATTTCCCTGATCCACCCAGTCAGTGATTCTGTCATAGAAGGAAATTAAGTTAGTCTGACATGACTTATTAGTTACAAACCCATGCTGATTCTGTTTAATCACTTCATTCTTATCCAGGTACTTACATACATGTTCTTTAATAATTTGTTCAAAGATCTTTCCTGGTATAGAAGTCAGACTCACCGGCCTGTAGTTCCCTGGGTCCACCTTCTCCCCTTTTTGAAGATAGGAACAACATTTGCTCTTCTCCAGTCTTCTGGGACTTCTCCTGTTCTCCAAGAATTTTCAAAGATTATGGACAGTGGTTCAAGAATTTCTTCTGCTATCTCCTTCAGTACCCTGTGGTGTAATTCATCTGGACCTGGAGACTTGAATTCATTTATGTTAGCTAAGTGTTTCCTCACTGTCTTTCTGTTTATAGATATCCTGGATTTTTCTATTCCTTTAATAGGACAGTGAAGATCAGTGTCCTATTAAAGGAATAGAAGAATCCAGGATATCTATAAACTTAACTACATGAACCATACTTATGCTATCCCAAGTCTAATCCTGTGCTTGCCCTGCACTATGCTGTACTCTCACCTTGAGAAAACAATGATATAGCAAGCAAAACGCGCACTGCGTATTTCTCTGCACATTGTCTGGGATCATTCAGCATAATGGGTAAAAGTTAGGATTAATCCGCTTCTGGGCCAGTTTTGGAATGATGGTGCGAAGGTTTTTTTTCTGAGGAAGTCTATTTACTACGGATACATTTATAGATACTTTTTTCTGACTTCCTCCCATTCATTCACCTACCTCAGAACCCATCTGTTTAAACTGATTCCTATTCTTTGTTACCACTTTTTTTTCCATTTTATAACCCATGTGTGGTCTTTTAATTAATATTTTTGTCTAAATTAAAAGTATATTTTAGCATCAAACACTGGAATTTATTATATATGTTTAGAACTGTAAATATCCAATGTTCCAGTGATAAGAAATCTAACATAAAAGCCATATGCAAATCAGGATAAAAGTCCACTAGTGTGTGTCTATGGACTTTAAACTGCTTTTTCCAAATGAATTGGCATGGCCTCAGTTTGCTTACAGCCTGATTTGCATGTGGCTTGTTTGCTAGATTTCTCATGACTGTCACCTTTTTTTGTAGAGATGTGATGTATCATTTTGTGTTTGGGACAAGCACCTATACCACTACTTCTATATACAAAATGTGCTGACAAGTTCCCTTTCAGAATCGTGAATTTGACTCTGGACTATGGCATGGATTGTAACTTAGAAACCACAAACATGAGGATAAGAAATGTTTTCACAAAGTTACTAAAAAGTATTCAGCTGGTTAAAAGTAAACCTAGAAAACTGAATGTGAATTCAGCATGTTCAAGTTCAACATGTGGATTTGGTAGGGTTTTAATCCTTTCTTGACACTATGCCTATATAATTACAGAAAAAAGCAGTCTTGATAATAAAAGTAGCCAAGGATAAAAACAAAATAAGCAAATATCCTGTGGTAAGAAAATAGTAAGAGTACATGTAAATAACAAAAGCTACTTAGTTGACATTATTTTCATCAAAAAATCGTAAAAGCCATCCAGGATGGTCCTATATCTAGCGTTAAACCTCTTTCTGTCAGCAGGCCTCAATAGATGGGGCAAAGCAAGACCCAGATCTGACACCTGTCCGTGGAAAGCTAGACAGACTAAATGCACAGCCACAAAAAGCTACTTACCGTATTTTGCAGATTGTAAGACGCACTGGACAATATAACGCACCCCAAATTTTGGGAAAGAAAATAGGAAAACATTATTTTTTAATAAAATGGTGGTTCATCTTATAATCCGCTTTTATAGTAGCTTAACTGGGGGGACGGTGGCGCTGAACTGGGGTCCTAGGTGGAAGGGTTGCTGCTGCAGGAAGCTGTCGGTGGAGGCAGGAGATTCTGTGGGCCCCAGGCTTGGAGGTGGTGTCCAGCAGAGGTAGGAGTGTGGCGATGCTGTGGGTTTCAGGCTGGTAGGAGGAGGTAATGGGCTGATCAGGGGCCCCGCAGACGTTTTGTGAAAACCCAGAGCACCTGCACTTGCAATGGTTTTCAATGCGGTGAACCTCGGGAAAATGGCCTACGTAGGCAGCGCGTGCGCAATTGCGATCTTGGGATATTTAAGTCAATAGGGTCTATCCGGTTGGTTTTTATTGGTTGGAATAACCCAGGCACTGTGTCCCCCATTGTTGTCCTGAGGGGTTAGGAGACTGCCGACCTTTCTTGGCCGCAAGTGTGGCCACCTTCAGAGGAATGACAGAAATATCTAAGCGAGTGTAATCGGCAAATTCTGTATCTCCTAAAGCATTGTTATTGATGTGATGGGGCTCTATCTTCTGTTGGCATACCCTTTTTGCTTATTTGACTGGAGGAGGGCATTCATTATAGCTTTCATTTTCCTACAGTCTCATAATCCCGTCTGCCGGCAGGATGTTCCATGATCCAGACAGGATAATCCCTTTTTGGAAGTTATAAGTTTGTTGTTTTCTTTGGAGATCCTAATGTCAAGAACTGTGATTAACGCTTGAGCTAATTTATATGACCAATATACTGTCTATGTATATATTTTCTTGATTATTGTTGGCATAAAAAGTAATTTTAGTAGCGATCTGTATCTCTATATTAGTAAATTATTTTCTTTAATAACTTGTATCCCTTTATTGCTGAGATTCATTATATGGACAGTATACTGAATGTTCTTCCAACCATTATGAAGTTTTTAGCTCTTATTTTTTTATAGCTTTGTTCAGGAATTTTTACTATGCTTATACAGCACGCACTTCTGGTTCCTGAGTCCCTATGGTCGTAGTGACTCCTAATAAAGCCAGTGTTTTTCCAGCATGAAGCAGGGACGTCTCTGAATGTCACAGTCAGATATTTGTCCTTGCATCAGCCCTGCAATGAATATTGTGTGGTTTAAATCATTAGATCATACTCCAGTAACATTTTACAAAGGCCTATGAGGCATTGCTAAGCTAAATAGATGCTGACATGTAAAAGTTAAGGAAGCACCATAGATTGTGGTTAGAGTAAATCATTTATTACTGATGCTGTAGTTAGTATCTATTGGAAGAGAAGATGATCCAGCTTCCAAAATTGCAAAATTTTATTGGATTAAAAAAGAGATTCCATCATGAGTGTAGACTGAGCTACGCGATTCGAAAATCTATTGCGTTCTTTAACAAAGCTGTTCGTGTGCCGGATACAGAGTAATTTAAATGGCCATCAACTAATCACAACACGTGACGAAGTGTCAGGATTGGATGAAAACACATAATACTGTGTATGAGAGATGCACATAAACGAATATCAATAAAAACATAACAAAAGTATGACCAAAAATAAATACATGTGAATCAGGCAAAACCTTGTACAGCAATAATGGAACATTAGTTCCCATTTCAGATCTAAACCATTGGGACAAGTGTCAAGGTTAAACATCCAAAATGCTTCCTGCATATGCCGCATCTGTAGAAACCTTTGCAGTTCTACCACATGTGACGTTGCTCCGTTTTATTGGGAAAATTGGGAGATAAAATGTTCCCCTGAGTTCTAGCCCTGTTAGCTGCTACTTGGACACCAGGATCTAGGATTTTGAACATGATAATATAATCTTGCAATAGAGGTAGGTATTTCATGACTAATATTTTTTATTTCATAAAATTGTGGACTGTACTGTAGAGCTAATACTACTTGTATTGGTGGTGTGTTACAACTGTTCTTTGGTTTTGCGTTTTTGTTTGTACCTATTAAGTCTGTTCTTTTTTTGGTACCTACATTTTTAGAGGCCCTATCGAAGGTCCAAGTAGGATATCCTCTGCTTGACAATCTGTTTTTGGATTCATTAATTTCTTTGATACCCTTTTATGTTACTACAGTTACGTTTTATACGTGAAAATCCTCCTACCGGGATTGCCGTAATCGTGTGTCGTGGATGACCACTATTGCCATGAAGAATGGCATTGGCATTCTTGTACAATATTTTGCCTGATTCACATGTATTTATTTTTATACATACTTTTGTTATGTTTGTATTGATATTTGTTTATGTGCGTCTCTCATACACATGTGTGTTTTTATCCAATCCTGACACTTCATCATGTGACTGACTGTATGTGTTGTAATTGGTTGATGGCCATTTAAATTACTCTGTATCCGGCACATGTACAGCTTTGTTAAAGAACGCAATGGACATTCGAAACGTGTAGCTCAGTCTACACTCATGATGGAATCTCTTTTTTTAATCCAATAAAATTTAGCAATTTTGGAAGCTGGATTATCTTCTCTTATCTTCGTCTCACAAGTGGCCCC
Organism: Oophaga sylvatica; assembly: GCA_033576555.1. Taxonomy (NCBI): domain Eukaryota; kingdom Metazoa; phylum Chordata; class Amphibia; order Anura; family Dendrobatidae; genus Oophaga; species Oophaga sylvatica. The sequence continues at coordinate 334,193,721 of JARQOD010000005.1, forward strand.
TTGCAGTGTTTCCTAGGACTCCGAGCTGGGGTGAGCTGGTTCATTCTTTTTATTTTCAGTTACTATGTATTCATTGTATAAATTAAAGGAAATATTTCATCAGAAAATTACCTACTGTAAAAATCAGGCTGTTCTTCTAAGCAAAAAAATCCATAAATTATGTAATATATATATTAGGACAGCCAGGTAGGCTACGGTTAAATACTAGCACTACAGGTCCTTGTTAGGGGTGCTTGGATAGCCATGACTGGAACCAGGCAATGTGTTCACTGGGGGGGAGCTAAGCAGAGTGGGTTGTGTTGGAGCTGTGAAGAGGCGAGCCAGAATCTCTAAGGCCATGTTCACACTATCAGTATTTGATATTTTACCTCAGTATTTGTAAGCCAAAACCAGAAGTGGCATAATCAGAGGAAAAGTATAATGGAAATACGTCACCACTTCTGCATTTTTCACCCATTTCTGATTTTGGCTTACAGAAACTGAGGTAATATACTGACCAAATACTGAGGTAAAAATACCAAATACTTGCCAAATACTGAATGTGTGAATGTGGCCTAAGTGGAGGTTACAGTGATGTAGCGACCAGGGGGGCAGAGGGTGCACTTTTAGAGGCCCACCCAGAGCTATTCTACTTTTAACTATATCAGCGTACACAGCACTGCCGCTCTGCTGCTATGGGGCTCGTGAGCCAGCAACTTCAACTGTATCACCATCTGCTGATACAGTTGAAAGCAATGATGGAGGAGGGAGCTTCAGCTGACGCTTCCTCCCTCATCATTATTCCTCGGCGTATGATGTCTCCGTGTAGTGACATCAGTACATGACATCCTCTACACTGAGATGTGCAAAGCTTCAGAAGACATGCTGCAGAAACTAGAGGAACAAGGAGGAGAGTTGAGTATTGTATTTTATTGTTTGTTTGTTTAGAACATTGTGGTGGACATAAAACTGTATTGGGGACTATGGAGTGCATTATACTGTATGGATAACTATGGGGTGTATTATGCTGTATGGACACATTTCCTTTGTATTTTAGGCAAAATATATATGTGTGTATATATATGCATGTGTGTATATATATATATATATATATATATATATATATATATATATATATATATAATGTGTATTTTCATCTTTTCCATTTTAAAAATTACAAAAAGGAAAATGGGCCAGTGCAAAAGTTTGGGCACCATGAATGGTTAGTACCTAGTAGCACCCCTTTTTGAAAGCATCTTGTAAACGTTTTTTTTGTAGCCAGACCAGAGTCTTTCAATTCTTGTAGGGATCTTCATCCATTCTTCCGGTAAAATCTTCCAGTTAAATGAGATTCCTGGGTCGTCTTGCATGCACTGCTGTTTTGAGGTCTAGCCACAGATTTTCAATGATGTTCAGATCAAGGAACTGTGATGCCCATTGTAAAACCTTCAGCTTGTGCCTCTTAAAGTAGTCTATTGTGGATTTTGACGTGTGTTTAGGATCATTATCTATTTGTAGAAGCCATCCTCTTTTCAAATGGTAGCTTTTTTTACAGATAGCATTATGTTTGGTTCAAGAATTTGTTGAAATTTCATTGGATCAATTCTTCCCTCAAACCATGACATGTTCCCCGTGCCATTGGCTGCAATGCAATCCCAAAGCATGATTGATCCACCCCCATGCTTACTGTTTGGCGAGATGTCCTTTTCCTGAAATTCTGTGACCTTTTTTTCTCCACACATACCTTTTGATCATTGTGGCCAAAGAGTTCTATTTTACCTTCATTGATCTACAGGACTTGTTTCCAACATGAATCAGGCTTTTTTTAGATGTTCTTTTGCATACTTCTGGCACTGAATTTTATGGTGACGATGCTGGACAGTTTTTTTTTTTCTGATGACTCTTCCATGAAGGCCACATTTGTGCAGGTGTTTCTGAATAGTAGAACAATGTACCATAACTCCAGAGTATGCTAAATCTTTGTCATAAAAAACTTCTCCTGCATCCTCACCATAAAATTCATTGTTTTCACTTCTTTTGTCTTGGATGCATGATTTGGAATTCTAATGTGAGCACCACCTATAAATGTGATATACGGCATATTGCTCTGAAAGAGAGTGTTTTTAAGGTTACTTATACCGCCACATGCCTGTACTGATGCCTGATCAGCTTGTCTGGATGTTTTAAATCTTTCTGAAGGTCTTTTTCAGTCAAGCATGGGTTCTGATTTGCCTCTCTAGCAATCCCACGAGCAGCTTTTACTGAAATTTTGCTTGGTCTTCCAGACCTTATCTTGACCTCCAGGGTTCCTATTAACTGCTATTTCTTAATTACATTTCAAACTGAGGTAAGGGGAACTTGAAAACGCTTTGCTATCTTCTTATAGCCTTCTCCTGCTTTGTGGGCCTCCACCATTTTCATTTTCAGTGTGCTAGCCAGCTGCTTAGAAGAACCCATGGCTGCTGTTTTATGTCAAAAGGTTAGAGGAGGCTGGGTTTTTATAAAGCTGGGAAATTTGCATCACCTGGCCTTTCCTAACAATGATAGTGAACAAACCATAGCCCTAACAGCCTAATTAAGGTCTGACATCATGGTCAAAGTTATCTGAGCACGCAAATCTCCATGGGTGCCCAAAGTTTTACATATGCCCATGTTTCCTCTTTGTAATTTTTAAAATATAAAAAATGACTATATATATTTGATAAATTTGTTACTTTTTAATACTGTCTACACTTAAGCTGCATTTACACTGAAAGATTATTGTTAATGAGCATTCTTAACGCTTGTTTCGTAATATTTCTGTGCAAAAAGGCAGCCTATGGGCACATTGTTTACAGTCTGCTTGTGTAAACAGGCTACTAAACAATCATTGATCGGCAAATGTTTACTGTTCTGTAGTCATTTTGTGCCGCTGGTTAGTCCATGTAAATGGTACTTTTAGTTTACACTAACTTATATGGGGTAATGCTCCATACAGAAAACTGGTCCTCACATAATGCACCAGTCAGGCTGTGCCCCCCATATAATGCCCCATACAGGATGTCCTACCTATACAATGCCCCATGCAGGATGTCTCTTCCCCCCCATAAAACGCCCCACGCCTCCTCCATACATTAAAAAAAGCAAATAAATACTCGCCTCACTGCTCACCTGCTGCTACCGCTGCCGCTGCTTTGCTCCGGACTCCAGCGTCGCCGCCCGGTGTCTTCCCGCTCTGCACTGTGACTGCTCAGCAGAGGGCGCCCTCTGACCTGAGACGTCACAGTCAGGAGACGCGGAAAACACAGGACCTGCAGCGGAGGCACGGGGAGAGGTAAGTATTGTGCCGGGGCCCTGAGCAAGCGTGGCGGCGCTGGCACCGCTCTCCTCTGCTGACTGGTGCCATAGATTGCCGGGGTGCCCGATGGCGAGTGGGCCCCGGCTCTTGCCTGGGTACGCCGGGTTCTGACGCCGGCCCTGACGCTAAGAATTACTGTATTGATAAATCTGCCCCACTATCTCCAAATGATTTTAACAGCAGCTCAGGCAAGGGGTGCATTTATTAGTTGATGTACAGAAAAGAAAATAACTGCTGGAATATGAAGACAGATTAGAAAAAAAATATCTCCTTTTATGTTCCCAAATGACTCTCCACAATTCCTTTCAATATCTTGTCAAGGATATCAAATAATGTTTTTGCTTTTTCCTCAGTCACCGAAGCGTGATTAAAGCTTTTACATTATATGAACTTGTAAAGTATTTTTTTCCAGAAAATCATTTTCATAATTGGTTTCCTTTTATTTATTTTGAGAACTATATAGAGCTGTTAATCTGAACTACTTATTTCCTTAATATAATGTCAAAAAGCCTAATTCCTCTTACTTTACTTATACAGGTGGAAAATGGGCAGGGGCTGGCTGGCAAATTTGAGCCTGGGGGGCAAGCACAATGCCCTGGCCCATGAATGTTGTGTCCCATCCTTAAACCAACCATACACATTAGAGGTATGCGATGTTTCGGCCATTTGGTCACAGTCAGCCATCTCTGCCAACTCTCTCATACACAGGCAGGCTCGTTTGGCAGAGTGATTGTGTGTTCTCTATGATAAAGTAAGCAGCTGACACATAAGCTGGCGGCTTATCTCGGAGAAGAATGAGATCGAAAAGCCAAAATCGGGCATATCCGATCGACATCCATTTACCCCTCCCCCTATAGTCGCACACCAAGTCCCTCCTCTTTTAGTATAATCACACAGAGCCCCCCCTGTAGTATAATCATACAGCCCTCCCGGAGTGTAATCACACATAGCCCCCCTCCCGCAGTGTAATCATCATAGAGAAAAATAAAAAATCCATAAGACATCTCCAGAGAGGGGACATATCACTCTCACATTGAACATATGGAACTAATTATAACTAGAGAAGAGAGAGAGAGATGACACTTCCATCTCAATTAAAGTAGGGTCCCCCTGCAGTGACCAGGTAATTACAACAGGGAGATTTGCAGGGAAAAACACGCCAAGTCTGAGATTCATTTATGCATGAGTATCGGTGAGTGCGTTTCCAAACTAAAGAGCATCCTCTGATCAAAGAATCTTTCTAGACCTTTTGGAGCCAGTGGTCAGTGATGAATATTGGGGTCTGCATCGATCCTATATTTATTGGAGATATATTTTGCTGTTGTAGTGAAGGGATATGCATAACGCTAAAATTGTGATAAGAATTATTATAAGTGTCTGCCGCCTGGGACCTTAATGGGTAAAAGATATCCTGTAAGTTGAGGATCTCATAATATTCTGAAAGACCCAGCACATCCCACATCCAGCCCACATATGAGCTCCCCAAGGGGAGGTATGTGGGCACAACTTTGATCTAATAAAAAACAGAAATTGGGTTTAGTCATTTGTCAGTCCTGGAAGGTACAGTTTGCTGTAGTTCTTTCTATTTCCTAAGGAGTACCTCTCTCCATTAGGCTCTGAGCCATTTCCATGACATTAGGTTTAGTCATTTTCTTTTGTTACCCTTTTTTATTAAATGTAATTGTATATACCGTTTTGTTCCCATTTTGTATCATCTTTGTATATTTTTTTTATAAATACTGCCTACCTTTCTGGATTAAATATTTAAAAGTTAATATCGCTGTTCCTCTTGCTCTGTAAACCGCATTCCTGAAGCTAAACGCTACCTGTAATGGCTGTCCAATCGACCTGTATAAGTAATTGGTGGTGGAAGCTAGTGGTGGCTCCTATTTTTTGTTATTGTGGAGCTGGCAGTGACTGTACCAGGGTATATACAGTGGTATGTGAAAGTTTCGGCAGACGTCGTCAAAATTTCTTGTTGTGAACAGCAAGTTGAAGATGAAATGATTACCAAAAGGGCTAAAAGTTAAAGATGACAACTTTCCTTTGTATTTTAGGAAGAAAAATTTTATGTTTTTACATTTTAAAAATTACAAAAAGGAAAATGGGATGATGCAAAAGTTTGGGCATCCTGCATGGTTAGTACCTAGTAGCACCCCCTTTTGCAAGTATCACAGCTTATAAACACTTTTTTGTAGCCAGTCAAGAGTCTTGCAATCCCTCAAAAAATAATTGAATCTATTCTTTCTTGGAAAATTCTTCCAGTTCTGTGAGATTCCTGGGTCGTCTTGCATTCACGTAACGTGAAGCTCAAGGGCCCAAAGCAAAATGTCTAACAGGTCCCCCTAATATCACAGGACTTTAATAGTCCTAGTCTTTTCATGTAGGCCAAAGAGACCTTCTGGGCCTGGTGTGATTGCCTCTCTCTGTGCCCTATCCAGGCTCTAGATAAATAAGTACATTCACAGGGGACCGTAATATGTGGCGTGTCATGACGTGTGAAGGCATTGTCCTGCAGAATCTCTTTACGGTATACATTGCATTGCTTATGTGCATGTGTGTAGCCCTGGTATAAGGCACACGCAGTACCCTGGAGGATGTGTGGAGAGATAGTGTGTCGACCCGCCACCACAATTGTGGATTACCAGGGCAATGGGGTACTCAGAGCCGAGCCCGTAGAAGTCTATGGGGATTGTCACAGGTAGCTGTGGCTCGGTCTGTGGCCCTGGCGGTCTGGCGTATGTTGGGGATATATTTACAGGGGATAGATTTATATACAGTTCGTGACGCCACCTGTAGTCTTCTGGTAATTAGTACCAGCGCTGCTGTAGATCTCTGAGGGGATGGTGAGGCAGCTAGATGTCGGGTCCCCTACAGGTGGGACTGGTCCCTCAAAGTCTATGAAGTTAGTGAAGTCGAGTGCAGATAAATAACACAGTCTCACACGGTCAGCGTCTTTCCATACATTTACTTGTAAGATGTTCAGGCAGGTCCCAGGGAGGCTGATCCAAGGAGAGTGTATCTTGAGACAGCAGCTGGACAAGTTAGGGGCCTCCTTTACTTTCAACACAATGAGTACAACCAGCCTGAAGCGTAGTTCCCTCAGTAACTCCAGCTAATCCATAGCTGTACTGCCCAGTCAGTTTTGTGGTAGGAGCCTTCCTGCGAGAGAGCTGAATTCCTATATTGCTGATCAGGCTCAAAGTCTTCACTCCCCCTGACCCCAGTTACGTACTGACTATATGGGGCTGTTTGCCGCGACCTAAGGTCCGGTAAATCCCTGGTTTTCTTACCACTATGCTTGAAGCTAATAGTGATCCTTCGGTCCCCAGTGACCGGTTGCAATGTGCAGGACTTCTTCAATCCAAACGCACCTTTACAATAATCTTTCCACTGTGCCTTTCGCCTTGTCCTCGCTGGTAGCATAAGCACTCACACTTGCATAAAGTCGGGTAGTCACTTCCTTCCTTCACTTCCTTCAAAGTTAGTTACAGATTCTCAGTTATCACTAGGCAGGAGCACGTCTCTGAACCTTTCACTGTCCTGGAGACAGGTGACTGAAGTCTTTCTGCACTAAGCTTCTTCTTTCTTTCAATGTATTCAGGTGAGGTACAGCTCTGACTAGGCTAACGTGAATTAGACCACCTGTACCAGCCTCCACGTTCTGAACTGATGATGAGCAGGCTGGACTGCTTCCTCCCTCCAGCTAAACTCCAGACGTCTGTTCTGTCCGAAGACAGGAACTGAACTCCTCAAAATCACTCAAAATCACTCAACAAACATACACCCTGACCACTCCCTCAAGTAAACTACACTACCCTAAGGGTGTGTCCAGTGTATGTTGAGTGAATGGGTATTTAGCATTAAACTGCTGTCTCGCCACACACTCTCCAGGGTACTGCGTGTGCCTAACACCAGGGCTACACATTCCCCCATGGTAAAAGACAGCACTCCCGGGCTGTAAAATACAAAAGAGACATTTTGTTTATGCATGAAAACATTAACAATAACATTAATTCGTCCCATCCGGGAGGTGAGGATATCTTGAACGTTGCAAACATTATAGAAAAATACAAATATTAAATAGCATTCAATAAATATACAGTATTCTTGCGAAGGACCCGCACCAAACCTTCAACGTAGGTCCTGGGTGGGCTGCAGGACATCCGAATGCAGACCTCACTCAGTGCCACACCACACGGGTTTTTGTATTCAGAGGTAGTTGTGCTGGTTTATGTAAAACCAAGATAAGGCACCGAAGCGCAACTATGTACAAATAAGTTCTGGGTTGGCACAGTCCTCAACCTCAAAGTCCATTGTAAAACCAAAGACAAAGATATAATATCACATTATTATATTACTAAAGTGCAAAACTTTTTCTGGTTACCCAGCCGGGCATTCTACGGTTAGCAAAATATATATGCATTATACTCTTCAACTTATGCAAAATTTTATAAAACATTCTCAAACTTTCTACAATATTACTTATGGTAGACCCTATAGGGATCTCACCGATTCTTCTTTACTATTTATTCATTTACTTCTAATACACTTTCCACCCCGGGGGCTGGAACAATGCAATGGGCCCTAGATCCCAGGACTAACAAATCATGCGCTGCGATTAGGGTCTGGGTCGCCACAGTTCTCGTGCGAACCTCTAGGGGCGCAACGGGTACATTCTCCTCACGTGACACCGATTGCGTTTCAATCACAGTTAACGATATGGACCGTGTCATGGATTGCGATTGAGACTGGGTCGCTAGTTGCGATGTAGAGGTGGCTTGAATTTGCGATGAGTTCGCAGGGGGCGATGCTGGGGCACGGCCGGATACTGCTTGAGCTGAAGACGGGGACGCTGCGGTAGTGATGACGTTACCTGCGTCGGGGACGGGGTCACGGACGATGGTGACGTTAAGGGCATACCATCCCTTCATTCCCCAGTGCCGTGTGTACGTGACAATGTCTCCATTAACTAAGTCCCTCCCGGGATGGCCTTGCGGTAGGTGGGATTCTACGTCACGCCTGCTGACAAAGACCCCTGGGTAGAGGCCCGGTTCACGGATGAAGCCCCAGCCCTTCCGGAGCTGGAACTCAGTCACACACCCCTGCCGCCGCGGTTCCCTCAGGGTACCTTTCTCTCTACGGACACTCTCTTTGTCCGCGATCAGCTCTGCATGTTGTCGCTGACGGTTCCGCTGAGCTTCCCGCTCTTCCTCCTGCTGGCGTTTCTGCTTCTCCTCACGACGCTGCCACTCATATTCCCACTGGGCGGTATAGGCGACGTCATCCAGGCGCGCCATCTCGTCCCAGTCGACGTCTGGTAACGACGGACAGGACCCCTCCGGTGTCCCTGTCGGGGACCGATCATCTGCTGCGGCCTCCTGGCCGGGCGGGCGTTCCGGAACTGGCGATACCTCCTCAACCTCCTTCGCCTCCACCGCTTCACCGATGGGATCAGGATTGGTACTTTCGGGGGCAGCCTCCGGTTGCTCCTTCACCTTGGGCAGCAGAATCTTCGGTAACTGGAATCGTGGGGGGTCGTTGAGGGGAGAGATCACCGTGTCCCACAGCCTCCGCTGCTCCAGGGTACGCCGGCGTCTCTCGATCTCTTCAAAGCCAGGTTGGTACTGGACCATCTTCTTCAGGCGTGCATTTTCTTCTTGAATCTCTAGCAACGCCTGCTGCAGGTGCAGGACCACGGATAACTCCGGTGCTGGTGGCAGCTTGGCTGGGGCACGGGGCCTGCCTTCCTCCGCTTCCCTGCTCGGCTGCACACGTCCTGCTTCCATGATGTTCCAGAAGATTCCTTCTTCTTCCTGCGGAGACATCCGGTCTCTTCCGTGGAGGTGGGGTTTGCGTCTCCTCCTCCTCGCAGGGAAGGTGAAGAGGAGGCGGACCTCCTTTGCTGTAGGGCAGGATCGCATGTTGTAATAGCACTTTGAGAGGGCAGGCATTTTCTTCGCGCCACAGGGGGGTAGACGCCCACGAAGGTACGCCCACCTTCTTCTCCAGCGCCTGAGGGCGCGAATATGGCGACAAAAATGGCGATTTTGGCGCCAAAAGTGCAAACAGTCCTTTTTCACAAAAACAATTCCTTAGGCACACAGGGCTCGCAATTTTGCGAGTTTCGCATCCTGTTCGTGACGCCAAAGTTTTGTGTCGACCCGCCACCACAATTGTGGATTACCAGGGCAATGGGGTACTCAGAGCCGAGCCCGTAGAAGTCTATGGGGATTGTCACAGGTAGCTGTGGCTCGGTCTGTGGCCCTGGCGGTCTGGCGTATGTTGGGGATATATTTACAGGGGATAGATTTATATACAGTTCGTGACGCCACCTGTAGTCTTCTGGTAATTAGTACCAGCGCTGCTGTAGATCTCTGAGGGGATGGTGAGGCAGCTAGATGTCGGGTCCCCTACAGGTGGGACTGGTCCCTCAAAGTCTATGAAGTTAGTGAAGTCGAGTGCAGATAAATAACACAGTCTCACACGGTCAGCGTCTTTCCATACCTTTACTTGTAAGATGTTCAGGCAGGTCCCAGGGAGGCTGATCCAAGGAGAGTGTATCTTGAGACAGCAGCTGGACAAGTTAGGGGCCTCCTTTACTTTCAACACAATGAGTACAACCAGCCTGAAGCGTAGTTCCCTCAGTAACTCCAGCTAATCCATAGCTGTACTGCCCAGTCAGTTTTGTGGTAGGAGCCTTCCTGCGAGAGAGCTGAATTCCTATATTGCTGATCAGGCTCAAAGTCTTCACTCCCCCTGACCCCAGTTACGTACTGACTATATGGGGCTGTTTGCCGCGACCTAAGGTCCGGTAAATCCCTGGTTTTCTTACCACTATGCTTGAAGCTAATAGTGATCCTTCGGTCCCCAGTGACCGGTTGCAATGTGCAGGACTTCTTCAATCCAAACGCACCTTTACAATAATCTTTCCACTGTGCCTTTCGCCTTGTCCTCGCTGGTAGCATAAGCACTCACACTTGCATAAAGTCGGGTAGTCACTTCCTTCCTTCACTTCCTTCAAAGTTAGTTACAGATTCTCAGTTATCACTAGGCAGGAGCACGTCTCTGAACCTTTCACTGTCCTGGAGACAGGTGACTGAAGTCTTTCTGCACTAAGCTTCTTCTTTCTTTCAATGTATTCAGGTGAGGTACAGCTCTGACTAGGCTAAGGTGAATTAGACCACCTGTACCAGCCTCCACGTTCTGAACTGATGATGAGCAGGCTGGACTGCTTCCTCCCTCCAGCTAAACTCCAGACGTCTGTTCTGTCCGAAGACAGGAACTGAACTCCTCAAAATCACTCAAAATCACTCAACAAACATACACCCTGACCACTCCCTCAAGTAAACTACACTACCCTAAGGGTGTGTCCAGTGTATGTTGAGTGAATGGGTATTTAGCATTAAACTGCTGTCTCGCCACACACTCTCCAGGGTACTGCGTGTGCCTAACACCAGGGCTACACAATAGCAGTTTAATGCTCAATGAACATTCATTTCAACACACACTTAGACACACCCACAGGTATATAAAGTCTAGTCACATGCATCAGGAGTCAGTCTAGCCTGGACGTGGAGGGAGGAAGAGATCCAGTCAGTCAGTGAGTCATTCAGTCAGTGACTCTGAGTTAGTTCAGTTTCCTGTCAGGAAGACAGAGGAGGGGTTGATTGTGCAGTTCAGCAAGTGGAGGCCAGTAAGGGCGAGATATAGATCACCTCAGCCTGGTCAGAGCTGTGCCCCACTAGAAGACAGACTGAGACATTTATTAAGAAGAAAGAAGTGAGTTGCAGATATACTTCAGTCTCCTGTCCCAAGGACAGTGAAGGTTCAGAGACGTGCTCCTGCCTAGAAGATTACTGAGAGTCTGGCAACAAGCTCAAGAAAGGAATTAAGTAAGGGACTGACTTTATTAACCTGTGAAGTGAGAAATGCTTATGCTACCAGCGAGGACAAGGCGAAAGGCACAGTGGTAGAAATTCTGAGTGCAATAGGATTGGAGAAGTCCTGCACGTTGTTACCGGTCACTGGAGACCGAAGCATCACCATAGCTTCATGCATGGTGGTAGGAAACCCAGAGGCTTACCGGACCTTAGGTAGCGGAAAGCAGCCCCTAAATAGTCGGTACGTAACTGGGGTCAGGGGGAGTGAGAACCTTGAGCCTGATCAGCAAGAATAGGAACTCAGCTCTCTCACAGGAAGGCTCCGACCACAAAACTGACTGGGCAGTACAGCTTTGGAATAGCTGGAGTTATAGAGGGAACTACGCTTCAGGCTGGTTGTACTCATCGTTGTGAAAGTAAAGGAGGCCCCTAACTTGTCCAGCTGCTATCTCGAAATACATTCTCCTTGGATCAGCCTCCCTGGGACCTGCCTTACCATCTTACAAGTAAAGGTATGGAAAGACGCTGACCGTGTGAGACTGAGTTATTTACTTGCATGCCTGCACAACCCTGCCTTAACTACCGACCTGAGGGAAGAGTCCTACCTGTAGGGGACCCGACATCTAGCTGCCTCACCATCCCCTCAGAGCTCTACAGCAGCGCTGGTATAAATTACTAGAAGACTACAGGTGGCGTCACGAACTGTATATATATATCCCCTGTAAATATTCCCCCAACATACGCCAGACCGCCAGGGCCACAGACCGAGCCACCGCTACCTGTGACAATCCCCATAGACTTCCATGGGCTCGGCTCTGAGTACCCCATTGCCCTGGTAACCCACAATTGTGGTGGCGGGTCGAGACACATGCTGCCTACTACATTGCCCTCAATGCCATATTTTGACCACAGCTATACTTTGCTCTATTAGGGCAGCACAGTATCCATAGGGAGCCATTTTGCTCCTAACCTAGTGTTCACATAGTGTCAAACATTGTTCAGTGAGTGCTGGGAACCTACGTAGATGACTGCATAGTACCGTACATTGTGTAGTGCTTTGTAGTTCGTTCAGTGCCCTCATCAGGGAGCAGTCGGCATGCCACCCTGTACAGAGAATGGCGTAGCCTACCCTGTGTCAGGGAGTGATGGGGCCCTCTGCTGACAGCAGCTGGTAATGCTTTCACATTGCTATCTTTCCAGCACTGTAAACCTCACCTAGCACTGGGACTTCGCACAAAGGTGGGTTATATAAAATGAAGTGATACAACTTGGGAATCATGGCACAACCTACCATGTAACATACTAGGAAAAGTCAGGGTTCACATCATCTATTTGGGGGGATTAGGGTCTATATAGTTGAATCACAGGTAACTTCTGGTGTGTGTGTGCATGTATGATATATACATACATTAGTGTGTATATGTACAGTGGTGGCCAAAAGTATTGGCACCCCTGCAATTCTGTCAGATAATACTCAGTGTCTTCCTGAAAATGATTGCAAACACAAATTATTTGCTATTTTTATCTTCATTTAATTTGCTTGCAAGGAAAAAACACAAAAGAGAATGAAGCAAAAATCAAATCCTTGATCATTTCACACAAAACTCCAAAAATGGGCCAGACAAAAGCATTGGCACCCTCAGCCTAATACTTGGTTGCACAACCTTTAGCCAAAATAACTGCGAACAACCGCTTCCGGTAACCATCAATGAGTTTCTTACAATGCTCTGCTGGAATTGTAGACCATTCTTCTTTGGCAAACTGCTCCAGGTCCCTGAGGCTAAGTGCAGACGGTGCGGATTGGGCTGCGGATTTTTCCGCGCAGATTTTAGTAAATCCGCAGGTAAAATGACCTGGGTTTTACCTGCGGATTTACTGCTGAATTAATGCGGATTTGAAGCAGATTTGCCGCGTTTTTTGTGCGGATTTCCCCAGCGGTTTCAGACCTGCGGATTTCTATTTAGAGCAGGTCTGACAACGCTGCGGAACTGCACAAAAGAAGTGACATGCTGCGGATTTAAATCCGCACCCAATTCCGCGCGGAAAAATCCGCAGCATGTGCACTGCTTTTTTTGTTTAACATTGAATGCAATGCTACTGTACATCACTTGCAGTTCTGCTGCGGATCTGCACCGGAAAATCCGCTGCGGATCCGCAGCAGAATCCGCAACGTGTGCACATAGCCTGATATTTGAAGGGTGCCTTCTCCAAACTACCATTTTGAGATCTCTCCACAGGTGTTCTATGGGATTCAGGTCTGGACTCATTGCTGGCCACCTTAGAAGTCTCCAGTGCTTTCTCTCAAACCATTTTATAGTGCTTTTGGAAGTGTGTTTTGGGTCATTGTCCTGCTGGAAGACCCATGACCTCTGAGGGAGACCCATGACCTCTCACACTGGGCCCTACATTATGCTACAAAATTTGTTGGTAGTCTTCAGACTTCATAATGCCATGCACACGGTCAAGCAGTCCAGTGCCAGAGGCAGCAAAGCAACCCCAAAACATTAGGGAACCTCCGCCATGTTGGACTGTAGGGACCATGTTCTTTTCTTTGAATGCCTCTTTGTTTTTCCTGTACACTCTATGTTGATGGTTTTTCCCAAAAAGCTCGA
>JARQOD010000005.1:334207631-334437936 GCA_033576555.1 Oophaga sylvatica
CAAAAATAATCTATATATAAAAAGACCAATATTGATATTACCGCCATATGGTCTGTGGTAAATAATACCAGTCCTACAGAACATATAATAGATTACAGCACAGGTACAGATAATGACTTACCGCTGATGTTCTTTCTAATGAATTGTTCACTTTTCATGTCTTTTCCATCTGGCCCAGACCGACATGACGACTTCTCCAGCCAGGACTCGACTGCAGAGATTACAACAGACACATTTCACTTCTCATATTTTTAGCACTGTCACGGTCACCAATTGGACTATTCTCAACCTGCACAAACTCCTCATCCTGCTGATACCCCAATACTGAGCCGCTGCTGCCATATGTGTCCCTATTTCTGCACCTGATACCCAATACTGAGCCGCTGCTGCCGTATGTGTCCCTATTACTGCACCTGATACCCAAATACTGAGCTGCTGCTGCCGTATGTGTCCCTATTACTGCACCTGCTGTGTGGTTCTGTGTGACCTCTAAATTTTAAAGCACCCCTCTAGAATTAGTAATGCCGGGTGCAAGTGCCCTAGAAAATAGTGCCCACATTTTGTCCCCTAGACTGTAATAATGCCCTGTGTGCCCCTTTGACAGTCACAGTAACCCGAGTTCCCCTATAACAATAAGTGTCCACTTTACATTTAATAATGTCCCAAGTCTCCCCCTGTACATCTCCCCTATACACAGAATAATGCCCCTCACTGGATATATACTGACCCCTTAACCCCTCTCTGACATTAGACGTACTATCCCGTCCATAAAACCCGTGCCATTCTGCCCATGGACGGGATAGTACATCATAGGCGATCAGCTGCGCTCCTGAGGGGAGCGCAGCTAATCGCCGCCGGGTGTCAGCTGATTATCACAGCTGACACCCGTGACTGTGTGTCAGGAGCGGTCACGGACCGCTCCCGGCACATTAACCCCTAGCACACCGCGATCAAACATGATCGCGGTGTACTGGGGGCACAGGGAAGCATCGCGCAGGGAGTAGGCTCCCTGCGCGGCCCCCTGAGACCCTCAGACCAGCGCGATGTGATCGCGCTGTTCTGAGGGCTTCCTCCCTCCCAGGACCCGGATCCAAGATGGCGCTGGGGTCCTGGAGGGAGGCGGCTTCCTCAGTGCCTGCTGAGAGCAGGCACTGAGAAGCCTGCATCTATGCCTGTGCGATCGCTGGTGTGACAGAGTGCTGTGCACACTGTCACACCAGCGATTTGATAAAATACAGTGATGTCCCACCCTGGGACAAAGTAAAAAAGTTAAAAAAATAAAAATAAACATGTTATAAAAAAAAATCGAAAATAAAAAAAAAAAAAAATATTCCCCAATAAATTCATTTCTTCCTGTAAATAAAAAAAACAAAACAATAAAAGTACACATATTTGGTATCGCCGCGTCCGTAACGACCCCCCCTATAAAACTGTCCCACTAGTTAACCCCTTTAGTGAACCCCTTAAAAAAAAAAAAAAAAAACGAAGCAAAAAATCAATGCTTTATCATCATACCGCCGAACAAAAAGTGGAATAACGCGCGATCAAAAAGACCGATATAAATAAACATGGTACCGCTGAAGACGTCATCTTGTCCCGCAAAAAACGAGCCGCAATACAGCATCATCAGCGAAAAAATAAAAAAGTTATAGCTCGCAGAATAAAGCGATGCAAAAATAATTATTTTTTATATAAAATTGTTTTTATTCTATAAAAGCGCCAAAACATAAAAAAATGATATAAATGAGGTATCGCCATAATCGTACTGACCCGAAGAATAAAACTGCTTTATCAATTTTACCACACGTGGAACAATAAAAACGCCTCCCCCAAAAGAAATTCATGAATTGCTGATTTTTGTTCATTCTAACCTCCCAAAAATCGAAATAAAAAGCGATCAAAAAATGTCACCTGCTCAAAAATGGTACAAATAAAAACGTCAACTCGTACCGCAAAAAATAAGACCTCACATGACTCTGTGGGCCAAAATATGCAAAAATTATAGCTCTCAAAATGTGGCGATGCAAAAAACTATTTTTGCAATAAAAAGCGTCTTTTAGCGTGACAGCTGCCAATCATAAAAACCCACTATAAATAGTAAATCAAACCCCCTTTATCACCCCCTTAGTTAGGGAAAAATAATAAAATTAAAAAAATGTATTTATTTCCATTTTCCCATTAGGGTTAGGGTTAGGGTTGCGGCTAAAGTTAGGGTTAGCGCTAAAGTTAGGATTAGGGTTAGGGTTGGGATTAGGGGTGTGTTAGGGTTAGGTTTGTGGTTAGGGTTGGGACTAGGGTTAGGGGTGTGTTGGGGTTAGGGTTGGAGTTAGAATTGGGGGGTTTCCGCTGTTTAGGCACATCAGGGGCTCTCCAAATGTGACATGGCGTCTGATCTCAATTCCAGCCAATTCTGCGTTGAAAAAGTCAAACGGTGCTCCTTCACTTCTGAGCTCTGCCATGCGTCCAAACAGTAGTTTATCCCCACATATGGGGTATCAGCGTACTCTGGACCCCAAGAGTTATTGTGCAATTTGTCCTATTTCTTCTGTTACCCTTGGGAAAATAAAAAACTGGGGGCGAAAATATCATTTTTGTACAAAAAAAATTATTTTTTTGTTTTTACGGCTGTACATTATAAACTTCTGTGAAGCACTTGGGGCTTCATAGCGCTCACCACACACCTAGATAAGTTCCTTGTGGGGTCTATTTTCCAAAATGGGGTCACTTGTTGGGGATTTCCACTGTTTAGGCGCATCAGGGGCTCTCCAAATGCGACATGACGCCCCCAGACCATTCCATCAAAGTCTGCAATCCAAAACGTCACTACTTCCCTTCCGAGCCCCAACGTGTACCCATACAGTAGTTTTCTCCCACATATTGGGTATCAGCGTACTCAGGACAAATTGGGCAACAACTTTTGGGGTCCAATTTCTCCTGTTACCCTTGTAAAAATAAAATATTGGGGCGAAAAAATCATGTTTGCAAAAAAAAAAAAGATTTTTTATTTTTACGGCTGTGCGTTATAAACTTCTGTGAAGCACTTTGGGGTTCAAAGTGCTCACCACACATCTAGATAAGTTCCTTGTGGGGTCTATTTTCCAAAATGGGGTCACTTGTGGGGGGTTTCCACTGTTTAGGCGCATCAGGGGCTCTCCAAATGCGACATGACGCACCCAGACCATTCCATCAAAGTCTGCAATCCAAAACGTCACTACTTCCCTTCCGAGCCCTGACGTGCGCCCATACAGTAGTTTTCTCCCACATATTGGGTATCAGCGTACTCAGGACAAATTGGACAACAACTTTTGGGGTCCAATTTCTCCTGTTACCCTTGTGAAAATAAAATATTGGGGGCGAAAAAATCATTTTTGTAAAAAAAAAAAAAAAGATTTTTTATTTTTACGGCTGTGCGTTATAAACTTCTGTGAAGCACTTTGGGGTTCAAAGTGCTCACCACACATCTAGATAAGTTCCTTGTGGGGTCTATTTTCCAAAATGGGGTCACTTGTGGGGGGTTTCCACTGTTTAGGCGCATCAGGGGCTCTCCAAATGTGACATGACGCACCCAGACCATTCCATCAAAGTCTGCAATCCAAAACGTCACTACTTCCCTTCCGAGCCCTGACGTGCGCCCATACAGTAGTTTTCTCCCACATATTGGGTATCAGCGTACTCAGGACAAATTGGACAACAACTTTTGTGGTCCAATTAAATAAAATATTGGGGGCGAAAAAATCATTTTTGTAAAAAAAAAAAAAAGATTTTTTATTTTACGGCTGTACGTTATAAACTTTAGTGAAACACCTGGGGGTTCAAAGTTCTCACCACACATCTAGATAAGTTCCTTGAGGGGTCTAGTTTCCAAAATGGTGTCATTTATGGGGGTTTCCACTGTTTAGGCAGATCAGGAGCTCTCCAAACACGACATGGCGTCCAGCCAATTCTGCGTTGAAAAAGTCAGACGGCGCTCCTTCCCTTCCAAACTCTGCCATGCACCCAAACAGTGGTTTACCCCCACATATGGGGTATCAGCGCACTCAGGACAAATTGCACAATAACTTTTGGAGTCTTGTTACCCTTGGAAAAATACAAATTGGGGTGAAAAGATCATTTTTGTGGAAAAAATATGATTTTTAAATTTTACGGCTCTACGTTATAAACTTGTGTGAAGCACTTGGGGGTTCAAATTGCTCATCAAAAATCTAGATAAGTTCCTTAGGGGGTCTAGTTTCCCAAATGGGGTCATTTGTGGGGGGTTTCCACTGTTTAGGCACATCAGGGGCTCTCCAAATGCAACATGGCATCCAAACTCAATTCCAGCCAATTTTGGTTGGAAAAAGTGAAATGGTGCTCCTTCCATTCCGAGCTCTGCCGTGCGCCCAAACAGTGGTTCCCCCCCACATATGGGGAATCAGCATACTCAGGACAAATTGTACAACAACTTATGTGGTCCAATTTCTCCTGTTACCCTTGGGAAAATAAAAAATTAGTGACTAAAAGATAATTTTTGTGGGAAAAAAATAGGATTTTTTATTTTCATGCCCGGGCATTATAAACTTGTGTGAAGCACTTGGGGGTTCAAAGTGCTCACCAAAGATCTAGATAAGTTCCTTAGGGGGTCTAGTTTCCAAAATGGGGTCACTTGTGGGGGGTTTCCACTGTTTAGGCTCATCTGGGGCACTGCAAACGGAACATGACCCCATTAACGTCTGCATTCCAAAACGTTACTACTTCCTTTCCAAGCCCTGCCGTGCGCCCAAACAGTTTCCCCCCCCACATATGGGGTATCAGCGTACTCAGGACAAATTGGACAACAACTTTTGGGGTCCAATTTCCTTGGGAAAATTCAAAAATTTGGGACTAAAAAATCATTTTTGTGGAAAATTGATTTTTTTTTTTTTTCACACCCAGGCTTTATAAACTTTTGTGAAACACTTGAGGGTTCAAAGTGCTCACAACAGATCTAGATAAGTACCTTAGGGGGTCTAGTTTCCAAAATGGTGTCACTTGTGGGGGGTTTCCACTGTTTAGGCGCATCAGGGGCTCTCCAAACGCGACATGGCATCCAATCTAAATTCCAGCCAATTTTAGTTTGAAAAAGTCAAAACGTCGCTCCTTCCCTTACGAGCTCTGCCGTGTACCCAAACAGTGGTTTTCCCCCACATATGGGGTATTGGCGTACTCAGGAGAAATTGCATAACAACCTTATCTGTCCATTTTCTCCTTTTACCCTTGTGAAAATAAAAAAAAAGTTTGTAAAAGATCATTTTTGTGGCTAAAAAGTAAAATATTAATTTTTTGCTTCCACGTTGCTTTAGTTACTGTGAAGCACCTGAAGGGTTAATAAACTTCTTGAATGTGGTTTTGAGTACCTTGAGGGGTGCAGTTTTTAGAATGGTGTCACTTTTGGGTATTTTCTGCCATATAGACCCCTCAAAGTGACTTCAAATGTGAGGTGGTCCCTAAAAAAAATGGCTTTGTAAATTTTGCTGTAAAAATGAGAAATCGCTGGTCAACTTTTAACCCTTTTAATTTCCTAACAAAAAAAAATTTTGGTTCCAAAATTGTGCTGATGTAAAGTAGACATGTGGGAAATGTTATTTCTTAACTATTTTGTGTGATATATTTCTCTGTTTTAAGGGAATAAAAATTCAAAGTTTGAAAATTGCAAAATTTTAAAAATTTTCGCCATATTTGCGTTTTTTTCAAAAATAAACGCAAGTTATATCGAAGAAATTTTACCACTAACATGAAGTACAATATGTCACGAGAAAACAATCTCAGAATCGCGAAGATCCGTTGAAGCGTTCCAGAGTTATAACCTCATAAAGAGACAGTGGTCAGAATTGTAAAAATTGGCCCGGTCATTAACGTGCAAACCACCCTTGGGGGTGAAGGGGTTAATGTCCCCAAACTATTTAATGGGTCCAACACTAAATGATGGCCCCTAGATAGCATCCATACAGCATAATACACCAGATAGTCCTCAATATAGTATAATGCACCCCCATAGGCAGCCTCTATATTATAATAAACCCCCATAGGCAGAGTCTATAATATAATGCACCACCATAGGCAGCCGCTATATTATAATGCACCCCCATAGACAGCCTCTGTAGTATAATGCATCCCCATAGGGAGTCTCTGTAGTATAATGCACCCCAATATGGAGCCTCTGTAGTATAATGCAGCCCCATAACAGCCTCTGTAGTATAATGCAGCCCCCATATACAGCCTCTGTAGTATAATGCACCCCCATATACAGCCTCTGTAGTATAATGCACCCCCATTAAAAAAAAAAAAAAAAACAATACTCACCTCCCGGCTCCTGTGCTGCTCACTGTTCTCCCTCTCTGCGTCTGACAGCGAGCACCGGCAGGTGATGTCATCGCGCCCGCTGTCAGACGCTGAGAGGGGGATTATGGGAGAGAAGGAGCGCTCGCTCCTTCTCTCTCTATGCGGTCAGCTGTATCGGCTGGATGCCGATACAGCTGACCCTCCGATGACGGGTGGGGGGCCCACTGCTGGCACCGGGCCCCCCACCGCCTGTTCAGGCCCCATAGCTTCCGGGCGGCAGAGCAGGGAGAGCGATTCTCCCTGCTCTGCCGCAGAATGTAACTGTATCGGCGTGCAGTGCACGCCGATACAGTTACTGTAGCGTAGCTCCGGGTGGGCCCCCTCAGCGCGGGGCCCGGGGCCACCGCCCCCTATCCTTTCAAATCAGGGCCCACCACGCAGGAGCTGGGGCCCACCGGTGGTTTCTCCGGTGTCCCGGTGGCTCAGTCCGACCCTGCTTGCCAGCCTGATAATACCAGGCCACAGCAGTCTGCTTATCTTTGCTGGTTAACAAAAATAGGGGATCCCCTCGAAAAAAATTGGCGTGGGGTCCCCCCTACTTTTGTTAACCAGCCAGATGAAGCAGACTGCTGAGGCCTGGATTTTCAGGCTGTTAACCCCTTCACCCCCAAGGGTGGTTTGCACGTTAATGACCGGGCCAATTTTTACAATTCTGACCACTGTCTCTTTATGAGGTTATAACTCTGGAACGCTTCAACGGATCTTCGCGATTCTGAGATTGTTTTCTCGTGACATATTGTACTTCACGTGAGAAGTATAATTTCTTCGATATAACTTGCGTTTATTTTTGAAAAAAACACAAATATGGCGAAAATTTTGAAAATTTTGCAATTTTCAAACTTTGAATTTTTTTTCCCTTAAAACAGAGAAATATGTCACACAAAATAGTTAAGAAATAACATTTCCCACATGTCTTCTTTACATCAGCACAATTTTGGAACCAAAATTTTTTTTTGTTCGGAAATTATAAGAGTTAAAAGTTGACCAGTGATTTCTCATTTTTACAACAAAATTTACAAAGCCATTTTTTTAGGGACCACCTCACATTTGAAGTCACTTTGACGGGTCTATATAGCAGAAAATACCAAAAAGTGACACCATTCTAAAAACTGCACCCCTCAAGGTACTCAAAACCACATTCACGAAGTTTATTAACCCTTCAGATGCTTCACAGGAGCTGAAGCAACGTGGAAGGAAAAAATTAATATTTAACTTTTTAGCCACAAAAATGATCTTTTACAAACTTTTTTTTTATTTTGACAAGGGTAAAAGGAGAAAATGGGCAGATAAAGTTGTTGTGCAATTTCTCCTGAGTACGCCAATACCCTATATGTGTGGGAAACCCACTGTTTGGGCACACGGCAGAGCTCGTAAGGGAAGGAGCGCCATTTGACTTTTTCAAACTAAAATTGGCTGGAGTTGAGATTGGACGCCATGTCGTGTTTGGAGAGCCACTGATGCGCCTAAACAGTGGAAACCCCCCACAAGTGACACCATTTTGGAAACTAGACCCCCTAAGGAACTTATCTAGATCTGTTGTGAGCACTTTGAGCCCCAAAGTGTTTCACAAAAGTTTATAATGCCTGGGTGTGAAAAAAAAAAAAAAACAATTTTCCACAAAAATGATTTTTTAGTCCCAAATTTTTGATTTTTCCCAAGGAAATTGGACCCCAAAAGTTGTTGTCCAATTTGTCCTGAGTACGCTGATACCCCATATGTGGGGGGGGGGGAAACTGTTTGGGCGCACGGCAGGGCTTGGAAAGGAAGCAGTAACGTTTTGGAATGCAAACATTGATGGGGGTCATGTTCCGTTTGTAGTGCCCCAGATGAGCCTAAACAGTGGAAACCCCCCACAAGTGACCCCATTTTGGAAGCTAGACCCCCTAAGGAACTTATATAGATCTTTGGTGAGCACTTTGAACCCCCAAGTGCTTCACACAAGTTTATAATGCCCGGGCATGAAAATAAAAAATCCTATTTTTTTCCCACAAAAATGATCTCTTAGTCACTAATTTTTTATTTTCCCATAGGTAACAGGAGAAATTGGACCTCAAAAGTTGTTTTCCAATTTGTCCTGAGTACGTTGATACCCCATATGTGGGGGGGAACCACTGTTTGGGCGCATGGCAGAGCTCGGAATGGAAGTAGCACCATTTGACTGTTTCCAACCAAAATTGGCTGGAATTGAGATTGGACGCCATGTTGCATTTGGAGAGTCCCTGATGTGCCTAAACAGTGGAAACCCCCCACAAGTGACCCCATTTGGGAAACTAGACCCCCTAAGGAACTTATCTAGATCTTTGGTGAGCAATTTGAACCCCCAAGTGCTTCACACAAGTTTATAACGTAGAGCCGTAAAATTAAAAAATCATATTTTTTCCACAAAATTGATCTTTTCACCCCAATTTTTAATTTCCCAAGGGTAACAAGACTCCAAAAGTTATTGTGCAATTTGTCCTGAGTACGCTGATACCCCATATGTGGGGGTAAACCACTGTTTGGGTGCATGGCAGAGTTTGGAAGGGAAGGAGCGCCGTTTGACTTTTTCAACGCAGAATTGGCTGGATGCCATGTCGTGTTTGGAGAGCTCCTGATCTGCCTAAACAGTGGAAACCCCCCACAAGTGACCCCATTTTGGAAAATAGACCCCACAAGGAACTTATCTAGATGTGTGGTGAGCACTTTGAACCCCGAAGTGCTTCCCAGAAGTTTATAACGTACAGCCGTAAAAATAAAAAATCCTTTTTTTTTTTTTACAAAAATGATTTTTTCGCCCCCAATATTTTATTTTCACAAGGGTAACAGGAGAAATTGGACCCCAAAAGTTGTTGTCCAATTTGTCCTGAGTACGCTGATACCCAACATGTGTGAGAAAACGACTGTATGGGTGCACGTCTGGGCTCGGAAGGGAAGTAGTGACGTTTTAGATTGCAGACTTTGATGGAATGGTCTGGGGCGTCATGTCGCATTTGGAGAGCCCCTGATGCGCCTAAACAGTGGAAACCCCCCACAAGTGACCCCATTTTGGAAAATAGACCCCACAAGGAACTTATCTAGAAGTATGTTGAGCACTTTGAACCCCTAAGTGCTTCACAGAAGTTTATAACGTACAGCTGTAAAAATAAAAAATCCTTTTTTTTTTTTACAAAAATGATTTTTTTCGCCCCCAATATTTTATTTTCACAAGGGTAACAGGAGAAATTGGACCCCAAAAGTTGTTGTCCAATTTGTCCTGAGTACGCTGATACCCAACATGTGTGAGAAAACGACTGTATGGGTGCACGTCTGGGCTCGGAAGGGAAGTAGTGACGTTTTGGATTGCAGACTTTGATGGAATGGTCTGGGGGCGTCATGTCGCATTTGGAGAGCCCCTGATGCGCCTAAACAGTGGAAACCCCCCACAAGTGACCCCATTTTGGAAAATAGACCCCACAAGGAACTTATCTAGAAGTGTGGTGAGCGCTATGAAGCCCCAAGTGCTTCACAGAAAATTTATAACATACAGCCGTAAAAACAAAAAAATCATTTTTTTTTTACAAAAATGATTTTGTCGCCCCCAGTTTTTTATTTTCCCAAGGGTAACAGAAGAAATAGGACAAATTGCACAATAACTCTTGGGGTACAGAGTACGCTGATACCCCATATGCGGGGGTAAACGGCGCATGGCAGAGCTCAGAAGTGAAGGAGCACCGTTTGACTTTTTCAACGCAGAATTGGCGGGAATTGAGATCAGACGCCATGTCACATTTGGAGAGCCCCTGATGTGCCTAAACAGCAGAAACCCCCCAATTCTAACTCCAACCCTAACCACAACATACCCCTAACCCTAGTCCCAACCCTAACCACAAACCTAACCCTAACACACCCCTAACCCTAATCCCAACCATAACCCTAATACTAACTTTAGCGCCAATCCTAACCCTAACTTTAGCCGCAACACTAACCCTAATGGGAAAATGGAAATAAATACATTTTTTTAATTTTTATTATTTTTCCCTAACTAAGGGGGTGATAAAGGGGGGTTTGATTTACTATTTATAGCGGGTTTTTGTGATTGGCAGCTGTCACGCTAAAAGACGCTTTTTATTGCAAAAAGTAGTTTTTTGCATCACCACATTTTGAGAGCTATAATTTTTGCATATTTTGGCCCACAGAGTCATGTGAGGTCTTATTTTTTGCGGGACGAGGTGACGTTTTTATTGGTACCATTTTTGAGCACGTGACATTTTTTGATCGCTTTTTATTTCGATTTTTGGGAGGTTAGAATGAACAAAAATCAGCAATTCGTGAATTTATTTTGGGGGAGGCGTTTATACCGTTCCGCGTGTGGTAAAATTGATAAAGCAGTTTTATTCTTCGGGTCAGTACGATTATGGTGATACCTCATTTATATCATTTTTTTATGTTTTGGCGCTTTTATAGAATAAAAACAATTTTATATAAAAAATCATTATTTTTGCATTGCTTCATTCTGCGAGCTATAACTTTTTTATTTTTTCGCTGATGATGCTGTATGACGGCTCGTTTTTTGCGGGACAAGATGACGTTTTCAGCGGTACCATGTTTATTTATATCTGTCTTTTTGATCGCGTGTTATTCCACTTTTTGTTCGGCGGTATGATGATAAAGCATTGATTTTTTGCTTTTTTTTTTAAGGGGTTCACTAAAGGGGTTAACTAGTGGGACAGTTTTATAGGGGGGGTCGTTACGGATGCGGCGATACCAAATATGTGTACTTTTATTGTTTTGTTTTTTTTATTTACAGGAAGAAATGAATTTATTGGGGAATATTTTTTTTTTTTTTGATGATTTTTTTTACCACTTTTTATTTTTATTTTTTTTACTTTTTTACTTTGTCCCAGGGTGGGAAATCACAGTATTTTAGCAGATCGCTGGTGTGACAGTGTGCACAGCACTCTGTCACACCAGCGATCGCTCTGGCATCGCTGCAGGCTTCCTCTGCGCCTGCTCTCAGCAGGCACTGAGGAAGCCGCCTCCCTGCAGGACCCCGGCGCCATCTTGGATCCGGGGACCTGGAGGGAGGACGGACCCTCGGAACAGCGCGACACATCGCGCTACTCTGAGGGTCTCAGGGGAGCGCGCAGGGAGCCCCCTGCCTGCGCGATCCTCCCCTGTGCCCCGCTCCCGGCACATTAACCCCTAGCACACCGCGATCATGTTTGATCGCGGTGTGCTAGGGTTAATGTGCCGGGAGAGGTCCGTGACCGCTCCTGACACATAGTGCTGGGTGTCAGCTGTGATATACAGCTGACACCCGGCGGCGATCAGCTACGCTCCCCCCGGGAGCGCAGCTGATCGCCTATGACGTACTATTCCGTCCATGGGAATTAGGTCCAGGGTCACATGGACGGAATAGTACGTCTGATGGCAGAGAGGGGTTAAGGAGCCAAGATCCTTGCCAGCCTGATAATACCAGGCCACAGCAGTCTGCATATCTTGGCTGATTAACAAAAATAGGGGATCCCCTCGAAAAAAATTGGCGTGGGGTCCCCCCTATTTTTGTTAACCAGCCAGATGAAGCAGACCGCTGAGGCCAGGATTTTCAGGCTGTTAAGGAGCCAAGATCCATGGACCTTGCCAGCCTGATAATACCAGGCCACAGCAGTCTGCATATCTTGGCTGATTAACAAAAATAGGGGATCTCCTCGAAAAAAATTGGCGTGGGGTCCCCCCTATTTTTGTTAACCAGCCAGATGAAGCAGACCGCTGAGGCCTGGATTTTCAGGCTGTTAAGGAGCCAAGATCCATGGACCTTGCCAGCCTGATAATACCAGGCCACAGCAGTCTGCATATCTTGGCTGATTAACAAAAATAGGGGATCCCCTCGAAAAAAATTGGCGTGGGGTCCCCCCTATTTTTGTTAACCAGCCAGATGAAGCAGACTGCTGAGGCCTGGTTTTTCAGGCTGGTAAGGATCCAATATCCATGGACCTTGCAAGCCTGATAATACCAGGCCACAGCAGTCTGCTTAGCTTGGCTGGTTAACAAAAATAGGGGATCCCCTCGAAAAAAAAAAACGGCGTAGGGGTCCCTCTATTTTTGTTAACCAGCCAAGTAAAATGCAGACTGCTGCGGCCTGGTATTAAAAGACTGTCAAGGCCCATGGATTTTGGCCCTCAACAGCCTGATAATACCAGGCTACAGCAGCCCCACATTTGGCGCATCAAAAGATGTGCCAATTGTGGCACTTTACCCGGCTCTTCCCACTTGCCCTGTAGCGGTGGCAAGCGGGGTAATAAGGGGTTAATGTCACCGTTGATTGCACGGTGACAATAAGCCCGGTTAATAATGGAGAGGCGTCAATAAGACACCGATCCATTATTAATCCCAAAGTTTTTAAATGTTTAAAAAAAAGACACAGCAAGAAAAAAGTCTTTTAATGAAATAAAAGAGACAACACAGTTTTCATTTATTTTATTACTCTCTCATTCCTGCGACGCCATCGATCTCCTGTAAAAAAAGAAAAAAAACAAACCAACAGTATACCACCTGTCCGACGCAGTCCATAGTAACGACAGTCCCACGACGATCCAGCTCTGCTACATCGGAATGACAGGCAGAGCCTGACATCCCGGCGCAGCACAGCTGATTACCTGCTTCTCCGGCGGTGACGTCATCGGACTGCTTTACGGCCGGGATTACCCAGCAGTCACTGCAGTTATCGCGAGAAACTGCATGTGACCGCCAGGGAGAAGAGGATGGCGGCCATCAAGCAGTCCAGGATGTGACCGCCGGAGATCTTCTGCCGGGTAAGTGCCGCTGACTCCTGACAGACCCGACCGACGGACACTGACAGTGACAGTGACATTCCGATTCCGGTATCCGATATGATGAAAATATCGGAACTCGGAATCGGAATTCCGATACAGCCAATATCGGCCGATACCCGATATTTGCAGTATCGGAATGCTCAACACTAGTATCTACTTATTGTTGGCCTGTTTATGGACTTTTGTGCACAGGAATCGTGATGCAGGAGTGGTGAGCTGACAACCCTTTTACGATTAATGTTATGATGGGCTTTTTCATGTTCTATTTGATTGGCTAGTGTTAGAACTGTATATTAGTTTTCGGCCTTAGGATAATACTCTTCCTACGTAAATAGACACATCATAAGAAGTTATAGAAAAAAAAATTTGAAGATGAAAATTTTTTGTTTCCTAACATGATTAAAAAGTACTGGCACTGGAGCCATAAATCCAAATCGACCTGGAAAATATCTACATGCTCTGGCGTATGTGAAATAATGTTCTCTCCGCTGGGCATAAGGAGTAATGACTGTTACTACAAACTGTGTTCAGTGTTGCAGAATAAATACCAAGAAAATAAGAAAACAACGTTTTACTAAAAAGGCTTGGATCACATGCTGTCGGCAGCAGGGAGGCTATAGCATTAGTCAAAACTGTATAGTTGGCAAAAGAATAGTGTAAGAGCAATATCACGCTGTCGGAGGTCTTAAAAGGCTTTCATCATTTTAATGTCCAGTATGGCTTGTGACATACAAGTGGTTGAGGAATCTTTGATCTAGAAATTCTAGAATATCTAACACAGAGCTACAAGACGACATATAATTGTCTTTTCATTAACTTTGTTCTCATATCTTTAATTTACTGCAATGGGGCTCAAATGCAGCCCCATTGAAGTGAATGGTTTATTTTCCAGTGTCATATCAGAATATGTTTAAGGGAGCAGAAAGCCGTATTTCTCAGGCGATGTCCCATCGCAGAGCAGGGACTGGCCATCTGCACTCCTGACCTGAGCGTGACAGCTTGATGTTTTTCTCTGCAGCTGTCACGCTCAGGTCGGAATACTCGTCTGTCAGTCCGAGGATTGCAATGCAATCCTCGCACAAGAAATACATCCGTCTGTCTGCCCGCTAACAGTGATGTTCCTCATTACAAATTACCTACAAATTTATAAGCTATCAAAAATGTTATATTAGTATAATTTAATATATTGTAAATATATTATCATTTCATATATTACATACATAGTAACATAGATACTTAGTAACATACATAAGTTACATAGTAACATAGCAAGGCTGAGAAAAGACATTTGTCCATCACGTTCAGCCTATATTCCGTCAGAATAAATCCCCAGATCTACGTCCTTCAAAAGAACCTAATAACTGTAAGATACAATATTTTTACGCTCCAGGAAGACATCCAGGCCTCTCTTGAACCCCTCGACTGAATTCGCCATCACCACCTCCTCAGGCAAGGAATTCCAGATTCTCACTGCCCTAACAGTAAAGAATCCTCTTCTACGTTGGTGGAAGAACCTTCTCTCCTCCAGACGCAGAGAATGCCCCCTTTTGACCGTCACCTTCCTTGGTATAAACAGATCCTCGGAGAGATATATGTATTGTCCCTTTATATACTTATACATGGTTATTAGATCGCCCCTCAGTCGACTTTTTCTAGACTAAATAATCCTAATTTTGCTAATTTCTCTGGGTATTGTAGTTCCCCCATCCTCTTTATTAATTTTGTTGCCCTCCTTTGTACTCGCTCTAGTTCCATTATATCCTTCCTGAGCATCGGTGCCCAATACTGTACACAGTACTCCATGTGCGGTCTAACCAGGGATTTGTACAGAGGCAGTTTAATGCTCACATCATGTGTATCCAGACCTCTTTTAATGCACCCCATGATCCTGTTTGCCTTGGCAGGCGCTGCCTGGCACTGACTGCTCCAGGTAAGTTTATTATTAACTAGGATCCCCAAGTCCTTCTCCATGTCAGATTTACCCAGTGGTTTCCCGTTCAGTGTGTAATGATGATATTGATTCCTTCTTGCCATGTGTATAACCTTACATTTATCATTGTTAAACAGCATCTGCCACCTTTCGACCCAAGTTTCCAACTTATTCACATCCATCTGTAGCAGAATACTATCTTCTATTGTATTGACTGCTTTACATAATTTTGTATCATCTGCAAATATCGATATTTTACTGTGTAAACCTTCTACCAGATTGTTAATCAATATGTTGAAGAGAATAGGTCCCGCCACCGACCCCTGCGGTACCCCACTGCTCACAGAGACCCAGTTAGAGAATACACCATTTATAACCACCCTCTGCTTTCTATCACTAAGCCAGTTACTTACCCATTTACACACATTTTCCCCTAGACCCAGCATTCTTATTTTGTGTGCCAACCTCTTGTGTGGCACGGTATTAAACGCTTTGGAAAAATCAAGATATACCACGTCCAATGACTCACCTTGGTCCAGTCTATAGCTTACCTCTTCATAAAAACTGATTACATTGGTTTGACGATTCTGTGGCACCCCAGGAGTCCTGTTGTCATAATGGCCTTGCCTACCTCCAGAGGTGAGTGATGTCATGCCTGGAAGCAAAGAAGGAATCCCTTAGAAGGTAGTTTCAGCATACAACACAGTTCCTGCTCCACGCCAGCAAGGGAGCTCTAACTAGACTTGAGGAGAGCTGCTCTCTGGTCAGGAGCAGGAAGTGAGTAGTTAGTTGGTGCCTGAGCGAGGTTCAAACAGGACATGTGGAGAGGAGCTCGGGGACAGGAGCTATAGCTGAGCTCACTCCCAGGCTTGAGCGCCAGAGACCGGGCCCCGGAGCCCGAGGCTGTGTGGGTACTAAAGCCCCATCAGCAGAATCCGGAGGGCAGAAGACTGCAGATCCTCTGTCCCCAACTGATACTTGACGACACAGCAGTACATGTGAGCCGGAGACTCCAGGCATGAGCGATCCCTGAAGCAGGCTATGTCGCCTGTCATACGAGTGGAGTTCTACCTAAGTAGCATACAGAGAGAGCAACTTGAATAGAGTTTACAGCAGCAAGTACCTCAGAGAATAGCGCTAGAAAGTACATACTTTGTATGTAACCCCTTCTCATGTACAGCACCATGGAATTAATGGCGCTATATAAATAAATGATAATAATAATAGAAAGGAGGCCTCACAACCCACCTGAATAAGGAGATTCCCAAATTGCTTTCAGGCTGACCGACTCCAGAACCATCTGTAACCTGAGCCCGGACTTTACCTGCACAGCTTAGTAAAAAGGTAAAGGAAACTGCACTCTGTTGTGTCTTCTGAATCTTTCCTGCGTCACCTGCCCTGCACCACACTTTCTACCAACATCTCCTCTAACAACCTAACTGCCCTGGGACATAGCTCTGCCTGTGGAGGGCTGGACCAACTCTGCTGCATCAACAACTGTCCCAGTGGACTGAATCTGCAGTGTGGGCTAACATCTTTATTGCTGAGCACCACAGGTGGCATCACAAACACTTTATTACAAACTCTTTATTATCCCTTTTCATCATCCATTTCCTTTTATTGGACACCCAGGGCCACGGACTGGGTCACTGCTGCTGTGATACTGCCCCTTTAAGAAGCGGCTCGGTACCGGGTATCCCTACTGCCCTGACGGGCGATTCCAAATCCTCATAAACCCATGCTGATATAGAGTTAAACAGTTATTCTCATTGAGATAATCCAGAATAACATCCCTCAGT
The DNA here is from genome assembly GCA_033576555.1 of Oophaga sylvatica. NCBI lineage: Eukaryota > Metazoa > Chordata > Amphibia > Anura > Dendrobatidae > Oophaga > Oophaga sylvatica. The sequence continues at coordinate 334,224,509 of JARQOD010000005.1, forward strand.
AACCCTTCAAATATTTTACCAACAATAGAGGTTAGACTTACTGACCTATAATTTCCACGTTCACTTTTAGAGCCCTTTTTGAATATTGGTACCACATTTGTTATGCACCAGTCATGTGGAACAGACCCCGTTGCTATAGAGTCCTTAAATATAAGAAATAATGTTTGTCTATTACATTACTTAGTTCTTTTAGTACTTGTGGGTGTATGCCCTTAACCCCTTCCCGACCTTTGACACAGCGTATGCGTCATGAAAGTCGTGCCAATCTGACCTGTGACGCATATGCTGTGTCATGGAAGGATTGCGTTCCTGCGGGTCAGGTGACGGGGTCACTGAAAGGTCACCCGACCCGCAGGCACAAGACCCTTTGTACTTCACCACAAGGGGGGTGGCTTAACCTCCCCGTGGCTACGATCGCTCTGATTGGTTGTTAAAAGTGAAACAGCCAATCAGAGCAATTTGTAATATTTCACCAATGAAATTTGGTGAAATATTACAATCCAGCCAAGGCCAAAGCTGCAATAGCATCTGCCATGGCTGGAGACCGAGATCTGACCCCCCCTTCCCTCCGCTCCCTCCGCCTTCCAATCCCCCCTCACCTAGCCCGTTGCCTGCGATGTCCCTGTGTCCCTCCGGATACTTCATGGGCGCTGCCATCTTGCAAAATGGCGGCGCAGTGCGCCTGCCTGCTGGCAGATTCCATTCATTTATTTTGATTACTGTGATAAACTCTCACAGTGATCAAAAATAAAAAAAAAGTAAATAAACGCCCCCTTTATCACCCCCATAGGTGGGGACAAATAATAAAATAAAGAAAATATTTTTTATTTTTCCATTAGGGTTAGCATTAGGGTTAGGGTTAGAATTGGAATTAGGGTTAGGGTAAGAACTAGGGTTAGGGTTGGAATTAGGGTTAGGGTTGGAATTAGGGTTAAGGTTGGAATTAGGGTTAGGGTTGGAATTAGGGTTAGGGTTAGAATTAGGGTTAGGGTTAGAATTAGGGTTAGGATTAGAGTTAGGGTTAGGGGTGTGTTAGGGTTGGGATTAGGGTTAGGGGTGTGTTGGGGGTTATGGTTAGGGTTGGGATTAGGGTTAGGGGTGTGTTGGGGTTAGGGTTGTGGTTAGGGGTGTGTTGGGGTTAGGGTTGGAGTTAGAATTGAGGATTTCCACTATTTAGGCACATCAGGGGGTCTCCAAATGCGACATGGCGCCACCACTATATTATTATATATTATTCTAGCCAATTTTGTGTTCAAAAAGTCACAGTGCTCCTCCATTCCGAGCCCCGACGTGTGCCCAAACAGTGGTTTACCCCCACATATGGGGTATCAGCATACTCAGGAAAAATTGCACAACACCTTTGGGGGTCTAATTTCTCCTGTTACCATTGGGAAAATAAAAAAAATTGGGGACTAAAAAAATAATATTTGAGGAAAAAAAAATATTTTTATTTTCACGGCTCTGCGTTATAAACTTCTGTGAAGCCCTTGGGGTTCAAAGTGCTCACCACACATCTACATAAGTTATTTGGGGGGGTCTAGTTTCCAAAATGGGGTCACTTGTGGGGAGTTTCTACTGTTTAGGCACATCAGGGGCTCTGCAAACATAACATGACGCCCGCAGACCATTCATCAAAGTCGGCATTTCAAAGCGTCACTACTTCCCTTCCGAGCCCCGACGTGTGCTCGAACAGTGGTTCCACCCCCACATATGGGGTACCAGCGTACTCAGGACAAACTGTACAACAACTTATGGGGTCAAATTTCTCCTGTTACCCTTGTGAAAATAAAAATTGCGGGCTAAAAAATCATTTTTTGAGGAAGAAAAAATATTTTTTATTTTCACGGCTCTGCGTTATAAACTTCTGTGAAGCCCTTGGGGGTTTCAAAGTGCTCACCACACATCTACATAAGTTATTTGGGGGGTCTAGTTTCCAAAATGGGGTCACTTTGGGGGTTTCTACTTTTTAGGCACATCATGGGCTCTGCAAACGTAACAAGATGCTCGCAGACCATTCCATCAAGTCGGCATTTCAAAGCGTCACTACATCACTTCCGAGCCCTGATGTGTGCCCAAACAGTGGTCCCCCCCCACATATGGGGTACCAGCGTACTCAGGACAAACTGGACAACAACTTTTGAGGTCCAATTTATCCTGTTATCCTTGGGAAAATAAAAATGATTTTTTTAGCCTGTTTTTTTTTTTTACAGCGCATGCGCTAGTGAAATATTTGCGGTGTTATATGGTGCACGCATGCGCATGAGTAAATTTACTTCTGCCGCGCTCACCTCTGCTACATCTACCTTGATTGTGACACTGCATGCGCTAAGAAATCTCTTTCACTTTCGTTTTGGTATATAGAGCGCGCAGACACATTAGCAAACTGACCCCGCTGTGTTTTAACCTCTGGGTCTGCTCCAGGCTGCTGCATAATACCGGGACATGTGGTCTCCATCTCTGTTTCTGCCACAGGCTTGCCACCTGGTAGGAATCTTGTCTTAATTATGTTGCTATATAAGAGTCATACTCTTTGGACCAGTTACACTCACCTTGAGAAAGATACCTTTGAGTGTTGTAACGCGTGGGTCTGCTTTGGTCCCTGCTCTCCACTTGGTGATATCACTGCTCTCTGGGTTATGGGGTGACCTTCTTGACTGTCTAGGGTGAAGTATCAGCTAGCCTTTATTCACATCCTAGTCTGCTCTCACTCAGTTTATTTATTGTTTGGGTGAGTTCTTTAGGCTTAATGCTATTGTGCAGGGGTCAGAGTAAAGGTACTGCCACACTACACAATCCCGCTAGCGATCTCGTTAGCGTCGCATACTAATGAGATCGCTAGCGGGATTGTTTCTATATCGCTAGTAGCTACCTATTTTAGCGATGTCGTTAGGACGCTATCGCGGTTAGCGATCTCCTTAACGACTTTAGCGGTACAAAAGTACCGCTAAATCGCTAAAAAAGGTGCCACACTCAGCGATTAGATACTTACCAGCGGGCGCCAGCGACGAAAATAGGGTCCGGAACGATTCCAGCGACGAGCGAGATCACAGCAGGAAGCTCGTCGCTGGAAGCTGCCGCACTGAACAACATCGCTAACGGGATCGCTAAATAGTGACGTTTTTTTAGCGATCCCGTTAGCGATGTTGTTTAGTGTGGCATACCCTTTAGATTGGCTATTCCTATTAACTATGTCCTTGGCAGATTCAGATTTTTTTTTTCTCCTGCTGATTAGGTGTGAATGTTATCGTGCAATATGTCTAGCAGTGTTTTTCTATATGTTATTATGCATTAACTCTGTATATTAAGAGATTTTGTAGCCAGTGGAGACTTTTTTGAATATTATATTCTTGATTTTGGATCAACAATGTATGTCCTTGTGGATTTTTTTAAATGTTTTTAAATGTGTGTGTTTTTTCTGGTCTGAATAAAAAATGTTGGTATTTTGGTATTTTTTCATATTTTGTGGTGATCCTTAGTCTATGCATGTACTTTCTCTCTCTTGTGGTTTCAGTGACTTTTCATGCAAATGAGTGATCACACTTCTGTCATGTGTTGATGGTGCCCACTTGATTTTGGTTATTTACTGATGTCTCATGCTGTTCACAAGTTGCGTTATTGTCTGCTGAGGCATGGAATCCCACTCTTCTTGAAGGGCTGCCCTTGGGTCAGAGGTTCTGAGGTACAAAGTTACGACTCCCTACATGGCAACTACGCTGATCTCATAAGTTTTCTATGGATTTCAGGTCCAGAGAAAATACATGCCACTCCATTTCAGTTACCCCAGTTTCCAGCAGCTGTTCCCTAATGATGCATCTTTGATGAGCTGGAGCATTGTTGTCCAGGAAGATGAAATTAGTTCTGTGTTGTTCATGCAGAGTCATAATGACTGGATGAATGATGTTATCCAAGTAGTAGGGGCTTGTCACTGTACCATTCACAAAGTGTAGGGCAGCTCTGTACTGTGACTAGACACACCTGGCCACACTGTAACACCACCATCTCCAAAGACCTGTCTGGTTACAACAGTGGCTAATGCATAGCGCTCTCCTTGATTTCACCAACTTTGTTGACGCCCATGGCCATAATTTCTGCTCAGAGTTAATCGATGTGCCATCCTGGATGAGCAGCCCTACCTGAGCAACTTCTGTGGATTGTAGACACCTCCTCATACTGTACCTTTTGGGGTGAGAGCGATGACAAAATGCAAAAGTGACCAAAACAGCAGCCAAAAAGGATGAGAACAGAGAAATGGTCTGTGGTCACCACCTGCAGAACCACTCCTTTATAGGGGTTGTCTTGCTTATTGTCTATCATTTCTACCTGTTGTCTGTTCCATTTGCACAACAGCAGGAGAAATTGATTCACAATCAGTGTTGCTTCATAACTGGACAGATTGATTTCACAGACGTGTGATTGACCTAGAGTTTCATTGTGTTGTTTAAATGTTCCCATTGTTTTTTTTCAGCTGTGTATATTTATTGTGAGTCTTCTAGCCAAGCCACCATAGTTCTGTTTGTTAAAGCCTATAACTTTGCAGCTTCTACATTGCGGTATGAAAAAATTAAAATCAAGCATGTTTTCAATTCCGTAAGCTGAAATGAATAGTTTGCATTGCAGATGGGTATGTCTTGGATTTATTTTCGGTTTACTCTAAGTGCGCCTACATTTATTGAGCTGAACCCAAAGATTACTAGAGGCATTAGAGTCCATTAAGTGACCACTTCTTCCCTCTGCTCTCAATCCCTGACAATAATCATTTGTGTCTATAAATGCCATCTTTTGTTATTACAGAATCATTCCTTCATAGGTTCTGTCAGTTTTGGTTGTCTCCAGCACTTTGATCTTTTATTTTAGTATTACGCTAATCCATTTACCCATATTACTCATCAGATATGACTGTAAAAGCAGGTTCATACAAGGACATTTAAGTAACACATAGTAGTCCAGATCGTTTTAGTCAAGATTACATGATTTACCTTCAAGACGTTGCTTACTTTATGTCAAAAGGAGTATATTGACAAAATGTACTTACATACGCATAATGATATCATTTTGTCTGCTTAAGACAGTGTGGGAAAAATAATCAAAATTAAAGCACGCCTAAATCTTATTTAAAAAACTACACTGTTTACATAGTTAACCCCTCCCTGTCACAGAAAATTTTAGCTTTTACATTTTTTAATTTTATCTACTCTATTTCCAAGAGCCATTTCCTTTTTTTCTTTTCCATTTACATAGTCTTGTGAGTGTAACGTGGCTTAAAAACAAAATGAATAAATACCCTGCGGTAAGTAAATAGTAATTATACATGTAAATGACGTGGGATACTTGGTTAACACTATTTTGATAAAAAAAAACGTATATACCCTCCACTGCGACAAGGTGTACCCAATCAGGATGGTCTCCTCTGTCAGCCGGCCTCAAAAGATGCGGGCAGAGAAGGACCCAGGTATGTTTAAACACCTGACTGTTGAAGTCTATATACTGTAGACTAAAAAAGGGGGAGCCATGCCCCTGTATGTACAAAACACTAAAGCAAAACCGAAGACATGAGCTGGGACATATGTTGGTATAAGTACGATGTGTAGGTGAACATTCACACTGTGGCCAATAACAAAAATAAGCTAGGATAAAAACGGTCATTTACAGACATGGTTGTTAGTAAATATTTTTATTTTTCATGGGGGAAAAATGGCTGTCTAATTTTTATATTTTCAAAATTGTTTACTCCGTATTTGATCAGTCATATTTTCATTTTTATATTTTCTTTTTCTATTGGTAATACGGCCGAGTGCTATCCGATGCAATAATAATCGGCTGTCACTCTGACCAATGTTCTACTATGGGGCTGTGCAGATCTCACATTATTTTCTCATACCAATTTGGCATGAGAAAACAATCGCAGCATGCTGTGAGTACATCAGATATTCTGATCACGCACACCCATACAAGTCTATGGGTGCATGTAAAACTCTCGAAGACAATGGAGTAGATGGAGAAATTAAGTTCTCCATCTTCTCCGCACCTATGCTGCAAGCAATTTTTTTTGGGCAAGGGAATTGGATCACACTAAGATGACGCTCGGCTCAAACTGTGACACCGTTTCAGCCGAGTGTCATTAGCATAATTGGCCTGATTCTCTCGGGTCGGTATGTCTGCCATCTTAAGAAGCCACATGTCTTGCAGCTGTGGTTCATATTTCAGAATAGTAATTTTTTTTACCTACTACATCTATTACAACTGTGTGACCCCGCACCACAATTGTGGGTTTCCAGGGATATGGGGTACTCGGAGCCGAGCCCGTAGATTTCTATAGGGAATGTCACTGGTAGCGTGACTCGGTCCGTGTCCCTGGCGGTCAGGCGTTAAAGGGTTTATTTACATGGGATTTGGTAGATAACAGTTCGTGACGCCACCTGTAGTTTTCTAGTCACTAAGACCAGCGCTGCTGTAGATCTCTGAGGGGATGTTATGGCAGCTAGATGACGGGTCCCCCACAGGTGGGACTGGTCCCTCAAAGTCTATGGTATTAATGATGTAGGTGCAGATAAATAAATCAGTCTCACACCATCCAGCATCTTTCCATACCTTTTACTTGTCAGATGTTTAGGCAGGTCCCAGGGAGGCTGGTCGGGTGGAGAATGTGCTTCGAGATAACAGCTGAACAGGTTAGAGGCCTCCTTTACTTCCAAGATGATGAGTCCAACTAGCATAAAGCTAAGTTCACTCCGAATACTCCAGCTTCTCCAAAGCTGTACTGCCCGGTCGGTTTTGTGGTCGGAGCCTTCCAAGTGATGGAACTAGGTTCTTGCTTTTGTCGTGTACTGACTCAAAGTCCCTATTCCACCTGACCCCTGTTACGTACCGACACTCCAAGGGCTGCTTTCTGCGACCTAAGGTCCAGTAAGACTCTGGTTTTTCTATCACTACGCCTGAAGCTGTAGCGACACTTCGGTCCCCAGTGACCGGATAATTTGTGCAGGTATCCTATACCTGAGGCACTTCTCTGTTTCTTTCCACTGCGCCCTTCGCCCTGTTCGCGCTTTTAGCATAAGCACTCCACACTTCCTAGGGTAATACAAGTTAATCCTTTCTTGCTTCTTCCTTGGAGCTTGCTGACAGAATCTCAGTATTCTCCTAGTTCAGGAGCACGTCGACTGAACTTCACTGTCCTTGGGACAGGCGTCTGAAGTTTCTGCTGCTAACTCTTCTTTCTTCCTTAATTGTCTCTATCTCCTGCTTAGGCACAGCTCTGACTAGGCTAAGGTGAACTGGCTCACCCTTACTAGCCTCCACTTTAAGAACTGCTGGCAGGATATGCAATCCGTTCTCACTGACTGACTTTAGCTCACCCAGAGCTCTGACAGGAAATGCAATCTGATCTCTCTCCTCCTGCACAGACTGCACACTGGTGGGATGACTCACCACTGACTGACTGACTGACTGACTCCTACTGCGCATGTCACTAGCTTATATGTACCCTATGGGTGTGTCTAAAGTGTGTGATGGAGTGAATGGATATCGAGCATTAAACTGTTACCTCTCCGCACATCCTCCAGGGTTTTATGTGTGCCTTACACCAGGGCTACACATTCCCCCATGGTAAAATACAGCACTCCCGGGCTGTGAAATACAAGAAGAAGACATTTTGTTTTGCATTAACAATAAACATTAAACTCATCCCATCCGGGAGGTGAGGATTCTTAAACGTAGCATTATGGACAATAGAAAATACAAAAGTTTTAAAACTTCAAGACAATCAATAAATATTCAGTATTCTTGTGAAGGACCCGCACCAAACCTTCAACGTGGGTCCTGGGTGGGCTGCAGGACATCTGAATGCAGACCTCACTCAGTGCCACACCACACGGGTTTTTCTGTTCAGAGGTAGTTGTGGTGGTTTCATGTAAAACCAATATAATGCACCGAAGCGCAACTATGTACAAAGATAAGTTCTGGGCTGGCACAGTCCTCAGCCTCTTAGTCCATGGCATAATAAAGGACACATATATATTTTCACTTCAATATTTACATTATATATCTATATATATACTTGTTTTAACTTTAATTTCACTTTACCCAACCAGGATATTTGATGCAAAAACTATGCACTCAACTTTTTCAAATTTTCATTCTGGTACCCAGCCGGGTATTCTACTCATTATAGAAAACATAGATACATTTGGCAATAAAGTGCAAATCTGGCAAAAATTCTCAAACTTTCTACAACGTTACATGCGGTAGACCCCTGTCTGGATCCTACCGGTCTTTACTTTTTAATTACTTCAACTACATTTTCCACCCCGGGGGCTGGAACAATGCGATGCTCCTTAGAGCACATGACAAACAGGTCGTGACCTGCTATCAAGGTTTGGGTCGCTACTGTCCTTGTGCGAACCACTGGGGGCGCAACGGGTATCTCGTCATTACAAGATACTGATGGCATCGCTGCTGGTGCCGCCATGTCCGGCGGTATAATTTGTGATTTGAACGGGGTCGCGGGTTGCGATTTGGTGCGAGGCACTGGCAGAGCAGAATATGCCGGGGGCGCTTCAAACTGCAATGGACATTCAGGGGGCGATGCCGGGGCACAGCCTGGTGCAGCGGGAGCTCGGGACTGTGATGCGCTGGCAATGGTGACGTTACCTGCGTCAGGGACGGGGTCACGGACGATTGTGACATTAAGGGCATACCATCCCTTCATACCCCAGTGCCGTGTGTAGGTGACTATGTCTCCATTAACTAGGTCCCTTCCCGGATGGCCTTGTGGTAGGTGGGACTCTACGTCGCGTCGGCTCACAAATACCCCTGGGTAAAGTCCTGGTTCCCGGATAAAACCCCAGCCCTTGCGGAACTGGAATTCGGTGACGCACCCCTGACGTCGTGGTTCCCTCCGGGTACCTTTATCGCGGCGAACGGTCTCCTTGTCCGCGATGAGCTCTGCATGCTGCCGCTGTCGGTTGCGTTGGGCCTCCTGTTCTTCCTCCTGTCGTCGCTGCCAAGCACTTTCCCATTTTACGGCATATGCGACGTCATCAAGACGCTCCATCGCGTCCCAGTCGACGTCTGGTAACGATGGACAGGATCCCTCCGGTGTCCCTACCGGGGAACAATCATCTGCTGCGGCCTCCTGGCCGGGCGGGCGTTCCGGAACGGGCTGGACCTCCTCAACCTCCTTCGCCTCCACCGCTCCATCGGTGGGATCAGGGTCGGTCCTCTTGGGGGTAGCCTCCGGTTGCTCCTTAGCCTTGGGCAGCAGAAATTTAGGCAATTCAAATGGCGGAGGATTGTCGAAGGGAGAGAACACCGCGTCCCACAGCCGCCGCTGTATCTGGTTACGCCGGCGTTTCTCAATCTCCTCCACGCCAGGTCGTTGCAGAATCATTTTCTTTAACCTTGCGTTTTCTTCACCAATCTCCAGCAAGGCTTGCTGCAGGTGCAGGACCACAGATGGTTCCGGTTCTAGTGACAGCTTGGCTGGGGAACGGGGCCTGCCTTCCACCGCTTCCCTGCTCGGCTGCACACGTCCTGCCTCCATCATACTCCAAGTCCGTCTCTCGTACTTTTTCAGAACAGTCTCGTCTCTTCCGTGGAGGCGGGGTTTGCGTCTCCTCCTCTTCGCAGGGAAGGTGAAGAGGAGCGGATCTCTTTTGCTGTAGGGCTGGATCGCACATTATAGTAGGCCTTGGAGAGGGCGGCCATAACTTTTCGCGCTTCAGGGGGCACACGCCCACGAAGGTACGCCCACCTTCTTCTCCAGCGCCTCAGGGCGCAAATATGGCGGCAAAGATGGCGGTATTTGGCGCCAAAAGTGCAATCAGTCCTTTTTCACTGAAACATTTCACAGGCACACAGGGCTCGCAATGCTGCAAGTTTCGGATCCTGTTCGTGACGCCAAGTTTTTGTGTGACCCCGCACCACAATTGTGGGTTTCCAGGGATATGGGGTACTCGGAGCCGAGCCCGTAGATTTCTATAGGGAATGTCACTGGTAGCGTGACTCGGTCCGTGTCCCTGGCGGTCAGGCGTTAAAGGGTTTATTTACATGGATTTGGTAGATAACAGTTCGTGACGCCACCTGTAGTTTTCTAGTCACTAAGACCAGCGCTGCTGTAGATCTCTGAGGGGATGTTATGGCAGCTAGATGACGGGTCCCCCACAGGTGGGACTGGTCCCTCAAAGTCTATGGTATTAATGATGTAGGTGCAGATAAATAAATCAGTCTCACACCATCCAGCGTCTTTCCATACCTTTTACTTGTCAGATGTTTAGGCAGGTCCCAGGGAGGCTGGTCGGGGTGGAGAATGTGCTTCGAGATAACAGCTGAACAGGTTAGAGGCCTCCTTTACTTCCAAGATGATGAGTCCAACTAGCATAAAGCTAAGTTCACTCCGAATACTCCAGCTTCTCCAAAGCTGTACTGCCCGGTCGGTTTTGTGGTCGGAGCCTTCCAAGTGATGGAACTAGGTTCTTGCTTTTGTCGTGCACTGACTCAAAGTCCCTATTCCACCTGACCCCTGTTACGTACCGACACTCCAAGGGCTGCTTTCTGCGACCTAAGGTCCAGTAAGACTCTGGTTTTTCTATCACTACGCCTGAAGCTGTAGCGACACTTCGGTCCCCAGTGACCGGATAATTTGTGCAGGTATCCTATACCTGAGGCACTTCTCTGTTTCTTTCCACTGCGCCCTTCGCCCTGTTCGCGCTTTTAGCATAAGCACTCCACACTTCCTAGGGTAATACAAGTTAATCCTTTCTTGCTTCTTCCTTGGAGCTTGCTGACAGAATCTCAGTATTCTCCTAGTTCAGGAGCACGTCGACTGAACTTCACTGTCCTTGGGACAGGCGTCTGAAGTTTCTGCTGCTAACTCTTCTTTCTTCCTTAATTGTCTCTATCTCCTGCTTAGGCACAGCTCTGACTAGGCTAAGGTGAACTGGCTCACCCTTACTAGCCTCCACTTTAAGAACTGCTGGCAGGATATGCAATCCGTTCTCACTGACTGACTTTAGCTCACCCAGAGCTCTGACAGGAAATGCAATCTGATCTCTCTCCTCCTGCACAGACTGCACACTGGTGGGATGACTCACCACTGACTGACTGACTGACTGACTCCTACTGCGCATGTCACTAGCTTATATGTACCCTATGGGTGTGTCTAAAGTGTGTGATGGAGTGAATGGATATCGAGCATTAAACTGTTACCTCTCCGCACATCCTCCAGGGTTTTATGTGTGCCTTACACCAGGGCTACACACAACTATTGTAATTGTGCATAATACAAGATTTCAGCTTGAAATAAACTTCTGAAATCTTCATACGTGCCTCCGCAGTCCAAGCTATCTGATATCTCTTGATGGGAGTACTGGTACATACAAACAGGCATAGAAATGGTGTCTCAAGCGCCCTATACTCGCAGCCTAGTTATGGAGTCTGAACAAAATAAATTAGGTCACTTATTTGTTTACATGCTCTTTTATTGCCTTTTTTGTCTCTTGTTTGTATGTCATGTTGTAAATAAAGCTGCCTTGTTGATACTTCCTGGTATTTGGCTTTCACAAAACTTTATTGACATAGTGGATTACATACATTTTTGATGCTTTTCTGCTGCAGTTGTGCACTAAAAAGGCATCCACGTTTTTCACCTGCAGATTTTCCACACCTAATGCAAGTCCATGTAAAAAAAATCAGCTCCTAAAGCTCCGTGCGCCCACAGAGAAGTTGACGTGCGGTATAAGTTTCAAATCCACAACATATCAGTTTACGCTTAGAATAAAAGCACGGTGGGCAGGAGATTTCTCTAAATCCCATCCACTTTGCGTTTTTGATGTAGCATAAATCCACAGCATCCTAAGCTCATCGTGCCCACACAGCCTTACAGGAGCAGTGCTATGTGCCTTAAGTGTTTAATCGAGAGAATACCATAGCAGTTCACAGATTGATAGGAAATGCACGTTTTTTCAATGTGAAAAATGTAAAATGTGTTTTTCTTTCAATTTCCAAATTACTCTTAGTTAAGCAGCTTTTTGTGGTGTTTTTGTTGCTTAATATTTTACTTAAATTAATAGTTAACCCTTCACAAACCAGATCTGGATGTTAACTTTTTAAAAATAATTACTTTTTGCTTTCTGTCACCTTGGACTTCTCATACTAAACTCCTGGTGTTTGACCTGTTCGCACCAATTTCCCTTATTCTGACTTTTTTTGTACAGTTCGCATGATCACAACTACATTAAATCCTTACAAAAATGTTAACTATGTTAATCGTGTGAAATATTTATTTGTTTCCACTGCGCTGTTTGTCAGTGTGATTTTTAACTCCAGCCTTTCAGCAACTACAAAATTTTCACATTTAATTAAAATAATTAAAGAAGATAGACAAAATATGCACCACCGATTCTTTCCTTCTCATTCTTTCATTTCTAAGTTTAGGGTTCACTTAAAGGGGACCTGTCATCATGAATTAGCATGTTAAAATAAAGGTATGGCCATAATGGCGCTTTGATACTGATTTAATAGATAGCTGTAGGGTAGATCCATAGCCTGGTTCTTGTTTAATTTATGTTAGAAATTTTGATGCAATAGCCTGCATCAAAGTTTAATGAGCCTACTGTTTTAAAGTTTGCACTAGCGTCACCCTGGCTGCTGGCGGCGATTGCACATGTTCATCTCCCAGTCGTCTTCAGCAAAATGGCGCCGGTGGTGGCGCATGCTCAGATTCAGAGCTCGGCTCAACAACGATTCATGATCTCAATCTGCGCATGCGCCACCACCGGCGCCATTTTGCTGAAGACCATCGGCTGTGAATCTGCGAATGCACTGCCTCCAGCACCATTTTGTTGTAGACCACTCGAAGTTGAATGTGCGCAAGCGCCGCCATCAGCAAGGGTGGTGCTAGTGCAAATTTTAAAAAAGGAGGCTCGTACAAACACAGAGGGGTCGCATCAGAGCCAAAAATCCTACCCACAGTCATGCCCCAAAGTCCCACGCCAATGCATTAAGAGGATATTGCGCCAAAACATCTAACCTGAATTAAACAAGAACCAGGCTATGAATTTCTTCCATACAGGTATCTATTAAATCAGTACAAAAGCGCCATTATGGCCATACCTTTATCTTAACACACTAAACCATGATGACCGGTTTCCTTTAAGAGAGCCTCCTCCAAGTGCTCCATTGCTGGTCCCTAATGTTGAAGTACTTTTGGCCCTCTGAAGTAAACACTTTACAGCTCATCTCCTCTGTACTGAAACGGACTCTGTTAGCATAAAATGACTTCAAACCAAGCGCAAGTCAAACATGGACGTCTGAATGAGGTCTAATGCAGAGTGATGAGAGCACTTCATATTTAAGGACCGCCTCCAGAGCACTTGAGGGCATGACCCATTCCAAAGTCAAATTTAATATTCTTTTTAATACCTTTTAATACTGCTACTACCTAAAGGTTTATACACCTTTTCAGGTCCCCCTTGTAGTAACATCAGCAGTTGTGTCCCTGAAAGACTCTTGAAGATTAGTTAACCTGTAATAAAAAATATATAGATTTTTATAAAAGTTACTTAAAATGATTGTCAGTAAGTCAGTGTGTTAGGCCAAATGTACATTTACCGGATTGTCTCTGTAACCTTGTCACTGTTTTGAGTCAGATTTAATGAAATGGAATATCCTATACGGCCTGGAGAACACAAAGCCTTTTTTTTTTTTTGAGTGATTAGTGTGGCTGTTGGTCCCATGTAAATGTATTATTATAGTGTGCTTTTTAATTTTATAACTCTTATTTGCTTTTTGGGTCTACCAGTGTGTGGCTTCCAGTGTAGAGGATGTCTTTTCTGTGTCATTAATTTTTAGCGGCAATTTCTTTTCATTGATGTTTTATTATATATTAATATCCTGTAGTAACAGAGTAATCTCACCTGCTGATCTACAGCTGATGGAACGGGTTTTTTTCTACAGATATAGAGCAACTGGCTCAACAGGTCTGCAGTAAATCGAGATGCTGAAGGAGGAAGCGAAGCCTGTAATGATGTGCCATGTCACCGATTAGTGTGGTAACAGGAGGTGGATCAGGCCATTGTCACATGGATATTCTCTCATTGGCTACATTTCGGAAGTCAGTGAAAAGCTAAAATCTAATTATCGTGTGCTACCCCCTAGTGTTGGCCCTAGGTATACCACAAAGAGAAGGAATTCAGGCTATTTTATTGTGACTGACCTATTTCACTTACTGTATAGTGAGCTAATTTATACAATGTAGATGGCAGTGTGCCTGAACACAGTACATATTTCCCTGGATAGATATACAATGTAATAACACATTTTCAACATTGTACATTTGCATCATATTTGTCATATTCTTGGCTCGAAAAAAAATAGCAGTATTGGGAAATTCCCCGTCAATTCCTGCTAAGACTTGGTGTCCTTCTAGTGATAGTGTTTTTTTTAAGAGGACCTGTCACCAAATCAAAAGATACAATTTTTTTGCTCTTACTTTATTCCCGCTTCTCCCTTCTTTACCAGGTAGGGTGTAGCTAACAGGATTCTCTGGGGACACGTCTTTAGGTCTGCATTATTATCTGGCGAGCAATGTCCCCTTGTAAAGTTTTTGATAAAGGAGCAACTGGGTCAGGAGTTGAAGAGGGGAATGATTTTTTGCAGGGACAAGAGACTTCCTGTTTCTATATAGAGCAGAGAAAAGAATTAGCTGGGTAGAAAGGCAAAATGAGCAATTGTAAGTACACAGTGCTTTATAATATGATGATTGCAATATATTAAGAGGATAAAAACTTTAATAGCAGTGTTTATTTAAGTGGAGAAACGGCTACATACTGTGATGTTTTTGGGGAATGAAATAAAGCTCTTCCCGCTTAGAAATTTGCTTTGAGTAGGTCAGAGCTTCAACTATTATTCCCCTAAGCCAACACAGGTTATAGACAGTTCAGATCTCGCTTGCAGCACTATTCTGTGCAGGGTGCAGAATCTTCCTAATTCTTCAATTCCTTTTATGTTCCTGATTATCCATTAGACTTCCGTATCTCAGCCGGTATTCCTATAGTAGACCATTTTTCATGCATTTTTACACTTAAAACATTTAGACCAGTTTTATCTATCTATTTGCATATTGCATAATTATGAGGAAAAATATTATCATTGTATTTAAGTGGGGGAAAATGTTGCTTTCCCTTGAGCCCATGTTGCAGATGACTAATGTGATAGGTTGGTATTAGCGAGGTGCCCGGTGTTGCATGCTGGTTTGGCGGACAGTCTACCGTAGTGTCACAGTGTGAGATATGATGTGTGTGTATTTTGTATGTAAGATGTAGTATTTTGGCACGTTTTGAGCAGGGGACTGGGCACTATGACCCTGGAGGTCCCTACCAACTTTAACATTCTATGAATCTATAAGTGTAATGAGAGACTTCACCAGAGTCAGGGCTCATTCTGATGTCATTTGCTGAATTTGAGTGCTATCTGTGTTTCTCAGAGATGGCACTTGTACATATAGTGAATGGGTTCGTTCAGATGTCAGTGAATGTCGACGCAAAATCGCACAGACATGTCTTATTTTGACTCGAATGTCTGATCGAAATAGGCAATGCGTGTCTATGGGTCCATGAAAAAAATCGGACAGCACTTGTGTCGACCCGCCACCACAATTGTGGGTTACCAGGGCAATGGGGTACTCAGAGCCGAGCCCGTAGAAGTCTATGGGGATTGTCACAGGTAGCTGTGGCTCGGTCTGTGGCCCTGGCGGTCTGGCGTATGTTGGGGGAATATTTACAGGGGATAGGTTTATATACAGTTCGTGACGCCACCTGTAGTATTCTGGTAATTAGTACCAGCGCTGCTGTAGATCTCTGAGGGGATGGTGAGGCAGCTAGATGTCGGGTCCCCTACAGGTGGGACTCTTCCCTCAGGTCGGTAGTTAGGTAGGGATTGTGCAGGCATGCAATAATAACTCAGTCTCACACCGTCAGCGTCTTTCCATACCTTTACTTGCAAGTTGGTAAGGCAGGTCCCAGGGAGGCTGATGGGGTTGATGGAGGATGAGCTTTGAGGCAACAGCTAAGCAAGTTAGGGGCCTCCTTTACTGTCCAATGAAGATGAGTACGACCAGCCTGAAGCGTAGTCCCCTCTATGATTCCAGCTTATCCAAAGCTGTGCTTCCCAGTCAGTTTAGTGTTAGGAGTCTTTCTATGAGGGAGCTGAATTCTTATTTTGTCCTGCAGAGACTCAAAGTCTTCACTTCCCTGACCCCAGTTACGTACTGACTATAAGGGGGTGTTTGCCGCAACCTAGGGTCCGGTAAATCTCTGGTTTTCTCTTCACTATGCTTGTAGCTAATAGTGATCCTTCGGTCCCCAGTGACCGGTAGCAATGTGCAGGACTTTTCCAAGCCAAACGCACTTTTCCAATAATCTTCCTTCCACTTTGCCTTCGATTTGCTCGACTCTTAATAGATAGTTCAGTCTTTCTTCCAGTGGGGCACAGCTCTGACTAGACTAAGGTGAATTAGACCACCTGTACCAGCCTCCACGTTCTGAACTGCTAACAGGCTCAAACTGGACACGTCTACTCTGTCCAAGGACAGGAAACAGACTGACTAGAAATCACTCCCTTCCACACCCCTGCTGGGTGTGTCAGAAGTGTACATGATGTCATGAAGAGACCTTAACTGTTACCTCTCCACTCATCCTCCTGGTATTGTGTACCAGGGCTACACATTCCCCCATGGTAAACGACAGCACTCCCGGGCTGTAAAATATAAAGAGACATTTTTGTTTATGCATGAAAACATTAACAATAACAGTAATTCGTCCCATCCGGGAGGTGAGGATATCTTGAACGTTGCAAACAATAACTTTATATATAGAAATACAAAAGTATTAAATAGCATTCAATAAATATACGGTATACTTGTGAAGGACCCGCACCAAACCTTCAACGTGGGTCCTGGGTGGGCTGCAGGACATCCGAATGCAGACCTCACTCAGTGCCACACCACACGGGTTTTTGGTTCAGAGGTAAGTCAAGGTTTCATGTGAAACCATTAAAAAGGCACTTTAGTGCAACTATTTACAGGATACAGTTTTTGGGCTGGCTCAGTCCTCAGCCTCTGAGTCCATTGTTAAACAAAGACATAATAGGGAAGACACATTTATATATATAGACTTTTACAATGTTCACATAAATTCGTTATAATCACTGCTGATATCTAATGGGTAATTTCCCTTTTGTGATTCTCTCTGATCTACGTGGTGTAGTTTCAGGTATATCCAGTTGCGATCTGTCTGCACTGCGTAACGGCAAACTATAGAACTGCCTTAATCTTTCTATGGATCTGGCAAGCGTACTGATGGCTGGACGGTGTGAGTCAGCTTCACCAGGGGATCCCATAGTATGGGGCGCTGCTTCAGATGATCCATCTTGAGGTTCCACAGGTTGAGGTGTTGCTGGGATGGGTAACTCCTGAGCGGGCTCAACTGGCACCACAGGCACAACTGGAGGTAGAACTTCCTCTTGTGGCTGATAAAACTGCAACACTGGAATTATCACAGCATCTCCCAGTCGGGGCCAATCCGCAGGAAAATCTCCCAGATCTGTGTGTATGACCTCTTCTTTCTTTTCTTTTTGATTGAGGACAGGGTTCTTTTCACAACGCTTTAAGTGTTCTGGACACAACTTCAAATGATCTCTGGACACAGTGGTTGTTGTTCTTCCTCCGTCTTTACTGACGACACAAACTTTTCTGTTGTCATATTTAGAATCTTGTATGACGTAGGGTTCTTGCTCCCACTGGTTATCCAGTTTGTGCATCTTCCTTTTTCTTTTTAATACTACCTCTCCAGGCATCAAAGGCTTGGCAGGAGCATTTCGGTTGTAAACATCTTCCTGTTTCTCCCGTGCCTTATTGAGACTTTCCTCCACACAGATTTGTACTCTTCTGTATTGCTCTTGCCGATTGACGTCCCAGTTTTCCACGGCATCGTCTGCCTCCGGTTCTACCACTCCAAGTTCTAAATCCATTGGTAGTTTTCCGGGCCTTGCTCTCATAAGATAAGCTGGAGTGCAGTTAGTTGAGCTTACAGGTATATGATTATACAAATCAACCAAATCAGGCAGTAAGTCCGGCCATCGATTCCTGTCTTCCAACGGTATGGATCTCAACAAGTCAAGGACAATATGGTTCATCTTTTCACAAAGACCGTTGGTTTGAGGGTGGTATGGTGTCGTTCTTATTTTCTTGCACCCGTACATATGACAGAATTCCTTGAATAAATCGGCTTCAAAAGCAGGTCCCTGATCGGTCAATACTTGCTCGGGATACCCATGCGGTCTGCAGAAACTTGCTTGAAAGGTCTTCGCTGCCGTCACTGCGGTCTGGTCTTTCACTGGAACAACCACCAGAAATCTGGAGTAATGGTCCACCATGGTCAAGGCGTATGAGTACCCAGTTCTACTTGGCGACAATTTGACGTGGTCCAGGGCCACAATCTCCAGAGGACGAGTCGTCCGGATAGGTTGCAGGGGTGCCTTCTGACTACCGTAGTCCTTTCTTCTAAGACCACAGGGTCCACAGTTCCGACACCACCTCTCGATGGAGCTGCGCATCCCTACCCAGTAGAACCGGCATCTCAACAGGGTCTCCAGCTTTCTCCAGCCAAAGTGTCCTGCTTGATCGTGGTACGCTTCCAACACCATTGGGACGTCTGCCTTGGGGACCACGATTTGCCAGACCATTTCATGGGTTCTGGGGTTGACGTATCTTCTGCACAACTTCTCACGGTATAGGAACAACCTGCTTTTCTCGTTCCACAGGAGCTTGGCTGACATAGGTGCATCCTTTTCCAAGGAGGAACCTTCCTGTTTTAACAACTCCTTGATGCGGCTGACCACTGGATCACTGTCCTGAGTCTCTTTCCAGCTGTGATGGGGTAAAGGATTTAATGTTGCACCATTCTGCTTTCTGTGGACTCGATGCTCGTGGACTACCCATTTCGATGGAACGCAGGTAGCTCAATTTCTTCCAGGTCGTCCGATTCTTCTTCCGTATCAGAGTCATGCGGCATTCGGGACAACGCATCAGCATTAGCATTCTTTCGACCTGCCCGGTACTTGATAGTAAACTGGTAATTGGACAACCGGGCCATCCATCGCTGCTCCATGGCACCCAGCTTGGCGGTTTCCAGGTGCGTTAACGGGTTGTTGTCTGTGTACGCCGTGAACTTATTGGAGGCCAGATAGTGCTTAAATCTTTCAGTAATGGCCCAGACCAGCGCCAGAAACTCCAGCTTGAAGCTGCTATAATTTTCCGGATTCCTCTCCGTTGGCCTGAGTTTTCTGCTAGCATAAGCGATGACTTTTTCTTGGCCATTCTGCTTCTGACTGAGAACTGCTCCCAGCCCTTCATTACTGGCGTCGGTGTACAACAGGAACGGTTGGCTGTAATCAGGATAGGTTAAGATCTCATCACCTGTCAGGATCTCTTTCATCTTTTGGAATGCTTCAGCCTGTTCTTTACCCCAATTAAAGGGAGGGTTTCTGCTCTTTAAGGATTGTCCTACTAGAGGTCCTGTAAAGGAGCTGCCTTCTTCGTGTAATCTTTCACGAATCTCCTGTAGTAACCCGTTAGTCCCAGGAACTGTCGCACTTCCTTAAGGTTTTTCGGCTCCGGCCACTTCTGGATGGCAGTGACTTTCTCTGGGTCCGGCGCTACTCCTTCCGAACTGACGATGTGCCCCAAGTATTGTACCTTCTGCTTGAGTAGATGGCATTTTGAGGGTTTTAATTTCATCCCGTACCTGGACAGGGACTCGAATACTTCTGCCAGGTGCTTCAGATGGTCCTCATATGTCTTGGAATACACGATAACGTCGTCTAGGTATAGCAGCACGGTTTCAAAATTGAGATGTCCCAGACAATTTTCCATCACTCTCTGAAATGTTCCTGGGGCACTACTGAGCCCAAACGGCATTCTGTCGAACTCACAGAGCCCCATTGGGGTGGTGAAAGCCGTTTTCTCACGATCCTCCTCAGCCACAGCCACTTGCCAGTAACCACTAGTCAGATCAAGGGTAGAAAAGTAGTTAGCCGTTTTCAGAGCAGCTAATGATTCCTCTATACGTGGTAGCGGGTATGCATCCTTGTGTGTTATGCGGTTCACCTGCCTGTAATCCACACACATTCTCATACTACCATCTTTCTTTTTAACCAGAACTAGAGGGGCTGCCCAGGGCTACAACTATCCCTTATCACCCCAGCTTTCTTCATATCATTCAACATTTCTTTAGCTTTCTGATAATGAGCTGGAGGTATGGGCCTATACCGCTCTTTGATGGGAGGATGACTGCCAGTAGGGATATGATGTTGTACTCCCTTAATTGTCCCAAAATCAAGTGGATTTTTGCTAAACACTTGGGCGTACTCTTGCACCACCCGTAATACCCCTTGCTTCTGGTGAGCGGGAGTGGTGTCCGTCCCAACATGGAGTTGCTGACACCATTCCGCCACCTGGGTTGCTGGGTCATTGTCCTCCTCTATTTGACAGGAGTCTAAGGACTCAGCCGGGAGAATAGAATTATTATCAACAGCATGAAGTTTAGCAATGGTTGCATAACGGGGTAAATTTACCTCATCATCTCCCCAATTGAGAAGCCGTACCGGTACTCTTCCATTCACCACCTCTACTACTCCTCTAGCAGTCATAAGTGTAGGTCTATGTTCTGAATGGTGGGGTTCTACTACAGCTTGGTAATTCTGTCCTCTCAGACCTATGGCTGCCCTGCACCAAATGATCATTTCACTCATTGGGGGTATCACAATAGGATCCGAGTCAGTGACCCGTACATTACCAATTTCGCCGTCGGTAAGCTTCGCTTGCTGCTGACATACCAGGGCCCGGATCTCTCTTTGGATTACTCCTCTCTGCCTTGGTCGGGCAATCTCAGCGAGCTGTTGGAGTAAGAACACAACTTCTCCCAAACAATTACCGATAATGTTAGTACCCAAAATGATATTTAAACCGTTCTCCTCATTTACAGTCTTTACTACCAGAAGCCCTTGGTCTTTCAACTCCTCTCTGCCCACCTTTACATCTACACATTTTGTTCCGAGTACTTCTACAGGAAGACCATTAGAAGCATACACAGTAAAGTCAAGGCTCGGAGGTTTAAGACTGTCCATTGACCAGTACTTGGTATATAGAGCATCAGGTATTAGGGTCACCTGGGACCCAGTGTCTAACAATGCTGGAACAGCAATACCATCTAGAATAATGGACAGGTAGGGTCGCCCGCCCACATACCTGCGGTTCCAGTCTAGGGGGCCTGACGGGTATTCTCTGGGTGTTGGCCCTTGGACCCAGGTTCTGCCCGTTTAAAGGACACTGTGTAGACAGATGACCTTTCCGGTTGCAGCGGTAACAGATGATCTCTCGACGAGGAGGGTGTTGATCAGAGGTTGCTCCTGGGGGTGGCGTTGTCCTCCTCCGGGGAGGCGACGTCTTCTTTCTTCTCCGGTGCATCCACGGAACGTCCTCTGGGCAGTCAGCTAACAAGATCTTTCCTTCCTCCTCTTTCCGCAGCTGCAGGGCACTCATTACAGCAGCCAGATTTTTAGTCAGCTGGCGCACCTCTGAGCGCAGACAGTCCAATTCACTAGGAGGTGTCACCTGCGCTTTGGCTTCAGCCACTAGCGGGGAAAAGGGGGTTACTGCCGGTTCCGGAGTGACTTCAGCCTGATGATGTTGGGTTGCCACCTCGGGTTTGCCCAGGGGCCGCAGCCCTTTTATTGCCATGTCCTTTAGGGCATCAAAGGTAGCATCCGGATGATCTAAGGACCACCAATTTACAGTTCTGCGTTCCTCTGGGGATCTCAATCCCTGTATAAATTGTTCTTTCAACATTTTATTCTCGTCGATAGCATTTAAATTGTTAATTTGCTTGAGGGCTCTCAGGGCTCCCTGTAGTCGGCAAGCATAGTCCCGGATGCTGTCACCTGGCTGTTGTGAACAGTGATAGAAGGCCATCCGGAGATCCGTTTCTGTGCGGTCTTCAAATATGGCATGTAGCTTCAGGAAGATCGCAGGTACCGACTCCTGATCAACGGTATCCCAGGTCTCCACTTCCCTCTCAGCAGCGCCAGTTAGCTGCCCTATTAGCACAGCAGCTTTTTGTCTCTCAGGCATAGAGTACATTTCTAAGATGCTGCATAACTTCCGCTTGAAGCCTGCTAATGTGCCTGGCTCACCGCTGTATTGGGGAAGCCATTTCGCCCCAGGCATATATGGGAGCGTTAGTGGCATGATCGGGACTACCGGACTGGGTGCAGGGCCTGCGCCCCCATCTGGCGCTACAATACCAGACGGTGCGGGATTGGGGCCTCCGGCTGGGGCCGCACTGTCAGCCGGTTGTTGTGACATCTTAGCGCCCCCTTGGTTAAACGGAGCCTACCAGTTTCAGACGCTGCTATTTCACAGGCACAGCAGTAGGAACAGGACCTTCGTCGCAGGCGCTCTGATGTCAGAGCGTTCACTTCCTGTTGCAGGACCTGCCGATGAGTCAGAGCCGGGGGCGTGTTCAAGACTCTGCGCGCTCTTTCAGGTACGCCCACCTTCTTCTCCAACGCCTTAGGGCGCGAATCTGGCGGCAAATATGGCGGTATTTGGCGCCAAACAACAGCAACAGTCTTTTTCGCCAAAACACTCCACAGGCACACAGGGCTCACAATGCTGCAAGTTTCGTATCCTGTTCGTGACGCCAAGTTTTTGTGTCGACCCGCCACCACAATTGTGGGTTACCAGGGCAATGGGGTACTCAGAGCCGAGCCCGTAGAAGTCTATGGGGATTGTCACAGGTAGCTGTGGCTCGGTCTGTGGCCCTGGCGGTCTGGCGTATGTTGGGGGAATATTTACAGGGGATAGGTTTATATACAGTTCGTGACGCCACCTGTAGTATTCTGGTAATTAGTACCAGCGCTGCTGTAGATCTCTGAGGGGATGGTGAGGCAGCTAGATGTCGGGTCCCCTACAGGTGGGACTCTTCCCTCAGGTCGGTAGTTAGGTAGGGATTGTGCAGGCATGCAATAATAACTCAGTCTCACACCGTCAGCGTCTTTCCATACCTTTACTTGCAAGTTGGTAAGGCAGGTCCCAGGGAGGCTGATGGGGTTGATGGAGGATGAGCTTTGAGGCAACAGCTAAGCAAGTTAGGGGCCTCCTTTACTGTCCAATGAAGATGAGTACGACCAGCCTGAAGCGTAGTCCCCTCTATGATTCCAGCTTATCCAAAGCTGTGCTTCCCAGTCAGTTTAGTGTTAGGAGTCTTTCTATGAGGGAGCTGAATTCTTATTTTGTCCTGCAGAGACTCAAAGTCTTCACTTCCCCTGACCCCAGTTACGTACTGACTATAAGGGGGTGTTTGCCGCAACCTAGGGTCCGGTAAATCTCTGGTTTTCTCTTCACTATGCTTGTAGCTAATAGTGATCCTTCGGTCCCCAGTGACCGGTAGCAATGTGCAGGACTTTTCCAAGCCAAACGCACTTTTCCAATAATCTTCCTTCCACTTTGCCCTTCGATTTGCTCGACTCTTAATAGATAGTTCAGTCTTTCTTCCAGTGGGGCACAGCTCTGACTAGACTAAGGTGAATTAGACCACCTGTACCAGCCTCCACGTTCTGAACTGCTAACAGGCTCAAACTGGACACGTCTACTCTGTCCAAGGACAGGAAACAGACTGACTAGAAATCACTCCCTTCCACACCCCTGCTGGGTGTGTCAGAAGTGTACATGATGTCATGAAGAGACCTTAACTGTTACCTCTCCACTCATCCTCCTGGTATTGTGTACCAGGGCTACACACACTCTGTTGCCAAAAATGCTGAAAATTGGCCCAAACTAATAAAACTCCAATGGAATTTTGATGAAACGTTTCTCGTATGTGAGGAAAACTGAAGTTTGATTGAATTAAGAGGGAGGTCGCCAACGTCCTCCTCATTGTACTGTTTCAGCTGATGACTTAAAGTGGTATTCTCAAGTTTTGAAAGTACCAAAGATCCCCATGTGAATGGCCCAGAGGTTGATTTCAGCGCAGTTCCGCTCCACTCATTCTTATTGGTATTCTCAAGTTTTGAAAGTTATCCCCTATCTAACAGGAATAGTTTTCTAATTGCTGGCTGTCTGACCTCTGGGGGTGAAAACCGCAGTTCTGGAGATCCCCGTTTGAATGTAGCAGAGGTTGATTGTGCACAGTGCCATTTCATTGATTCTTATTGGAGTGCCGAAGACCAGCCAAGCACTTGGTAATTTCTGGTGATCACATTAACCCCTTACTGACATCGGACGTATTTGTACGCCGATGTCAGTAAGTCCCCCTTTGATGTGGGCTCCGGTGGTGAGCCAACATCTTTCCTGGGACATGTCAGCTGTTTTGAACAGCTGACATGTGCCCTCCATAGCCGCGGGTGGAATCCCGATCCACCCACGGCTATTAACTAGTGAAATCCTGCTGTCAAACACTGACAGCGGCATTTAAATAGCACTTCCGGCCATCAGAGCGGAAATACGCACAACGGTGACCCAGGTCACATGATCGCAGGTCACCGGTGAGTCAGCATTATAGCCAGAGGTCTCCTGGAGACCTCTATGGTTGTCAGTGCCGAATTGCTATGAGCAGCACCCAGTGGTTGGCACTCATAGCAAGTCACTAATTCTGCTACATAGAGGCGATCTGCTCAAAAAAATATAAAAGTTTAAATTGCCCCCTCTTTCGCCCCATTCAGGATAAAACAATAAAAAAAAAATCACACATACACATATTAGGTATCGCCACGTTCAGAATGGCCTGATCTATCAATAAAAAAAAGGATTAACCCGATCGCTAAATGGCACAGTGAGAAAAAAAATCAAAACGCCAGAATTACGTTTTTTTGGTTGCCACGACATTGCATTAAAATGCAATAACAGGCGATCAAAAGAACGCATCTGCACCAAAATGGTATCACTAAAAAAGTCAGCTCAGCACACAAAAAATAATCCCTCACCTGAGATCACGAAAAATGGAGACGCTGCGGGTCTCGGAAAATGGTGTCATTTTTTTTTTTTTTTAAAAGGTTGGAATTTTTTTTCACCACTTAGCTAAAAAAGAACCTAGACATGTTTGGTGTCTATGAACTCTTAATGACCTGGAAAATCATATTGGCAGGCCAGTTTTAGCATTTAGTGAACATGGTGAAAACAAACAAAAAACAAGTGTGGATTGCACTTTTTTTGCAATTTCACCGCGCTTAGAATTTTTTCCCTGTTTTCCAGTACACGACCTGGTAAAACCAATGGTGTCGTTCAAAAGTACAACTCGTCCCGCAAAAAACAAGCCCTCACGTGGCCATATTGACGGAAAAATAAAAAAGTTAAGGCTCTGGGAAGAAGGGGAGCGAAAAACCGAAAAAAAGCTCTGGTCATGAAGGGGTTAAGATTGAATGGAGCCATAGTGCACATGATCGACCACCACTCTATTCACACTGGGCTTTTTACAGTCTTGGTGGGGGTCCATCCATCATTCAGACTCCAGCAATATGGATATTATTCCCTATTCTATGAATAAGAGATAACTTGCAAAATTGATGAGATAACTTTAAATTATTGTCCCGCTCTGTAAGTGCTACTATGCCTGTGTGTCTCATTGGAGGAGAAACTGTTCTGGTTACCTGCCTCTTCAGGCAAAAGGCAAAGTGTCAGGGAAATCACAAGTCATCTCTGCAAGTTCCTTCAAGGTCAGTCAAACCCTGTGGATGGAATAACAGGTGTATACACGTATACAAAGCAGTGTTAACATAAAGACTGCAGCTCGTCTATGAGAAGTGCAGCCCCTTTAAACAGCAGATCAATAGAGGTGCCAAGAGTTGGACCACCACCGATCTGATATTGATGGTCAAACTAGATGTTACACACACATTTTTTTATGAAACTTAAATGTAGCATTAAACTGCACCAATTCAATGAATGAGTGATCATGTGATATTCGCAGTTCACAAGGCCTTGGTATTCGTAATGGGATCTGTCTCTGTGATTTTAACTATGGCGTTGTCCTGTTTCGTACGTGGACGATAGTGTGTCTCCCTACAATACAGGGAGAAGCTTTTTTCCTGACACATCGGTTTCTTTTATGCTGCAATAAACTAATTTTCAGCTTAGTTTGGAACAGTAATGTCAGGGCCCTGTAGTTTACTCCTCTTGCCGCACCCTGCTTGACACTTGCGCTCCATAGGACACTTGTTTTGTAAACTTGTATCATTGAGTTTACTCATTGACTATGCTAGATAGTTCGTCTGACCTAAATATCCCGTTTCCTACCCAATGTATGGAACATTATTGGAATTTTCCTCAGTTTGTATTTAGTTGCATATTTTATTTTTTACTTTTAGTGTATTTACAACGTGATCACAAATATGTCGATCATTATTTCACATTCATGTTGTCTAAATTTCCAATTTTTTTCTATACCAAGAAATCTATAAATGTTACCATTTTATGTTATAGGTTTGGGCTCAGATTTCGATTGCGCCCAGCAGATGCACCGTCGTGTCTGGATTATTCAGATGCAGGGGGTTACCATCGCACCCAGGCAGTGCAGACTATAGAGGTCTTAGTCTATAGTGCACCATATGAGAAGACCATTACTATTAAAGACTTATGATAGCTGGTGGCCCTGCTAAAGGGGCCCACAAGCTTCAAGTTACGCCACTGTAATGTGAGGAAAACCATAATATGTGACCCTTTGACAAAGTACAGGCGTGGCGGTGGCAGCTATAGAATATTAGGTTATATATACAATCATACTGGTAGGTTTTGTAGACATAGCTTAAATGCTTCCACTCTGTTTTTCAGCTCCTGATGGTCCTCATGGTAAAGAGAAGAAAATGTCATTGAGTCAAGCGAGGAAAGACAATGCTCTCTCCAAATCTGGTGAGCTCCATTGATGGCTTATTGTGTTTGTATATCGTAGCTTGTTCTGTAGACTTTTGTTAGGCGTAAAACCCCTTTCTTTTCAGGTGCTGTGAAGGAGCTGTATGTCTGCAGTTGGTCTTCTCCATTTCCCCTCCCATACACATTAGATGGTGGATGGTCTTCTCGGCTGTCCCCTTCTTACAGAGGAGCACTTGCCTGACTGAGTGGTCCTGTGCCCTCTAACAAAGCTACTGAGAGACCTCAAAGCCAGGGGCTTATCTCAGAAAGAACGAAGCGATCAGCAGACAAAAATCTCACACGATTAATCAACTTCTACCCTACAATCAGTTGGTCTGTGCCCCCCATACACATTAGATGGTGGATGATCTTCTCTGCTGTCCCTTTCATACACAGGAGCACTTGCCTGACTGAGTGGTCCTATGTCCTCTACTGAAAAAGCTACTGAGAGACCTCAAAGCCAGGGGCTTATCTCTGAAAGAACGAAGCGATCAGCAGACAAAAATCTCACACGATTAATCAACTTCTACCCTACAATCAGTTGGTCTGTGCCCCCCATACACATTAGAGTTTCAGTGAAACCAGTCGCTATCAGCGGGTTCGTCCAACATTAGTCTGTGTATGGGTGTGTGCTTTATTCTAGTTTTTAACCAAAGTAAATACACCACAATACAGATTAGCACATTACTTCCATGGTCATAAATAGATGTTGTTGTATTGTTCTTATAAAAATGAGCATTTTTGCAAGTTACTGCTTACCAAAATTTGCTGCCATTCTTGAGATGTAAGCTCCTTTTCTTTATATTTACAGCTCGTTGTGCAGGAGACCGACCACTATTGCAGTCTAGCTTGTAAACAATGTGCTGAAGCTAGCCGGGAGTAGGATATAACAGCATACACTCCTGGCCAGCTTCCAAACCATGTTTTAAGCTCCATAGAAAATGACAAACTGTGCATGTTGTGCTGTCTAGCAGCGATGGTTGGTTTCCAAGACAACGAGCTGTAAACGGAAGTGTTAGGCCTCTTCACACATCCGGCGGGCGCCTAAACGGCGCCCGGCATTTACCGCAGCGCCGCATGTGAAAGCTTTCACACTTCGGCGCCAAAATGCGTTTTTGCCGATGGTTTCTGATGCTTGGAGAGATAAGAAACCATCCGGCAAAAAAAAACGTTGCATGCAGCGTTTTGTCCGGCCGCCGCAATGTACATTTGCGCCGCATCCGACAAAACGCATGCAACGCATTGACATGCGGCGCCATGCGGCGCTAATGCATGTCAATGCGAAAAAAGCCGCATGCGCCGCATCAGATTTTCAGATGCGGCGCTGCGGGAAAATGCGGGGGCGCCGCAAGGGAAAAACGGATGTGTGAAACCAGCCTTACAATGTCAAGATTAGCTGAAGATTTTAATAAGAAGTGAATTTTTAAAATTGCTTTTATTTATAAACTCAGAGTGACAATTCCCATTTATAACCCTCTAAGTCACAGAGGTTACATTTTTAGAGCCGACACATTGTAGTGCATACTGGGAATTATTGTATTACCTTTGTATGGCATGCCCTTTGTTCGACCACGGTAGCAAAGCAGTTAAAAAGGGACCTGTTCACTCTGTTGACTTGTTTATTTCAGTAAATTCTCGTATGTCTCATGAAATAATATTCTGGTGCTTCTTTTTTTAGAAGTTTTATTGTGTTGTTCCTTCTTCCGTAAATGTATGAATAAAATGGGTGTTACCATTGTGAATACATGGTGTGTCAGCACAGTCTGACACTATTCAATCAGTGCTGATAATCACATTGTATAGACACCACCTCCCCAAATGACATAATACAGAAGAAAAGACACACTATTTTTCATGGAGAACACATTTATTTGTTAAACTAGGTAAGAGTTAAGAGGTGGCAGGTTCTCTTTAAAGGGACTCTGTCAGCACAGATTGACTGTTCCAACCAGATGCTCGGTGCACCCCTGGTGTGGCCAAACATTTAACTGCACCTTCTCATCCACTTGTTTTCCATCTATCTCCATTCTCCTCTTCACATGTTCTCAGCCCCGTTCCAGCACCACGTGACTACAGTCGTTACCTGCCAAATCACAAATTGGTTGCTCTGTCATGCAGTACACTCACATGCGTGATCCTTCAAACAGGGATTGAAAAATAAAAGGGCAGGAGTGGGGCTTTAATGGGGATCTGTCACCAGGTTATAGATGGTAATTTTTTGTTCTTATTTTATTCCCAATGCTCCTCTGAGTATTCGGTTTTGTTGTTTATGTTCACCATACGGTTCCAGAGAGTCAGGCCTTTTTCTATTTAGTTTTATTTTTAAGGTCTTTACAAGGAGGCGTGGCTCAGACTCCCTGGGGGTGTGTCTGTCTGCTTTGCATAATTACCCTGTGAGCAACGCCCTTTTGGGAAAGTCCATAAAAATGTGCACATAATAGAACAGTCCATAACTCTGCTGTGGAACCATACGGCAATTTAAAAAGGAAAAAAACAAAAGCAGGGAAGTAGAGCTAATAATATAAGCACTGGACAATTTTGACCTGGTAGCAGGTTGTCTTTAAAAGGGTATTCCCATCTCCAAGATCCTATCCCAATATGTAGTAGGTGTAATAATAATAATATTAGCAAATACCTCCAATTACAAATGTAGTGTAATTCTTCAGATTCACAATGTCGCTTACCTCATGTAGGGCATAGCAGTAGCTAAGGTATCCATGGTTACGACCACTAAGAGCTGTCTAACTGACTAACTTACTGTCACTATATGAGTGGTCGTAACCTTGGATATCTAACCTACTGCGATGCCTGCACATGGGGAATGAGACATAGCGGATCAGAAAAATGATATTACATTTCTAATTGGAGGTATTTGCTAATATTATTGTTTCGACCCGCCACCACAATTGTGGATTACCAGGGCAATGGGGTACTCAGAGCCGAGCCCATGGAAGTCTATGGGGTTTGTCACAGGTAGCGGTGGCTCGGTCTGTGGCCCTGGCGGTCTGGCGTATGTTGGGGGAATATTTACAGGGGATAGATATATTTACAGTTCGTGACGCCACCTGTAGTCTCTGGTAATTTGTACCAGCGCTGCTGTAGATCTCTGAGGGGATGGTGAGGCAGCTAGATGTCGGGTCCCCTACAGGTGGGACTCTTCCCTCAGGTCGATGGTTATGGTGGGGTTGTGCAGGGATGCAATTAAATAACACAGTCTCACACATCAGCGTCTTTCCATACCTTTTTACTTGCAAGATGGTTAGGCAGGTCCCAGGGAGGCTGATCCAATGGAGGATGTGTTTTGAGGTAGCAGCTGGACAAGTTAGGGGCCTCCTTTACTTTCACAAAGATGAGTCCAACCAGCATAAAGCGTAGTTCCCTCTATAAACTCCAGCTATTTCCAAGCTGTACTGCCCGGTCAGTTTTGTGGTCGGAGCCTTCCTGTGATGAAACTAGGTTCTTCTATGCTTGGCCTAGCTCAAAGTTCCTATTCCACCTGACCCCAGTTACGTACCGACACTCCAAGGGCTGCTTTCTGTTACCTAAGGTCCAGTAAGCCTCTGGTTTTTCTACCACCATGCGTGAAGCTATAGTGGTGCTTCGGTCCCCAGTGACCGGTGACAACGTGCAGGACTTCTCCAATCCTATAGCACTCAGAATTCCTACCACTGTGCCTTTCGCCTTGTCCGCGCTTGTAGCATAAGCATTCCTCACTTCAAAGGTTATAAAAGTCAATCCCTTTCTTAACTTCTTTCTTGAGCTTGTTGCCAGAATCTCAGTAATCTTCTAGGCAGGAGCACGTCTCTGAACCTTCACTGTCCTTGGGACAGGAGACTGAAGTATATCTGCAACTCACTCCCTTCTCTCAATAGATGTCTCAGTCCGTCTATCAGTGGGGCACCGCTCTGACCAGGCTGAGGTGATCTGGCTCCCCTCTACTGGACTCCACTTCTCTGAACTGCACACAGATTGCACTCAGCTCTGCTGCTGACTGACTGACTGGACCTCTGAATGACTGCATGTGACTAGACTTTATACCTGTGGGCGTGTCTAAGTGTGTGTTGGAATGAATGTTCATTGAGCATTAAACTGCTATCTCTCCACACATCCTCCAGGGTACTGCGTGTGCCTTCACACCAGGGCTACACATTCCCCCATGGTAAACGACAGCACTCCCGGGCTGTGAAATACAAAGAGACAATTTTGTTTATGCATTAAACATTAACATTAACTCGTCCCATCCGGGAGGTAAGGATTTCTTGAACGTTGCAAACAAAACATTAAATATAGAAAAATACAAAATATTAAATAGACATGTTCATATAATAAACGGCAAGATTCTTGTGAAGGACCCGCACCAAACCTTCAACGTGGGTCCTGGGTGGGCTGCAGGACATATGAATGCAGACCTCACTCAGTGCCACACCACACGGGTTTTATTATTCAGAGGTAGTTGTGGTGGTTTTATGTAAAACCAATATAATGCACAAGGTGCAACTATATACAAAATCAGTTCTTGGGCTGGCTCAGTCCTCAGCCTCGAAGTCCATTATGAAACACGATAAGAAAAAGACACAGATATAAATACATTTCTAATATGCATTAAATTTTCAACTTTTTACTTTGGTACCCAGCCGGGCATTCTACTCAATATAGAAAAACATAGAAATTATCTCTGGCAATAAAGTGCAAAACTGGCAAACATTCTCAAACTTTTTACAACATTACATATGGTAGACCCCTGTCTGGATCTTACCGGTTTTTACTGTTTAATTACTTCAACTACATTTTCCACCCCGGGGGCTGGAACAATGCGATGGTCCCTAGATCCCATGACTAACAAATCGTGAGCTGCTATCAGAGTCTGGGTCGCAACAGTCCTCGTACGAACCTCTAGGGGCGCAACGGGTGCTTTCGCTTTATGAGACGCTGTCTGCGTTACGGTAATAGCCACTTGCTCTCGCGATGCAGAAATAGTCGCTGTGCGCGTCGTCGTGTAAACTGCTGATTGCGATGTAGAATGAATCGCAGGTTGCGATGTAGTAGGATAACAAGTTAGTGAAGAGTATACTGGTGTTGCCTCCATTTGCGAGGAGCCTGCAGGGGGCGATGCTGGGGCACGGCCTGGTGCTGTTTGAGCTGGAGACGGGGACGCTGCAGTAATGGTGACGTTACCTGCGTCGGGGACGGGGTCACGGACGATTGTGACATTAAGGGCATACCATCCCTTCATACCCCAGTGCCGTGTATAATTGACAATGTCTCCATTAACTAGGTCCCTCCCGGGATGACCTTGCGGTAGGTGGGATTCTACGTCGCGTCTG
The DNA here is from genome assembly GCA_033576555.1 of Oophaga sylvatica. Classification (NCBI taxonomy): domain Eukaryota; kingdom Metazoa; phylum Chordata; class Amphibia; order Anura; family Dendrobatidae; genus Oophaga; species Oophaga sylvatica. The sequence continues at coordinate 334,256,786 of JARQOD010000005.1, forward strand.
CTGACAAAGACCCCTGGGTAGAGGCCCGGTTCCCTGATGAAGCCCCAGCCCTTCCGGAGCTGGAACTCTGTCACACACCCCTGCCGCCGCGGTTCCCTCAGAGTACCTTTTTCTCGACGGACACTTTCCTTGTCCGCGATCAGCTCTGCATGCTGCCGCTGTCGGTTGCGCTGAGCTTCCCGCTCTTCCTCCTGCTGGCGTTGCTGCTTCTCCTCGCGACGCTGCCACTCACGTTCCCACTGGGCGGTGTAGGCGACGTCATCCAGGCGCGCCATCTCATCCCAGTCAACGTCTGGTAATGACGGACAGGACCCCTCCGGTGTCCCTGCCGGGGATCGATCATCTGCTGCGGCCTCCTGGCCGGGTGGGCGTTCCGGAACTGGCGGTACCTCCTCAACCTCCTTCGCCTCCACCGCTTCACCGGTGGGATCAGGATCGGTACTTTCGGGGGCAGCCGCCGGTTGCTCCTTTGCCTTGGGCAGCAGAAGTTTTGGTAACTCCAGATGTAGGGGGTCGTCGAGGGGAGAGAACACAGCGTCCCACAGCCGCCGCTGCTCCTGGGTACGCCGGCGTCTCTCGATCTCTTCAAATCCAGATTGGTGCTGGACCATCTTTTTCAGTCGTGCATTTTCTTCTTTAATTTCCAGCAATGCTTGCTGCAGGTGCAGGACCACGGATGGTTCCGGTGCTGGTGGCAGCTTGGCTGGGGAACGGGGCCTGCCTTCCTCCGCTTCCCGGCTCGGCTGCACACGTCCTGCTTCCATGATGTTCCAGAGCGTTCTTTCATCTTCCTCCAGAGACGTCCGGTCTCTTCCGTGGAGGCGGGGTTTGCGTCTCCTCCTCTTTGCAGGAAAGGTGAAGAGGAGGCGGACCTCCTTTGCTGTAGGGCAGGATCGCATATTGTAATAGCACTTTGAGAGGGCAGGCATTTTCTTCGCGCCACAGGGGGGTACACGCCCACGAAGGTACGCCCACCTTCTTCTCCAGTGCCTGAGGGCGCGAATATGGCGACAAAGATGGCGATTTTTGGCGCCAAAAGTGCAAACAGTTCTTTTTCACAAAAACAATTCCATAGGCACACAGGGCTCGCAATTTTGCGAGTTTCGCATCCTGTTCGTGACGCCAATTTGTTTCGACCCGCCACCACAATTGTGGATTACCAGGGCAATGGGGTACTCAGAGCCGAGCCCATGGAAGTCTATGGGGTTTGTCACAGGTAGCGGTGGCTCGGTCTGTGGCCCTGGCGGTCTGGCGTATGTTGGGGGAATATTTACAGGGGATAGATATATTTACAGTTCGTGACGCCACCTGTAGTCTCTGGTAATTTGTACCAGCGCTGCTGTAGATCTCTGAGGGGATGGTGAGGCAGCTAGATGTCGGGTCCCCTACAGGTGGGACTCTTCCCTCAGGTCGATGGTTATGGTGGGGTTGTGCAGGGATGCAATTAAATAACACAGTCTCACACATCAGCGTCTTTCCATACCTTTTTACTTGCAAGATGGTTAGGCAGGTCCCAGGGAGGCTGATCCAATGGAGGATGTGTTTTGAGGTAGCAGCTGGACAAGTTAGGGGCCTCCTTTACTTTCACAAAGATGAGTCCAACCAGCATAAAGCGTAGTTCCCTCTATAAACTCCAGCTATTTCCAAGCTGTACTGCCCGGTCAGTTTTGTGGTCGGAGCCTTCCTGTGATGAAACTAGGTTCTTCTATGCTTGGCCTAGCTCAAAGTTCCTATTCCACCTGACCCCAGTTACGTACCGACACTCCAAGGGCTGCTTTCTGTTACCTAAGGTCCAGTAAGCCTCTGGTTTTTCTACCACCATGCGTGAAGCTATAGTGGTGCTTCGGTCCCCAGTGACCGGTGACAACGTGCAGGACTTCTCCAATCTTATAGCACTCAGAATTCCTACCACTGTGCCTTTCGCCTTGTCCGCGCTTGTAGTGTGTAGCCCTGGTACACAATACCAGGAGGATGAGTGGAGAGGTAACAGTTAAGGTCTCTTCATGACATCATGACACTTCTGACACACCCAGCAAGGGGTGTGGAAGGGAGTGATTTAGTCAGTCTGTGTCCGGACTTCAGAGTGAGAAGTCAGTTTCCTGTCCTTGGACAGAGTAGACGTGTCCAGTTTAAGTCTATCCTCAGTTCAGAAAGTGGAGTCTGGTGTAGGTGTCTGTATACACCTTAGTCTAGTCAGAGCTGTGCCCCACTGGAAGAAAGACTGAACTATCTATTAAGAGACAAGCAAGGCGAAGGGCAAAGTGGAAGGAAGATAATTGGAAAAGTGCTTTTGACTTGGAAAAGTCCTGCACGTTGCAACCGGTTACTGGGGACCGAAGGATCACTATTGTACAGCATAGTGAAGAGAAAACCAGGAATCTACCGGACCCTAGGTCGCGGCAGACAAGCCCCTTATAGTCAGAACGTAGCTGGAGTCAGGGGGTGTGAAGACTTTGAGTTAGTGCACGACAAGAAAAGGATTCAGCTCCCTCGCAGGAAGGCTTCTAACACAAATTTGACTGGGCAGAACAGCTAAAGATTAGCTGGAATCATAGAGAGGACTACGCTTCAGGCTGGTCGTACTCAGCTTCATTGGAAAGTAAAGGAGGCCCCTAACTTGCTTAGCTGTTGCCTCAAAGCTCATCCTCCATCAACCCCATCAGCCTCCCTGGGACCTGCCTTATCATCCTGCAAGTAAAGGTATGGAAAGACGTTGACTGTGTGAGACTGAGTTATTATTGCATGCCTGCACAATCCCTACCTAACTACCGACCTGAGGGAAGAGTCCCACCTGTAGGGGACCCGACATCTAGCTGCCTCACCATCCCCTCAGAGATCTACAGCAGCGCTGGTACTAATTACCAGAACACTACAGGTGGCGTCACGAACTGTACATAAACTATCCCCTGTAAATATATCCCCAACATACGCCAGACCGCCCGGGCCACAGACCGAGCCACAGCTACCTGTGACAAAATCCCCATAGACTTCTACGGGCTCGGCTCTGAGTACCCCATTGCCCTGGTAACCCACAATTGTGGTGGCGGGTCGACACAGTAGCATAAGCATTCCTCACTTCAAAGGTTATAAAAGTCAATCCCTTTCTTAACTTCTTTCTTGAGCTTGTTGCCAGAATCTCAGTAATCTTCTAGGCAGGAGCACGTCTCTGAACCTTCACTGTCCTTGGGACAGGAGACTGAAGTATATCTGCAACTCACTCCCTTCTCTCAATAGATGTCTCAGTCCGTCTATCAGTGGGGCACCGCTCTGACCAGGCTGAGGTGATCTGGCTCCCCTCTACTGGACTCCACTTCTCTGAACTGCACACAGATTGCACTCAGCTCTGCTGCTGACTGACTGACTGGACCTCTGAATGACTGCATGTGACTAGACTTTATACCTGTGGGCGTGTCTAAGTGTGTTGGAATGAATGTTCATTGAGCATTAAACTGCTATCTCTCCACACATCCTCCAGGGTACTGCGTGTGCCTTCACACCAGGGCTACACATTATTAATCTTACACCTACTACATATTGGGATAAGATCTTGGAGATGGGAATATCCATATAAAGATACAGGACAACACTGCTCAAACATCTAACCATTTCTAGATGCTATTTGAGTTTAAATAAATTGGTAGGTGTTGTAGGTCGCTTCCCCTTTCCAGCACATGGCATGTGACCACCATCTCGATCCACCCGCGGCTGTTAACTAGTTAAATGCCGTTAATCAAACAAATAAGGTAGCACTCTGTAGCGCTATAGCATGCAAACATGAAATATGAAAATTTAAAAAATTGTGGATGGTTAGCGCATAAATTGGCCAATTCATGTGTACCTGGCAGCCACAGTAAGGCAATTCTCGTTTGCCAGGACCTAATGCCAATCCTCTCAGACAGTCTACATCTCTCTGGGAATCTAATGTGAATTCTCTCTTGGACTAATGTTTATATCTCTATGGAGGGGTAGGATCCTTTTGCAATTAAAAACACCTGAGGCTAAGGGCGGAGTGCTCAGTCAGAAGGCTAATACAAATATAAAAAAACTGACCATCACAACCAGACCTGATTTACGTCTGGATGTGACGGTCAAGTTTTCATTATATTTTTTTTTTATATTTGATGATAGTTAAATGCCGTTGTCAGCATTTTTGTTACACATAGCAGGGCTGAAGCCCTGCTCTGTGTAGTACAGTTCATCAGACGATCTCAGCTTCTAGTCTCCAACGGAAACTATTGAAACAAGTAAAAAAAAAAATCTAAAGTTCAAATCACCCCACTTTTGCCCATTCAAAATAAAACAATTAAAAAAACAAACACATATTTGGTATTGCCGTGTTCAGAATCGCACGATCTATCAAAATATAAAAAGAATTAATCCAATCGGTAAACGGCGTAACGAGAAAAAAAATCAAGACGCCAGAATTATGTTTTTTTTGGTCGCTTCAACATTGCAATGACGGGCGATTAAAAACATCGTATCTACTACAAAATGGTATCAATAAAAACATCAGTTCGTTGCACAAAAAATAAGCCCAGACCCAGATCCGGAAAATGGAGACCCTACAGGTCTCGGAAAATGGAGTGTTATTTTTTATTTTTTTATAAACTTTGGATTTTTTTTTCACCACTTAATAAAGAACGTAGATATGTTTGGCATCTACGAACTTGTAATGACCTGAAGAATCATGATGGCAGGTCAGTTTTAGCATTAGCAAGTAGGGTAAACAAAAAACCCACAAAAATACTTGTGGAATTTTTTTTTTCCCATATTCCAGTAAAACCAATGGTGTCTTTCAAAAGTAAAACTCAGCCCTCAAAACACAAGCCCTCACATGGCCATATTGATGGAAAAATAACAAAGTTATGGCTTTGGGAAGAAGGAGAGCAAAAAATGGAAACGCAAAAACAGAAATATCCCTAGTCCTTAAGGGCTTAATCGAGTGAGAAATGATATAAGATGTAAATCAATCTTGGATATAAAAGAGAGAATTAATCCTTTGCTCTGACTATTGAAATGTCTTTAAATACTGAATGAGTTGGTGAGGTTGGGCAGACTCCTGAGGATTAACAGATCACCAATTCACTGTTAAAACTGAACAGCAGTCAAGCATTTACACTGCCGCAGCATTCAAGGCCTGGTGAAGATACCCAAATACAGTGCTCTGCTATCTCCAGTGGTTGGATAGACTCTGTGCCCATGATCAGTAAACGCTGCGGGTTGGACGCTGCGTACTTCGGCAGCGTCCAGCTGTTACAGCATAGTGGATGAGTTTTCAGTGATCACATGCGGATTCCCCTGCGTTCAATAGACGGCAGCGCTTTGGGCGCAGTGAACATGCTCTGCGTCCAAAGCGCTGCTAGTTCTGGATCGTGGGCACATACCCTAAATGGTGCGGCAGTGCAGATGTCTGGGGTCACTAGTTTCTAGTGAAAAAAAAAATGGGAATATCCGGCAACCACAAAAGTCATGACTTTTGCGGTTGCTGGATCTTCCCATTTTTTTTTCATGGTTCATTTTACTCAGGAAACCAGCCTGAAGTCTCCATGCACCGCACCCCTGTTCTAGAGATTTCTCAGCCCAGTGAGCTGATGGTTGCTCCAATGTGTTTTTCTCATCTAGTTTCTAGGGTTAGGATGTCCTGCTGTTAGCACCTTGTCTGTGGATAGGCGACATTTTGTGTTTGTGGCACAATCCCTCCAGCTTTGTTATGATGGAAAAATAAAATATAAACATGATATTCGTAATTCTGGTTCATATCAGCTACAGTAGTTATTTTTGGCCAACAAAAAGTCCAGCCATGATGATGTCTCACTTTTGGAGGAGCCCCTCAGAAACTGCTGAATTGTAGTAGAAAGAATATGTTCACAAAGAAGAAAAGTGATGTTTTATTTAATTTATTTTTCTAGGAAATTGGACATTCCTGTACGTAGTGCTGTATGGTTAGGATGCTTTACATGACCCTTCTGACTAATGCAAAGTACCCTGTGATCTCAGGAGAAGTGATTGGAGCTTCCGACACGTAGGGAGGTTATTCTCCAGTTCTCTTGGATGATGGAGGGGTGCATGTAATTCCCCTTCATACTCTGAATAATCATGGCTCTCAATTAACCCTTTATAGAATCTTCTACATTTTTATGTTTAAACTGCACTTCATATATTATAGAAATCCTGCCTGTTTTTAATATTTGAATGATTGTTTTTTCAATTCTTCATCAGTTTCATGTTCTGTCAGTCAAAGGCTGAAATGTTTGTGCATTAAAATAATATATAATAGATAAAAAGTGCAACATTGTCAAATCATCTGGATTCTTGGATTGTAAATCAAAGTAAATGCTGGACTCAAAAGGGTAATCTTTAATGTAAAATTTTGAGAGATTGTCCACTACTTTTTCATTGATGACCTATCCTTTTCCTATTGATTTGAATAGGGGTCGGATTTGTAGTATTCTGCCGCTGCCACTATCAGAAGACTGAGCAGCCCAGCAATCGAGCAGTTCTGACGAGCTGCGGTAGCCGACACTGAGAAAAGTTAGGATAGGTCATCAATTAAAAAGTAGTGGACAACCTCTTTAACGCCTATCCATGACATAGGGAACAACTTCACAATCGCTGTGGGTTCAACTGCGGGGGCTCCAACCAATCCCAAAAACTAGAGCTCGGAAGTTCATGTGCTCTACCTCTCCATTCATTCCTAATGAGACCTCCAGGGATTGCCAAGGAGTTTCCACAACTGATCTTCGGCACTCCCATTGGAATGCATGGAGCAGTGTCCATAATCAACCACTACTCCATACAACCGGGGCTCTTCAGAAATCAGTGGAGGGAGGGAGAGTTGGATCTCTAACAATTGGGAAGATATCCCCTATCTCATGGATAGATGATAACTTTCGAACTTGAGAATACCCTTTTTATAATACTTATTCAGACAACCGTCCGTAACATGGCTGTATTTAAGAAATTTGTATTAAAGTATCAGATCCTGATGGCCCGACCATGGGTCTCTTAGCCTGAATTGTTCTCTATCTATGATGCTGTAAGTGTGCATAATTAAACACACTGATAGGGCCATGATATAGAAGCTAAAATGCAGTCACATTTTTTTTCATTTGAATTCACAGGAAAAGTGGTAAATATATGATTTATGTGGGTCTGGTTGCTGTCACTCCTACTGGTCATGAGAATATGGTCTGAAAGTCCCTTACATGAACTGAAGGAATGGTAGTATTTGTGACCATCCGTCCTGTGGACGATGAATGGAAGCATATACTCGCTTACCGTTCCATTCACACTGGTGACATTGGGACCTCCTTTCTTGGGATCGGCGAGTGTTCCTAGAAGCGAGACACCTTGCGATTCTACATTTATCACGTTTTTTCTGTCTTCTGAATAAGTGATATGTTGTTTGTGGTACAACCTTTTAACCCTTACTCATAGTAGAGGATCATGCAAGCATATGTGTTTGCCTAGGGTTGGTTATGTGTCAAAATCCAACGGATGCTAATGCTTATACTGGATGTCAGGCATACGGTAAAATGTATTTTCTACACACACGTTGATTTTTCCATCCAAGAGTGGAAATCTCTTACAAACAGGTGCAGAGCCTAAGATCAGAGATCTAATTATCAGTGCAGCAGTAAAGCGTTTTGACTGCTTTTTTTACTGAACAATATTGGCATTTTGTCCTTTTTTTCAGAACCACATCTCACACTGAAAGTTGATGAAAGGCAAAGACTGGCCCGGGAGCGTCGAGTAGAGCAGGAAAAGCTGATGGGTATGGATCTTTAGTAAACTTTATGCACGGGAGAACTTGATTTATAGGGTAATAGTGATGCACAAGGTAACATGATTAAGAACTTATTATCTAAAGTGTGATATTTGGTATAAATCTCGTCTACCCTAACTGTATTGCGATGCTGGTACTGGTGATGCTGTGATCAGAAATGAAGGAAGTTCTTCCATGTGTCACTTGTTATCTGGCTTGTATTGTCTGAATAGAAACCAAATAAAAGAAATACAATTTGCAAGCCCCTAGAAGAGAAACTGACACTAAGAGTTTGACCTTTACAATGCTTCCGTGCCTGACCATCATTGCTCCATGAACCTTATCATCGAAGAATAATAGAACATATTGTAGACTTCCTCCATATGTAAATTTCACTTATCTGCTTCAATTTTACGGAACTGGCTGGGCACTTTAACTTGCAAATGTGCTCTCATTTCTACATCTTCAGCTGAGAGAAAAGCAAAACAGGCATGATTTACATAGAGCTAGGATTTGTGGTCCAAGGGTCACCTTTTACAAATTATGGCACATGGTATTTCTAACCCTAGTAACTTTACAAATTAACTTGTTAAATCACAAGGCTTATAGTGAATTTGGAAAGGCTTGACAGGTTGGGATGTCTGTGGTAACTTGAAAAACAAGGTTTGTGATGGTCACAGACGGGCACTACATAATGTGTCTTGTTTCGAGCCCTGTGTGTACATCACATGATCAGGAAAGTTTTATACCATGGAAGTACCCAAAGACTGATCCCACTGAACATCTACAAGCAGAGATTTTGAAAGCTTGATAGTTCAGTGGCTTACATCCCTGGGAAACAAAGGCATCAGTTGTTGAAGTTCCAACTGTCCAATTTTCTGTCCCCAACGTCATGGGGAGGACAATGTTGGGGGCCTTAAGGGTGGAATCTGGTCTTTACCTTGTTTAGTAAAAACATAAGGATACATTACTTATTTGCCAATTGGTGGTATCCAGAGAATACAAACCTTTACAGTAAACCTGTCACAAAACATGTCATTTACAGTCAGGCAGGTTATAACTTCATATTCTCCCTGCAGCCAAACTTCCAGTTAGATGTGGCATATGTAAAATTAGCAGGATGGATGTTGGTAAATACCCTTTTTTTTTTTCTTTTTTTTATGACCGGCCCCCTTTAAAAATAATTTTCATCTAATGCTGACATGTCGCCATATAGTAATGAATAAAAAATTACAAATAGAGCAATATTGGTTGTTACTTTTAACCCCTTTCCTATCATACAGACCAAAAGTTTGGACACACCTTCTCATTCAACGATTTTTCTGTATTTTCATGACTGTGAAAATTGTAGAATCACACTGAAGGCATCAAAACTATGAATTAACACATGTGGAATTATACATTACACTTTACAAAAAAGTGTGAAACAACTGAAAATATGTCTTATATTCTAGGTTCTTCAAAGTAGCCACCTTTTGCTTTGATTACTGCTTGCATGAAGAAAAGGTGAACGGATGGATTCTACATGCCTGGTTCCCACTGTGAAGCATGGAGGAGGTGGTGTGATGATGTGGGGGTGCTTTGCTGGTGACACTGTTGGGGATTTATTCAAAATTTAAGGCATACTGAACTAGCATGGATACCACAGCATCTTGCAGCAGCATGCTATTCCATCCGGTTTGCGTTTAGTTGGACCATCATTTATTTTTCAACAGGGCAATGACCCCAAACACACCTCCAGGCTGTGTAAGGGCTATTTGACCAAGAAGGAGAGTGTTGGGGTGCTACGCCAGATGTCCTGGCCTCCACAGTCACCAGACCTGAACCCAATCGAGATGGTTTGGGGTGAGCTGGACCGCTCACCGCTTCAATTTTGAATAACCCCAGCAGTGTCACCAGCAAAGCACCCCCACACCATCACACCACCTCCTCCATGCTTCACGGTGGGAACTAGGCATGTAGAGTCCATCCTTTCACCTTTTCTGCGTGCAAAGCAGTAATCAAAGCAAAAGGTGGCTGCTTTGAAGAACCTAGAATATAAGACATATTTTCAGTTGTTTCACACTTTTTTGTAAAGTGTAATGTATAATTCCACATGTGTTAATTCATAGTTTTGATGCCTTCAGTGTGACTCTACTATTTTTATAGTCATGAAAATACAGAAGAATCTTTGAATGAGAAGGTGTGTCCAAACTTTTGGTCTGTACTGTATATATTGGCTCAAAGAGCATGTGTTAAAATAAATCAGTCTTTTTGTTAAAGCGGTCTTCTTGACAAGGGTACATGAGCTTTAACACAGCTCATGGGCAACGCGTAAGGTAATGTGTGCATCAGATCAAGGATTCCTCAAAATCTCTAGAGCTGCTAAGTAGCGTGCTGTTAAGCTCCAGGGAGAATATGACTCCGAGTGACCTTGACAGCCATGCTTTCCAATTATGTGTCTAGGCATAGCATCTCTCCGTCATCTACGTTGTATATACAATACAGACCAAAAGATTGGACACACCTTCTCATTTAAAGATTTTTCTGTATTTTCATGACTATGAAAATTGTACATTCACACTGAAGGCATCAAAACTATGAATTAACACATGTGGAATTATATACTTAACAAAAAAGTTTGAAACAACTGAAATTTATGTCTTATATTCTAGTTTCTTCAAAGTAGCCTCCTTTTGCTTTGATGACTGCTTTGCACACTCTTGGCATTCTCTTGATGAAGGAGTTCCCAGAGATGCTTAGCACTTGTTGGCCCTTTTGCCTTCACTCTGCGGTCCAGCTCACCCCAAACCATCTAGATTAGGTTCAGATCTGGTGACTGTGGAGGCCAGGTCATCTGGCGTAGCACCCCATCACTCACATTCTTGGTCAAATAGCCCTGACACAGCCTGGAGGTGTGTTTGGAGTCATTGTCCTGTTGAAAAATAAATGATGGTCCAACTAAACGCAAACTGGATGGAATAGCATGCCGCTGCAAGATGCTGTGGTAGCCATGCTGGTTCAGTATGCCTTCAATTTTGAACAAATCCCCAACAGTGTCACCAGCAAAGCACCCCCACACCATCACACCTCCTCCTCCATGCTTCACGGTGGGAACCAGGCATGTAGAGTCCATCCGTTCACCTTCTCTGCGTTGCACAAAGACACGGTGGTTGGAACCAAAGATCTCAAATTTGGACTCCTCAGACCAAAGCACAGATTTCCACTGGTCTAATGTCCATTCCTTGTGTTCTTTAGCCCAAACAAGTCTCTTCTGCTTGTTGCCTGTCCTTAGCAGTGGTTTCCTAGCAGCTATTTTACCATGAAGGCCTGCTGCACAAAGTCTCTTAACAGTTGTTGTAGAGATGTGTCTGTTGCTAGAACTCTGTGTGACATTGACCTGGTCTCTAATCTGAGCTGCTGTAAACCTGTGATTTCTGAGGCTGGTGACTGGGATAAACTTATCCTCAGAAGCAGAGGTGACTCTTGGTCTTCCCTTCCTGGGGTGGTCCTCATGTGAGCCAGTTTCTTTGTATGCTTTATGGTTTTAGCAACTGCACTTGGGGACACTTTCAAAGTTTTCCCAATTTTTCGGACTGACTGACCTTCATTTCTTTAAGTAATGATGGCCACTAGATTTTCTTTACTTGGCTGCTTTTTTCTTGCCATGACACAAATTCTAACAGTCTATTCAGTAGGACTATCAGCTGTGTATCCACCAGACTTCTGCACAACACAACTGATGGTCCCAACCCCATTTATAAGGCCAGAAATCCCACTTATTAAACCTGACAGGGCACACCTGTGAAGTGAAAACCATTTCCGGTGACTACCTCTTGAAGCTCATCAAGAGAATGCCAAGAGTGTGCAAAGCAGTCATCAAAGCAAAAGGTGGCTACTTTGAAGAACCTAGAATATAAGACATAATTTCAGTTGTTACACACTTTTTGTTAAGTCTATAATTCCACATGTGTTAATTCATAGTTTTGATTCCTTCAGTGTGAATGTACAATTTTCATAGTCATGAAAATACAGAAAAATCTTTAAATGAGAAGGTGTGTCCAAACTTTAGGTCTGTACTGTATAGTGGTAGATTGGCTCACTCGGCTTCTTGAAGAGGAAGACACAGGAACCATTTCTACCATTTCTGTATTTTCGTCACCAGAAAATGAAAATACAGCCTTTGTCCGGCAGAAGGTAAAACATAAAGTAACACATCTATACAATAGATACCACAACCTGCCGGCACACTACAAGTCCCAGCAGGCGGTGAGGACGACCAATCCCAGCATGCTTCTGTTCTCGGCGCGACCTATGAAAACTGTCCAAAAAGAGAAGCAGTCTCCCATAGCAACCAATCACCGCGGCTTTCATATTCCTGGAGCACTGTACCAAATGAAAGCTGCCCTGTGATTGGTTGCTGTTTGCAACATAAGCAGGCTCTGACAACCGTAAAGCAATCTGTTTGCCTGTAGTGACCAATCACAGCATAGCTTTCATTGTACAAGATTACTGTCACAAACGAAAGCTGCACTCTGATTGGTTGCTGCTAGCAACAGATTAAGCAAGCTCTGGAAATTGTAAAAGAAAATTGTCCGCAGCAGCCAATCACAGCGCAGCTTCCATTTTACAAGCACTGCACCAAGTGGGGTCTGCTCTGTGACTGGTTGCCATTTGCAACAGTTAGACTAGCTCTGAAAAATTGTGACAGAATCTGTTGCCTGTGGTAACCAGTCGCGGCGCAGCTTTCATTTTACAGGAGCGCTGTACTGAAACGGGGGCTTCGCTGTGATGGGTTGCTACGGGCAACGGACCGTTTCTCTTATCAGCTTTCATAGATCTCCCGTCATACTTGAACCCCTGCTGAAGGGATCACAGGCTGGGACTTGTTGTTCTACCATCTCTGGAGAGCAAGCAGGTTGTCAGCTTGGGGGGGATGTTAAGTCTCATCACACATGACATTATATGTTACCTAAAACAACAAGCTGTGGTGTATAAATGCATTAAGTGACCCAAGGGTTAAAGGGGTTGTCCACCTTTTAAGGACCTTATCGGAAATGCATGTATTTGGGGCTAAGAATCGTTTTTACCTATTTCTGATCACATCAATGTCGAATGTGTCCGGAAAGAAAGTCTGTAAAAGCAAAACGGGGCAAAGTTATTAATGAAATCCATCTTCAAAAATGATTTTTTTTAGCCCCAGATCGATGCAGTTAAGTAAAAACAATGTTCCTAACAAAGGTGGACGTCCCCTTTAAATCTGGTTAGGCTTTAGAGCAGTGCTCCCCGTCTGTAGAAGTAAAGCTCCCCTCCCCCACACTTTTCCACCAAATAGGATGTGAGTACTGGCATCAGTCCGCCTGGGCCCGTCAGCAACCCCAGGACAGTGACTGATTATTTTAGTGTATTTTTTGGGATTTTTACGCACCAGCTTGGCAGGAAGTAGGAGTACCCCAGCCACCCCCTGTGTGTATTACATTCTAAAGGTGCTAGGTCACACAAGCCACTTGGATAGGAAAACCATGACTTCTCCTGGGCAGGATATAGAGAGCAGTGACCGTAGCTTCACCAGAACACGAGCAGAAGGTCCAGGGGTACAGGATGGGCTAGAATAAAGGAAAACGAAAGCTAGTCCAGGCTCACCCCTTTCTCCCTTGCCTCTCTCGCCACCATAATCAGTTTGCTTCAGGGGCTTTCCATTGATGCCCCCTCCCTCAAGGAGAAGAAAACCAGCAGTTCTGTTCCTACCACACTCTGCAGTTACCCAAGGACGTCACCCATTCCTAAAGCACAAGGAAAATTAAAAAAAAAAAAATGAAAAGAAAAAGCTCGTTTTTGGATTTCTTGGCAAATCTTTGCTTCTCCAGTCTGTAGAGTGACAGGACCAGCGTTACCATTCCTACCAGGACTGAATTCTTGATCCCGCCAATCATGGATTATTTCCGACTGCCATAAGGTCATCTTTGGTTTTCTTTGTTTTTTTTAATACCAGCAACTAAGAGCAAAAATTTTGACATAAAACATAAATTCGAAGGGGAAAAGAATCCCCCTGAAATCTGTGAGATCTCCAATTTATTAAACCCTTCCAACCAGGAAGAGAAAAAGACCAAAAAAAAAAAAACAACGGACAGACGTCAAATAAGATAAGCTCAGGTCCATGATTCTTCTCTACAGGCTTTTTATTCTTGAAAAGACCTGCATTCAATTCTCAGTACCTCGGAGGGTAATGGTGCCTCCAAAAATAAAAATATTAAAAACTGTCCAGGTGGTGAACAGTCCACAGCACTACAAGCAACGGGGGAGAAGAGCGTGCGGCCTGTGACAACCCCAGGCCCTCTACTTAAACTTACTGCCTACAAGATGCTCTCATATTGCCCCCTCTATTATGGCAGCGGGGGGCGCTGCAGTGTCTAGATCTCAATCTGTACTAGCTTGCAAAAAAGAAGACTGAGAGGAGACTTAATAGCTGTCTACAAATATCTCAAGGGCTGTCACATTGTAGAAGGATCATTATTCTCATTTGCACAAGGAAAGACTAGAAGCAATGGGATGAAACTGAATGGGAGGCGACACAGATTAGATATTAGAAAAAACTTCTTGACAGTTAGGGTGATCAAGGAGTGGAACAGGCTGCCACAAGAGGTGGTAAGTTCTCCTTCAATGGAAGTCTTCAAACAGAGGCTGGACAGACATCTGTCTGGGATGATTTAGAGAATCCTGCTTTGAGCAGGGGGTTGGACCAGATGGCCCAGGAGGTCCCTTCCAACTCTACCATTCTATGATTCTATGCTGGTTAGCCCACCTGGCTTAGATTCCAGCTTCCATGTCATTTAGCAAAGAATATTCAATCCAGGAGACCTGCAATCTCCATATGTCCAGCTTTCCTCAAAGGGAGCCTGTCACCAGTTTTGGCCAATATAAGTTACGGCCATCACCTTTCAGGGCTGATATACAGCCTTTTATAATGCTGTATATCTGCCCCCAACGCGCCCTGCTGGGCAGTCTGGTCCGAGGGATCTTCTGGTCCGGCGCCTCCCATCTTCTTGCGATGTTACCCTCCTGCTTGCTTCATGTGGATGACGTGTCCCTGCATCATCCTCAGATGATGCGTCCCTGCATCGTCCAGACAGTCTCCTCGGCATCGCGCTCCTGCGCAAGCATACTTCTCTGCCCTGCTGAGGGCAGAGCAAAGTACTGCAGTGCCCAGATGTCGGGGCTCTTTGACCTTTCCAGGTGCCTGCGTACTGCAGTACTTTGCTCTGCCCTCAACAGGGCAGAGAAGTACCCCTGCACAAGAGCACAATGCCGGGGAGCCTGCATGGGTGATGCAGGGATGCGTCATCCACATAAAGCAAGCAGGAGGGCAGCATCGCAAGATGGGAGGCGCTGAACCAAGACTAACCCTCGGACCAGACCACCCTGCAGGTGAGTATAATAAAAGTTATTTTCTTCTCTTACAGGTCAGGTTGGGGCAGATATACAGCATTATAGAATGCTATATATCAGCCTTGAAAGGTGATGGCTGTAATTTATATCGGCCAAAACTGGTGACAGGTTCCCTTTAACACAAAAGCACATCTCCAGAGCTTTCACCTTCAGACCCACCTGCACTCCAATGCTCTAGAAAGCTGGGTATGTATCTTTTGGACTCCTCCCACTTTATAGCTGTTCAATCATCCTTAGTGTGCTGGATGATTTTTCCTAGGTTTATATTACTGAAGCTAACAACCTCAATGCTACATATCTCCCTTCTAGTATGTGTATATATTATACCGTATATACTGTGATATAATAGAATAGTTGGCGTGCACACAGATTATATATGAATGGAGTGCTGTGGAATGGACACATTAGTCCAATATCATATAAGTAAATCTCACCGCACACTCATAGGAAGTAAATTTGCAATATGAAAATTTATTTTAACAATATCTGGCAAAAACAGGAATACAAGGTCTGAAGCGATATCATAAACGTTTCGGCTCTGCCAGAGCCTTACTCATGTATTCGCTCAGTCAAGAAATGTACACAGATGATGCATATAGAAAAGAATAGTTCACAGTCTTATGGTGCTTAAATAAGCAGCTTTGAAAGGGAAATTAGCATGGAACTGTTGTCCTGTTAAGTTAGTGAGCCAGGCCTGTCATGAACCTGGTGACGCTAGCCAAGCTTAAGGAGATACAGCGCCGCTGTATCTCCTTAAGCTTGGCTAGCGATCAACCAGGTTCATGACAGGCGTCTGGCTCACTAACTTAACAGACAACAGTTCCACTGGGCTAATTTCCTTTCAAAAGCTGCTTATTTAAGCACCATATAGACTGTGAACTATTCTTTTCTATATGCACTAATCTGTGTACATTTCTTGGACTGAGCGAATACATGATAAGGCTCTGGCAGAGCCGAAACGTATGATATCGCTTCAGACCTTGTATTCCTGTTTTGCCCAGTTTGTTAAAATATACTCGTGTAAAGCCGAGGCACCTAATTTTGCCATGAAAAACTGTGAAATCATTCTTTACTGTATGCATGCTCCTTATTCCATCCTTGTCTGCATAGTCCTTATCCCATCCTTGTCTGCATGGCTCCTTATCCCCATCCTTGTCTGCATGGCTCCTTATCCCCATCCTTGTCTGCACGGCTCCTTATTCCCATCCTTGTCTGCATGGCTCCTTATTCCCGTCCTTGTCTGCATGGCTCCTTATACCCATCCTTGTATGCATGGCTCCTCATTCCCATCCTTGTCTGCATTGCTCCTCGTTCCATCCTTGCCTGCATGGCTCCTTATCCCCATCCTTGACTGCATGGCTCCTTATCCCCATCCTTGACTGCATGGCTCCTTATCCCCATCCTTGACTGCATGGCTCCTTATCCCCATCCTTGACTGCATGGCTCCTTATCCCCATCCTTGCCTGCATGGCTCCTTATCCCCATCCTTGCCTGCATGGCTCCTTATCCCCATCCTTGTCTGCATGGCTCCTTATCCCCATCCTTGTCTGCATGGCTCCTTATCCCCATCCTTGCCTGCATGGCTCCTTATCCCCATCCTTGTCTGCATGGCTCCTTATCCCCATCCTTGTCTGCATGGCTCCTTATTCCCATCCTTTTCTGCATGGCTCCTCATCCCTATCCTTGTCTGCATGGTTCCTCATCCCTATCCTTGTATGCATGGCTCCTTATTCCCATCCTTGTCTGCATGGCTCCTTATCCCCATCCTTGTCTGCATGGCTCCTTATCCCCATCCTTGTCTGCATGGCTCCTTATCCCCATCCTTGTCTGCATGGCTCCTTATCCCCATCCTTGTCTGCATGGCTCCTTAACCCTATCCTTGTCTGCATGGCTCCTTATCCCCATCCTTGTCTGCATGGCTCCTTATCCTAATCCTTGTCTGAATGGCTCCTTATCCCCATCCTTGTCTGCACGGCTCCTTATTCCCATCCTTGTCTGCACGGCTCCTCATCGCTATCCTTGTCTCCATGGTTTCTCATCCCTGTCCTAGTATGCATGGTTTCTCATCCCTGTCCTGGTATGCATGGCTCCTTATTCCCATCCTTGTCTGCATGGCTGCTTATTCCCAATGAAATCCAGCTCTGAAATCTTGCTGTAGCATAAATTGCTGATGCTGTACTATCATTGCTTAGAGATGGCAAAAAGGACTTTGGAGACTTATGGCTTTGTTCCAGCAAACAACATTTCTAACATTCTTTGTGGCCATTGCCCTGAAAACCGAGCTAACGTCCTTGGAGCCTTTTGCTGTGAAGAGGCATTTCTGTCAATTTTAATAAGTCGCTCTTCAGTATCGGCCCAGTGAACCGTTCATTTCAGCGACACCAATTTATAGCGAGGAACGTTTTAAATCTTACGTAATGTCTTAGAAGCCAGTAGAACATAGACCTATGTCCTCGTCTTTTCATTTTCTTTCACTGTAAGCTGCAAGAGAATCGCTGTGGTTAGAGAAAGAAGTCAGAGCGCAGCAGCATTATGCCAAACATTTGGAAGAACGCAAGAAGAAACTGGAAGAACAGAGGATCAAAGAGGAAAGAAGGCGATCTGCCGTAGATGAAAAGCGAAGGCAGAAACTGGAGGAAGAAAAAGTAGGTCACCTTACATCTTCTGTTTTAGAGGGCTATAATATTTTTGTATTTATGCTTAGAAATACATTCACTAAAAAATGTTAGATCAAAACTAAATAAAATTTTTAAAGGGAATCTGTCACCAGGTTTTTGCCACCTAATGAGCAGCATGATGTAAAGACAAAGACACTGATTCCAGCGATGTGTCATTGGGCTGTTTGATACAGTTTTGATGAAATCACTGTTTTATCAGCATGAGTTTAGCAGTAGAGGAGTAGTAATCCTCCTGCCATATAGCCTTCCATATTCATGAGCTCTTTATAATCCCACCTTCAACACTGATTGGCAGCTGTCTGCCTATGCACAGTGTATAGAGAAAGCTACCGGTGGTGTGGGCGGGTTTATACTAAGCTTAACATTCAGAGAACTGGTAGATCGGCAGCGGATAACTGTGATTTTATCAAAACTGTAGCATTGAGTAAGTTATACATCGGTGCATTTGGGGCATCTGCCCTTACACCATGCTGCTCTCAGTGACTGGTGACTTATTCCCTTTAAATGGGTTATACTTTACTAGAAAAATGTGGTGGTTGTGCCATTCTGCAGTATACTAGTAAAAAGAAGGAAAGCTACAATACGATATATATAACCCATGAAAACATGTGGCTCTGATTTTGGAAGGCGTAGTTTTATTAATCATAGACCAATATCCGCTTTAATACTGAGGTCCGTACTTAGAGATGTGTTACTTTGGAATAGAATCTAACATTATGCCATTTCTTCTTTGATTTCCCTGTTAAAGGAGCGACATGAAGCAGTAGTAAAACGTACAATGGAAAGGAGTCAGAAACCAAAGCAAAGAAATAACAGATGGTCTTGGGGTGGCGCCCTACAGAGCAGCACTAGCATCAGCAGTTCAGGTAACGTAGAACACAACTATTGGTTATACTGCGATCATGGCAAGGCACAAGGCTAGGCACAGGAAAACGTCAAAGATAGACTTGGGAAAGATGGGGCACCATACATGACCACTTGATGGTTTAGCTAGTCCGTATGATTCGTGGTCATTCTGTTTTGTGCATTTCAGCAGTTTAATAGCAAACATACCCACTATTGGGCTTCAGATTGCTACATAATATTGGCATGCCATAGTCATGGATTACATGAAAATCTTGCTAAGAGGGTGAAATGTCATGCAGATAGTGCAAGTAACCTTCACAAAAGCGAGGCCTCCAGTTGGTTTGATACTAGGGTCCGTCTTCATTACCGCTTGGTATTGGTTAGTATTTGGGCCGGTTACTTTCTGCTTGCTAGATTTTACATCAGTAAAGTAGTTTTGTCTAAAAACTTCTTTGGTACTGTAAATTCATAAATTCTCAGCCCATCATTATCATATCATTTTTTGTTTTTCCTTTTTACATCACTTTTGCATGTTCTGTTCCTTAGGTTACTTTGACTCATCCTTCACCAATGTCGATTTCTCTGACCTGGCATACCATTTCCAAGCCAAGGGTCGTGTCCGAAGAGGTGGTACTTAAACCACTGTGTTTTGTGACTGTTCCTTTAGTCTCTGTGTGATGTAGATCGTGTTTGCTAACAACCTAGAGTCTCCTTGCCTGTACTGTGGTGTTAATGTATTGGAGGTGCACACCATACAATGCATAGACATGTTAGCTGTTTTCGGATTGCAGGTCAGCATGTCCAAATAAGTCCTAATCCTGGCTGTACTTCTGCTTGCTGCGTAATGCAGAGAAAACCAAATCTCATCTGGGGTTATTTACTGCTTATCAATAACTGACAGTGGGCTTAGTCAGATATTGATTGTTAATCGCTATGACCTGTCCAATTCCTGTTTTCATTAACAGGAGACCACTTGGCAACTACCATTAAAAAGCTGATTGTCAGCAAATTCCATAAAACAGCGGCATTCACGGACTAATATCTAGTTAGACAATGTGACGGCACTCTTTGTATGTAAAATATTGCAGTTCTTTGTCTCCTCCCTCCTTTGTATCACCGTGTTGTGCTGTGCTTTTGCTGTATACAGTATATTGTGTGCTTTGTCTATGTATTAGTCTTCCCATGTATGTGCAGTAATATAACGCTGTTATATATTGTCCTTTATGTGAGAGGACCTAAAGTGTAAAGAGCGACCGCAATGGAACTTGTAGAATGACAACTTCAAATAGCCTGAACTGAAATGTGTCTGTTTGCTATATAATATTATTTAATAAAAAATAAACACAATGGAATAAAAATTCCAGCAAGAGACACCCTAAAAGTACTGTGAGCGCAACTTGCAGGAAACATTGCTGTATACATGTATCCTGTCTGGAGGCACACTTGATCCCTACCATGCAAGACACGGTTGTGTTAAACTAGTTATGGGTGACCTATTACTTACATAACAGAGATCTGCAATACCAAAAAGCCGATTACAGGTACTGGATCTGCTAATTTATTCACCTGATTGTGTACATGAAAGCGGCGGTCTACAACGCAAGAACCCCTATTGAAAGTCCCCAACATGTTTAATAAAGTAAGAAATAAGCAAAATTACGTTTGGGACGGGTGCCACTCATCTACTCTGAGCTGTGTTCCTCGTCAATCTACTTGTGTCTCCCAATAATCTCGGCAGACATCCGTCCGAATGGAACTATGAAGGTGAAAGCCAATCAGTGCCGATAGACTTCAGCACTCACGTGAGCTAAACCATGCCATGAGATTACCCATGGACCACAGCTCTGAGTAGTGCTGGTCTTAGCTAAAATAATGTTTTTTCCATATTTTAGTCAGCATGTTGGGGTTATTCAAAAGAGATTGTCAAGGAGTGGACAGCCTCTTTTAATGTGAACCCACCGGCTGATTCGCGCTGCCCTAACCACAGGCAGCATGACCCTAGCTCCTTAAATTCAGCCAGGTATGCTGCGGTGGGCGACTAGTCTAAAAGGTTGGTCCCCAGTGGCTTCTGCCTGGCCCACTACCCTTGTGTCTGTTCCTTTACACTCTCAAGGGGAACATGGTGGGGGAAAAGCCACTGAGGTCTTCAATTAGGCAACCAGGGTAAGATTCACGATACTCGTGTTTCGAGCAGCTTGAGTTCTCTATCAGGTTACCCTTAAATAATTTAGAGCCACATAGAAGAGAATATTTATCTAAACTAGCTCTAATAAGAAATGACTGATTAATACACAGCAGCCAATAAGATTTTAGCTTTTATGTATTCTAAGGTTCATTGGAAAATGAAAGCAGTGCCGTGATTGGTTGCTAATGGAACTCCATTTTTTCGAGAAATCATGTAAGCTAGTTTAGATAAAAAAAAGTCTATGTCCGGCTGGTATAAGTCAGACATACCATTTTGTTTTATTTAATTTTTTTATTACATAGGAGAGGGCAGCAGACTACGCCTTACAGAGGGCCCCCAAAAATGCCTACAATGCATATGTATGCGATTACAGCATCACGCCCACTGAAAAGTTTATCAGAGAGTAATATGGCAGGCTGTCCATAGGCCATATTTGCTCATATATCGATGACTCGTTCTTGGTGTCTCGTGATCCGTGATACACAGCACCTGAGCAGTCACAGCAGTAGGCAGACGTATCTACCTTGTATGTGTGCAATGAGTTTTTCCATTCTATGCTTTTATGACTTGTTGGTGAGGAGAGGCAGTGTTATTATAGTCCTCCCAGCAGATCCTGGTGTGTTTGGAATTCTGCATTAGCGATCTTTCATGAAGAAAGGCGGCAAACATGTCATTGGGTCGTTTGCCCGTGTACTGGCACAAATACATTGTACTGGTGTGCAGCCAATTAGCAATATCTCCATTTGTTTTAGATCCTGACAGGAGGTCAGTGTCAACCATGAACCTATCGAAACATGTTGATCCAGTTATTACCAAGCGACTCTCCACATCATCTGCAACATTACTTAATACTCCAGACAGAGGTACAGTGCTACAAAGAAAAACTATCCAGACATATTGATGTGTGTTCTTCTAAGAAAACCCTGGGAAAAATGAGTGAATTCTGCATATACCTAGTAACCCACAGGGCTGGTTTGATGGTTTCCGGTGCTGTACAGTATCTTGATACCGCATAATGACCAAATACACAATAATAAGGATACAGCTTTCGTAAAGCCCTACCACACAATCAGCGTCGGACTGGAACACCTTGGGCCCACCAGAGAAAATCATTATTGGGGCCCACTATGTAGCTACATAGAAATAAATACAAGACCACAAATTGTTCAGTAAAACACACTAATATCAGGGTATAATATAAGGTAGTACATGTCTTAATTATGTAGCAGGAGTTGGGGTAGGCTCCCTCATAGATTATAAAGCAGCCCCCTCATAGAGGATAATGCTGCCCCCCCTCATAGGGTATAATGCTATATATATATAGATAGAAAATAGATAGATACCATATATGCTCGAGTATAAGCCGACCCCCCTAATTTTGCCACAAAAAACTGGGAAAACTTATCGACTTGAGTATAAGCCTAGGGTGGAAAATGAGATTATGCCCCATATGCTGCCCCATGTAGTATGCCCCACAAGATGCTCCATAGATTGTGCCCCATATGCTGCCCATGTATTATGTCCCCATAGATGCTCCATAGACTGTGCCCTCATAGATGCTCCATAGATTATGCCCCCATAGATGCTCCATAGATTATGCCCCCATAGATTATGCCCCCATAGATGCTCCATAGATTATTCCCCATAGATGCTCCTTAGATTATGCCCCCATAGAAGCTCCATAGATTGTGCCCCATAGATGCTCCTTAGATTATGCCCCCATAGAAGCTCCATAGATTGTGCCCCCATAGATTATGCCCCTATAGATGCTCCATAGATTATGCCCCCATAAATGCTCCTTAGATTATGCCCCCATAGATTATGCCCCCATAGATGCTCCTTAGATTATGCCCCCATAGATGCTCCTTAGATTATACCCCCATAGAAGCTCCATAGATTGTGCCCCCATAAATGCTCCTTAGATTATGCCCCATAGATGCTCCATAGATTATGCCCCCATAGATGCTCCTTAGATTATGCCCCCATAGATGCTCCTTAGATTATGCCCCCATAGAAGCTCCATAGATTATGCCCCCATAGATGCTCCATAGATTATGCCCCCATAGAAGCTCCATAGATTATGCCCCCATAGATTATGCCCCCATAGATGCTCCTTAGATTATGCCCCCATAGATGCTCCTTAGATTATGCCCCCATAGAAGCTCCATAGATTGTGCCCCCATAAATGCTCCTTAGATTATGCCCCATAGATGCTCCATAGATTATGCCCCCATAGATGCTCCATAGATTATGCCCCCATAAGTGCTCCTTAGATTATGCCCCCATAGAAGCTCCATAGATTGTGTCCCCATATATGCTCCTTAGATTATTCTCCCATAGATGCTCCATAGATTATGCCCCCATAAATGCTCCACAGATTATGCCCCCATAGATTATTCCCCCATAAATGCTCCACAGATTATGCCCCCATAAATGCTCCACAGATTATGCCCCCATAGATTATGCCCCCATAAATGCTCCACAGATTATGCCCCCATAGATTATGCCCCCATAAATGCTCCACAGATTATGCCCCCATAGATTATGTCCCCATAGATGCTCCTTAGATTATGCCTCCATAGATGCTCCTTAGATTATGCCCCCATAGAAGCTCCATAGATTGTGCCCCCATAAATGCTCCTTAGATTATGCCCCATAGATGCTCCATAGATTATGCCCCCATAAATGCTCCACAGATTATGCCCCCATAGATTATGCCCCCATAGATGCTCCACAGACTGTGCCCCCATAGATGCTGCAAAAAAAAAAAAGACATACTCACCTCTGGTCGCTGGGGGCCAGGTGCTGGTGTCCTGAGCAGGCGGGGACACCGGCGCGCTATGGGTGACAGGTGCCGGTGTCACCACTGGCTCAGGGCCCCGGCACCTGCGATATT
Organism: Oophaga sylvatica; assembly: GCA_033576555.1. Lineage (NCBI taxonomy): Eukaryota > Metazoa > Chordata > Amphibia > Anura > Dendrobatidae > Oophaga > Oophaga sylvatica. The sequence goes on from JARQOD010000005.1 coordinate 334,280,581, forward strand.
TACCTGTCACCGGGTCCACTGCTGAGCGCCGCTGTCTTCGGTCCTCCGGCAGTGAATGCTCAGGCAGGGGGCGCGGCGCTCACTAATGACGTCATCGTGCCCTCTGCCTGAACATCGCAGCAAGAGAGGACGCAATGACACAGCGGCGCTCAGCGGTTGGAGTGGGTGACAGGTAAGTAATGATATTCACTGCTTCCCACGCCCATGTGGGCGTGGGAAGCAGTGAATATTCATTTCTCTTTAGCAGCGGGGACAGGGGCTCCTGCCTCCTGTCACCCGCTGCTGCTCCGCTACCACGGGGCCCCCATGGCAGCTGCGTGGTGTGCCGCTATTAGCGACACGCCACCGGCTGGGGGCCCCTGGAGCAGCGGGGGCCCTAGGTAACTGGCCCCTGTATGCCAGCAGGTGCCAGGGCCCCCCAGGTGCCAGGGCCCCCCAGATGCCAGGGCCCACCGGAGAATCCGACCCTGCACACAATGCCCAATAACATTTCCATAAGGTGCCTAAATAACTCCTCAAGCAGTTGCCTTAATGACACTGCTCCATCAAAAAAGATGGAATGTACGTATGTTCAGGCATCAAATTTGGGGGTGCCAGGTGGTTCCCACTTTCAGTAAGGACCAATGATGCCGTTTGCAATCTGGCACTAAACCTCTGGTCCTGGCCATAGTAACATAGTGTGGAGGACACACACAAAATGCCTAAAAACAAATGTGTTCTGTCATCTATCTTCTGTGAATAGATTACTGTTCTGTGATGTGAATCGTCACAATCATTGTGCCCATCCTTTCATCCGCCAGCAAAACATCATTTTTCAGCTGCAGATGAAGGAAGAGAGCCACAGTAATTCATTACTGATGGGTAGGCGGAGCCCCAGATCAGGATGTTACCTCAGATCAAAAGAGTGATGACTGGCTGGCCCCTCCAGCTCGGGCTCCTCCTACTCAGCTCCAGTCTAAGATTTGAGGTCCCAGAGGATGGTCGCTGCTAATGCAGCTCCTCAGAAGATTTTATTATTTTAATATTCGGACAGGAGACTTGGATCACTAGTTGGTCTAGAGGTCTCAGGGGTATCAGCGCTGCTGTACCCCAACCTCTCCCTTGGCGGATCTGTATTTACTCAAAGTCCCTGCAGAATCCTTGCCGGCCCTGGGGGATGAGGAGAGCTTCTCTGGCGGGAACGCAAACCACACGTGCGGTCACTGCGTTCTTCGCCCTGGGGGGAAGCTTGGGCACAGCGCCAGAAACCCCTGAGGGTCCCTGTGGCGCCTTGGCTGGTGAGTACTCCACACAAATTTTTGATATAATTATGTGTGAGTGCTTTAGCGTCTGAATGAGCAGCGCTATTACTAATGTCAGCGTTACTACATGTAATGTCAGTATGCTTCAGCGCTACTGTGACAGCGCTAATACATGTAATGTCAGTATGTTTCAACGCTACTGTGACAGCGTTTCTACATGTAATGTCAGTATGCTTCAACGCTACTGTGACAGCGCTACTACATGTAATGTCAGTATGTTTCAACGCTACTGTGACAGCGTTTCTACATGTAATGTCAGTATGCTTCGACGCTGCTGTGACAGCGCTACTACATGTAAAGTCAGTATGCTTCAGCGCTACTGTGACAGCGCTACTACATGTAAATGTCAGTAAGCTTCAGCGCTGCTGTGACAGCGCTACTACATGTAAATGTCAGTAAGCTTCAGCGCTGCTGTGACAGCGCTACTACATGTAATGTCAGTAAGCTTCAGCGCTGCTGTGACAGCGCTACTACATGTAAAGTCAGTATGCTTCAGCGCTACTACATGAAGATGTGGTGATTTTTTGTCCGCAGGCAGATAGCTGCAGGACAGAGAGGGAGCAGGAGCGGGGAGAGTTCGCGCTCATTATTTGAGCTAGCAGGGGGCGTGGCCTATCTTTCCCGGTCTTTTGAGCAGGAAGACGCGCGCTCTGGCTTTTCTCCTGCGACCCCCTCACTGTGGCGGCCATTACTCAGGCTCCTGGGCTCCTCGGACCGCTCCCCTCCTCATATAGACACCACGGCCAGCTGGGTGAGTGCGGATTCTTCACCCCGCAGCGCAGCGATCGCTATCCTGCAGCTGCTGTCTCATCAGAGACATAAAAAATTGGCTGGGGCTCACAAATATATAATATTTTGGTGAGTTTGTAATATTAACCCCTTTGAGGGTTATTTCTACCTGCTAAATTTGCTGACTGAATACCGCTGGGGTAAGCTTGGTGGAGCGTTAACCCTTCAGCGTTTGAAAAAAAAAAAAAAAAAAAAAAAAAAAAAAAAAAACCGCATAGTGTTTTTTGCTGGTATTACCGCTTTGACCTGCTCATACAGGCGAGACATGTCTGAATAGAGTTCAGATGCCGCGGTTCACGTCCCAGTGCCATTGCGGCAATCAGATACGCAGACCTCCACAGCATCTAGCGCTGCGGTCGACAGCGGTGGTAAATTGGATGATATCGCTCGATCGATTAATAACTTATCTGACCTTTTAGGTCAATATGTGTCTGCTAATTCCTCTCAGAGGAAGCGACGCAGGCCGTTACCGGCCTCTACACGGAGCGAGTCAGATGTATCTGATATTGGGCTGAGTTCCCCTTTATATTCGGATGGAGAAATATCCGATTCAGATGCGGACGAGCCGCAGGGGCGTTCCTCTATGACGAAGCGTACGGAGGCATTAATTGAAGCCATGAGAGATATACTACAGTTACCGGAGGAGGTAACTAGTCGTCCTGGTAAATCAGCACGCATTTTCCAGGAGTCCCGTGCTTCGCGCACAACATTGCCAGCTCTGGATGAGCTTAATGGTGTAATAGAGGAGGAACGTCTATGTCCAGATAAGCGTTTTCATGGAACGCATTTCTTTGATACACTTTATCCTTGCTCTACGGAGTTAAAGGCTAATTGGACTTCTGCTCCTGAAGTGGATGTGTCTTTGTCTCAGCTTAGTAAATCCTCTCTACTCCCTATTAGGGGAAAAGCGAGCTTACAGAGCCTTTGGATAGAAAGGCAGAATTGGCGGCAAATGCAAGCTATGAGGCTGCGGGTCATGGATTTCGAGTAGTGCTAGGATCCATGTGTGCTGCTAGAGCTTCTCTAAGCTGGTAGGCACGTCTGAAGACGGAGTTGCAAAATGAATCTCCGTTATCTGAGATACGGGAGGCAACCTGTTATATCTTTGATGCCGGTCTGGATACGGCATCTCTGCTGGCCAAAGCGCAAGCTTCAGCGGTCACAGTCAGAAGAGCTTTATGGCTCAGACAGTGGGCCGGGGACGCAGTTTCCAAACAAGGGTTGTTGGCCTTACCTTACAAAGGTGGTCATCTTTTTGGATCCGACCTCACAGAGCTGATTTCCAAGGCTAAGGCGAAGGAATCAGCATTACCACAGTGAAGGGCTATGGCCTTGGTGTCCAGTAAGCCTGGTGTTTATAGTGGTCGGCGGTCCTTTCGGGGCCGAGGACGATCTAGTCACTCCTCGTGGGGATCGGGTCGTCCTTCTTTCTCAGGAAAGAAATCCTCTCAGAAAACTCGTACTCCCTGGAAGCAGAGTTTCCGCCAGAACAAGCGGGAACTTGACAAGAAAACCGCATAGTCGGTTTGACGCCAGGGGTCCACTCGAGGATTCTCGAGTGGGGGTCGCCTGCTTCTTTTCAAGGAGACTTGGATGGCTCGCGTTCCAGATTCCTGGGTAACGCGGATAGTGTCGGCAGGCTATTTCATAGAGTTTGCTTCTCAACCCCCAAATGTTTTTTGTCAGTCTCGCGTTCCGTCAGAACCCGAGCTTGTTGTCACTCTACAGCGAGAGGTCGAATCGCTACTACAAAAGGGTGTAGTGATACCGGTTCCGTCAGAGGACCGAGGAAAAGGTTTTTATTCCAACCTTTTTATAGTTCCCAAAAAGGAGAACAAATTTCACCCGATTCTGGATCTCAAGCGATTGAACCGGCATGTCCATGCCCGGAAATTTCGCATGGAGTCGCTTCGTTCCGTTGTGGCAGCTCTGTCACAGAACGATTTTCTGGTGTCAATCGACATTCGCGACGCCTATTTGCATATTCCCATCGGAAAGGCTCATCAGCGCTTTCCTCGACTTGCCATAGGTCAGAATCATTACCAGTTCGTGGCTCTGCCGTTCGGCTTAGCCTCAGCGCCAAGGGTCTTTACAAAAATTCTGGCGCCCCTCATGGCACTCCTTCGAAGACAGGGATTACGATTCTCCCTTATCTGGACGATCTTTTGATCGTGGCTTCCTCGGAGGAGGAGGCGTTGACGGCTCGGGATTTGTCTCTTCAGTTTTCTGAAAGACTTCGGTTGGCTGGTCAATTGGGAGAAGTCGTCCCTGGAACCATCGAGGACAATTCTCTTTTTGGGAATGCATCTCGACACGTTTCGGTCGGTAGTTTCCCTACCACCAGACAAACAGTCATGTCTTCTTCGACATGTACAGATTATGACATACTCAACGGCAATGTCCCTACGGAAGTGTATGCGTCTTCTGGGACTGATGGTGGCGTCCATGGAGGCAATTCCATTTTGCCCAGTTCCACTTCAGGACTCTTCAAAGGTTCATCTTGAGTCGATGGAATCAGTCGCAATCGCTGGATTGCAGTGTCACCATTTCTCGCGCGGTGCGGGATTCTCTAGAATGGTGGTTACAGCCAGGGGCATTCTCCCTGGGGAAGTCTTTCCTCCCTCTGCTGTGGTCAGTCATAACCACCGATGCCAGCCTGACGGGCTGGGGGGGTGTTTGGAACAATCTCTGGATTCAGGGGGTATGGTCACCGGAAGAGTCTGTGCTTCCGATCAACATCCTGGAATTGAGGGCGATTTTCCTTTGCCTCCAACATTGGACGGTCCCTTTGAGCGGTCTGCCAGTCCGTGTGCAGACAGACAATGCGACGGCTGTCGCGTATATCAATCACCAAGGTGGGACAAGGAGTTCCAGACTCTTGGTAGAGGTGTCCCGAATTCTGATTTGGGCAGAGGCCAATGTACCAGCCATTTCGGCGATTCACATTCCAGGGGTTCAGAATATTACAGCGAACTTTCTCAGTCGCAGAAGGATGGATCCCGGGGAATGGAGCCTCCACCCGGAAGTCTTTGCACTACTGTGCTCTCGCTGGGGAACCCCCCAAGTGGATTTGATGGCATCCAGGTCCAATGCCAAGTTACCGACATTCATGTCCAGGTACAAGGACCCGAAGGCGGTGGCGGTGGCTGCTCTAGTGGCTCAGTGGGATCAGTTCGAGCTGATCTATGTATTCCCGCCAATATCCATTTGTCATCCGGACTTGATGTCCCTGCGTTTGACGGCGTGGCTCTTGAGACCAAAATCTTGACCCGTAGAGGTTTTTCAGCCGAGGTCATTGCTACCCTTCGTGCTGCAAGATGTCCGGATACTTCTAGGATTTACCACAAAATTTGGGAAACCTTCTTTTCGTGGTGTTTGGGGTCTTCTCGGAACCCGAGAAAATTTTCCATTCCCAACCTGTTGGCTTTTCTGCAGCATGGGCTAGACAAGGTTTTGGCAGTTAGCACTCTGAAAGGTCAGATTTCTGCTCTGTCCTTATTATTCCGGAGAACCATTGCTTCGAATAGAGACGTGCTCTCCTTTTTCCGAGGTATCTCTCGTAAGTTTCCGCCACGGAAGGCACCCGTGTCTCCTTGGCGGCTCAACCTTGTTTTGGAGGCTCTTCAGCATAAACCTTTTGAACCTATGGTTTCTGCTAGCCTTTCTTTACTTTCTTGGAAGGTGGCCTTCCTTGTTGCAGTCACTTCCTTGAGGAGAGTTTCTGAATTGGCAGCTCTTTCTTGCTCGCCTCCTTTTTCTGGAGTTTTTTCCGGATCGTGTAGTGCTTCGCACTCGGGGTGATTTTTTGCCTAAAGTGGTGTCACAATTTCATGTTGACCAGGATATTGTGTTGCCTTCACTCTGTCCGGATCCGAAGAATACGAAAGAGCGAGATTTACACACATTGGATTTAGTGCGGGCCTTGAAGTTTTATCTATCTATTACTCAAGGTTTTCGTGAGACGGACTCCCTGTTTGTGGTTCCGGCAGGTCGTCGGTGTGGTCAACGAGCTTCCACGGGTTCTATAGCTCGTTGGATCCGGTCAGCTATTTTGGAAGCTTACCGTCTTCGGGGTGAATCTTGTCCGATTTAGATTCAAGCCCATTCCACGAGAGCTGTGGCTTCATCGTGGGCTTTTTATCAAGGTGCTTCGGCAGTGCAGTTTTGCCGAGTGGCGACTTGGCGCTCTGTCCACACGTTTACAAGATTTTATAAAGTGGACGTCAGTGCTTCCGCTGATGCAGCTCTCGGACGTAGGGTCCTGCAGGCAGCTGTAGTTTAAAGTTCTGGATGAACTTGTGTTTAGCGCTGGTTGCGCTTTGTTGTTAAGGTTGTTGGGTTTCTGCCTTTTATTGGTTTTTTCCCACCCTTATTTTTGAACTGCTTTGGGACGTCCCATCAGTAATGAATTACTGTGGCTCTCTTCCTTCATCTGCAGCTGAAACACGGATTTTGGTAAAGACTTACCTGTAAAATCCTTTTCAGCGAAGGAAGGAAGAGAGACACAGCACCCTCCCACGGCAGAAGTGTGTTGATGTTTTCAGATGCAGCGCGACCCTTATCTGATAGCGATTATCTGGGCTGAGGTCAGCGCGCTAAGGCTCTGTTCCAGCATCGCCAGCTCATCGCAGTAGTCAGGTTCCGTGGGTAGTACCTGGAACTCTGTGGTTTTTGGCTTTCTTTGCATGCATAACCTGTATCCTTGTGTTTTTTCTCTGAAGTTCCTTCAGAAGGGGTTATGTTGCTCTGCTGGTGATCTTGGCTCTTTTCCTAAAAGCTTTGATACGACTGGAGCTGAGTAGGAGGAGCCCGAGCTGGAGGGGCCAGCCAGTCATCACTCTTTTGATCTGAGGTAACATCCTGATCTGGGGCTCCGCCTACCCATCAGTAATGAATTACTGTGTCTCTCTTCCTTCCTTCGCTGAAAAGGATTTTACAGGTAAGTCTTTACCAAAATCCGTGTTTTGTTACCATTTGCAGAAGCAAATTGTCATCAACATACTTCACATTTGTGAATTTAGCATGCATGTTGTAAATGGCAGTTTGCTTATACGACTAATATCTATGGGTTCTACCATACATATTTCCGAAATCAATCTTTGCCTCTTACTATGTCAGTTCCCTTGTGCTGGCTTGTGGTGGGATTTACAGTACATGAAATATTACTATTGGTATTTTCAATTCATCAGTTTAAGGGATTATTACCTGAATATATCACACCTCTAGTAGGGTTGAGTAGTATATTATCTGTTGGGATATATTCATTTTTGGGAGATTTAAAAAAAAAAAATTCTGCATCTGTCCTATTCATCTATATGGGGCACGTTGATACCCTGTACACATGATAGAAGTAACCCCTTTTTCATGTATGGAGCCGTTTTTTAGTTGCAGAAATAAGTTTATACTATACTAGAAATTTAGAGTCTCTACCGTAAATCTTTTACACAGTCCAACCTTTTTGCATTGTTCTTAAATATAGATCCATCATTGATGTTAAAAGGGTATTTCTAACTCATAAAGTGGGGGCAAATCCCATGTATATATATATATCGTATATATATCTCTTTATGATTGGGATCCAACCATTAATGGGAACCTGTTATGTAAAATAGCGTTGTTAACCTGCAGATATGGAATTAATCTACAGGTGAATGGTGTTTTGACACCGTGTGGCGCCAGCACTGAGAGCGGCGCTTCTGGTAGGAAATTAACTTTATTCCCCTTGGCAGCCTCACTGTTTCAGTCACTGGGTGGCCCAGCATGGTTTCAGTTACTGCTCAGTGTATGGAGAGAATCTGAGGGAATCTGTCAGTAAGATCAAATGGGCATGTAGGTCATAGGAAGATGAATAAACCTGGATATCTGAGAGCCGATGTCTTATTTCAGAGAAATCCATGTTTTCTTATATGCAAATGAGCTGTTGAGATCTATGGACAGGTCTATGTTAGTTCTGATCTCACAACAGAGCTGTGTGTGATTATGAGAGCAGACGGTCAGTCATTACTTGGTTCACACTGGTAACTCCCCCTTTTATTTAATATAATCTGGAGACAGATTCGCTTTCATATCAGGGTTTCGGCTCATACAGTACAGACCAAAAGTTTGGACGCACCTTCTCATTCAAAGATTTTTCTGTATTTTCATGACAATGAAAATTGTACATTGACACCGAAGGCATCAAAACTATGAATTAACACATGTGGAATTATATACTTAACAAAAAAGTGTGTAACAACTGAAATTATGTCTTATATTCTAGGTTCTTCAAAGTAGCCACCTTTTGCTTTGATGACTGCTTTGCACACTCTTGGCATTCTCATGATGAGGTTCAAGAGGTAGTCACCGGAAATGGTCTTCCAACAGTCTTGAAGGAGTTCCTAGAGATGCTTAACACTTGTTGGTCCTTTTGCCTTCACTCTGCGGTCCAGCTCACCCCAAACCATCTCGATTGGGTTCAGGTCTGGTGACTGTGAAGGCCAGGTCATCTGGCGTAGCACCCCATCACTCTCCTTCTTGGTTAAATAGCCCTTACACAGCCTGGAGGTATGTTTTGGGGTCATTGTCCTGTTGAAAAATAAATGATGGTCCAACTAAACGCAAATCGGATGGAATAGCATGCCGCTGCAAGATGCTTTGGTAGCCATGCTGGTTCAGTATGCCTTCAATTTTGAATAAATCCCCAATAGTGTCACCAGCAAAGTACCCCCACACCATCACACCTCCTCATCCATGCTTCACTGTAGGAACCAGGCATGTAGAGTCTATCCGTTCACCTTTTCTGCGTCACACAAAGACACGGTGGTTGGAACCAAATATCTCAAATTTGGACTCCTCAGACCAAAGCACAGATTTCCACTGGTCTAATGTCTATTCCTTGTGTTAGCCCAAACAAGTCTCTTCTGCTTGTTGCCTGTCCTTAACAGTGGTTTCCTAGCAGCTATTTTACCATGAAGGCCTGCTGCACAAAGTCTCCTCTTAACAGTTGTTGTAGAGATGTCTGCTGCTAGAACTCTGTGTGGCATTGACCTGGTCTCTAATCTGAGCTGCTGTTAACCTGCGATTTCTGAGGCTGGTGACTTGGATAGCAGAGATGACTCTTGGTCTTCCTTTCCTGGGGTGGTCCTCATGTGAGCCAGTTTCTTTGTAGTGCTTTATGGTTTTTGCAGCTGCACTTGGGGACACTTTAAAAGTTTTCCCAATTTTTCGCACTGACTGACCTTCATTTCTTAAAGTAATGATGGCCACTTGTTTTTCTTTACTTAGCTGCATTTTTCTTGCCATAATACAAATTCTAACAGTCTATTCAGTAGGACTATCAGCTGTGTATCCACCAGACTTCTGCACAACACAACTGATGGTCCCAACCCCATTTATAAGGCCAGAAATCACATTTATTAAACCTGACAGGGCACACCTGTGAAGTGAAAACCATTTCCGGTGACTACCTCTTGAAGCTCATCAAGAGAATGCCAAGAGTGTGCAAAGCAGTCATCAAAGCAAAAGGTGGCTACTTTGAAGAACCTAGAATATAAGACATATTTTCAGTTGTTTCACACTTTTTTGTTAAGTGTAATGTATAATTCCACATGTGTTAATTCATAGTTTTGATGCCTTCAGTGTGAATATACAATTTTCATTGTCATGAAAATACAGAAAAATCTTTGAATGAGAAGGTGTGACCAAACTTTTGGTCTGCACTGTAGATCTTACAGCTCATTTATATGTAAGAAAAAGGTGGATTTGTCTGGAATAAGACATCGGAACACAGATATCAAGGGTATCATTTTATTTAGCTTTTTATGAATTGCATGCAAATATACCGTTTAGGAGGGTTGATCCTACTGACAGATTCCCTTTAAGGCGCTTATGCGCAATAGATTAAAGTTGGCTGATCCCACCAATTTTTAGCAGGAGCTGTCAAACATCCAATATGTATGAAAGCCTCCTGACTCTTTACGACAAATGATGGGGGAAGAAAAGGATTGGGTTTTTGGAATTTCAAATAGCTGAACTTTTTGCTTTCAGAGGAGATAAGCAACTGGCAGCAGTTTGTTGAAAATACATGAATGCTTGACCAAGCCAAGCTCTTATGTGTATGGGGGAGCCAAGGAGATGGCTATCTGCAAAACAAATGCTCAACCATCAGTTATCTCCCCTGAATAGCCAGCTTTAAGACCTCCATACACATTAAACTAAATTGGCCCGAATCAACCTATATTGATGGATTTGGCAGACAGTGTAATGTGTATGGTGGCCCACCACCAGAGATGTCTGCCAGCTGCTCTTTCATAGAAAACACAGGAACTTAGCGGGCCAGCAGATTTGAGAGAGAAAGGGCTGCAGCACCTGTTTTTCAGCAGCCGGACCCATCGGCCTTAGGGGTTCATGTGAATTTAATGAGCAGTATCGAGCAAGTCACTGACAGACTCCTATGTGAAATGGCTCATCTCTCCAGAATGCGACACAATCGGGCATTGAAATTCCAACTATTCGATTCCTATCTCCCCTGACGTCATCAGTCAGACGGTTGGCTGTTCCTGCTAAAATCGGTGAATTTGGGTAACATCATATAGGTCATAGCACCAGGCAACCCGCATTTTCAGATTTTGTTGAGCCAGGCTTTAAAGGGGTTTTCTGCTTTCTGAAAATCCCTGTCCCCAGGTGCAGTTTAAGAAAAAAAGGCGCGTTGTTTGCCTAACCCGGGTCCAAAGCGAAATTTTCACCACTGCTCCCAATGTCTACTGACACCAGGAGTAGCAGATGATACTCAAGATTGGCCACTGGGAGATGAATAATTCAGTTTTTTGCCAGGGAACACGGGATATTGAAACCGTAAAACCTCTTTAACATCAATGGTATTGCACTGCCAACTGCTTCTAAAGGTAGTAAATGATAGAAATTAGACCATAAAGTATGTTAGGACTTGTGAGGTCATGGTTTTACTAGGTTAGATTGTCCATAGGGGTTTTTAATATCATGGAGTAATTTTAGATGTGACACAAATTAAGTTTCCTAAATATTGCCAATTATTAATAATTTTTAATGAGATTCATGAATATAGGTCACAGGTAACACTCTATCTGCCTTCAGACAAATTGCTTGAGCGAACTGTGTCTAATAATGTGTTTATAACAACCAGGGAGACGACCACAACTTAGTCCATGGGAGTCCAATGTAGTGTCACGGCTACTAACGCCGACACACTCTTACCTGGCTAGAAGTAAAAGCACCGCTGCTCTATCAGGAGACGCAGGTAACTTGTACAACCACATCAGGTTGTAGGTGAGCTGTATGTGTCCAGTTTGTGCTTGTGTATTCACCATTTTCTTGGAACTTATGACATTGCTACTTCTGTTGCAGCTCTTGCATGCATCATTTGATTGGGAATGGTTTGCGGGGATTTAAAAGTGTATTCCCATTTCCAAGTTCCTATCCCAATATGTAGTAGGTGTAATAATAATAATATTAGCAAATACCTCCAATTAGAAATGTCGTATAGTTTTTCTGATTCACTGTGTCTCTTTCCTCATGTGCAGGCATTGCAAGACCTTGGGTATCCATGGTTACGTCCACTGATAAAGTGACAGTTAGCTAGTTGCTAGTGGTCGTAACCATGGATACATAAGGTCCTGCAATGCATGCTCATGAGGAAAGAGACCTAGTGAATTAGAAAAACTATACTACATTTCTGGAGGTACTTTCTCATATGATTATAATTACTATACCTACTGCATATTGGGATAGGATCTTGGAGATGGGAATGCCCGTTTAAGCTTTCAATATGCAGACACGTCACTGGTTACTGCATTGTCTGACTCTATGCCTGCACAACTATATGAGATTTATTCCTTACCTTATAAAATAGTGGCTCTAGAGGTTCAGACTTTGCATTAAAATTCCCTAGATGTTAAATACCCTACAGTCTAAACATCCAAGACTCTTAAAGGGGTTGTCCACTACTTGGACTAACGCTTTTGAATCCCTGTCTTTTCACTCAGGGAAATAATAACACTTCTACTCCCTTCTGGTGCCAGCGCCATTCCAGTTGTGTCGGCACTGGCTCTCCCGGACTCACTTTATGTTATTTCACGCAATCCCTGTGGCTAATTAGCACTGTCATCACTCTCTTCTCCTTCGGACACATCACGACATCCAGAGGAGGTGAGAGATCAGCCACAGCTCTCACTTTCTATGAATGTCAGTTATATCCGTAGGAGAGTAGAGTGAAACCAATGCTGATTGGCCACAGGGATCACGTGACATAACGTAACATCTTTCTCAAATGAGGGAGCACCTAGAGTGGCCAATTGCTCAATGCACCGCCTGTTCGGACCCCTCTGTTATTATGCGCGTACTTCCCCTTATGTTGATTGACAGCACTTCCTGAATTTTTTTTTTTTTTTAAACCAATTATTTTTATTTAGGTTTCAAAAATTAACAGCAAACAGTTATCAATATACATATAACAATTCACATAACGTGTAGTAATACAGTCAAAACCCTCTCCCCCCTCCCCCCGCCCCCCTCCCGCCAATACTCCTTATGCCGGGCATACCTGGGAACATTGACAATCATATTACCGCCATCCATGCGGACCATATTTTCCCAAAAGTTCTCTCTCCATGCCTCCGCCGTAAATGCTTTCCTCTAAATGCATTACCGTACGTGTCTGAGCAATAAATTCCCTCCTAGTGGGGGGTTCCGAATCTGTCCACTTTCGTGCTATTAATTTGCGTGCCACATATAGCAATCGCGCTATCGCCACTTTGTTATGTTCCGAGACAGGTATACCATCCACCTCCCCCAAAACACACAGCACCGGGTTTCTGTCAATTGTACATGTATAAGCCCTCTCAATTTTGTTAATAACGACCAACCAATAAGCCGCCAGCCGTGGGCACGACCATAGCATGTACAGTAATCCGGCCTGGTCCATGCCACACCTAGGGCAATTGGAATCTCCCCTCAAGCCCGCCTTGTACAGAAGCAACGGTGTTTTGTATGTCCTATGTATTATGTATAATTGGGAGAGCCGTGCCTGCTCGCTTAGAGAGATCTTCGGGACATATTCTAGAATCGCCTCCCATTGTTCTGTCGTGAGGGTACCCACCTCCTTTTCCCATTTACTCTTTGCAATGAGTTGATTTCCCCCCAGATAGGAGTGCAGTAGGTCATGATATAAGCTCGATATGACTCCCCTCGTCCCTCCCTTCATACACACAAAGTCTAGTACAATGTCACTCTGAACCGTCATAGCTCCCAATCCACACTGTGCCCTCCAACCATGTCGAAGCCTATAGTATTGAAATCCCCATACCAAAGGCAAATCAAATTCCTCTCTCAATTTCTCAAAGGTCTTCAGGTCCGTTCCACTCTGCAGCTGGCACACATATCTCACTCCTTGCGCCTTCCAATTGCCCATTTGACACAGCTTATTAAGTTCCGGCAGATGTTCATTGCCCAACACCGGTGAGTATCTAGTCAGCCCGTCCACCCCCCTGATCTTTTTAATAGTGTCCCATACCTTCTGAGTCAAGCCTAAGGTAGGATATATTGCTCCCAATTTCTTAAAGGTACCATCCTCTAACGCCTGGACCAGTGGGCGTCTCCCCGACACATGTTCCAGCACCCGGCAAGCTGCCCCTCCACAATCGGGCTCTCTCCATCCCCTGACATGCTGGCCCTGTACTGCTAAAAAATAGACCCAGGGATTGGGTGCGGTCAATCCTCCCTCCTCCTTCCCATTTTGCAGCGTTTCCAATTTAATCCTTGCCTGCCTCTTGCCCCATATCAAGGATCTGAAGATAGAATCAATACCCTGAAACCGTTTCTTTGGTAGCCATATCGGTGAGTTGTGCAAAACGTATATTAATTGTGGCATAAGGACCATCTTAATCAGGTTAGTTCTACCCGTCACCGTCAAAGCCAATCGGCACCATGCGCCTATTTTCTTTTTAAATTTCTCTAGCAGAGGAACTAAATTCAGATCCGTGAATCGTGTCAATGGAAGCGCCACCCATATCCCAAGGTATTTAAATTGTGAAACCAGCCGGAGCTGCTTCCCCCTCTCATCTATCTCCTCCGCTTTTATTGGTCTATCTACAGCCATGACATAAGACTTATGCCAGTTTATCTCCAGTCCCGAAATGCTCCCAAAGTGTTTAATTACATCCATGGTGCACCCTAATGTCTCTCCTGCACTTTCCAGAAATAACAGGATGTCATCGGCATACAGTGATATTTTTTCTTCCAGCCTCCCAAATTTAAATCCGACCACTCCTCTCTCAGCTCTTATTTTGGCCGCCAGGGGCTCCACAGCCACCGCAAACAATAGCGGGGACAGCGGGCACCCCTGCCTTGTGCCCCTATGTAGGTCAAACATCCCGGACCGTTCACCATTCACCTTAACTACCGCCCTTGGGGACGAGTACAGTAACTTCACCCAGGCCATAAACGCGGGCCAAATCCCATTATGTCCATGATTTTCCATAAATATTTCCATTCCACACTGTCAAATGCTTTTCTAGCGTCCAATGACATCACTATTCTCCCGCCCCCATTATCAGCAGGCAGCTGCATATTAAGAAATAATCTTCTCAAGTTAACAGCCGTGGAGCGGTTGGGCATAAAGCCCGACTGGTCCTCGTGAATAACAGTATGCGCAACCCCGGTGAGCCGGGTGGCCAGGATCTTAGCGAGTATTTTGACATCCGTTGTCAACAACGATATGGGCCTATACGACTCCGCATCCATGGGGTCTTTCCCCTCCTTTGGTAGAACCACTATCACCGCTTCCTCCATTGATCTCGGTAGCTCCCCCTTCACCAAAGCCTCCTCAAACACATTTTTCAGTTTAGGGGCCAGCAGCTCCACCAGCTCCCTGTACACCTCCCCAGGTAGACCATCAGCACCCGGTGATTTGTTATTGGGCATAGACAGAATTGCACATTCCACCTCCTCCACACTCACAGGTTCATCCAACCTTAACCTATCTTCCTCAGACAATTTAGACAGTGAGATGCCCTCCAAGAATTCCTCTACGGCCCTCTCCGTGTCCCGTACTCTTGAATTGTATAGTGCCATGTAATATTCCTTGAAGACCTCCAATATATCCTTTGTGTCTGTCAGAGTCATCCCCGTTTGGTCTCTCAACCTGTACACCCTGGAAGATTCCCTCTGTGCCGCAGATATCACCGCCAACAAGTGACCCACTCCTCTCCTTCCTCATAGAATTGGGCTTGCTGAAATGCCCTTTTCCTCTCAGCTTGCATCATGTGCGTTTATTAACTGCCTCCTGTGCCAATTTTAGTCTATTGTGAGCTGCACTCGTTGGCGTCAAAATCATGTCTGCCTCTGCCCTTGTCAAGTCATCCTTTATTTGTTGATCTGCCAATTTAGTTTTGGTCTTACACCGTGAGATCTCACCTATAAAAAGTCCCCTCATAAATGCCTTCATAGCCTCCCACACCACTGTGGTCTCCGCACTCCCCTCATTCACTTGGAAGAAGTGCTCTAGTTCTTTGGTTATTCCGCCCATATCCACCACTTTAAGCCACGTCGGGTGAAGACGCCAACCTCCCCTCTGTCCCTGAACAGATCCCACTAGAAGCGTGACAACCATAGGACTATGATCCGATAGAGTCCTCTGTAGGTATTCCACCTCCCCAACCATCCCATCCATAGCAGTATCCCCAAAAGCCAGGTCTATCCTTGACAGTGTTCCGTATGTAGCCGAGTGGCACGAGAAGATCCTCTTACCCTCATTTCGTACTCTCCACAGATCCACCAGCCCCAGCTCCCCCACGTAGGTGCCAAATGCAGTCATTCCGTCCCGTCCCGCTTCCATACCTGCCGGACGTACTTTATCCCAGTAATCATTCATGGTGTTGTTAACATCTCCCATAATCAACATCGGAGCCTCCCCCCATCTGGCCGTCAAGTCCAATACTGCTTGTAGTGCCTTTTTAGAATAAGGTGGAGGGATATATAAAGCCACTAAAATCATTTTGTGTCCATACAATCTGCATGCAATCCATACATACTGCCCTTCACTGTCTACTTGCACTGCCAGCTCTTCATAATGTGCGTTTTTATGTATTAGGACTGACACCCCCCTGGAGTACGAGGAATAAGTAGAATGATATGTCTTTAACATCCACCCTCTCGACAGCCAGTGCCTAGTATCTCCAGTGAGATGGGTCTTCTGTAAGCACGCAACCATAGGATCACAAGATCTGATGTGATTCAGAATTGCTGCCCTCTTAGTCCTGTCAGATATACCACGTACATTCCAACTTAAAATCCGAACAGTACGGTTACTCATTGTGCATCAGAAAAAAACAATCCACCATCATCAAGTAACATCTTCCCATTTTGTTCCCCAGCATACCAGGTCAAACAGCATAAGCAACCCCATTTTCCCGCAACTCCAACCCATCCACCTCCCCCCACCCCCTCCCCCCACCCTTCTCTTGTCACTCTCTTCCCAATGTGAGAGTGGGAGCTCAAAGAACCTGAGCAACATCGTAGTATACCGCATAACCACATGCGCCGTGTCCTCCTCCAGCACTGGCAGTCCCTCCACCACATAATCAATAGTATGCTTAGTCCCGAACCATTAATCAAACAAATTAACTATAAAACTATAAAACGTAGATCCCAGCGGGGTTTCTCCCCCTCCTCCGCGGTTTCGCAGAGCAATGCAGAGCCACAACCCTGTCCAGTGGTCAGAATAGCAGGGTCGTGTATTCACCGTACCGAGTCCTCAGCTTCTCTCAATTTGCTCCGGTTCCGCTCCAACCACGAAGCGGCCTCTACCGGTGACGGGAAAAAATTGACCTTTCCAAAGGCTTCCACTCTTAATTTGGCAGGATAAATTGTAGAATATTTCACATTCAAAGAGCGGAGCTGTTTCTTCACTTCACCATACCGTAGCCGCAGCTTTTGCACCTCAGCCGAGTAATCCGGGTATATTTCAATGCGTTTGCCCTCCAGGGTAAGATCTGTCAATTTTCTGGCCTTACGTAAGATAGTGTCCCGGTCTCTGCAGTTCAGGATTCTGGCTAACATCGTACGAGGGCTCTCTCCAGGCACTGGGGGTCTCATGGGCACTCGATGGGCACGCTCCACAGCAAACACCCTCGACAGGATATTCGACCCAAACTTTTCCAGCAGCCAGGTTTCAACAAAGGTCGTGGGGTCAGCACCCTCAGCTCTTTCAGGGATGCCCACAATATGCAGATTGTTCCTGCGTGACCGGTTTTCCAGGTCATCGTTTTTAATAGCCACTACCGCGATCCTCTGAATGTGCTGTTGTTGCGTCTTTTGCACTGAGGTTAAATGATCTTCTGTTGCACCAACTCTGCCCTCCACCTCAGTCAATCTGGCTGTAACTTTCTGCATAGAAGCCTCAATGCCTCTCATATCGGTTTTTAGACCATTCACCTGCTTTGTCAGAGCAGTTAAGGCAGTCTTGCAGCATAAGACAGCCTGGAATACATCTCGCAGAGTCGGCTCTGCCTCATCTGAACTTTCAGCTGCCAGCACAGTATCACCATCCCCCTCCTCCTGCTGTTCATTATGTAGCGCAGGCATCTCCTCACCATCTTCCTCCTCATCTCCATGCTTCTCACTACCTTCACTTCCTTCTTCATCTGCCTCCATGCCCCTCGCATACCTGTGCAGCCGCGCTGAAGCCTCCAGCCTCCGTGCATAGGCTGTGTTCCTCCTTCCCGCCTCTTCCTCTGTCTCGGTGCCATCTTGGGCTGAGGCATTGCTGCAGGCCCCGGCATCCTTCTGCCTTTTGCGGCCCATGTTGGTCTCTCTGAGTCTGGCAGAAGCTCGCCTCTGACTCCCGGGACCCTCAGACAGCAGTTCCTGATAAGGGATTTGGCTGATTCGGGCTCTGTGCAGGATAATTGAAGCTAGTAGTGGTGGAGAAACACTGCCACCCGACCTCTCACATCAAGAGGTAGGCCACGCCCCGCACTTCCTGAATTTAATCTCCAGTACTGCACATGCACAGTGATTCAGCAGGAGACCAGCGAACGCGTGCATGTGCGCACTAACAATGCAGGAACCCAGCGAGCGACAACACAGGGCAAGTATAAACACGCTCTTATCCCTCTGTGCATGTAGTGAGCGGCCTGTGCAGACAGGAGAGAGGGATGAAAGTGTGCCTGCACTGACGCTGTATTGGCACTCACTGGGTTCCTGCATTGTCAGGGTGAACACACAGGGTAGCACTTATTCTAGGCACACAGGCACGGTCAGTCAACATAAGGTGAAGACATGATAATTAAAGGGGCAGATGGTTGCACCGAGCCTTTGGGCACACTAAGAGTGCACCAGAGCTCCCACAATTGCATAAAAAAATGCTTTTCTATTAATAAAAACTTCGCTACAGGGATGATTTTTATATTTGCCAAGTCCTCAAATATGACAATGTAAGTAGTTTAAATTGAGTTTTGGGGGTGATGGTGGACTCCCTTTATGGCCAAAAATTATCCAGCATACAGTGCTATCATCAAAGTATAAATATAGTTTTAAAAGCTTTATCACATGTCATGGAGGCATGTCAGAAGTTTTGACCAGTGGAGGTCCCACTGATCGCTAAGAGTTCTGCTCTACCTATAAACCCAAGCCATATGAAAACAAAATACTATTTTTATTTTTTAAAAGTTTTTCCCATTAAACGTCTTCATTAATCAAAATCTGATAATAAATTCAGGTAAATATTTTACGCTAATATTACAACCTACAAACACATCCAGCTGCATAATGTCAGCAAACAAGAAAAAGGATCGCACAAAAACGTGCTTGATCCCATAAGCAAAGAAAGAAACACCAACTCATATAAATACATGAAAATGAGGAGAACCAAGAGTCTTTGGTGATAATAATAAAAGATCATAAATTTATTACATAATTAAATAACATCACATAAGTCACTCATAATATCAAAGTATATGTGCAGATCAAGAACTAGAACAGACAGAAGAGACCAGAAACCTCCAAGTACTATATTAATCACATGTGTGTAATAATAGACTCCACCATAGAGCCAAAAAATAACCCCAAGGGCAGCCCATATAGAGAACTCAATCCCTAGAAAACCGTAACAGCACTATATATAATAAGGGGCTTACCCAAAAGAATGGTGGAGGGCAGGAGGGGACGGGTCCCGGAGTGACGTCCACCCCAACCTGTGAATAATAAGAATATTTTTTGAAAGGCGTTTTCATTTGACTTTCCCGTCACTTGTTCTGAGACATGTCCCAGTTTAATAAACGCTATAGAAGCTTTGCAAGATACCAGACTTACAATCAATAAGTGACATATCAGTAGAGACCGCAATGTTCTCACAAACCAAGCCCAAGTGACTATCTCTTCTCCTTTATCGTATCTATTTCTTCTAAGGGGTAAAACAGAGATGTTGATTATTACCTCTTTTGTCATTGTTGCACTCTAACATTTACTTTCCTTTACACGTAAACAAAGATTGGTCATTTATTAATCTTGTGTTCATGCATTGTCTTCTTCTTCCAAACTGTTTCTCCTTGCCTAAGCGTTGCTTGTAGATGTAGTCTGTCCTTCAGGTCATTTGGCTGTTGTGGCTTTTTTGTTTCTATGTTGCATGCACTTTCGGGATTGATTGATTGATTTTCTTTGTAACTGATATTTAGAAGTTATATCTGATTTGTAAGTAATTCTAGAATCATTATGGGATCATAGGATTTCTGCTTCAGATCATTCCAAAACCATCACTGTTAACTGCTGTCAATCAGATCAGTACTCCCCTCAATCTGTTGGGGATCAGGGGAGGATCATGGAAAATTGGATCTATTGTTACATTATGTCTAAAACCCACGTTGAGTATGCCTTAGATGTATTTCTCCTGGGTCTCTTTCAAATTGAAGCCCTCCACATCCAGGAAAGATGAGGTCTCTGTTATTATTAATATCCCTGATGAGCCAACAGCGATGGTTTTGGTGTTAAATATAAGCCTCGCTGGTATTAACGGGCTGCTCTTCTTTTTTCTTCTCCTGCTTCCTTTCTGGCATTTTCTTATTCACATCTTCAACTCCATGTTTAAAACAAAAAAACAAACACCCTAGTTATCCCCATTTGTCCTCGTTCAGCATCTTGCAGCCCCATAACTCCCCAGCCCTCCAAGACTCAAAGCAGCAAAAGTTCCGAGAAGGCAAAACTTTTTTTCAGCACACCAGAAGTAATAGCAAGACGGAGGACCACACACTTTGGAGGACTCGGCAGTGTAAGTATTCAATCTCTTATATTATGCGGAGTAAAATATGAAAGATTTCAATATTTTTTGGTACATTCCAAATGAGTTATTAGTGAAAAGGTCCAGGAAAGCAGACTGTGATTTCTGTTTATGAAGCTTGAAACACTTTGCGTCAATGAATGAAGATCTGGCTCCAGATTTCACAATGCAAAATGTATACACTATGAAATGTATCTTGTACATGATGAAGCTGGTGTATTTGTTTTGAAAATTCTTGTCACAAAGGATACATAGTCCTCTTATTACCATAAGCATTTTATGACTCCAGTCAAAGAAAGAAAGATGACTGCTTTGTCATCTAGGTCGACACCACAAGTTCCTATGCAGAGCACAAACATCGAGATGAGTTGTCATTGGCTGAGTCACTCTAGATAGGCAGCGACTGAGATAACAAAGCTCTCAGTATGATGACGTGGCTCTATCATCTCTGTCACTGCTTTTGAAGGACTTAACAGCAGATGACATACTTATCTTGACTGCAGTGCTGCATAGGCAGCAACTGAGATGATATTGGCTGCTCTGTACTCTCCCCCAGGTTCCCACCCTTTTCATAGTTGCAATTTTGTGAGAAGAGAGACAGTGATCTGCCGGGGAGCTGTCCAAAATATAAAAAGTGTAGGAAAAGAAAAAACAAAACACTAACATTTGTGCAAAAATATGTGACTTTTTAAGGTGTTCTACTCCACAGTTGTATTATAAACAGCTTAGAATCGCCTCATAACTTTTTACATAACTTTTCTAACCCTTACTAGGATCAGGGTTAGGACTAACAGTAGGATTAAGATTAATTATAGGGTTCGCTTTAGTGCTAAGGCAATGAAATAGTTGCATAATAAAAAATAAGTAAAAAAAAATATAAAATATATAACAATGTATCATTTAGTGTTAAAATTTGTCTAATTGTCTAAGGGTTATGGGGCACAAAATACTTGCTTTGCCCTGGGCTCTGACAACCCATGCCCCACCATTGTTTGAAAAGGGCCAACAAGTGCTTAGCATCTCTGGGAACTCCTTCAAGACTGTTGGAAAACCATTTCCGGTGACTACCTCTTGAAGCTCATAAAGAGAATGCCAAGAGTGTGCAAAGCAGTCATCGAAGCAAAAGGTGGCTACTTTGAAGAACCTAGAATATAAGACATATTTTCAGTTGTTTCACACTTTTTTGTTAAGTATATAATTCCACATGTGTTAATTCATAGTTTTGATGCCTTCAGTGTGAATGTACAATTTTCATAGTCATGAAAATACAGAAAAATCTTTAAATGAGAAGGTGTGTCCAAACTTTTGGTCTGTACTGTATAAAAGAGAAGATATTTCATAGGTGATGTAAAAACTGCCTAAACTTTTTCTTCTCTCATTAGATGGAGAAAAGAGAAAAACATGAGACCGATCGGGAGAATGTATCGTTAACACCTATATCCATTATAAAGAGAGCAATCTCTCCTAATTTATCTAAACCAAAATCGTCAGCGCCTACATCTGGAGGGTAAGTGTGTTTATGTTAATACTGTGATTGTCTATATCCATTTTATATATAAAAAAGTATTATATATAGATTTTTATAAACCACTGCTATTATTTTTCAGTGTTGTATAAAAAAAACGAAAGTGAACTGATTTTATTGTTAACCTAAGCATTCATATGGTTTTCAGATCTTCATATAAATCATCACCCAGGCCAGTACCAGCTATTGTTAATAGTTCCATCAAGGTGGCCACTACCCCTCAACGTCCACCCTCACCAGGAAATGTCCGACCAGTAAAAAAAGACAGCAAGGAAGACTCCAAGAAAAAACAGGGAGACATACCACCCAATCCCACTGAGAAAGAAAGGCTAGAAGAAAAAGATCCACCAGCACCACCAGCAGCAAATGCAGAAGTATCTAGTGAAGAAAAGCCTTGTACTCCAAGACCTGCCACTGCTGAACCTATGCAAGGTACAGAGATAATTGCTTGAGGCTGTCTGCATTATTGACTCAAAATGTTAATGTTTTTTTTAGGTGCTCCTGTATTTCCACTTATAACGACCAGGGTATTTCAGTTTCTTCATTTCCATTTTTTGCTCCCCTTCTTCCCAGAGCCATAACTCTTCTACTTTTTTGTCAATATGGCTATGCGACGGTTTGGTTTTTTTTGCCGAACAAGTTATACGTTTGAACAACACCATTGGTTTTAACATATCGTGTATTGGAAAACCGGAAAAAAATTCCAAGTGTGGTGAAATTGTAATAAAAAAAAAGTGCAGTTCCACAAGTGTTTTTTTTTTTTTTACCATGTTCACTAAATGCCAAAACTGGCCTACCATAATGGTTCTCCGGCTTATTACAAGTTCATAGACACCAAACATGTCTAGGTTCTTTTTTTATTTAAGTGGGGAAAAAAAAATCAAAAATTTGTTGTTAAAGAAAAAAAAAAGCGCCATTATTCGAGACCTGTAGCGTCTCCATTTTTTGTATTCTCGGGTTGGGTGAGGGATTATTTTTTGCGCACCGTAATGAAATTGTTCTTGATACCATTTTTGTGCAGATACAATCTTTTGATCGGCAGTTATTGCATTTTATTGCAATGTAGCGGCAACCAAAAAAACTTGATTCTGGCGTTTTTTTTCTTTTTTCTCGTTTCGCCGTTTAGCGATCAGGTTAATTTTTTTTTTTTTTATATTCATAGATTGGGCGATTCTGAACGTGGCAATACCAAATATGTGTGTTTTTTTTTTTTAATTTTATTTTGAATGGGGCGAAAGGGGGGCGTTTTGAACTTTTATTTTTTTTATATTTTTAAAAACATTTTTTTTTTTACTTTTTGCATGCTTCAATAGTCTCCATGGGAGACTAGAAGCTGTAATATTTTGATCGCTACTGCAAAACACAGGCGATGATCAGATCCCCTGTGTGTAGAAGAAATGCTCACCTGCTATGAGCACCACGGGGCAGCGCACGTAGCAATCTGGCAATGACAACCATACAGGTCTGATGCAGACCTCTGGTTGTCATGCTGACCCATCAGTGATCCACGATCATGTGATGGGTGTCAACAATGGGCAGAGTTAGCGATGCGCTTACGGTAAGCGTGAGTTAAATTTTGCTGTCAGAGATTGACAGCAGCATTTAACTAGTTAACTGTTGCGGGCACATGTCACATGTATAGATCAGCTGGCATGTACCTGGAAAGGTGCGGGCTCAGCACCTGAGTCCACACCAAAAAGGGGGAGTCTGGCATGGGCGTACTATTATTGGCCAATGTCAGAAAGGGGTTAAAGGGAATCTGTCACCAAATTTGACCTATTTAAACTATTAATATGGGCATACAGGTTATAGAATGCTGAAAAAGTCCTACCTCATATCAGATGTGTTGTTGCTAAGAAATAATCTTTTAGCACTTTATATAAGTGACCTCTTCGAGGTTCTGGGGCAGACGGATCCTGGAAGATAACTCTGCCTCCAGAGCTTGTTTTAAATAGAAGGGGGAGTTACCAGTCTGATGTGTAATGGTTACCAGTGTGATATGTAATATATAATGAGATCTCCTGATCTCACTGCAGAGCTGCGTGTGATTATAAGGCCAGAGTCACACTACTACTGTAGAATACGAAAAAATAAGGAAATATACAAGACACAAATAAATAAAAATAATAATAAAAATATTAATAATAATAATGATAAAATTAAAATTTTAATAATAAAATTATATCCAGTGTCACAATATAACCTTACAACTAGAATGGCAGACCATTTGGATACAGAAACCACCACCCAGGAATTGGAAAGAAAGATAGTGAAAACCTACCGAGCAGGGGATTGTGAAAAATTAATGAATAGACACAATAGATGTAAAAACAATTTGTCTTTATTAATAAATAGCACAATATCAAATGACAAAAAATTATTTTATGTGTAATAAAACAAATATAATAAAAGAAGCAAATCAGCCAAAAAAAAAAAATATATATATATATATATATATATATATATATAAAACTATGTATTTAAGTGACAGTATATTGGGTCATAAATAATAATATACTATTGTGAACATATCACCACAATACTAATAGGCTCAAGTAATAATAACCAGGTAGTGTCCATAAAACAGGTATAGAACAAATAACCATCAAGACCGCACTGTGAATATACTGTGTATAAACAAATTTACACAGTGAAAAGTGCAAAGTGCAATAAAAAAAAAAAAAAAAAAATATATATATATATATATATATATATATATATATATATATATATATATATATACACACAGAGTGCAATGGAACCAATTAACATGTGCAACCAAACGCAAATTTGTTTATACACAGTATATTCACAGTGCGGTCTTGATGGTTATTTGTTCTATACCTGTTTTATGGACACTACCTGGTTATTATTACTTGTGCCTATTAGTATTGTGGTGATATGTTCACAATAGTATATTATTATTTATGACCCAATACACTGTCACTTCAATACATAGTTATATATATATATATATATATATATATATATATATATATATATATTATTTATTATTTTTATTTTTTTTTTATTTTTTATTTTTTGGCTGATTTGCTTCTTTTTATTATATTTGTTTTATTACACATAAAATAATTTTTTGTCATTTGATATTGTGCTATTTATTAATAAAGACAAATTGTTTTTACATTATTGTGTCTATTCATTAATTTTTCACAATCCCCTGCTCGGTAGGTTTTCCCTATCTTTCTTTCCAATTCCTGGGTGGTGGTTACTGTAGAATACGGCCGAGTGCTCTGCGAGAAAACATCGCATAGCACTCGGCCCAGTGTTAATCTATGGGGAAGGTCACATCAGCGTTTATTTTCTCAGCTGTATTCAGCGTGTGTGTAAAATCGCAGCGTGCTGTGAGTATCACCGAGACTCGCAAATGCAAGCCTATGGGTGCGAGAAAAAATCCCACAGCACTCGGACCATGCGAGTGCTGTCCGATTTTTACTCACCGGTGTCCTTTGAAAAGCTGGCAATTCATCTGCTGCATACAGTAAAATCACACTGACAGGTTAGAATAGAATAGATAGAATAGAGATATACACATAGAATACATAGATATATAGATGTCAGTGACACACACATATATATGTATATATATTACATAGATAGAAGAAAAGCCGGCAATTCAGCAGCCGCATAGTGTAAAATCACTGCAGGAGCCGACAGGATAGAAGAGATGGATTACATACAGTAAATACAAATAGAATAGGTAGATATATAGTTGTCTGTGACAAACACAATTAGTACAGTGTGTGCAGCTTACTATACATGTATTTAATTAATAAAAGATTTGTTTTTCTGAAAAAAAAATGGCGTGGGCTCCCGCGTAATTTTCGTAACCAGCAGAGGGAAATCCGACGGCTGAGGGCCGATGTTTATAGCCTGGGAACAGGGTAATACCCATGGAGCTTCCCAGGCTACTAATATGGGGGACCTTAAAAAAAATAAAATAAAAATGGCGCCAGGTGCCCTTATAATTAATAGCCAGCAAAGGTTATGCAGACAGCTGCGGGCAGATATTAATAGCCTAGGAAGGGGCCATGGATACTGCCCCCCCAGGCTAAAAACATCAGCTTTCAGCCACCCCAGAAAAGGCTCATCTCTAAGATGTGCCAATTCTGGCACTTAGCCTTGCTCTACCCACTTGCCCTGTAGTGGTGGCAAGTGGGGTGATAGTTGGGGGGGTTGATGTCACCTTTGTATTGTCAGGTGACATCAAGACCCGAGGTTAGTAATGGAGAGGCTTCAATAAGATGCCCCCATTACTAACCCCATAGTCACATTGTATGAAACATAGACACACAGAATAAAGTCCTTTAATTGAAATAATGACAGACTCCTTTAATAAATCTTAATTAAACCATACTTATAACCTCGCCCATTCCACCGACACCCTTGTCATCTGCAAAAGAGTTAACAATAAAAGCAACAATATTCCTCACCTTTCCGTAGAGATACTGCTAATCCATTTGTCCCATGATGGGTCTAGCTCTGCTACATCTAGATGGCAGTCTACATGGTTGCATGATGCGACCATGCAGCCTGTCATCCAGCAGACATTGAGCACTGTGTGTTCAGTGTCTCCCTGTGAACTCCTATACTCTCTCTGAGGGCACCGCAAGCGTGAGAAACTTCTCCTGCTTGCAGTGCCGTCAGACAGGTTCTGGGAGTTCACAGCCAATGAACTCACTTCACCTATCTGGCATTAATATGAGCGCAAGAATTCATATGGACAACCAACTGGGAGTGAGTGGTGTTAATCTACTTAAAATACATTCATGGAGAGTTGACTTTATCTATTGATCAAAATTGATCTCTTTAAAGTAGCTGTGAATGGCTATTAAGCCCGAAATACACATTAAATGACAGTTGGCTGATCTTTTAGCAATCCGCCATTGCGACAGGCTCTCCCATGCATTGTTATGCTCGCTTGGCTGAGCACTCCTGTGTTCTCTGAAAAAGCTAATCCAAAATAGGACATGTTGGACCCTAAACATCTCCCACAGGTAACTGTCCAGGGCTCCCAAAACATATTATATTGTCGATTTGAGCCTATCAGTTTTGGCTTTACAGGTTTCAAGTCTCAGATTGCAAATCGAAAGGTGATCAGCATGCTGCTGTAGTGGGACCTCTGCCAAATGTTGATGTTCATTAAGGGCAGTGTTTTTGTTTGCTGTGTGCACCTACTTTTACAATGCAGTTTCTACATTCTGCGCTTTATACAGAAATGACATTGGCTTTGTTGCTGGCATGAACATGAGCTTAAGCTTAGCTACACATAGACATTAGATTTCTTTCTGCAAATTACATGATTTAGGGTAGGATCCCAAGGTGGCCCAATGTGTTTTGGCTGCCAGAATTTATTGGTGTCCCTTTTTTCTCACAGAGTAAACTGTGCCTGTCGTTTCTTCTCCTTTTTAGAATGTAATAATTTTGTTGAACAAAGTTGACCATGTAAGCCACAGGGTAATAACTGCCTGCTAAACAGCTTGTGGCAGGCAAATATATTTTGATTACTGGTGGCCAAATTATACGTTACATAGTCAATCTGTTTGTAGCCCTAATGGTTGCATACTGTTCTTACAACCATACTTTTTAACCTTGTAACCGTAAAATTGCCTCCTTCACATTGTATACTTTGTCACCAGGGTGCATTTGTTTGATAACAGGTACAGTCTTCTCCCTGGGATTTTTACATGTAACAGGGCTTTTATACAATAAAAAGTCAAGCACACAATTAGAAACAAAAATATCAACGCACGCACTATCAGAGCGCTCTAAACACATGCCAAATATTCCGCTGTTCTAAAAACTAGACATTTGCTAAAATCAAAGAATTACCAAACTATACAATTTTTTGGTTTATCTTATCATTTTGATTTTTCATTATTCTTATAGAAGAGCCATCATCATTACCACCAACTCCAATTCTTGCATCGCCTACTGTGACAAACAAGCCATTTGCGAGAACCAATGACCCAGGGGAGGCAACCCGAATTCTTGCGGAAAAGAGAAGGCTTGCTCGAGAACAAAGAGAGCGGGAAGATGAAGAAAAGAGAGAAAAAGAAGAGGAAGAACGGTAAAATATGGTGTCTGCATAGGCAATACCTGTATTTTGGAGCATGTGAAAATCTTTGTGGCACGTATTGGCGCTGTATAAATATTGGTAATAAATGATGACATTGTTGCAGGAGAAAAAAGGAGGAGATAACTCAAAGGCAGGCCATTGAAAGAGCTCGCCGAGAAGAGGAAGCAAAACAGCAGGAGGCAGAACGAAAAGAGATGGAGGAAAAGGAGCTCCAGGAGAAGGAAAGGTTGGAGAAACAGCAAGCAGAAGAAAAGGAGCAAAGGGAGCGCGAGGAAGCCGAACGTCTTCAGAAGCAAGTATGTTCCTGGGACTTGAGGGACAAATCATTTGTTCACCTCACAGATGCTCTAGTGTTTTTATCTGTGGGTTGAAAGGATGGATATCATTATCCGAAGTCAATGCCCATGTATTTTCTTGTGATGGCTGATATTGATATGTATCTAGATGGATATAAAAGTAATTAACACAAAGTCCTGGAAATGGCACTTCAAAACGATACGTACGATACACTTTATTGATCCCGAGGGAAGTTATGGTATCACAGCAGCGTTACAACAGCATTACAAACAAAACATTGCAAACAGCGTTACATAGAGTATTTACTATACACAGATCTTGCACATTACTAACCACAATACGTAACAAACAAAGGTACGCAAATCTCTGATCATTTCCATTAGTGCGCCAGCCCTAGGTCGTAGCCATCTTTCACCCTTAGTGTATTGTTATACATCCTCATAGCGGTAGGCACAAACGATTTCCTGAATTTCTCCTTCTTGCACCTTAGTAGGATTAGACGGCTGCTGAATGTGCTCTTCTGATTCAAGAACAGCTCGTTCTTACAACACTAAGAACAAAATTCCAATGACTAGAAGTGATCTAGTAATAATAAAAAGTCAATATTTATTAATAACCCGTAAAATACAATCACAAAAAGTTAAAAAAAAAAAAAACAGAAAAAATTTCTTTTTTGAGACATTTTTTCTGCTTTTTTTTTAACTTTTTGTGATTGTATTTTATGGATTATTAATTAATATTGACTTTTTATCATTACTAGATCGCTTCTATTTTTCCTTGACTACAGTCATTGGAATTTTTTTCTTAGATATAAAAGTAAAACAAACTTACAAATTGAAAGACATAAATAATAGTTTTGTTACTTTTTATTAACACCTGTTTATTTGATGCCTAAAACTTTAGGTGTGAATTGACATCACTCTAATGTATATAAGTAGTATCAGTATGTTTTCTTTTATAAACAAATCTGTCACCAGGATAGACTTTTATGTATACGCTATTCTGTAATTTTCCAGTTGTGACATTTTTACCTTCATGTTCTAAGACAGACACATAAAAACAAACCCGCATTTATAGGATAGTGGCTTGACCTGGGTCATAGCATTATTACAACCATGTTTGATGAGCCATAAAACCTGAAAATAACAGCCTTTTATCATAAACCATCTAGAAAGAAGAATCTGACCGCATTCGGTTAGAACGGGAGAAACATTTCCAAAAGGAGGAGCAGGAGCGTTCAGAAAGGAAGAAGGTAACCAATTATTTTCCATTATGTCTGCAATGTTATCAGCAATGTAGTTTTTTTTTATGGTCTTTATACATTTTTTGTATTTCCTAAAGGGATTTTCCAGTGGATGTAGATTTTGTGATCAGTAATAAGCTGGCTTTTACTTATTAGAATAAAATATTTAGTATTTACTGCCCTAAGAACTTGTGGGAACAAAGCCTCTAAAATAGCGCATTGTATTTCTGAGCTATGAAATTCATTCGCTCAGCCTCCTTATACATAGTCTAATATGCTGAAGTTTGCTGTCAGTAGGAACTGATCCTGTACAGATTACACTCATGATTTTTTTTTTTTTTTTTAATAAACCAAAACCATGGGTAACGTATCTTAACATGGTTCCAAAATTGGACCAGAGCAACTCCCTAAATGTTCATGCCTTAGGCTGGAGTCACACACACCGAGTAAAAAATCTGACCGTTTTAGTCGGTTGATAATCGGATTAAAATTTCATGAACATTGATGCGACTAGCATCCGATTTTTTGTAGTTGATGCGATTTAGTCGCATCTGACCGTAGTTGTCACATCCGATTTACATCCGAATTGCGAGAATTTCTCGCAGGCTTGCAAAAATGACATATAATGGATCCAAAAGAATAGTATTTATATCACAATAGAAAGAATAGATATATACACATAGAACACACATATATATATATATATATATATATATATATACACATGTCATTGTGACGTGTGTATATATATATATATATTTATAGTTCCTGGACTTCTACATACTGTAATAGCCGCTAATTCAATTGCCGGCTTTTGTGAAATCACAGAAGCCGACATGAAATTATACATTGTTTAGACACAGTTAACCATGTCATTTCCTGTATTTTGATATATGGTTTGAACTTACAATTACATAAGTGTATGTGTACAAAATTTCAGACATGTAGGGGTTAATTAAAGGTGTAAATTCGTTGAAAAAAAAATGTGTCAAATCTCTAATTAGATTTGCCCTTTCTGGGGTGTCTGGGGGCAGATGTCAGTAGCCAGGGGGGGCACAAAAAAAATTTACCCTCCCTAGGCTATTATTATCTGCCCCCACTCGCTTGCTTTGTCTGTCTGGTGGAGAAAATACAGCGGGAACCCCCGCATTTTTTTACAACGAATTTACACCTTTAATTAACCCCTACATGTCTGAAATTTTGTACACATACACTTATGTAATTGTAAGTTCAAACCATATATCAAAATACAGGAAATGACATGGTTAACTGTGTCTAAACAATGTATCATTTCATGTCGGCTTCTGTGATTTCACAAAAGCCGGCAATTGAATTAGCGGCTATTACAGTATGTAGAAGTCTAGGAACTATAAATATATGTATATATATATATATATATGTCACAATGACATATATATATATATATATATATATATATATATATGTATTCTATGTGTGTATATGTATTGATTCTATTCTTTAATAAAGCTGTCAGTGTGATTTTACAGTATAGCCGGGGATGAATTGCCGGCTTTTCTAAAGGACACCGGTGCGATTTAATCGCAAGTCACACGTGCGGTCCGTTTGTAATCAGATTTTTCAGCGCTCCCATTGACTTGCATTGGCATCGACCACAATCGGTGATAATCGCAGCATGCTGCGATTGCACTCGGACGTTTAAAACGGACCACAAAAAATCTGATACTGGGAGCTGCTCCATAGATTAACATAGGGCAGACTGCAATGCGATATTTCATCGCATTGCAGTCGTCCGATTTTGTCGCTAGTGTGACCCCAGCCTTACGAAAGAATCGGAGCATTCAGCCCATAATTAATAAAGAGTATACAAATTTCAATTAAAAAATAATTTTTATTGAAAACTATATAAAAACATTTGTTCACAATAATCAATTAAATGTAAGTGAAATAGTGATGGAGCAAGAATTACGTCCTGGAGCAAATATAAAATGAACAGTAAATGCGCACTTCACAAAAATTACCTCCTCACAATAAATGAAGGGAAGTAATAATGGTTATGGTATTGGGATATATTGGGAAATATAGGTAAATTAAGAAAAATCAGCAGATTTGTTCACAAGAAAATAAATCCCCAAAGTGAAATAGGGATTTATAATAGTTAAATCAGTACAATACATTGTGCTAATAAGTAAATGTAATCGCAAATAAAGTACCGAAAAAACACCGCTAATATCCCAAAAACTATGCAAATCCGAGCAGGCAGAGGTTGATTGAAATAAGTATAAGGTCAATGCCTCCTACAGATGCCCTACAGGGTGCATGTCAAGAAAGTGCCGAAGTGCTTACCCATATTGGGAAAAAGAATATGCCGTCCAGGAACGTGCCCCGACGCACGTTTCGCTAATCCAGCTGGATTTATTTACTTTATTTGCGATTACATTTACTTATTAGCACAATGTATTGTACTGATTTAACTATTATAAATCCCTATTTCACTTTGGGGATTTATTTTCTTGTGAACAAATCTGCTGATTTTTCTTAATTTACCTATATTTCCCAATATATCCCAATACCATAACCATTATTACTTCCCTTCATTTATTGTGAGGAGGTAATTTTTGTGAAGTGCGCATTTACTGTTCGTTTTATATTTGCTCCAGGACGTAATTCTTGCTCCATCACTATTTCACTTACATTTAATTGATTATTGTGAACAAATGTTTTTATATAGTTTTCAATAAAAATTATTTTTAATTGAAATTTGTATACTCTTTATTAATTATGGGCTCAATGCTCCGATTCTTTCGTAAGGCATGTACACTCATGGTATGTCTGCTCATTGATGCACAGATAAAGCTAAAGGTACTGGACACTATAGCCACATAATTTTGTCATTTTAATGACAGCCATGAGGACTGGGGCAGAATTTGTAAATCTTCCTTACACTTGTGATTTAAAGAGTAAGCTGGCATAAGCCTCTCTTGCCTGTCTGTGCACCAAAGGCTGGAGTAGGTTTGCACTGTATTTTACACATTTTTTAAAAAAAATCAATGGCACCTTAAAAAAAAAATCAAGTTCCTGATCAGTTAGGGTTCGACTGCTGGCTCTTGAAAAAGGGGCTCTGGAAACTGAGAACTGTGATCTGCAGCCTTGTCCTGAATGCAGCGGAGGTTGCGGATTTGTGGCCTGTACTCAATTCATTGTCATGGGACTACAGAACACAGTGCTTGGCTATTTCTGTTAGTTCCATAGAAATGGAGAGGAAGTTGCGCATGCGCCCTTCCTCTCCATTCAGGAAAGGGACTGCTGAACTCTGTTTTGGGGGCTTCAGAGCCCTATTCTCAGGATCACTGAGGGTCTCAGAGGTTGAACCCCCAGCAGTCATAACGTTATCCCCTATCCATGGTATTTTTTTGAGAATAAACCTTTAGGGTATGTGTCCACGTGGCGTATTGGCAGCGCTTCGGACGCAGCAGATACTCGCTCCACCCAAAGCGCTGCCGGCATTTGTACGCGCGGTGATACTGCATGTTTCCATTGAACATATGCGGAATCACCACATCCTATACATAGGACAGTGTTATTTATCTTGCGGAGACTGAGCATCTAGAAAGACGCACCGCATGTCCGGTTATGCAGGGAAGGCGGATGCGGCCGTGCACGCATAGTGGAGATGGAATTTCATAAAATCCCCTCCACTGTGCTGTAACATCTGGATGCTGCGGATTGGACGCTGCGGCTGTACGCAGGATCCACTCCGCGGCAAATGCTGAAGGAATACGCCACGTGGAAACATACCCTAAGTGGGAGGAAATACATTGGTTGGATATCTCATCATTACAATTTGGTTTAACCTCTTAATGACCAGAGGTACTTTTGGTTTTCCATTTTCATTTTTTGCTCCCCTTCTTCCCAGAGCCATAACTTTTTTATTTTTTGTTCAAAATGGCCATGTGAGGGCTTGTTTTTTGTTGAACGAGTTGTAATTTTGAATGACACCATTGGTTTAACCATGTTGTCTACTGGAAAATGGAAAAAAAAAATTCCACGTGCGGTGAAATTGTAATTAAGTGCAATCCCACACTTTTTTTTTTCCCACTGTGTTCACTAAGCTTTTACTTATTTACATTTTGGTGCAGATGCCATCTTTTGATCACCTGTTATGGCATTTTAATGCAATGTTGCAGGGACCAAAAAAAACGTAATTCTGGCGTTTTAAATTTTTTCTCCATTACGCCATTTAGCCGTGGGGTTAATTCTTTTTTTTATATTGATATATCGGGCAATTCTGAACGCGGCGATACCAAATATGTGTATGTTTTTGATTTTTTTTGTTTTATTTTGAATGGGATGAAAGGGGGTGATTTGAACGTTTATATTTTTTTATTTTCTTAAGTTTTTAAAACTTTTTTTTTACTTTTTGCATGCTTCAATAGTTTCCATGGGAGACTAGAAGCTGCCATAACCTGATCGGCTCTGCTACATACAGGAGATGATCAGATCACCTCTATATAGCAGAATTACTCACTTTCTATGAGCGCCGACCATCGGGTGGCACTCGCAGCAATCCAGCAGTAACAACCATAGAGGTCTGCTGGAGACCTCTGGTTGTCCTCCAACCCATCGGTGACCCACGATTACGTGACGGGGGTCACGGTCACCTGTGGGCGATTTTCTGCGTGCTTGCCGCAAGAGCAAGTTAAATGCTGCTGTCAGTTTGACAGCGGCACTTAACTAGTTAGCAGCCGCAAGTGGGTCACGATTCCACCCGCGGCTGTTAGAGGCACATGTCAGCTATTCAAAACAACTGACATGTGCCAGAAAAGATGTGGGCTCACCACCAGAGCCCATATCAAAGGGAGGGTGTCCAACATCGGTGTACTATTACGTCCGATGTCAGAAAAGAGATAAAGTATGAAAGACCGTTTTTTTTTTTTTCTCGATGTAACTTTCTGATACCCATTTTTTCCTATGCAGAGGCTGGAAGAAATCATGAAGAGAACAAGACGCAGTGAAGCTGGAGATAAGGTATAAAGTGAGATTGTAATACAACCTCTACATATCCGCAATACTTGACTTAAAGCTAATTGACTGTCATGTCAGTTTCTGAAATTATGTAGGAAAAATATATATTTTTACCATGATAGCCAGTAGATGAAAAACTATTAACATTTTTGAGTCCTCAGTGGTTGATACGTTTAATGGCTAACTGAAAAGATGGTAACAAATAGCAAGCTTTCGAGACTACTCAGGTCTCTTCATCAGACTCAGTATAACAGAGGATCTGAAAAGTCACATATTTATACACAGCCGGTCATAAAATAATGCAGTAAATAAGAAAAGTGACGTGAAGGAGAGAAACGGTTGTAGCAGTTATTATTGGGCAGTTTATTGGAGCAGTTCATAGATAAGGAGCATGAAAGTTAGATTGTCCTCTGATTGAGGATGCCCCCACAATATCTGAGGAGCACATTCCTTAATTGATGGAAAAGACATAAAGCCGTGCGACTAGTGTTGAGCGATATTGCTCGATATCTAAAAATATCGTATCGAAATTGTATCGCCGATAGCACTAAATATCGTCGATATCCGATTCCGATTGCGGAAGTCCAATGTAAGTCTATGGGAACAAAATATCGAAATTAAAAAAAAACATTCTTGCCTTGTTGGTTAATTGTACATGAAGGAAAACAACAAAGACTAATGTAGAATGTATTGGGGGAGGTTGAGGAGACAATAAAGGCATACATGTTTAACCCAATGCATTGGAATAGCATTAATATATTTTTTTTTGGAAATACGTTTGGATTGACTAACAAATTGACAATGTTGTTAACCTTTTTTCTATTTTGGCAAATATGTATGTTTCACAACTTCCATGCTCTTCACCTTTTTAACTTTTGCCAGTGCCACACTTTCTCCTTCATAATCTTCAGCAGCAGCATCATCTTTCTCATCAAATTATTCTTCATCTTCACCTTCTTAATCTTCTTCTTAAACTTCTTGCTATTCATGTTTTTGTTTACATTACTCATATTGTTATTATTAAACTAATTAATCTTCTTCATATTCAAATTCTTCATCTTCTTCCTCTTCATCTTTTCATCATATTCTTATTTGTGACAGAGATTCCTGTACTTGTAATCTGTAAAAGTATGAATTGTTCATCCTTCCGTTCTTGCTGTCACAAAAGATTTAAATTACAACAGTATTTGTCCGTGTTCAGTTTAGCCTGCAGCAGCAGCAGGCATTTTCCAGGGGCACCACGAGGAGGAACGGACTCACCCCCATACACTGCTTAGTCTTCTTCTGCTTAGAATTTAGAGCATATATTTTGCTCTTCATTTTGGTCTTATACTTCATGTTCTTCTGCTTTTTGATCTTCTGCTTATTGTTCTTCTGTCTCTTGTTCTGTATCTTGTAGTTTGTCTTAACCTTCTTTGTCCTGTTGGTGATCTTCTTCTGGGTAATCTTTTATTTTTTCTTTGTGATGGTGTTCAGGCTGGTTGGCTTCATGCTCGTCGTCCTTGTTGTCGTCATCTTCTTCTGGGTGGTCTTTAAGGTCGTCTAATTTCCGAGAAACAGCTGACGTTACTGGAACCCTGACGGGTATCAGATGGAGCAAGAGACAATGGAAGTAACGAGGACCAGCTGACTGTGCTGGAACCCGGACGGGTAGCAGAAGGAAAAGAGGCAATGTCACAACCGAGTACCAGCTGACGTTACTGTGACACGGTTACTAAGCAGGAGGTACCTGTGCTCCAAAGCACTACCAAGGACCAGCAGACGTTGCTGGAACTCGGATACGGAGATGGAGGCACCTAGGCCAAAGGCACTGGGGAGAACCACTTGACGGTACTGGACCCCGGACGGGTAGCAGAAGGAAAAGAGGCAATGTCACAACCGAGTACCAGCTGACGTTACTGTGACACGGTTACTAAGCAGGAGGTACCTGTGCTCCAAAGCACTACCAAGGACCAGCAGACGTTGCTGGAACTCGGATACGGAGATGGAGGCACCTAGGCCAAAGGCACTGGGGAGAACCACTTGACGGTACTGGACCCCGGACGGGTAGCAGAAGGAAAAGAGGCAATGTCACAACCGAGTACCAGATGACGTTACTGTGACACGGTTACTAAGCAGGAGGTACCTGTGCTCCAAAGCACTACCAAGGACCAGCAGACGTTGCTGGAACTCGGATACGGAGATGGAGGCACCTAGGCCAAAGGCACTGGGGAGAACCACTTGACGGTACTGGACCCCGGACGGGTAGCAGAAGGAAAAGAGGCAATGTCACAACCGAGTACCAGCTGACGTTACTGTGACACGGTTACTAAGCAGGAGGTACCTGTGCTCCAAAGCACTACCAAGGACCAGCAGACGTTGCTGGAACTCGGATACGGAGATGGAGGCACCTAGGCCAAAGGCACTGGGGAGAACCACTTGACGGTAATGGACCCCGGACGGGTAGCAGAAGGAAAAGAGGCAATGTCACAACCGAGTACCAGCTGACGTTACTGTGACACGGTTACTAAGCAGGAGGTACCTGTGCTCCAAAGCACTACCAAGGACCAGCAGACGTTGCTGGAACTCGGATACGGAGATGGAGGCACCTAGGCCAAAGGCACTGGGGAGAACCACTTGACGGTACTGGACCCCGGACGGGTAGCAGAAGGAAAAGAGGCAATGTCACAACCGAGTACCAGCTGACGTTACTGTGACATGGTTACTAAGCAGGAGGTACCTGTGCTCCAAAGCACTACCAAGGACCAGCAGACGTTGCTGGAACTCGGATACGGAGATGGAGGCACCTAGACCAAAGGCACTGGGGAGAACCACTTGACGGTACTGGACCCCGGACGGGTAGAAGAACGCACCCATGAAAATGTAAGTTGACAGGACGCAAGCCGTCCGCAGTTACCGAATCACACAGTCCTACAGTGGGTGCTTATCCTATTGTCACAATGGAAACCGCCTTTATTTACATATCCCACAGCACACATAGGAATCACCTAAACTGCAGGCACCATAGAGTCGGCTAACCCGAATGCAACACGACAGCACAACTTATTGGAGGATAATTGACGTTCACACTGCCAGGAAACAGCTGTCGTGCTGTAACCAGGCTGGCCAGGAGTCAGTACCCCTGCCAATTACTTACGAGCAACAAATGGCGGTGTTGTAGCCCAGGGAGTAGAGTTCAGGTGGTAGAAAGATGAACATAACAGGAGACATGGAAAACGTTGCCAAACAGTTATTTAATCTGAAAACGGACAGGCAAATTCAGGTGAGATCCATGCCTTGTTCATTTTCAGAAAAGTAAGCCGGTCTATATTCTCTGAGGATAGTCGCATGCGACGGTCTGTTACTACACCACCTGCAGCACTAAAGACACGCTCAGATAATACACTGGCAGCAGGGCAAGCCAGCACCTCCAATGCATACTGGCTAAGCTCTGGCCATGTATCCAACTTAGAGACCCAAAATTTGAAAGGGGAAGAGGCATCTGGGAGTACACTTAGAGGGAAAGCCAAGTAGTCTGTCACCATCTTACGGAAACGTTTCTTCCTGGTGACTGGAGCCGTCTCGGATGGTGTAGACCTTGCTGGCGCTGTCACAAAACTTTGCCACATTTGTAACATACAGTTCTTGCCCTGTGCAGAGGCGCTGCTTCTGATCCCTCTTGTTGTAGAGGTGTCTACACTGCCTCGACGCACAGAGCTGCTTTGTAAAGCAGTAGCAGCAGCAGCACCTCTCTCGGCTGGAATGTACAACAGTATGGATTGCACCAGTGTGTCTTGGTACTCCTGCATTTTACGGTCCCGATTCACCGGTGTGATGAGGGTTTGTAAGTTGTCCCGGTAGCGAGGGTCTAGGAGGGTGTACACCCAATAATCTGACGTGCTGAGAATGTGGGCGATGCGGCGGTCGTTTCTCAGGCACTGAAGCATGAAATCAACCATGTGCTGCAGACTCCCAACTGGCCAACAAAGGCTGTCCTCTGGAAGAGGCATCATCTCTGTCTCCTCTGCATCACCCCACCCTCGCTCTACATACTGACTAGAGCGTTGTGTACCTCCCTCTGTAGGGATTTCTTCCTCCTCCATTGACTCCTCCTCCTCCTCATCCTCCTCACAAAGTGAGCCCTGCCCAGCCCTTTGTGAGGAACCACGTTGCGCTGACTGTCCTGAAGGTAATTGAATTTGTGACTCCTCATCCTCCACCTCTTCCAAAACCTCTTCCTTTAGTGCTTTCAGTGATTTCTGAAGCAGGCAGATAAGGGGGACAGTCATGCTGACTAGTGCATCATCTGCACTCGCCATCCGCATTGAGACATCAAACGCCCGCAAAACGTCGCAGATGTCCTTCATAGAGGCCCACTCAGTAGTGGTGAAGTGTGAACGGCGCAAATTGCGAGTTGATTGCGCCTGTTGCAGCTGATACTCCATTACTGCTGGCTGCTGCTCACACAACCGCTCCAACATATGTAACGTGGAATTCCACCTGGTGGGTACGTCACATATGATGCGATGTTCAGGAAGGCGAAATCTGACTTGCAGAGCTGCAATGCGCGATCTGGCCATGCTGGAACGTCGCAAGTGAGCGCACTCTAGGCGGACCTTGTGCAGCAGTGCATCAAGATCCGGATAGTCCCTCAAAAAACTCTGCACGACCAAGTTGAGCACATGTGCCAGACATGGTATGTGAGTGAGGTTGCCAAGGCCCAGAGCTGCCACCAGATTTCGGCCATTGTCACACACTACCAAGCCTGGCTGGAGATTAGCTGACAAAAACCACACATCGCTCTCCTGCTTGATGGCATCCCAGAGCTCCTGCGCTGTGTGGCTTCGATTCCCCATGGGAATTAATTTCAGTACGGCCTGTTGACGTTTGGCCACGGCTGTGCTCATATCGGTCGCAACAGGTAAGCGTTCACGGGTCCATGTGGAGGTATACCGTGACGGCTCGTGCAGCGATGATTCTGAGGAACTGGAGTAGGAGGAGGAATCAATGTGCACAGACTGGATTCCTGCAATCCTTGGAGTTGGCAGAACACGTACAGCGCCACTGGCAAGATCTGTACCCGGCTCCACAACATTGACCCAATGGGCAGTGAGGGAAAGGTATCGTCCCTGGCCATGGGTACTGGTCCACGCATCGGTGGTCAGGTGGACCCTGCTACTGACGGCGTTTAGTAGCGCATGTTTAATGTTTCCCTCGACATGTTTTTGCAGAGCAGGGACAGCTTGCCTGCTGAAATAAAATCGGCTTGGCACATTATATTGTGGGACTGCCAATGCCATAAAGTTCCTGAAACTGTCAGTCTCCACCAGCCTGAATGACAGCATTTCAAGGGACAGGAGTTTTGCAAGGCCAGCATTCAGAGCCTGTGCTCGTGGATGGTTTGCCGAGTATGGCCGTCTTTTATCCCATGCCAGTGTTACCGATGGCTGTTTTTTGTTCTGGGAGTGTGACGATGACTGTGAACTTGCTGCAGTGGGTGGAATAACAGTTTCTCTATGGACAACAGTGACCGAGGTTCTTCCATGGAGATCCTGTGAGGAAGCCGAAACAGGTGTGTGAGAGCTGGAGGTAGAGGCTCGAACATGACCTAAAGATGTAGGTGCTGCTGTAGGTTGGCCTACTTCTCCAGTGTGTCTTTGGAACTCAGCTACGTGCTTTGTCCGTACATGTGTCCACATATTTGTGGTATTCAGGTTCCTGATATTTTTACCTCTTTTAACTTTTTGCTTACACAGCTTGCATTGAACATAGCAAATATCATGTACAAGTCTGTCAAAAAAGGACCACGCAGTGCAAGTCATGGGAGCGCCAATTTTGACAGTTCTAAGAGAACTGCTCCCAACAGGTGCCAAACTGGAGGCTACAGGCAAGCGAGTCTGCAGCCTACCTCTCCCTCCTCTTTGTACCGTTGGGACAATCTCTTCCTCAGAGCTGCTCCCACCACCTTCCTGTTGCTCACACCATGTTGGGTCTCGGACTTCATCATCTCCACTACCCTCTTCCAACACCTGCTGCTGTTGGATGGTCTGGGCAGCACCATGCTCCACAAAACCTGGCACCTGAGTCTCATCATCATCATAAGATGCGTTCTGCGGTGTGCTGTCCATCGGCACTGGCTCACCCGCCTCTTCAGATTGAGAGAGACACAGCTTTTGCGCATCACTGCATACTCCCTCTTCTTCAAATTGCAGAATGCTGCTTGCCTGTGCCCGTGTTTGCGAGCCAACAGATTCTGAGAACAGAAGCAGAGACTCAGCTGGCTCCTGTACAGAACTCTCTGACTGCCTTGGCAATTTGACAGCGGTGAACAGACAGATGGTTGCTCAACAGTGTTGTGTTCCTGAGAGGAGGTGGAAGGAATTGAAGTCGATGCATTGGCTGCCATCCAACCAACAACGGCTTCAATTTGTTCTTCCCGCAGCAGGGGGGCACGCCGAGCTCCTACCAAAGTGCGCATAAAGGAACGCTCACGGGGATAAATGGTGGATGCTGTGTCACTGAGGGCGGCAGCAGACACAGAATCCCCACGTCCTCTCCCTGCTGAAACTCCACGGCCACGACCACGTGCCTTACTCACTGACTTCTTCATCTTGGTAGATTGATAAAGAAAGTCAGAAAAGTTATAAGGCCTAAGTGTGGTTATTACGCAGAGACTGAAGTGAACACTGAAACACAACTGTTCACAATCTGTGAAAGGCTACTCCTTTGTCTACTTCTATAGTGTTTGCAACCAATGTATTGGATACGGATGGAAGCGCGTCACACTAATAGATTATATTTATTTTAAATGGAATGGAGCAGAACCAATTGGAGAGAAATGAAAAGGATGAGGCACTGAGACACGCTCAGCAGAGTACAAGCAGCAATGTTTGAACAAGTAACTGGAGCGTGATGTGCACTCAAAAAATAAAAAACACAGACTGAAGTGAACACTGAAACACAACTGTCCACAATCTGTGAAAGGCTACTCCTTTGTCTACTTCTATAGTGTTTGCAACCAATGTATTGGATACGGATGGAAGCGCGTCACACTAATAGTTAAATTGCATGGAGCTGCAAGAATTACACTGAAGGAAAAAAAAAATAGTCTGTGAGTGACATGTGCAGATGCCTACAGACAGCGTTGCATGCAGAGCAAACTGCAGCGTCACCTGCACTCACACACACCTTGCAGAGCTGTTAAAACAACACTGCAGTTAAAAGGAAGCTTTACACAGCGGTTGGTGCTAGCCTGCCTACAGCACAGTACACTAAATCTCAATCTCTAACTGTCCCTCAGAGTCAGCACAGCAGCGTTCTGTCCCTTACTGAATTCACAGCACAGTGACGCTAAAATGGCGGCGGCGCCTTTTATAGTGCATTCTGACATCATTTCAGCATCCAATCACAGCCATTCCATTAGTTAACATGACCGCAGCAGTACAGGATGTGCCCACACTTCTTAGGATTCCTCATTGGCTGACTAAAATCACATTGCCTCTCAAAGAATTATGGGAACTTCCGATTCCGGTATTCGATAAGACGAAAATATCGAAACGAATTATCGAAAGGCCGATAGAGCTAATATCGGCCGATAGCCGATATTTGCATTATCGTATCGCTCAACACTACGTGCGACACATTCATTCCTACTCTGAATGTGTCAAAGGTTGTCATAAGTGTGCATTCCCTCATTCTTCTATCTCTCTTCAGATTTGAAGTTACCTTATAATACCAGCAATTTCATGTCATTGATGCAGTGATCAGGGCTACAAAAAATGTTTTGCCACAGGTAAATCTATTCCTTTTTCTTTTATTGTGTGGTGATGAGAATTCATCCTTGTTCTAAGCTTTTGCCCGGTCTTGGTTCCCACTTTGTACCATATGTCTACACTAGACGACTTACACGAACGTCCCTCTGCTGCTGCCTAGTCGTCTCTCTCCTGGCTCTAACTCTGCTCACTTGGCTCCGCTGTCCCGGCTTTGGTCTCTCTCAGGTCTGATCTCTTTCTGGTCTTCAGTCTGATCTGGTTTCTCATATTGGCGGCTATAAGCCAGCTTTCTGTAGCGCACATCCGTCCTGCTACAGGTTCGAGCGCCATTTCCTCCTGTTCACGGTCCTCCTGGGCCTTTTATAATTACTAACTGTGCCACAGCTATCACCTGACCTGGTGTCTTCTCCTGTCTCTTCCTCGAGGGAACATGTACTTCACTCTTGGGTTCCTACTTACGCAATTCTTTCTGCTTTCACTTTCTCTATAGTCTTTGACCAGCAGATGGTGGTGTTAAGTTGCACAGATAATGCCTATATCCTCATTGTGGTCGCTTTTGCAATCAATGAACACCTCCAATATTTACTGTCATGACTTGTTTCTCGCCTTCTCATCACTTGTCTTATTTACTGCATTATTTATATGCCCTGTTACATAAAAGCTTGCAATTTGTTACCATCTTTTCAGTTAGCCATTAAAAGGTATCAGTTTACTTAGGACTGAAATTTTTTTATATTTTTGAAATGATGTAGCAACTTTGAATTTTTTTTTCTTTTATTCAGCCCAGTGTTCAGAAGAATGGAGAGATTCCTAAACCAGTGGAAAATTCAGGTGTGTACTATTTCTAGGAAACAGTCTTATAACTTTTCTTATTTTTATGAACATTTCAGGCGACCAGCAAGGAAAATCAGTTTTTTTTATTTGTTTTCCATGTTTAATTTATAAATCTTTCCACAGCTATTACACCCATCCCTTTACAAGAGGAGCAGACATCAGTATTTCTCCAGAGCAATGCAGAAACCCCTCGAAATGGAGAATCCGTGGCACCATCACCAAGGATTGTTACTTTTTCCCAAGCGTTACCTCTAGACAGGTAAATAATTTTACCTTGCTGTTAATCATGTAACATAAAACCTCTCTGCAATATTAATTTACAATGTAAATGTATAGCAGCTGTATGTACATGTATAGTTTGTTTCTATCTACTGTCCCATA
Organism: Oophaga sylvatica; assembly: GCA_033576555.1. Classification (NCBI taxonomy): domain Eukaryota; kingdom Metazoa; phylum Chordata; class Amphibia; order Anura; family Dendrobatidae; genus Oophaga; species Oophaga sylvatica. The sequence continues at coordinate 334,324,089 of JARQOD010000005.1, forward strand.
TTTCACTATGTCTTTCTGGCTTTTAGCACTGAGAAACAACCAAATGAGAATGGTTTACGTACACCAAACAACAATAATTTTGAAGAGATCATACATTTACCAGTTGGATCTAAACCAATGAAACTTGATTCTCTAAACAATGAGGGGAACAGCATCCAGGACCTTCCGCCTCTGAATCCAATCATCGCGTTTGAAGTCGATAATGTGCAAACACCACAAACAGCAGGTACTACAATAATCTCAGAATAAAAATACTGTCCATCTTATAGTGCCTGACAAATGATCTGAAACCAAACCTAATGAACCAGAAATGGCAACTGTAAAAGAAAATCCTTCAAATACACGATATGGACAAAAGTATTGGCTGGGACACAATTTATTATCAAAAAACACATGTTGACATAGCCCAGTTTCCCAAAGGCCATTAGCCCCTGACACAGTGTACAGGCTTATCTCTGACCAAATTCATTAAATACATTCATTTAACGCAAACCTTATGGTATTTCAGCAGGAAACGTCCAGCGACCAGCAGACAATACTTATTTCAGTCCATGTCGTGATTTTATTTTTCTCCATGTGGCAGTTGGTTATGTTTATCGTCTCAACTAGCCCATACACTGCCATATAGATGAATTAGGGTATGTGCACACGTTGAGGATTTGTTGTGGATCCGCAGCGGATTTGCTGCAGATCCGCAAGTGTTTCACCAACCAATGTAATTCTATGGAAAAAGAAATTCCTGTGCACGTGCTGCGGAAAATTCCGCATGGAATCCGCAGTGGTTTATTTTCCGCCGCATGTCAATTCTTTGTGTGGATTCTTCAGCGTTTCTACACCCATTTCATTATAGAAAACCGCAGGCCAAAAAAGACAGGAAAATCCTTACAAAATCCACATTAAGAGTATGTGTACACGTTGCAGATTAGCCTGCGGAGTTTTCTGCACAGAATCCGCACCTCTTTGCAGAAAACACAGGTGCGTTTTTTATGCGGATTTGCATGCGGATTTGTATGCACTTTTGTAAGCTAAATAAAGATGTTATTTAACAAAAAAAAAAGATTTGTGATGTAATTTCTTGTCCAACCTCTCTTTTACATTTGTCAAACACATACTCCATTACACACACAGATAGACAGATGATAATAGATGGATAGATAGATATGAGATAGATAGATAAAATGGTGAATAAATAGTTAAAGACATATACACAAAATCTTCACGCAATATCTTAAATTTAAAAAAATGTGAAAAAAATGGCGTGTGCTCCCGCGCAATTTTCTACGCCAGAGGGGGAAAGCCGACGGCCGGGGCCAATATTTCTAGCCTGGGAAGGGGTTAATACTCATGGAGCTTCCCAGGCTATGAATATCAGCCCGCAGTTAGCCTTTACTGGCTATTAAAATAGGGCCCCCCCCCCAAAAAATGATGTGGGGTCCCCCTATGATTTATAGCCAGAAAGGCTATGCAGACAGCTGCTGGCTGATATTCATAGCCTAGGAAGGGGCCATGGATATTGGCGCCCCCCCTTGGCTAAAAATACCAGCACCCAGCCACCCCAGAATTGGCACATCTGTACGATGCACCAATTCCAGCACTTAGCCCCTCTCTTCCCACTGCCGTGTAGTGGTGGCATATGGGGTAATAAGGGGTTAATTGCTATTGCAAGATGACATTAAGGCCGGTTAATAATGGAGAGGCATCAATAAGACGCCATTATTAATCTTATAGTTTGAAAGGGTTAAAAAAAAACACACATACAAGAATAAAGTATTTTAATTAAATAAAGCACAACACTGTTTTTATATTTTTATTGCACGCTGTTGTGAATGTTTTGGAAATGAATTCTGAGCAGAAGCTCCCTCTGGTGGTTACAAACAGTACTGAACCATTCAATGAGGATTGGCAATCAGGAGTCACAGATGGGCTTGATATAAGGGAGGTTCCCTCCCATCATGGTTGCCGGTGATCAATTGTTCTTGTCTCAACTGTGGTTCCTGGTTCACTTGGAAGCTTGCTGAGTCTTGCCTCTTCTTCTGCTTTCAGATAAGATATTTTCTGTTTTTGTTTTTGTGCTTACCATTTGCATATTTCTCTGCATTTCTGTGAGGTTAGCCAGGTTCCCCCCCCGGGGGCCTGGGCTCCTCTCAGTTCCGCTGGAGCCACTGTTATTTGTTCATTTGCCTTTTCCAGTTTTTTCAGTGGCTGCGGCTTAGTTTTGTTACACCAGAGAACTGATTTAGGTGGTAGAGGTCATGTGATCTCAGGTGTTTTTGCAATTAGTAGCGTTGGCATTTTTTAGGGTTTTTTTGGATTGCAGTGAGTATCCTTTCTATCCTTTTCTGTCTAGGCAGATTGGGCCCCAGCGTTTGCTCATACTATTTTCTGTCTGTGTCTGTATTTCCTCTTGTCTAACCGCCATTACATGTTTGGGGGCTTCCTATGTTCTTTGGGGATCTGCTCCGGGCAGATAGCTTTCCTCTTTCTATCTTTAGGTGTAGTTAACCTCTCAGGCTGTGACGAGGCGTCTAGGACCAACGTAGGAACGCTCCACGGCTGCCTTTAGTTGTGGTGGTTAGTCAGGGTACTGCAATCCAATAGATTCCAACCTCTCTGGTGTATTGCCGTTTTTGCCTGCTCTCCTCAGCTACCAAAACATAACAGCACGCCTAATCTATGCGACGCCCTCGGTCTCCTGTAATAAAAAGTAAAATAACCTACCGTATACTCCCTGTCCGACGCAGTCCAATTGATAACGAGTGTCCCACGACGATCTTCCCTATAGAACAGTGACATCGGGTGATGTCACTGCTCTATAGGGCCTCACAGTGATGAACTGATAGGAGATAATCCTCCTGCAGTGCATCACTGAAGAGGTTACCTGAGTTCAGGCTCTCACTTTCCGGCAATGCTGCGTGGGAATTTTCTCACACAGCGTTGCCGGGTGAGAGAATTAACTGAAGTGACCTCTCTCCCGGCAGCGGTGGAGGAATATACATCGCAGAGGATTACCTCTGCTGTCAGTTCATCGCGGGGCCCTTGTAGAGCACTGACATCACCCGATGTCACTGGAGATAGTCGTGGAGCACTCGTTAATATCTGGACTACGGCGGAAAGGTATGGATAGGTTGGTTTATTATTTTATTTTTATTAAAGGAGACGAGGGCGTCGGGGACTAGGTGTTTGGCAAGTATGTTATGCGTTGCATGTTATATGTATGTTCCGTATGTTTTTTTTTTTCTTTATACTACTGATCACAGCCATTGTCTGAAGGGACTACTTTCACATCATCGGCAATGCTGTCACTGTGAGCATTTATTGCCGGATGGGAGCAGCAGTCCCATCAGACAATGGCTGCTTACACAGACACGCACACAACAGCACACACACATACATGCAGTGCCCCGCACACACTATACACGCACACAGTCACCGCCCATATACTTCCCTCCTCCCGATCCGTATTTCATCCACAGCAAAACCGCAGATCTTTTTTAGACCTGTGGTTTTGCTGCGGAAGTGCCCGACTCAGTTCAAGTCAATGGGTGCAGAAACGCTGCAGATCCGCACAAAGAATTAACATGCTGCGTAAAATAAAACACTGCTAATCTACGCGTTTTTCTCCACAGCATGTGCACAGCTAATTTCTCCTTCGTCTCATTGGGGGACACAGGACTGTGGGTGTATGCTACTGCCGCTAGAAGGCTGACACTAAGTAAACATAAAAAAAGGTTAGCTCCTCCTCCGCCGTATACACCTCAGCACTGGCCGCAGACAAACCCAGTTCATGCTTAGTGTCTGATGGAGGCACACGTCTGGTTTCTTCCAGACCATTTTTTTTCTTTTTTTTTTCTTCTACTTTCCCACGAAGATTTGACAGGGGCGACGGACCCTTTTGAAGGGGTCCGATCTCCCCAAACCATCAACGGGCGAGCACGTGGAGTAAAGCCTCCACGTATCCTTTCCCGCAACGTGGGACACGAGTGCCGGACTCAGCCCTGACCACCCTAGGGTATTGAAACCCTAGGCTGTACAGAGGCAGAAAATAGTCCGTGCGGCCCCCACTGCACCACCAAGGCAAGACCGCGGTGCTGCAAGGAGGCGGACGGTCCCTCTCCTCACCCCCTGAAGGGGTGATGGAGTTAGGGTGCCTGCACCGTCCTCACCCCTTTTTTTCTGTGAAGCCCCTCTCTATCCTGAGACTGCGGCTGAGAGACGCTGGGACCTTTTTTCCATACGTATGCTCCTGTGGATCACGGCCGGGAACCCACCTTTAATCCGGGATCGTCGGTCATGGAGGATTCAGGAGCAGCGCGTCCAAAGAAAAAGCGGGGGATTCAGCCTGGCTTCAGCCAGGAATCAGGCAAGTCCATGGCTGAGTTCCCCATACCCCCCCTCCCCCGTATCCGGCGGCCCGCTCCCTGACCACAGGGGCGGCCGCCGCCAAAAATTTACCTCCCGGCTTCAGGCCGGCGCTAGGCCGCGGGCAGAAATCTAGCCCCCGGCTTTTGCCGAGGGTCAGGCAGCGCGGGGGGTAATTCGGCGAGGCCGCGGCTTCCAGAGGATGGGCGCGTTCTCGGGCTCCTCCCCCCAGCAGCGGCACTTCCGGCGGCCCGCCCCCCTGATCCCGAGCGGCCGCCGCCGAAAATTTAGGCCGCGGCTTCGGCCAGCGCTAGGCCGCGGCCTGAAATTTAGCCCCCGGCTTCGGCCGGAGACTAGGCCGCGGCTGGAAATCGGGTCCCCGGCTTCGGCCGGCGCTAGGCCGCGCCCCGCGACCCCTCCCCCTAGGGCTCGGCTATTTAGGAACGCCTCCCTGAAAGGGGAGCGCGTTTTTTGGAAGTCTGGAGCTTCCGTCTTCCCTTTTACGCCACATGGTCCAGCAAGTGAGGTGGAAAATCATTAAAGGACATTCGGGGAACAGGACTGGGGTAAGTGCTACTACCTCCAGCCTGGTTGCTCCGCTTTGCCGCGCTCCGCACCGCTACTACCCGCACCGCCACATCCAAATTATTCTGACAGGAGGAAATCTGTGACAGATCCAGTATGTCCAGAAGGGCTAAGACCCACACGGTGCTCTATACTGCATGCATTGCCTGTAGATCCCCTTTTCCGCACGCCCAGACTAATCGGGTCTGCGAAGCCTGTGACTCCGAACGGGCTCAGGAGTCCTTACCTATAACCGAGCCTAGTGCGTCAGGTCCTCCGGAATGGGCCTTGTCTCTTTCTCAATCTGTGGCGTCATTAACCAGAGCAATCGAGTCCCTTCAAGCTCCCGATAGGAGCAGGGACAGTGGTTCACCCGGCTTGACTACGCCTCAGGAACCTCCGGCCTGCAGGGGCCGCGCTCTTACCAGGCAGACGCATGGGAAGCGAACCCATACTGCGTCGCCTATGCCGTCCGGGCCTCGGCATCCTTTAGCTCAGTTTCTCGCTCTCCCTCTCCTTTGGGGGCAAGTGATCAGTATTCAGATTCCGATTCTGAAGGGTCCCTCAATCTAGAGGCACCGAATTGTCAGGAGACAATTGACAGTCTGATTGAAGCTGTCAATCAATCCCTGGGGATAGACGATGAATCCACCTTGGCCTCCGGTCATAAGGTGTCTTTCAAACGAGCCAGACAAACTCATAAGGTTTTTGGTGCTCATCCTGAGTTTGAGGAGCTGGTGCAGCGCCACCGAGAAAAACCGGACAAGCGCTTTGCAGGACAAAAGGCCCTTAATACCAGATATCCTTTTGCTCCTGAACTTCTGAAAAAGTGGGCAGAATCTCCTACAGTCGATCCTCCTGTATCGCGTTTAGCGTCTAAAACGCTTCTCTCCCTTCCTAACGGTTCCTCGATCAAGGATCCAACGGATCGTCTGGTTGAAAGCTTGGCCCGCTCAGTGTTTGAGGCATCAGGCTCTGCACTCTCTCCTTCTTTTGCAGCGACTTGGGTTGCTAGGGCCATGATATCTTGGTCGGAGTCTCTAAATAGAGCCCTTCACGGTATAGAGGTGCCTTCTGAGGTAACGGAAATCTCCAATCAGATAGCTCTTGCAGGAGATTTTTAATTAACGCTTCTATGGATGCGGCAAATTGCGCGGCATTAGCTGCAGCTAATGCGATTGCTATCAGGAGAGCTTTGTGGTTGAGAACTTGGCGAGCGGATTCAACCTCAAAGAAATCACTTACGTCCTTACCGTATCAGAGCGGCCGGTTATTTGGCGAGAAGTTGGATCAGCTCATATCTGATGCGACGGGAGGAAAGAGCAGCTTCCTTCCTCAGCAGAGGATTAGACAGCCTTTTCGCCGACAGCTTCAGCCTCGCTTTAGGGCCTTTCGTAACCCAGGTTGGGCCGCGCCAGCCACCTCCAGCGGCTCAGGTCGACCTAATCAGGCCAGAGATCGCCAGGTCTCCTACAAGACCAACCCTTTGGAAGAATGCGATCTCAACAGCCAAGATCTAGAGGGTCTAAACCCCAAAGATATTCGGATAAATGACTGGAGGCAGAATCCGGTCAATTTATCCAGAGTAGGCGGCCGCTTACTCTGGTTTCGCCCCATTTGGCTATCAGTTACTCACGACAAGTGGGTCAGGGAGTTAGTTTCCTCGGGTACAAAATAGAATTCATCAGTCGTCCGTCAAATCGATTTTTTTCCCTCGCGTCTTCCCAAAAAAGAATCCCGTGTTCACGCCTTATTCAAGGCGGTCGAATCTCTTTGGCGCAGCGGGGTCATTGTTCCTGTTCCAGAGGTCGAAAGGGTCAGGGGTTTTACTCCAATCTGTTCATAGTGCCCAAGAAGGACGGCTCTGTCAGACCCATTTTGGACCTAAAACGACTGAATCAATTTGTCAGAATTCGACGGTTTCGAATGGAGTCTCTCCGATCGGTTATTGCAGCCATGGAAAAGGGGGAATTTCTAGCATCAATAGACATTCAGGATGCCTATCTCCACATCCCCATATTCCCTCCATCAGGGGTTTCTTCGGTTTGCCATCGGCAACCTTCACTTCCAGTTCACAGCCTTGCCGTTCGGACTAGCCACAGCCCCAAGGGTGTTCACAAAGGTTATGGCTGCCGTTGTGTCCATTCTGCACTCCCGGGGGATAGTCATTTTGCCATACTTGGACGATCTCCTCATCAAGGGTCCGTCCTATCAGGCTTGCGAGAAGAGTGTCAGCATTACGCTAGACACCCTTGCTCGCCTGGGGTGGCTGGTGAATCTAAAGAAATCGTCTCCCGTGCCATCTCAAAGGATCACTTTTTTAGGAATGATTTTCAACACTGCTCAAGGGTTGATAACTCTTCCTCAGGACAAGGCTCTAGTTCTCCGTCAGGAGGTACGGATCCTTCGCCAACCAATACCTCACACCATCCGGTTTTGCATGAGGGTCCTAGGAAGGATGGTGGCAGCGATCGAAGCCATTCCATTTGCCCAGTTCCATCTCCACTCCCTTCAGCATGCTCTCTTGGCAGTATGGAACGGGAGCCCTTACGCGCTCAATTTTCAGTGCCGTCTGTCCCGGCAGGTCAGACAGACGCTTTCGTGGTGGACAAGGGACATCACTCTTCGCCAGGGGCGATATTTTCCTCCAGTCCATTGGCTGATAGTCACAACGGACGCCAGCCTTCTCGGATGGGGAGCAGTATTTCGTCACTATACAGCTCAGGGGACTTGGTGTCGGCAGGAAGCGACCCTCCCAATCAATATTTTGGAGATCCGAGCTGTTCGGCTGGCTCTGAGACGTTTTCACCATCATTTGGCGGGCCGCCCTGTCCGAATACAATCGGACAATGCCACAGCGGTGGCATACATAAATCATCAGGGGGGTACCCGCAGCAGGGCAGCCATGCGCGAGGTAGGACACATTCTATCCTGGCAGAAAGAAATCACTCTGTGATATCAGCGGTCCACATTCCAGGCGAGGAGAACTGGGCAGCGGATTTTCTCAGCCGTCAGGGGAATGGTCGATACATCCCGAGGTATTCCAGCAGATATGCCTACGCTGGGGAACCCCAGATGTGGACCTGATGGCCTCCAGGATAAACGCCAAGGTGCCCAACTTCGTCTCCCGGTACCGAGATCCGCAGGCAATTGCAGTGGACGCCCTGGTTCTACCATGGAATCAGTTTCATCTTCTATACTTGTTTCCACCAATGGCTCTGCTCCCAAGGGTGATCAGGAAGATCAGGTTAGAGGGGGTCCCAGCGATATTAATCGCTCCGGATTGGCCGCGTCGCTCATGGTACGCAGAGCTGGTACAGTTGCTCAGCGACGCACCCTGGCGTCTGCCAGAACGCATGGATCTTCTCTCCCAGGGCCCAGTTTACCACCAGAACTCAGCGGTCCTGTGTTTGACGGCCTGGCCGTTGAATCTTGGATTCTGACTAGGGCTGGATTCTCCAAAAAGGTCGCCGCCACAATGGCTAGCGCCCGAAAACCCACCTCGGCTCGTATCTACCACGGTACTTGGAAGGTCACTTCACTTTTCAATCCCCAACATTCTGTCATTTCTCCAAGCAGGCTTAGATTCAGGCCTAGCACCAAGTACTCTTAGGCGTCAAATTTCGGCCTTGTCGGTTCTTTTTCAGCGAAGGATCGCATCTAATTTACAGGTCAAGACCTTTATTCAGGGGGTTGTCCATATAGTGCCCCCCTACAAGGCTCCCTTAGATGTTTGGGATCTCAATCTTGTTCTGGGAGTTCTGCAAGAATCTCCTTTTGAGCCTCTTCAGGAGGTTTCCCTGACATACCTTTCCTGGAAGGTAGTGTTTTTAGTGGCCATAACATCCATAAGGCGGGTTTCGGAGCTGGCAGCACTATCCTGCCGAGCTCCGTACTTACTTTTCCACCGTGATAAGGTAGTGCTTAGGCCAGCACCTCCTTTTTTGCCTAAGGTCGTGTCCTCATTTCACATCAATGAGGACATTGTTTTGCCCTCATTTTGCCCAGCTCCGACGCACCGGGTAGAAAAAGCTCTCCATACGCTGGATCTGGTGAGAGCACTCAGGAGATATGTATCTCGGACGGCATCCTTTCGGCAGACGGACACGCTGTTTATCCTCCCTGAGGGTCGCAGGAAGGGACTCGCTGCTTCTAGGTCAACTTTAGCCATATGGATTCGGGTAACCATTCAAGAGGCCTACCGCATCAGAGGCGCGGTGGTTCCCGCAGGAATCAGGGCTCACTCCACCAGAGCAGTGGGTGCCTCCTGGGCTCTTCGGCATCAGGCTTCGGCGGAACAGGTTTGTAAGGCGGCAACCTGTCCAGTTTGCATACTTTTTCAAAACATTATAATGTCCATACTCAGGCGTCAGCGGATGCTAGCCTGGGTAGAAGGATTCTCCAGGGCGCGGTAGCGCACCTATGAGCAATGCCTATGTATAATTGCACTGTGGAGTCAGTTTCCCACCCAAGTGGACTGCTTTGGGACGTCCCACAGTCCTGTGTCCCCCAATGAGACGAAGGAGAAATACGGATTTTTGTGTTACTCACCGTAAAATCCTTTTCTCCGAGACGCTCATTGGGGGACACAGCTCCCTCCCTTATAGCCGGATGGCTTTGTTTTCTAAGTTAATTTTATTTGATTGGGTCTATATCAGTAGATTTACTTCTGGATATATTGTACCTGTATTAGCACTAATTTATGTTTTAGCCTCCTACTGCTTTTTGCACTAAACTGGGTTTGTCTGCGGCCAGTGCTGAGGTGTATACGGCGGAGGAGGAGCTAACCTTTTTTATGTTTACTTAGTGTCAGCCTCCTAGCGGCAGTAGCATACACCCACAGTCCTGTGTCCCCCAATGAGCGTCTCGGAGAAAAGGATTTTACGGTGAGTAACACAAAAATCCGTATTTTTTTTTCCATAGGCTAACATGGTTTTGATACACACGTGTGGATCCGCAATAAATCCGCAATGTACACAGCCAAAATCCGCATAAAAAAAGCGCAGATTGTTACTTGCAGATTCTGCCAAGAGATGCAGAATCCGCTCAGGAAATTCCTGAGCCCAATCCTCAGCATGCGCACATACCCTTACAGTGTTACATATGAGTGATCAGAAAGATCTGCGGGTTCCATAGTAAGATTAGAATACATTTGTTTTTTGAGTGGAAACGAATATTTAAAACATTAAGTTAAAAACTAGTTTTAAAGCCTGTTACAGAATGTTATCTTTTCTTATGTAAATAAATAGTATACATAGTTGCAATTGTCGCAACTGTATCAACCAGCAGCACCATACTAATGTTACCGCTCCTGTATTGCAAAAGATGTGACTGCCTGTAGTTCACATTTCTTGGTTTTATTCTGTAGCATCTCTGCTGGCTCTGCAGGGGACGGTCTTTCACGTTTGTAATTGTGGGTCTATATGGAGCAAATGCTGAATACATAGGCACTGCTGATCTTCTGCATGGTTCAGTGTCATACTCACGTACTTCTCAATCCAACAATGTATAATACACCATATTCCTCCAAGTATCAGTATGGAACATTACTGACCACAATATTTTCCAATATTCTCATTCTTCTGTAATAGGTTATTATACTAGAAAATTACTGCTGACCTATGTTCTCATTATGTCAGTGAGGCATTTCGATTGCTAACGCAGTTTTACAGTGTAGACACCCCATGAGACACTTTCCATAGCTCCGCATGGTGAATCCGGAGATGCAATGAGTTTAATGGAATTTTATCATTGGCATTTGTGCTATTGTAATGTAAAATGGAGCTCAGGATAAAGCCAAAGCCTCTTAGGCTGCTTTCACACTTGCGTTTGAGCGACCTGCGCCTGTCTGCGCACGGCCGCCGCTAAGCTCCGCCCCTGGCCGCGCCTCCTCCCAGGGGCTCCGCCTATGGGCGCATGACGCCGCATGCGACCTGCGTACCCTATCTTTATCATTGGGTACGCAGGCCGTGCGCAGGTATGCGTTTGGCGGCGCATGCGTCTTTTGACGGTGCGCCGAGCGCACCAAAATGTGAAAGCACCCTTCGTTAGCTCCATGAAGCGTTTTTACAACACCCTTGTCAATTTAGGAGGAAAGAAGATTGCTGCACAATATCTGGTGGTTACTTGTTATGAGCCATTCAAGGCTATAAGTAGCAGTAGTTGAAAAAAATTATATATACACACACTCTCCAAATTTTTGAATTGTTCTTGGTGTGATCTTCTTACTCAAATGTTCTGTTTTTATCCCCAGAGGTCATCTGAACACCACAAAATGACATTTAGAGATCAACCTTAAAGCCCCAAGGATTCATCTGAAAATTTTTTTGTTTGTTTGTTTTTGAATTTTTGGGATATTTCTTCCTCTGAAGGAAAAACTTTTCCTCTTACCAGCTTACAGACTGCTTCTCTATGGGAACAAGGACAGGAGCTTTGTCGAGTGCGTCGAACAGCTTATTTTTTCTAAAATGCTGCTTCTTGCACAGATTGTATTCTGAAGTCTTTACCTACCTGCAAGGAAGAAAACATGGAAGCATCCCGGTGCATTGTGGGACTTTTTTTTTGGGACTGTCCAGTTTTAAAAAGTAATTGTTTAACCTGATAATCTTTTACACTGTATATGTTTAATATCTTGAAAATACCCTCTTAGCTCTACATGTAGGGCTAGGGAGCGGTGTCATTTAAACCAGTTGGTTTAAATATTATTGCTGAGAACTCCATTTAAAGGGGCTTTAATGTATAGGCTACTGTATCAGGTTCTCTGAAATGTAATTAATCATCTCATAAGTTGGTTTCTTTAAAAGTAATAGCTAAAATGACAAATTTAGTATTTACAATTTTAGCCTTTTTTATTGTTAATTGATCCATTGTCCACAAAGTAAATTATACCTGATTTTACCATACTTGAATATTTGTTGTACAATAGCAAAAGTTTAAAAGATGAAAAAAAACTATCTATATTGTAATTATGTATGCTTGACTATAGATGTTCCTTTGCCTTACTAAATTCTTATACACAAATGGAAGAGTCTATACATTTATGGGTTTGGAGGAAGAAGGAATTAGTATAACTTTGCTCGTTTCAGAGCAAAAGAGAATATTGGACTATTAATAATTTATCTTCATTTTTATTTGTTGGTTACGGTGTCTCTTCACCCACATTTTCTCATATGAATGTTGCTATTTTGTTTGCTTAAGGTCTATAAATGTGCACTTTTAAAACTAATTCACAGTAACTTGTTTAAATTCTGAAGCATTCAGTCAGGTGAACTACTCTAAATTTTTAGCTCCGATGTTTCCATTACTGGATGTCAAGGATAAATCGTAGGTCCGAGGTTTGCCCATTGCACAGAGCGGGCCTAGGAGGGCATCCGAGCACCAGATATGGGCACCTCTAGCTACAACACTACTTTGGGTACAGGGTTTGTACACTATTTAATAAGAGAAACTGAAATTTAATGTTACAGTAAGTAATGTCACAATGCTGGAATAAATGTAAAAACAAAAATTGGGTTCACTTTTTATACACCGTGTCATAGGACTGAATTTGGTTTGGCTTTTGTTTTGTCTTTTCTTCATGTACATAGACATTATATTTAATGCTAAAATCATGTAGTTTTTACTTTTTACTCTGTGTAGCATGTCATTAATTAATAAATTTGTTTGAAGTCATTTTACATTTGACTTTAACTGTATCGTTCATTTCTCTCTGCGTCGTCACGGCATCCTATTTTGCATTTCCCAGTAAGAACAGTGTAGTCGCTAGGTTCGAAAGACAGGACAAACTTTCCATTTTAATATTTTATTACTTGTTAAAATTTTTCCACACGTTCACATTATAACCAGATCATTATTTAATGTTGCCATACAATAAGAATAAATGCAAAGTAATAAAAACAAGTATAAAAACACAAAAGTAAAACATAAAATCTATTTCTAAAAGAGTCCACTAAAGAGAATAATAAATAAAAAAGGAAGATTGTGATGTGGTTGGAAGATGCAGTTAAGGTAGAAATCCACTTTTAACCAACTAACAAGTCAATGCCCTACAGTTGGATCTTAAAACCTGCTGTATCTTTAGAGACAGTTCGAAACTAGTCCTGGAAAGTTTTTTTTTTTTTTTTTTTTTACTAGAAACAACTGCACTTTGTTTATGGCATTCTAGCTACATTCTATTCAATTGAACATACATGAACCACAAATGCAGACTCTTCCTATGGACAAGTAACGAGCTGGTGCCAAGAGACCCTGGCTTCAAATCCTAGAAAATCTGTTTGAGTGGAATTGCACCTTAGTGGCATGTCCTCCTGAAGGAATGTGCACCAGCAGGTGCAAAAGGAGGGTTTGTGTTCTGCAAATACAAGATTAACGCTTATTGTTAATGGGACACGCTGACAATCAAGAACCACATCACTAAATATCTTCCCTATTTGGAAAAGTAAAACAAACACTACACAGAACAGTCAGTGGGCTCACTGCTGACCGCCCCACGAGTCGGGACAGTGTAAACAAATGATAAGTAATAGTCACTTATTACTGATTCGGTTCAAGTTCTCTGTCTGAATGATGGCCAGTTTGAGTAGAGCTTGGGTCTCCTCCATCTGCTGACGAATCTCCTCAAGCAGTTCTTTTAACGGACTTTGATTGATGGCCAGAGAAAATTCAGGATCTGAAAAGAGGGCAAAAACTTAATTTCCTGTTATTATACAAAGCTGTTTAGAAAATAAAACATGGCCCTTGATTACTATGTGTAGCAAGGCTACAGCTTTGCTGAAATAATTTAGATGCATATCACTTTAATTGCATAACTTTAATATTGATCATAATCTTCTCTGCTACATAATGTTTTTTTCTCTTATTTATAGCATACTATGTCTCCTATTGCCAATTCATCGCTGTAAGTTTGATGCCACCATTTCACTTTTTGGCGCTGAGATTCTGGACATGCATAATGCAGCACTTTATCTATTCAGATGCATTTCCACTGAAACTATCACTCTGCTAAATTACTAAACCCCCGAGTAGTCTGATTCTGCAGTCTGTTACTTTAGAGATATAGGGGCGATTCATCAAGATATCCTGCTGACAGGGCCTTTTGAAGCAGACATCCTGATTAGTGATGAGTGAGTACAGTCATGGCCAGAAGTTTTGAGAATGACACAAATATTATATTTTCACATGATCTGTTGCCCTCTGGTTTTTATGTGTGTGTTTGACAGATGTTTTTATCACAGACAGAAATATAATAATTGCAAACATATGAGTAACAAAAGCTTATATTGACAGTTAGAATGAGTTAATGCAGCAAGTCAATATTTGCAGTGTTGACCCTTCTTCTTCAGGACCTCAGTAATTCTCCCTGGCATGCTCTCAATCAACTTCTGGACCAAATCCTAACTGATAGCAGTCCATTCTTGCACAATCAATGCTTTCATTTTGTCTGAATTTTTAGGTTTTTGTTTGAACACCCGTCTCTTGATGATTGACCACAAGTTCTCAATGGATTAAGATCTGGGGAGTTTCCAGGCCATGGACCCAAAATCTCTATGTTTTGTTCCCTGAGCCATTTAGTTATCACCTTTGCTTTATGGCAAGGTGCTCCATCATGCTGGAAAAGGCATTGTTGATCGCCAAACTGCTCTTGGAGGGTTGGGAGAAGTTGCTCTTGGAGGACATTCTGGTACCATTCTTTATTCATGGCTGTGTTTTTAGGCAAGACTGTGAGAGAGCCGATTCCCTTGGCTGAGAAGCAACCCCACACATGAATGGTTTCAGGATGCTTAACAGTTGGCATGAGACAAAACTGGTGGTAGTGCTCACCTTGTCTTCTCCGAATGAGGCGTTTTCCTGATGTCCAAAACAATCGAAAAGGGGATTCATCAGAGAAAATAACTTTACCCCAGTCCTCAGCAGTCCACTGCCTGTACCTTTTGCAGAATATCAGTCTGTCCATGATGTTTTTTCTGCAGAGAAGTGGCTTCTTGCTGCCCTCCTTGAGACCAGGCCTTGCTCCAAGAGTCTCCGCCTCACAGTGCGTGCAGATGCACTCACACCTGCCTGCTGCCATTCCTGAGCAAGCTCTGCACTGCTGGTAGCCCGATCCTGCAGCTGAAACACTTTTAAGAGACGTTCCTGGCGCTTGCTGGTCTTTCTTGGGCGCCCTGGAGCCTTTTTGGCAACAATGGAACCTCTCTCCTTGAAGTTCTTGATGATGCGATAGATTGTTGACTGAGGTGCAATCTTTCTAGCTGCGATACTCTTCCCTGTTAGGCCATTTTTGTGCATTGCAATGATGACTGCACGTGTTTCTTTAGAGATAACCATGGTTAACAGAAGAGAAACAATGATGCCAAGCACCAGCCTCCTTTTAAAGTGTCCAGTGGTCTCATTCTTAATCATGACAGATTGATCTCCAGCCATGTCCTCATCAACACCCACACCTGTGTTAATGGAGCAATCACTGAAAAGAGATTATCTGGTCCTTTTAAGGCAGGGCTGCAATGATGTTGAAATGTGTTTTGGGGGATAAAGTTCATTTTCTAGCCAAATATTGACTTTGCAAGTAATTGCTGTTAAGCTGATCACTCTTTATAACATTCTGGAGTATATGCAAATTGCCATTATAAAAAGTGAAGCAGTAGACTTTGTAAAAATTAATATTTGTGTCATTCTCAAAACTTTTGTCCATGACTGTAGCATCATTGCTAAGGTGATCTCCGAGTATTTTGGCGTGTTCGGAGATTAGTTTTCGTCGTCTCAGCTGCATGATTTGCTACTTGTAGACAGGCTGAATACATGTGGGAATTCCCTAACAAACAGGTATTCCACACATGTAATCAGCCTGTCTAGCAGTCGCAAATCATGCAGCTGAGACGAGGAAAACTAAATGTCCGAGCACGCCAAAATACTCGGAGACCACCTGAGCATGCTCGCTCATCACTAATCCTGATTCATTAAGAGGCTCAAGCCTCCTAAAGGATGAGGCGAGCCGCATAGTGGTGTGCAACTTTATCTGCGTCGTCACAAATCTTACTCCAACCCCAGAGATGCAAACAACCCCATAGACTGTGGCGTGCTTACGCAAGCATACACCACACTCGCTGTGTCTTATGTATTCTTTTCATACATTTAGATGCTGTTGTGGTGACTATAACTACAAATAATTACAAACAGCTGTATTATCTTAATCTTTATCTTTACATAGGGCATAATAAATATCTGCCAGATCAGATAGTTTCAGATTTACTGAATTGGAGATAAGTATTCGGTCGGCTTCACATCACATCCACTCATCAGTAGCTCGGTTGCAGCCTTTGTCTGAAAGACTGGCAGATACACCTGAATAAGGTTTTTCAAAGGGGGCCATTGACTTTAATGAAGAAGACCGTCACTTTGTGTGCTGTCCAGTACAAAAAAAGAAACAGCATCCCATCCAGGTGATGAAAAAAAATCAAGAAGCTTTTATTCTGCCATAATGCAACATTTCGACCATTACAGTTGCATTATAGCAGAATAAAGTCTTCTTGATTTTTTTTTTTCATCACCTGGATGGGATGCTGTTCCTTTTTTGTACTGGAGTGTTTACTCTCCAATTGGGCCATTGGACTGGAACGTGCACCCATGCATTGAAGTGCTGTCAGCTGTCATTTATTTCTATTAGTTACTTTGTGTGCTGTCTTATCTAATTTTTCAGCAGTGTCGGACTTTGAGGCTATGTCTCCATGTTCAGGATTCTATGCGCTTTGGACGCAGCAGATACCCCGCTCTGCCCAAAGCGCCGCCCCCTGCTGTAGGCACAGTGATCCCGGATGTGTTCATTGAACACATGCGGAATCACCACATCGTATTCATAGACTGGGTTATTTATCTTACGGAGACGGATTTCATAAAATCCCCTCCACTGTGCTGTAACATCTGGATGCTACGGATTGGACGCTGCGGCTGTACGCAGTGGCCAATCCGCAGCAAATCCTGAAGGTTTCCATGTGGAAACATGGCCTTAGGCGGGCACAAAAACGCAACTGTCCTTACTTTTGTACCCTCCTCAAAAAGGTGGACATTGTCGAAAAGGATAAGGGATAACGTTCTCATTGTTGAAGGTCCCAAGGGATTCCGAGTACAGGGACTCTGAAAGGCCCCAGTTGCACAGAGCAGCGGTCGATCATACGCAATGCGGCACCATTAATTTCAATGAGAGAGCTGCAGATCAACTGAGCACAGCATTCAGCAGATCTTTGTGCCTGCTATTAAAAGTGAAAGGAACGTAGTATGCATGATCAACCACTGCTCTATTCAGCAGAGGCTCTGCAGAGCCACGATTCTTGGGATCATGGTGGGCCATAGCAGTCAGTTCTGGTTAGTAATACCAATGAAAAACATCACAGTAAGCCTCTCATAACTGCAAATCACATCTAGAAATCAGACATAGCAAAATAGAACATACCTTCACTTAAAGAGCCCAGAGTGGCAATGCCCATCTGCTGAAATCTCAGCTCTGGATGACTGAGGTAACTCATGAGGTAGGCTTGGAGTTCCTTCATAAATAGTTTCAGGTCTGCTACATTGTTTTCTATATAAGGAAACCAAAATAATTAATATATTTTTCCAACTAAGTATTGTTGCTGGCAGTCTCTTAGTTTTGCGAAGAAGATGCAACTTTTATATTCTAAGAATATCAAAGAGTGTGTTCATGTGGGAAAGGGGAGACTTAAAGGCCTATGGTTACATAACTTACCGATAACAAAAAAAAAAATCATAACATTTATTATGGACCATAAACCTGTAACAGGTTAATTCCATACAGTCACTGAGCTGGATAAATAGATTGTGATGGCTCTGCTATGGCACAGATGTGATCACCTGCATACGATATTTCTGTATATTTTATGAAAGAATAAACGCAATAAAAGATTTCTGTACAGATTCAGCAACTGCACAACACCGAGGAAGGGCAGAAGGTACATAAGCACATCTCTCATACATTCATGGAGCAGAATAATTGTTGTGTCACAACACAATGAAATCTATTGTTTGTAATTTCATGTTTCTGGTAAGTAGGAAGTATAATGGATAGCATTCATAGCATTAAATGATAATTTATTATCTAAATTTTTTTAAGGAAAATATTCACAAGATGATGCCTAATCGAGGCTAAGAGTCATTGGCAAATTTTAAAATTCATGCATTGCACTTCTGACGTCCGTGTCAGATCCTTGGTCAACATGTGACCAGCATGGGTAAAGGGGAATCCAGCTATGCATTGACTGGTATACGTGCATCTTTATATCAATCATAATGTCCTTCCACTGGTAATACATTATGTAATGCTGTTTTGTACATTTTCAGCTTCTTTACATATGAAAGATTCATAAGTAAGAAAATTACGTTAGATACAATTAAACGTTTTCTCCTAAGTACATTACCAGAGTGAGACAGATGATTGAGAACACTGGCAGCTTGAAAGGAGAGTTCTTGGTTTTCCAGGTCCACTGCCATCCCCACCAGGCACTTGAGAATTGCTTCTTTCTTCCTTTTTCTCAACTGCTCCCGTGTAATAGCTGGAGGGTAGAAAAGAAAAAAAGCCCAATGATGACTCCTTAATATGTGTACACCTATGGCACAGGTCTTATTTGGGGTACTGTGTCCTCCTGTCAGCTGCCCTCCTGATCTTCAACAAGATGGATATTTGTTATACTCAAGTGAAAAGTAAGGCAGCATCCATGCTGTCAGAATTTCACCTTTGCAGACCTTTTCGATTTTCAAAATATTTATGTACTCTACCATACTACAGGCGAATCACTGCATATAAGATATAGGCTTATTAAGAAATATTGTTTTGTATTTCATTTCTATACTAATTGGCTACATTTTGTAGGAATAATCTAAAGAAACAAACAGGAAATCACTCCATTAGCCTACTACCACAATGAACATAGAACGTTATCATACATGTTCTCTACAGAAAAGGTGTCGCTACTGAAGCCCTTATAATGTTCTTTATTCCAATAACCACATTTCCTGCAGCTTCCCCAATATCCTGCTTCAGATTTCTATCAGTGACAATTACAAAGATTTGAGCCGCGAGTACCGAGAGAACTGCAATGCTTTCCACAACTAAGTGACGTTCTAATAAAATTGTATTATAATGTATATCAGCAAGATTATTGTAGATTCTAGTGCAAGTTCAAAGTAAAGCTATATTTCAACATTGCTAGTCACCAAATTGTACAAAATGGGTTTTCACATTTGTAGAAGAATCTGAGCATTAAAGGAGCACTTCCAGAAAGAGAATCCAAACCTCCCACTCCCAACTCCAAGACTCCTTGTGTGCTGCAACAATTCTTTGGAATGCACTAATCAGGACAGTTCGATTAATCCCCAATACCAACAGTTTTAAGTATGGCCTAAAAACACATTTCTTCAGACTGGCCTATCACCTCAACATATTTATCCACCTATTCCTGTATTGACCATATAAAATTTTCTTCAAAACCAGGACCCTTGCATCATCTGTTTTTTTCACCCTTTATGCATTTAATAGCCCGCTGTGTCTGTACTTTTACACATACTGGCTGGTTACCGGTTCATGCAGCATTATGTGAACACCCGATTACATTGATGGCTGGACCGTACAATGAAAGCAATTGTTGTTACCATCCCCCTTTCGTGTCTCCCCTATTTCCTCAGATTGTAAGCCTGCGAGCAGGGCCCTCATTCCTCTTGGTATCTGTTATTTATGTGATTATTGTTACTCTGTAATGTATTTTATAGTCTGTACAAGTCACCTCCAAAATGTAAAGTGCTGTGGAATACATTGGCACTACAAAAATAAAATTAAATATTATTATTATAAAGAGCCAAAAAGCAGTTATCAGGGGACTGACCCCTATTGGCATATGTAGCTATGCTATAAAACACTTCATAAGGCAATCCCCATTTAAGGCCGTCTTCCCTGCAGTTGTTTTTGCACCAATAGCAATAACCATCTTTGCTAACTAAATTACATTTTTTTTCCCATTTATAGTTTTTTGATCTAATCCAAGATTTAGAAGACCATTCATCCCATTCATCCTCTATCCATGTCCTATCTTTCAATAGAAGCGCGGACTTTTGTTGTGAAGTGAGAATGCTAAAAACCTACTATATTTAGTAAGCTCTGCAAGGCAGGATACAACATACTGCAGCGAGTCATCTTCATTGTTCGGATCAAGAAGTGCAATCAGTAATTCTTCAAAGCACTGGTTCTGCAAAATAACCTAGCAAGAAAAGATTTAAAAAAAATATATAGTTACGTTCTACAAATGGATGATGACATGATTGCCCTTATGTTATATAATGACACAGGGAAATTCCACACAAATAAAAAAGCCAAAGTTGGGATAAATTTGCTGATCTCAGTCACCTAGGCTCAAATCTTTGGGATCAGTGACATTCAACTTTGTACACAACAAAGTATTCAATGAGAATATTTCATTCATTTAGATCTAGGATGTGTTATTTGAGTGTTCCCTTTATTTTTTTGAGCAGTGTATATTCACCAATAAGCCTTTGCCACCTGCCCAGCATTGAGCGAGTCCTACTTAGGACACTAAAACTGGCTTTCCTGCTTTCGTTTATCCAGATGCTTTCTCTTCCCCAGCCTCTCTAGTTTGATGGATAGTTCACTGTCCGTGTAATATCATGTGCCAGGCAAGGAAATCAGACTGTGAACTATCAATAAAACCAAAGAGGCCACAAATATAGGGAGTGAGGCAGCACATCCAGTGTAATGAACCTTTTATTAACCCAAGCCATAATTCAGCTCCATTGAGCTTCTCACTGGAGCTAAAATGTTGAATGGTTTAATAAAAGATTAATTTCACTGGATATGCTGCCTCACTCCCCATATTTGTGGACTGATGGATCAAGTCCTTAGATGTGTGCACATCTCTCTTTCAAAATTACTAGTGCCTTCCTTTAAGCTAAGGATGCTGGTGCTGGGTGGGGAAATTCTGAGGAGGCAAAGGTTCAGAAAGAGGCATCTGTCACACCCATAGCACTTTATGCCTCACTTGATTATGACTGAAAATGCTAACTATTTGGGAACGTATCAACAGAGAAAAGATGTAAGGGTGTTGATAAATTTACAATTCAGAGACATGCATGCCCTTATATGCCGTTTTGTTTGATTTTTCAGACAGATTGACTTTAAAGGGCATCTGTCACCTCCTGGGACCTTTTTTAACCTATTAATAAGGGAATGCCGGTGATGCAATGGTAAAAACAGTCATACGTGTATGCCTCTTATGAGCAGTATTCTTATGGAGAAATCCTCTTTTATTCGGTTATGGTAATGAGTTCTTCCCGGCTCTGAGGCGTGCGGTGCCTAGAAGAAAACTTTGCCTCCAGTCTTCATTAACGTACCAGCACCCCTCATCAGCGACACACTGCACTGCGACATGTAATGGTGACCCCAGAATCACATGCCTTGTAATAGCGCAGTTACGCATCACTCTTCCACCCTTCTATGGGCATTGGCTTCTCCTGTGCGGCGAGTCACTGGGCATGGGGAGTGGTAAGAGCACCTTATCACCACACACACCGGCAGTTACTGGAGCGGAAGTAGCAGTGACTCGCCTGTGTGGAAGAACAAAGAAGCCAATGTCAATCAAAGGGCGGAAAAGTGATGTGTAATAGCGCTATTGCAGGGCGCGGGATTCCGGGTTCTCCACTACATGTCACAGCACAGTGTGACGCTGATGGAAGCTGTATGATGATGCACACCGGAGGCAGAGCTTTCTTACAGTCATCGCACACCCCAGAGCCTGGAAGAACTCATCATTACCAGAAATGAATAATAGAGGATTTCTCCACAAGACAGCAGATATGAGGCATACAGGTATGACTGTTCTTACCAATGCATTTCCTGTATGCCCATATTAATAGGTTAAAAATGTCCCAAGCAGTGAAAGATTCCCTTTGAAAGCAAATTCAACCCAAAACTGAGCATGTTTGACACAATTCTATATTACATAATGTAACAAGCCAAAGTAATCCAACATGGTACCTTTTATATACAGGTGTTGAAACCCAATACTAATGCAGAGATCAGTGGTGTATTTTCTAGAACGTACCTTTATGTTCTCCGGTTGGCTTAGATTCTGGATAGTACAGGCTGAATGAATGATAATCATAGGGTTCGCTCTCTCCATCTGCATCAGTATAGCCAAATGTCGAAGGATTTTTTCACACAGCGACACATCCTGAGCAAAACAGATAAATCAGAGGATGAAGGTATACTGACAATCTCCAAATGTCACAAATAACCACAGATAGGCCGGGGTCAGACGTGCGAGAAACTCTCACGAGTCTCGCACGTCAATACCAACACTGCCGCCGGCACTCGAACCGGAGCGTTTAGCTGCATAGAAATACATGCAGCTGAACGCTCCGAGCCGAGTGTAGGCGGCAGTGCTGGGTATTGACGTGTGAGACTCGTGAGAGTTTCTCGCACGTCTGACCCCGGCCATAGAATGAGAACACATCATCAGTCTGCACTAAGCAAAATTACATCTCCACCCTGTAAAGCTCAGCTCATTATCTTCTTCGACAGTCTGGCTTCTGCTGACATGCAAAGTATGCACATACCAGGTTCTTGTTTTTTTTGCTGGAATCTGAAATACAAAGTCCATAGCCTGCCATGGGGCCTCATGGAACCTTTGGATTCAAACAATTTTTTATCCATCCGATTTTGTATGATGTGCTCCACAGCTTGCAGTATTACAAAGCATATGTAATGCTGTTAGGGTTTAATACTGTGCCTCACTAGGACACATTTCATAACACAGAACGACAGGCACATAAAGGGGTTGTCCAGCCTTAGACTACAAGTCTCCAATCATTCTATATGACTGCAGACTTTCAAGTCCTTACATCACTCTGCGCTATGAGTATTCTCCGTTGTTGGCATTGGGAGGGGGTGTGACCGCAAGTATGTCACAAGCATAGTTCCGGCCACATTTCGACTAGACTGTGCCCAGCCTTGCTCAATACACTTGCATTGAGTGAGACCGTATCCGTCTAGTTGGCATGTGATCACATACTAGCGGTGCTCGCAGAACTGAAGAATCTTTTTAGCACATGCGACGTGAAGATTCACATAGATAGCCTAAAAGTCTGCAGTCAACAATCCCTTTAAATTGTCACAATATAGGATATGTGCTCCTGAGGCCTATTTTTCTAGTGAGGTTTTTGATCCTATGTAATTTGCTACATTTTCAAAATTACCTTGGAGGCATCTGTTACAACTGAATGTTTGTGATCTAGGAAATTCATCATGCAGTACAGAACAGACAAACGCACCAGACCGCATATATATAGCTACCATAATTCCCGGTGGATGGGTCAACGTGCACAGAAGAGTGACGGAAGCTTTTCGCACATCTTTATTGTTAGAATTCAGTAGGGTGATTACTAAAGGCATGATGTCCATACTGAAGAGATGGTCCCGAACTTCAGCTTCATAAAAAAATAAAATAAATACAATCACCACTGTAATATAGATAAACATTTTAAAAAATATAAAAGACAACATAAGGATAGCAGCTAAAACTCCAGGTGTCCACATTTGTCATAAAAAAAAAAAAAGTAAAAGCCTGCAAATACCTTCAAGGCGTAGCATTAAAGAAGGTCTTGCTCATAGTTACTTATAAACACATAAAATCTCTTACCACTTGAAGCTAGGTTATTCAAACAAAGACACGCCTGACTGGAGACCTGTGTAAAAAAAAAAAAAAAAAAAAAAAAAAAAGGACAATGTAAGGAGGAAGAAAATAAACTGGTTTACACCAAACAGATTTATTTTTACTTTCAGAGATGTACATTAAATGTTAAAGCTTTGAATTGGCTGAAACATTATATCATGATATTACACGATGATGCATTGATAGGGAATCTAGATTGTGAGCCCCAAAGGGACAGAAATGAGGTCTGTAAAGTGCTGTGGAATTAATGGCGCTGAGTAAAATAAATAAAAGATGTAGAAAAATTGTGTATAACATATAATATCATACACAAAAAAGGAATCAACACATCTGGAATGGTGAGAAAATAGTGATCCTTTATTCACCAACACAGCTACATTTCAGTCTCAAGCTATTCATTCCTATTTTGGATGTACTGCCTCCTTTTTTCTGGCTTTCTATATCTTTAAAAGGAAGCTTTGCCATTTCCATGAAAACCTTTGCACCCATTTAGGTAGTGCTGCGTTTTTTCTGAAATATATATTATATCTATATACACAAACGCTTTCCCCTCCCGTTTTGCATGGATTGGGGTTTTCATGTGTATTTTTCATATATAATAATAATAATAATAATCTTTATTTATATAGCGCCATCATATTCCGCAGCGCTTTACAGTTTAACAGTTTCAAAACACAAGTCATAAGTAACAACATTAACAATACAGTAATTAAAGCAAAATAAGCGGCCCTGCTCGTGAGAGCTTACAATCTACAATGAGGTGGGGGAGATACAAAATACAGGTGTGTATATACAATGGTGCATTTACAATGATGGTCCAGCCATCTTAAGGGAGTGAGGGATGGATGGAGATAGTGAATGGGCTACACACACACACTTACACATAGAATGACTTTGATTAGTGAATGTGATAGGCCGCTCTGAACAGATGTGTTTTGAGGGAGCGCCTGAAACCATGCAAATTGTGGATAGTCCTAATTTCTTGGGGTAGAGCATTCCAGAGGATTGGCGCAGCGCGGGAGAAGTCTTGGAGTCGGGAGTGGGAGGTACGGATTAGTGCAGAGGTTAGTCGAAAGTCGTTTGCAGAGCGCAGCAGTCGGTTAGGCCGATAGATAGAAATGAGGGAGGAGATGTAGGGGGGTGCTGCACTGTGGAGAGCTTTGTGGGTGAGAACAAGTACTTTGAATTGGATCCTATAATGAATGGGCAGCCAGTGTAAGGACTGGCGAAGAGCGGACGCGTCCGAGTACCGATTAGCCAGATGGATAACCCTGGCTGCTGCATTAAGGATGGACTGGAGAGGGGATAGTCGAGTAATGGGGAGGCCAAGTAATAGAGCGTTACAGTAGTCCAGGCGGGAGTGGATCAATGCTACAGTGAGGGTTTTTGTTGTTTCCATGGTGAGAAAAGGGCGGATTCTAGAGATGTTCTTTAGGTGTAGGCGGCAAGAGCGGGCAAGAGATTGTATATGGGAGGTGAAGGAGAGATTGGTATCAAACATAACACCCAGACAGCGAGCCTGCTGCCGGGGTGTTATTATGGTGCCGCCCACTGAGAGGGAAATGTCAGATTTAGGAGGTTAGTAGACGGCGGGAGCAGAAGAAGTTCAGTTTTGGAGAGGTTGAGTTTCAGATAGAGAGCAGACATGATGTTGGAGACTGCGGACAGACAGTCGGTGGCGTTCTGTAGTACAGCGGGGGTAAGGTCGGGGGATGACGTGTATAATTGTGTGTCATCAGCATAAAGATGGTACTGAAAGCCAAATCTGCTGATGGTCTGTCCAATTGGGGGGTGTAGAGAGAGAAGAGAAGGGGGCCAAGGACTGAGCCCTGGGGTACACCGACAGTGAGAGGGAGAGGAGATGAAGTGGAGCCAGACAACGAAACACTGAAGGAGCGGTCAGAAAGATAGGAGGAGAACCAGGAGAGAACAGTGTCCTTAATACCTAGAGAGTGGAGCCTGGACAGTAGGAGACGGTGGTCAACCGTGTCGAAAGCTGCAGAAAGGTCGAGTAGAATGAGCAGAGAGTGGTCGCCGTTACGTTTTGCTGTCAGAAGGTCATTGGTCACTTTGATGAGTGCAGTTTCAGTCGAATGTAGGGTTCGGAAGCCGGACTGTGAAGGGTCTAGGAGGGAGTGAGTGGAGAGGTAACGGGTGAGGCGGGAGTAGACTAGGCGCTCCAAAAGTTTGGAGATGAAGGGGAGATTGGAGACCGGTCTGTAGTTGTTTGTGCAGGAAGGGTCAAGAGCGGGTTTCTTTAGTAGTGGAGTAATGATGGAGTGTTTGAAGGAGGATGGGAAAATGCCAGAGGAGAGTGAGAGATTGAAGATTGTAGTTAGGTGAGTTGTGACAACAGGAGAAAGAGACTGGAGGAGATGTGAGGGGATGGGGTCGGTAGTGCATGTAGTCGGACGAGAGGAAGAGAGGAGTCTGGAGACTTCTTCTTCTGTGATGGGATCAAATGTGGAAATTGAGCCAGGGGAAATGCAGGGTGGGATGGGAGTCACAGCACTTGGTGGTTGAGAGCAGATTTCCTGACGGATAGTATCTATTTTTTCTATAAAGTGGGAGGCCAGGTCATCAGCACAAATGTCTGTGATAGGGGCTTGTGCTTTTGGCCTGAGGAGGGAGTGAAAAGTGTCAAAAAGTTTCTTGGGGTTGTTGGCTAGTGAGGAGATCAGTGTGGTGAAGTAGGTCTGTTTGGCGAGGTGAAGGGCAGCATTATAAGTTCTTAACATGAATTTAAAGTGGATGAAGTCTTCTGGTGTGCGGGTTTTTCTCCATAGGCGTTCAGCACTCCTAGAGCATCGCTGGAGAAGGTGAGTTTGCGATGTGAGCCAGGGCTGTTTTACTGTGTGTTTGGAAGTTCTGAGGGTGAGCGGTGCTACTTGGTC
Source organism: Oophaga sylvatica (assembly GCA_033576555.1). NCBI lineage: Eukaryota > Metazoa > Chordata > Amphibia > Anura > Dendrobatidae > Oophaga > Oophaga sylvatica. The sequence continues at coordinate 334,350,646 of JARQOD010000005.1, forward strand.
AAGGGTGCTTCTAAGAGTGTCATTGTAGTGCTGAACAGCCAGATTAGGACAAGAAAAAGAGGAGATTGGGGACAGCGAAGAGTGTAGGGAGTCTGAAAGTGTCTGAGGGTTAATGGCTTGCAGATTTCTGAATGTGCGGTAGGTAGGAGTTCGCTGGGGTGGTGGAGGATTTGTGAGCGTGAAGGAGAGAATGTTGTGGTCAGAGAGTGGAAGCGGTGAGTTATTTAGGTGGGAAATTGAACAGAGGCGGACAAAGACCAGGTCAAGGGTGTTGCCATCCTTGTGTGTCTCAGAGGTTGAAAGCTGTGAGAGGCCTAGAGAAGTGGTTAGTGATAGAAGCTGAGATGCAGATGTGGAAGTAGGACTGTTAATGGGGATGTTGAAGTCTCCAAGGATAAGGGTTGGTAGTTCTGAGGACATGAAGTGCGGCAGCCAGGCTGAGAAGTGGTCAAGGAACTGGGTGGATGAGCCTGGGGGCCGATATATGACCGCTATTCTGAGGGAGAGGGGACGGAAGAGCCTGATGGTGTGGACCTCAAAAGAAGGGAATGAGAGTGATGGAATTGGGGGGATGACCTGGAAAGTGCATTGTGGGGACAGGAGTATGCCAACTCCACCACCATGTCTGTTTGTGGGTCTCGGGGAATGGGAGAACTGTAAGCCACCATAGGAAATGGCAGCAGGGGAGACCGTGTCAGAATCCTGAATCCAGGTTTCAGTGAGGGCCAACAGATGAAGAGAGTTGTTCAGAAAGTAGTTGTGCAGGAAAGATAGTTTATTGCATGCAGACCTTGGATTCCAGAGGGCACAGTTGAAAGAAGGAGATGAGGGAGTGCAAGTAATATTAACAAGATTATTATGGTTTCGAAATGAGGTAGGGTAGGGATTGAGTTTGGGGGATGGACCAGGGTTGGGGGAGATGTCCCCTGAAATCAGTAGGAGTAGGAAGATAAAGAGCAGGTAGTTGTTGGATTTATAAATAGGTTTTTTCTGAGATATGTTTGGGCAAGATGGGCTGAGGTTTCTCAGGAAGGTGAGGAGTGCATGGGAACTGTACATGGGAGAGGGAAGTATGGAGGGGCTGATGTGTATGAGTCGTGATGGAGGGGGGATGAGGCGATGAATGTGGATGGCAAGGGAACACAGGAGGAGAGAGGTAATGTACATAATTAAAAAGAGAGCAAAGTGTGGGCTACCTGATTCCTGCCCTGATTAACTGCCATGGATAACTGCCGTTTACTCGATGCTTGTCTTTTGTGATGCTTTGCTTTCTGTGATGCGTGCGCCCCCTTACTGCGTTCGCCCCTTAGACTACTCCTAAATATATAGCCCACACTACAGGGTCAGGAAAGTGGGTTTGTGGGGGCTGTTTTGGGATAATTTGCCAGCTGGGGCCAGCACACCAGGGGGTGGTTAGATCATCAAAGGCTACCTGGCAACATCTATATGCTTTAGCACCTTCCACCTGATAGCATCTAGAGAGGCCCCAGTCACCGGGATATAAAGCAGTAAGTATTTTAAACACAGTGCAAAAATGAATTATTCCAAAGCCTTATTAACAGGCACATTAAACTATGTTGCAAGATGGTAAAGCAGTGCTTGGCAGCAAGTAGAGGTATGGAGTGCACACCATTAATATATAGTGCAGCATACAACACAGATGCAGGGTGGGGATTCTATTCAGCTGTTTGCTTCCACTGAATGCAGTTCATACCATTAATATATAGTGCAGCATTCACACAGATAGCAGAGGTGGGATTCTATTCAGCTGTTTGCTTCACTGAATGCAGTTCATACCATTAATATATAGTGCAGCATACAACACAGATAGCAGAGGTGGGGATTCTATTCAGCTGTTTGCTTCCACTGAATGCAGTTCATACCATTAATATATAGTGCAGCATTCAACACAGATAGCAGAGGTGGGGATTCTATTCAGCTGTTTGCTTCCACTGAATGCAGTTCATACCATTAATATATAGTGCAGCTACAACACAGATAGCAGAGGTGGGATTCTATTCAGCTGTTGTTCCACTGAATGCAGTTCATACCATTAATATATAGTGCAGCATTCAACACAGATAGCAGAGGTGGGGATTCTATTCAGCTGTTTGCTTCCACTGAATGCAGTTCATACCATTAATATATAGTGCAGCATTCAACACAGATAGCAGAGGTGGGATTCTATTCAGCTGTTTGCTTCCACTGAATGCAGTTCATACCATTAATATATAGTGCAGCATTCAACACAGATAGCAGAGGTGGGGATTCTATTCAGCTGTTTGCTTCCACTGAATGCAGTTCATACCATTAATATATAGTGCAGCATTCAACACAGATAGCAGAGGTGGGGATTCTATTCAGCTGTTTGCTTCCACTGAATGCAGTTCATACCATTAATATATAGTGCAGCATTCAACACAGATAGCAGAGGTGGGGATTCTATTCAGCTGTTTGCTTCCACTGAATGCAGTTCATACCATTAATATATAGTGCAGCATTCAACACAAATAGCAGAGGTGGGGATTCTATTCAGCTGTTTTCCACTGAATGCAGTTCATACCATTAATATATAGTGCAGCATTCAACACAGATAGCAGAGGTGGGGATTCTATTCAGCTGTTTGCTTCCACTGAATGCAGTTCATACCATTAATATATAGTGCAGCATTCAACACAAATAGCAGAGGTGGGGATTCTATTCAGCTGTTTGCTTCCACTGAATGAATGAATATAATACACACACGCACACTTTTCTTTCCTTCCCCACTTTTCATTTATAAAGGTTTGCCCTGTCATGTTGCTCCCATATCTACCTTTATCAGTGCCTGCACAGCATTACCCATCACGCTGTATCTCTACAAATATTTGCTTCGTTTCGTGCACTATCCTACTGAAAAAAAAAAGACTAACTGTAGAAAGTCCCTTTATTTTTGTCTTGGTCTAACATTGCAGTGGGGTTTCCTTTATGCCTTTTACCTTTAGAATCCAGTGTACATTTTTGGAGATAAAAAATAATTGCGCTATAAGCAGGCTAAGAACCCAGCCTTACATTGTTTTGACTGTGTCTTAAGGGTATGCCACACTGAACAATATCGCTAACGGGATCGCTAAAAAACGTCACTATTTAGCGATCCCGTTAGCGATGTTGTTCAGTGCGGCATCTGCCAGCGACGAGCTTCCTGCTGTGATCTCGCTCGTCGCTGGAATCGTTCCGGACCCTATTTTCTCGTCGGCGCTCCCGCTGGGTAAGTATTTATCGCTGTGTGGCACCTTTTCTTAGCGATTTAGCGGTACTTTTGTACCGCTAAAGTCGTTAAGAAGATCGCTAACGGCGATAGCGTCGTTAACTATATCGCTAAATGTGGCCGCACTTGGCGATATAGAAACAATCCCGCTAGCGATCGCATTAGTATGCGTCGTTATCGTGATCGCTAGCGGGATTGTTTAGTGTGGCAGTACCTTTAGATTTATCTGGGTCCCATGAAAATACATTTAAAGTAGGCCTGGCAGTAGAATCATGCTGACCACTACCATGAAGTATATGACACACTCCCTCATTTCATTTTGCACTGTAAACTTTCAGAGAAAACATGGTTTGAAGTAGGAAAGGGTCCACGTGGCGGCCCCTGTCCAGCTACTACCCATGGGACTTGTCCACCCCCTCCCCCTCCCGAAACACAAATAGGAAGAGAAGGACCAATCTGCTCCAGAGGAAGAAGTCAGGGGGGAGGAGAGCTGCCCTGAAGACACTTCTCTCGGTGTGCGACTCTTTTGAAAAAGTTTTTTTTCTCTTCAATACAAAAGTTTTTATTGTGCTGAGGGAGCATTTCATGCTGCTCATGGTTAGGGCAGCATGAATGTCTTCACTAGTTCTCTATAGATATTTTTTTAAATAAATGTGCAAATTGGCCCCTGAAAAGAAGAGGACTTGATCTCTAGTGTCACCTATTGGAAGTAGCAATCAATATCGACTCTTTAATGAGCCTTGCCATATGACTTGGGATAAAAAGCAAAACCAAAATTTAAAATTTGCAGACACGAGTTTCAGGGTGTCGCCCCTCATTAGTGCAAAGCATGAGATCTGATGTGGCTGTATGACAGGCCTCTGACTGGGGTCTAAGGGGCAATGTTTCTCCTTGTGGAGAGTGAAATCCCTGAAATGTCAGTGTAAGGGCTCCTTTCCACTTGCGAGAAATATGTCCGATTCTCGCATGTGAAATCCCAGCTCTGGAGCCAGCATTCGGGAGTGGAGCGAGCAGCTGCATGCATTTACATGAAGCCACACACTCCACTCCCGAGTGTCTGGGCCAGAGCTGGGATTTCACATGCGAGAATCGGACGTATTTCTCGCAAGGAGAAAAGAGCCCTAAGGAGACTTATAGGACATGCGATGCTCATCCTCTTCCTCTATCTCTCTACAAAGACAATTCGCATTTTTTACATTTCCCAGAGGAGCACTGCATGGCCTGAGTCTCCCTACACTGGCATAACAGGCATGTCACCCTCCACAAGGAGCAATGATACTACGGAGACCTTTTTATATAGATACTCTTACCAGTTGAAGGGGTTTTCCCACGAACAAAAGTTCACTTTAAATCAACAAATCTTGTAATAATAATTTCTACAATTGGATGTGTTTAAAAAAATGCTCCTGTGCTGAGATAATCTTATAAATGTGTCCCTGCTGTGTACTGTGAAATGGCCGTGTCTGACTGTGCAGGGACATGGTCTGATCATACCACAGCTCCTATACAGACATTACAGCACAGGATGGTAAATTATTCTCTTTCTTTTAAGTTAAACATTGTTTAAAAACAGAGAGGGAAATGTTTTACCTCACAGAAAGAATTCAGCTGTGATCCCATGCTGTAATGTCTGTATACTCACTTTTGTGTCCTCCCCTGCTCAGGAGCTGTGGTATGATCAGACCATGTTCCTGCACAGTCAGACACGGCCATTACACAGTACACAGCAGGGGCACATATATAAGATTATCGCAGTACAGGAACATTTTATTTAAACACATACAAATTGTGGAAATTACCATTATTCCAAGATCTATTGATTTAAAATCAACTTTTGCTCTTGTTCTTGTGAATGATGTGATGGGCATCGCGATTTGGTCCAGCGCCTCCCATCTTCTAGCAAAGCCCTCCTCTTCTTTGAGTCCCGTCGCGACTCCTGCGCAGGCGCACTGATCTGCCCTGGCGAGGGCAGAGCAGAGTACTGCAGTGTGCAGACGCCGGACCTCTCTGACCTTTCCCAGCGCCTGCGCACTGCAGTACTCTGCTCTGCCCTCACCAGGGCAGAGCAGTGTGCCTGCGCCGCGCCGGGAAGCTAAGAAGAGGAGGGCTTCGCTAGAAGATGGGAGGTGTCGGACCGGACCGCGACGCCCATCGGACCGGACTGGACGGCGGACCGCCCCTGGGTGAGTATAATATAACTTGTTTTTCTTCTCTTTCAGGTGACACCGGGGGCTTATCTACAGAATTACAGAATGCTGTCGATAAGCCCCTGATGGTGGTGGCTACAGCTGATTGTCAAAAAATGGGGTGACAGATTCCCTTTAACTAGAAGGCGTATATCCCCTCAACCTGTAATCTGCATATTATTGCAATTCACAACTGCTTGAACATGGAAATTACATATTCGTTTCAACAACAAGAAATGTGTACCCCTGAAACTATATTATGTAGACACTGTATCCAGCACTTCATTGAGTAGTGTTAATGACTTTACCTTTTGCACAGTGGAAGACATCATTGAGACCAGCATTCGAATCAAGAACTTGTCCCCAATTGTGAGCATGGCTTTATGGTGCTCTGGATTAACAGCTATGTTGCCCAAAGAAGCACAGCTGTAGTACTGCAAAAAATAAGTGAAAGACTTATCAATTTGAGACCAGGTAAAACATCCTTAAATATTTGCATTTCTAAAGCAAAGTAATGGATATAGCCTGTGAAGATTAAAAAAAAGATCATACTGAACCAATTACAGTGCATGATTAGTGTTGAGTGAACGTGCTGGGATAAGTTGTTATCTGAGCATGCTCGTGTGCTAACCGAGTGTCTTCAGCGTGCTCGAAAAATATGTTTGAGTCTCCGCGGCTGCATGTCTCGAGGCTGTTAGGCAAACTCTACATGCGTTGTGGCTGTCAAACAGCCGCGGGGACGCAAACATATTTTTCGAGCACGCCGAAGACACTTGATTAGCACACAAGTGTGCTTGGATAACACCTTACCTGAGACGTTCACTCATAACTATTTATGGTGGAGTAGAAATTAGTTTGCGTATTTTTTCCATCTTTTCATGTTACTTTTTCCATTTAAATGTAATGTAGAACAGTATGTTATATTTAGTAAGCCTTCAGGCTAAGGTGATATGTCAGCTGCAGCTCCCGTTTCATAAGCAACTTGTGAAATGAAGCATATGCTGCCATGTAGTTTTAGCGGACTGATAACTATTCCATCGTAAAATAGGACTACACGCGCATTGATCGACTTTTCTTTAGATTTAGTTTATTTTACATGCAATTATTTTTTAGGACCACAAAAATTAACGCAAAACAAGTAATCATTATATATTTTAGACAGAGGAAGATAAGCTCCTGAAATAAATATGTGTGCAAACGGTTTAGGCAGGTGTGGGGAAAATGCTTTCAAAAAGAGAAGTGTTAAAAAGAAACTACGGTATTATCAATTAACAAATGCAAAATGAAGAAACAAAATAGAAATGTAAATCACATATCTGGGGTGACCGCTCTTTGCCAACCAACCTGCATCCAACTCCACATTTTCAACTGCGGTTAGTTCTCCAACCTCGCTGCCGTGTTCCTTCAAAAACAGTGTGTGCAAGTGTACCTAGAAAAATTGATGCTTTGATGCAGTTTCGAAGGCAATGGACGGTCACACCAAATACTGACTTTATTTAAATTTATTTTCTGTTCACTCTGCGTTTTGTTACACTTCTATTTTGGAAAGGATTTTAACTATGAAGCATAGACAAGACTAGTCTGGCTTCTTCCCCAGTTGCTGGAGGGGATTTACAGGTCTCTCCCTCATGTGTCAGCGCTGAGAAGAGTCGTCCGAAGGTGGAGCCGATCAACTCATCTCCAGCTATGGTCCCCAGACAGATCTTGAAAGAATATCTTGTGTAAAATGTCAAGAGTATTTCAGTGAATAGTATGCCGGGCACCAATCATGCAGCCAGGCCACAAGTCATGCTGTCCGTGATTTAGGCAGCATGATACGTTTGACAGGTTTCCTCTAAAAGGATTTGTAGCATCATCTTAAATGGGTCAAATTTTAAAAATGCTCATAAAAAGGTAGCTGTGCAATTTACTTGTTACTAAAAATCCTCCTTATTCTCAAATATGGAGAAAATTCTACTAGTATAGTTTATTGGCCGGTAACCTAAATATGTACGTGACCGGCCACTTTTGCAGTTTATCAGCGATGTCTGGATTCCAAGTCAAGGAGTGGAGTGCTTACAAGCTCTTTGCTAGAGCCATAGAGTGTGCAAGCACTGCTCTGAAGCTTGTTGAAGTAGACAGCTGTGAGCTGATATTAGTAACCTGGGAAGCTCCATGTTTATTATGCCCTTCCCAGACTATAAACACCAGCCCCCAGCTGTCGGCTTTCCCTCAGCTGGTTAAGAAAAATATTGGGGACCCCACGCCATTTTTCTCTTATTCTCTCTATATTTCTATTCTAACGGTTCACGCTGGGAATTTACCATACTTGGCTGTTGAAATGTCAGGATTCCTATGAGATGGATGCGTAAAAATTGCATGGTCCGTGTGCCATGTGATTTTTTTTCTCACACCCATTGACTTTCATTGCTAAGTCTTGGCCATTTTATGCGGCCAGACACTGCATGCACTAAATTATTCCAATTCCAGGTGAGGAAAAACTTGCAGATGAGCACTGCCTAACTGAATAACAGTGTGAGAAAAACTTGCATCGCACTCTCTGAGTTTAAATGCTAATGTGAGTGAACCTTTAATATACAAGTGGCTGTCCTGAAAAAAAAAAGGAAGATTTCAAGACAGCACAATGGCCAATGGGAAAATTATAAGATTTCTAATTTTAATTTTTAAAAGCACAGAGTACAATCTTAAAAAAGAGGAAATGCCAATAACACAAACATGTTTTAAACAATAGATCTTTTTCTGATGACACATTACCATTAATTCTTTTTTTTTTTTTTTTTTCACGTGCCTTTCTTTCTAAAACAATTGATTACATACTAAGCAAACATTTTATTAAAACATGTGCCAAGATACCAGTAAGCATGCAGAAGGACCTGTATTTAATCGTACATAGGATTCCTTCACTTAAACACAAGAACATGGTGTTATAGCAGGAAATTGCACTGGTGTAAAAACATCCTAAAAGAACAGTTAAGGTGCCAAATCTGGATACTGCAGATTATTCTCAATTAATATTTATTGGGGTTGCAGAGGCCAGAACTTCAATGTGCATCTTTTGCCCCCTAAATATGTTGTGTTTATCTGGTCCTATAAAGTATATTGCTGCTTGTTCACAATTTTTGGAGTCTGCTATGTTTTGTCTGGGTGGGCCTCAATATTTACTTAAAAAAATAAAATTATACACATAATATTTCTCAATGATTATTAGTCTTCAGGCTGAATCTTTGCATCATAGTTTGTGTCAAGTCTACCAATGCTGACAAACTGGACAAACAGCTGACTAATAATATCTGCATTAAGAAGGACATGTATCTTTCACAGACCTCTACAAAGGGAGAGACCGAAACTATAACTCAGGACAGTTCTGGACACATAATGAGAAAATCAAAGCTGTTGTCACAATGTATACATTTTTGGCATTTACTGTGTTTTTGTTTTATCACTGTTATATTTGTATTACAATAAATGGTCAATATTATAGTTAATTAAACCAATAATGGAAATAGTTATGTGCTAAATAGAATGAAACCTTACCGGTGCTCAAGAGACATGCCTCCACAAATTTTTTGTATAAAAAGAAACAAAACTATTTAGACTTTTGTATCAAGGCAGCAATGACCATACTTATACATGACATCAATGACATACTTATATATGACATCAATGACATACTTATATGGTATATAAAAAGATACTGTTATAGTGCCATACTTTCCAAGAATAAATACTGGTCACTTTGTAAATAATGCCCAAAGTACAATACAGGACCCATGAACTGCACAGTCAGTCCCATACTATACCAACGCAAGACTTTTAATGTCTACTCTGCACCAAACTGTGCAGCGAGATTGCCATAACATGAAGTGGCTATATTGAAAAAAAGTGCCTATATGGTTCTGACAAAGCCTTATTATCCGGTATCTGGGTACGATTTGGGCCTCTACCGTCCTACACTCGAATCCCTCCCAAAACACAGAGCAAACACTACTGTACCTCCTTCTTAAGCTGGCCATACACATTAGATAGCTGTCGGCTGAACGATGCTTTGTCCGATCTTCCAGCCGACAGCCATCTCAGCAGATCCTCTCTTACACAGGAGCGCTCACTTGGCCGAATGCTTGTGTTCTCAGAGACTGACACGTCCACTGGTGACTCATTGCAGGGAGAACAATGCGATCAGCAGAAGAAATCGGAAAAATGCAATCGACATCTATCCCACTCATCAGTCAACCGGCGCCCCCATGCACATTAGCTCATTGGCCGAATCTGTCAATATAGGCGGATTGAGCCAACATTAGTATAAGGTGTATGGGGGGGTATTACTGTGTTCTCACACACTGAAATTGGAACACATTAACCTGTAGTTTTAGTAAAACTTGTAATATTAAAAAGGTCAGCCTACATGTTGGGACCTTCTAGACTTGGTGAAACACTGAAGGGCATGAAGGAGGAGGTGTAACTCCTGTTACGTCTTAACTGTAGATTAGCAAATATGAAGTTAAAGATGTAGGTGCATTTACATGATAACCCACATACTGCAGTTTCAAACAGCTTGACTACAAATGTCATATCTGGATTTGCAATTGGACCTCTTTGGAGAAATGTCCTAACAGTGTATGCAAAAGTGTAAATAAGTATCCCAATAATTCACCAGATCATCCCTAGACACTGAAGTTTGGAGGGAAGTGATTATCAGAAAATTAGCTATCATTTTTTGTGTTACATGTAGTTTAAAAAACAAACAAGAAATTAGCACATAATCTTGAACTTTTCACACTGGCGAATGTGGCTTTTTAAAGGTACTGCCACACTAAACAATCCCGCTAGCGATCACGATAACGACGCATACTAATGCGATCGCTAGCGGGATTGTTTCTATATGGCCGGAGTCACACTGGCGACAAAATCGGACGACTGCAATGCGATGAAATATCGCATTGCAGTCGGACCTATGTTAATCTATGGAGCAGCTCCCAGTATCAGATTTTTTGTGGTCCGTTTTAAACGTCCGTGTACAATCGCAGCATGCTGCGATTGTCACCGATTGTGGGTCGACTATCGCCAATGCAAGTCTATGGGAGCGATGAAAAATCGGATTACAAACGGACCACACTGTGTGACTTGCGATGAAATCGCATCGGTGTCCTTTAGAAAAGCCGGCAATTCATCCCCGCCTATACTGTAAAATCACACTGACAGCTTTAATAAAGACTAGAAAGAATAGATATACACACATAGAACACATATATATATATATATATACATGTCATTGTGACATGTATATATACATATATTTATAGTTCCTAGACTTCTACATACTGTAATAGCCGCTAATTCAATTGCCGGGTTTTGTGAAATCACAGAAGCCGACATGAAATGATACATTGTTTCCACACATTTAACCATGTAATTTCATGTATTTTTATATATGTTTGAAACATACAATTACATGAGTGTATTTGTGCAAAATTTCAGACATGTAGGGGTTAATTAAAGGTGTAATTTCGTTGAAAAAAAATGCGTGGGCTCCCGCTGTATTTTCTCCACCAGACAGACAAAGCAAAGCGAGTGGGGGCAGATAATAATAGCCCAGGGAGGGTGCATTTTTTTTGTGCCCCCCCTGGCTACTAACATCTTCCCCCAGACACCCCAGAAAGGGCAAATCTATAATTAGATTCGCCCTTTCTGGCACTTTGCCCGTCTATTCCCATTGCCCTGTAGCGGTGGCGAATGGGTTAATCTCACCTTAATGTCACCTTGCAATTGAAAGGTCACCTTAAGGCAGGTTAATAATTGATAGCTGTCAATTAGACAACTATCAATTATTAATTCTATTGAAGTAAATAAAAAAACACACACACTTTAAGAATAAATAATTTTAATGAAATAAAAACACATTTTTTTGACCATATTTTATTTTACACTTAATCCGTGCGAAGCCATTGATCTCCTAAAATAAAGAAAAAGAAATAAAACAACATTATTCTTACCTATTCCGCCGATCTGTCACGTCCCACGCTGTAATCCTTCACAAAGGGTTAACTAGCTTTGAGCCAAGCTGTGCAAGTAATCCTGCATGCTCAGCTCAAAGCTCATGAATGAATAAGTTCCTCTCCTGGCGACAGGAGAGGATGTGTTTCATGAATGAAGCTTAATTGATTGTGTCCACTTTCCCTTTAGGTCAGGTCACTACAGTTAAATTGGCAATAAATCAATTAAGCTCCATTCATGAATCTATTCCTCTACTTTCGCTGGGAGAGGAAGTTATTCATTCAGGGGAATACAGGTCTGAGACAGCATTATTAGCTCTCTGCGACCTGTAACCTGTTAACCCTTTCTGATGGATTACAGCGTGGGACCTGACTGTACATCGGATTGGTAAGTATAATTTTGCTTTTTTATTTTATTTTTATTACAGGAAATAGTTTTAGCAGGAAAATAAAATATGGTCAAAAACTGTGTGATTATTTCATTAAACTTATTTTTTATTAAACTGTGTGTGTTTGATTTTTCTTTCATACAATAGGATTAATAATTGATAGTTGTCTAATTGACAGCTATCAATTATTAACCTGGCTTAAAGTGACCTTTCAATTGCAAGGTCATTTTAACCCCTTATTAACCCATTCGCCACCGCTACAGGGCAATGGGAATAGACGGGCAAAGTGCCAGAAAGGGCGAATCTAATTATAGATTTGCCCTTTCTGGGGTGTCTGGGGGCAGATGTTAGTAGCCAGGGGGGGGCACAAAAAAAATGTACCCTCCCTAGGCTATTATTATCTGCCCCCACTCGCTTGCTTTGTCTGTCTGGTGGAGAAAATACAGCGGGAGCCCACGCATTTTTTTTCAACGAATTTACACCTTTAATTAACCCCTACATGTCTGAAATTTAGCACACATATACTCATGTAATTGTATGTTTCAAACATATATAAAAATACATGAAATTACATGGTTAAATGTGTGGAAACAATGTATCATTTTATGTCGGCTTCTGTGATTTCACTGAAGCCGGCAATTGAATTAGCGGCTATAACAGTATGTAGAAGTGTAAGAATTATAAATATATGTATATATATATGTCACAATGACATGTATATATATATATTATATATATATATATATATATGTGTTCTATGTGTATATATCTATTCTTTTTTTTGTGATTGAAATACTATTCTTTTGGATCCATTATATGTCAGTTTTGCAAGCCTGCGAGAAAATCTCGCAAGTCGGATGAAAATCGGATGTTACAAGGTACACACACATGCGATTAAATCGCATCTTTGAAGGAAAATCGGATGCCAGAAGGATGTGTGATGTTTTTATTTTGATCCGATTGTCGACCGTCTAAAACGGACCGATTTTTTGTGGTTGTGTGTGACTCCAGCCTATCGCTAAATGCGGCCACATTTAGCGATATAGTTAACGACGCTATCGCCGTTAGCGATCTTCTTAACGACTTTAGCGGTACAAAAGTACCGCTAAATCGCTAAGAAAAGGTGCCACACTAGCGATATATACTTACCCAGCGGGAGCGCCGACGATAAAATAGGGTCCGGAACGATTCCAGCGACGAGCGAGATCACAGCAGGAAGCTCGTCGCTGGAAGCTGCCGCACTGAACAATATCGCTAACGGGATCGCTAAATAGTGACGTTTTTTAGCGATCCCGTTAGCGATATTGTTCAGTGTGGCATACCCTTTAGATTCTGCTCCTTTCAGGAAGAATTTACAGGAGTTTTATCAGCAGAGTTCGGATTACATTGACAGGTAAAACCTGATTCACAGTTGATAACACAGGCGCCACCATTCGCAATAGATGATGATGGCAATCCTGACCCTGCTCATCCTCCATTTACAATGACCTTTGCATATGCTCATTAGACACTTTAATACAAAAGATAGGGTCATAGTCTGATTATTAGGCCGGGGTCAGACTTGCGAGTGTGATGCGAGAAACTTGCGTGAGTCTCTTGCATAAATACCCGGCAGTGCCACCGGCACTCGGACCGGAGCGTGCAGCTGCATAGAAATATATGCAGCTGCACACTCCGGTCCGAGTGCCGGCGGCAGTGCCGGGTATTGATGCGAGTTTCTCGCATCACACTTGCAAGTGTGACCCCGGCCTTAAGGTACTGCCACACTAAACTATCCCGCTAGCGATCACGATAAAGACGCATACTAATTGCGATCGCTAGCGGGATCGTTTTAATATCGCTAGTAGCGGCTTTATTTAGCGATGTCGTTAGGACGCTATCGCGGTTAGCGATCTCCTTAACGACTTTAGCGGTACAAAAGTACCGCTAAATCGCTAAAAAAGGTGCCACACTCAGCGATATATACTTACCAGCGGGGGCGCCGACGATAAAATAGGGTCCCGAACGATTCCAGCGACGAGCGAGATCACAGCAGGAAGCTCGTTGCTGGCAGATGCCGCACACAACAACATCGCTAACGGGATCGCTAAATAGTGACGTTTTTTAGCGATCCCGTTAGCGATGTTGTTTAGTGTGGCATACCCTTTAGGCCGCGCTCGCAGGTTCAGTGTTTTACATCAGTATTTGTAAGCCAAAACCAGGAGTGGAATAATGAGAAGAAAAGTATAATAGAAACACGTCACCACTTCTGCAATATGGAGGTAAAAAACTGACCAAATACTGAACATGTGAACATGGCCTTAGGGCTATGTAAATGTATTGTTTCCTGTAGGAGTGTAAAAGGCACAAGAAATCAGTATGAAAAATTCCTGTTTTTTTCAGTTCAGCATTTTATAACTGAAGTAAAAAAAGTTGAGGCAAATAAACTACATATGACTAATAGATGTAAGGGTGTTTTTTTTACAAGTGCATTAGAAGCTACATTCATTCACAGCATTCATTACATCCTACATAAAATGAGCATTTGTTATTACATAAAGTGTTTGGGATGAACAGAAATGAGCCAAAACAGCGCCAGAAACAACTTCCTGTAGAATACTCTTCAGGTACACCAGTGTCTTACAGCTTTGACAGATCTTTTGTTGTGGGCACACCTTAAGTCTTTCACAACCTACAGCATACAAATAGTAACCATGCATAGGACTTAATAGACAAATCACATGGTTTGCACTTTCAAGTTTGAAGGAAATTCTAAAAACTGTTGGTGTGAAGAAAGAAAAAAAAAAGTTCTCCAACTGAACATTCCTTTCAGAAAACTGTAGTCACCCAAAAAATAATTAAAGAGTGAATGTCAGCTGGGCTGTTTCTGTAAAAGCAAGTTCCCTTCAAGTATACGTTCCAACGATGGGTACCGGTATTTGGTGAGGTTTTGAAGTTGCAGATTTTCTGCAGCTTTTCTGAATTTTTTCGCAGAGAAAATACACAGCATCAAAGAGTCACCAAAGACTACCTGTGAGATACTCTGTCAAATACTTAAAAAAGAAAAACTATAAGTACCACCCTCCATTGGGCTAATTTTCAAGAGTGTCAGGGTTATTTTAACAGGTAAGTCTGTGATTATGTGTTAAGACAACCTACTGTATTTTTTATTAAACGATGTAATTTGCAATATTTAAAAAAAGTATTCATACAGTGTTGTAAGCCAAGAGATATTCACTGCCAATACCAGTTGCTATACAGCAGGGTAAAGTCCATTCAAACCATATTTAATGGATTATTTCATTTGCCATGTAAACAGCAACCTATTGATTATATCAGGTAGCTTCTGGTCAACATAAGGTACAAAACAGCTAGTAATGTGCATACAAACAGAGCTAACAACCGACACTGGCCTTATACAAGATATCGCCGGGGCTTTCATTCATGCAGGGTATATGTCTTGATATACTTTGGATACATCATGTCGGATTATAGACATAAACAATTGCATTGTAAGACAACTTCAACTCGTATGAAATCATTGCTTAATGCATAGCTATAATGTGATAATGTGTATATATAAGTCATCCAGCGTACAACATCACACTCCTGTGCAGGCGTACTTCTCTCTGCCCTGACGAGGGCAGAGCAAAGTATTGCAGTGCACATGCACCTTTGCTCTTTGCCTGCGCAAGCGCATTACAATACTTGAGAGAAGTATGCCTGCACAGGAGCACGATGGGGACACTGTATGGATGATGTAGGATGCGTCATCCATAAGAATCAAGGAGGACGGCGATTGCAAGAAGAGAGGAAGCGCCGGATCAAGACCAGCAACGCCCATCGTTGGACGGCGTCGTAGGCAAGTATAATAAAAGCTCTTTTGTGCCTTGCAAAGTGGATTAGGGACATATATACAGCATTCTAGAATGATAAAAAAGATTATAAAAGATGATAAAAATGCAAAATTGCACCTGCTTTGGTGGTATAAATGGGCCCCCTCACCTCTTGGGCCCCTGTGTGGCTGATATGTCCGCCCCTGTCGCTAGTGTGACCCCGGCCTAAATATAACATCGGTATAAAAATCTTAGTACATATTACGAGGTACAAGATGGTACTAGTATGTCTACAGCTTTTAGTGGAACTTTTATAAAGCAGCACTTTTTCTTTCATGAATCAGGAGAATGCAGTGCAAGTGTTTTATTCATATTTCTTAATTAATCAGGTGCCTTTGATTGTAACATGCCAAGGCCTCTCAGCAAGATGGGTGTACATGAACAATAGATTGTTAGGAATTTTGAGCACCATGACTGAAAATGCAGAGAATGAGCAGCTCAAAATCGATTCTACGTTAAAGAAGTTTTCTGGGAGTAACTTTTACATCCTTACTAATAGGTTAAAATAATAAACTCAGGTGGTACTCACCCTCCCATGCCCCCACCAACACCTCTACACCGCTGCCAAGGTCTTTTTTGACAGACTGCAGTGGTGACGTTACGACTAAAGTCAACGACTCCACTCAATGGCTCTTGCCACTAGAAGTCACGAGCAGCTGAGCCCAGCGATTCCCTACCCATGTCCAGCTCTTTGTTGGTAGGCTGCAGAGGATACGTCGTTTATTATTTTAACATAGATAAAGATAATAGGGATGAAAGAGTTATGCCCAAAAAATCCCTTTAAAGCAATGTTTTGGTTCTAAAAACACAGGTAAAAAGGCAGATTTGGGATGATTACATATGGAGTCTTACAGTAACATCAAGTGGTATAACTTGATGCTCTTGGTCCCTAATACCAAATCTCCAAACTATCACAGGTCTTTAAAAGTATTGTTTTTTTTCCCATATAGGCTAAAAGGGTCCATGTGACTTCAACCCCTCCAGCCACTACAGTTTTGCCCCTGGTAATACCATTATTCTCTGGTTTATCTTATCATTCAATAACTGAAATTTATAGAAGCTGTACTACAAGTTAAGATGAAACTTCTCAATAAAAGCATATGTTCTCCTAGATATAAATCCAATAGATTATAACAATACTACATAAAAACATCCAGTAATAAAAAAAATAAAGAAACAGAAATGTTGTAGAATTTATTATAATGTCCACAATAGGCCTAGGATTTATATTATATACCACTACTACCCCATTAATCACAATTTATTATTGTTTCATACCTGAATTTCTGAGTCTGGTGACTGTAGAAGCAGAGTAAGAACTGGCAGTGCCCCCGCTTGGCACAGAATGCTTTTATTCCTCTCTAGAAGCATACAAAAATACAACATGTGTAAAGCTTTTCTTAAGTCCTTATTTTTCCGTCAATTGAAGTTACAGCATAAACTAATAGAGTTTTCAATGTATACGTGTACAGCTATTGGGCCGGGATCACACATGCGACGAAAAGGTTCGTCGCTCGCATGTGAAATCCCAGCTCTGGCGCCGGCACTCAGGAGTGGAGCGAGCGGCTGCATAGAAATACATGCAGCCGCGCACTCCACTCCCGAGTGCTGGCGCCAGAGCTGGGATTTCACATGCGAGCGACGAACGTTTTCGTCGCATGTGTGATCCCGGCCTTAGGAGGATAAACTAATCTAATGTCATGTACATCCACCAGGCATTTTATCTGGCTGATCACCCAGATAAAAAAAAAAACATTGAAACATGCTATGATGGGAATGCCAACCTTCATGGCTACCTGGCATGGCTACTAAAACTTCTTGCAATTATAAATGGGCAGTAAAATGCTACAAATTTGCTTTTGAAAGTTCAGCACCTTTATTGGCGAGTCAAAAAAATGTAATTATTGCAAAAGTAAGTAAATCATTGCTTAATAGTAACCTGATCTAGTCAAATTGAGAATAGCTCCAACTGCATTTCGCTGAACCCTTGGATCATAGGACTTTGCCAAAGTAAGTAGAGGCAGAACTCCTCCAGCAATGCCAATGGCTTCACGACTGTATTCTGGAAGGAAAAGAAAACTCATTAGTTAAAAATAAAGAAAGTATATTAATAATGGCATAGCTATAATTTATTCCATACCTGATATAGCCAAAGTCATGATGCATGCACAGGAGTTACACTGTACAGTAGAATCCCCAGACTCCAATAGCTCCAGTATTGGCTCAAGCAAACCCATCTTGACCACCATCTCTTTATTCACTGTAAATACAAGTTATTAGTTTTTTGGGTTTTTTTTACACAACAAATACATTTATCATTACAGATATACAAAAATAATTCAGCTCTGATAACAGACAGGTGGACCACCACCTAAAAAAAAAAAAAAACTTGCTATAGCTAATGGATTCCATAGGAGGGAATTCCAGTTTAGTAGGAGAGAGAACACGGTTTGTCACAGCTATAAGTAGTCAATATCTGTATAAACACAAAAGTTCAAAACTTACAATTTGCATCAAGCAGAAAGTTGACAAGCGATAAAGACGACATCTGCTGAACCTCCAAGTCGCTGGATTGTAGCAGTGGTTGGTATGGCCCCAGGAACTCTGGAGGAAGCTGTGTATTCACTATAGAAACAATGAGTAAAAACAAAAATATGACTGTGTATGCGAAAATAAAAGTTACTGAATGTCATTGACTTTAGCCACAAATTACAAGAGCTATATAAAAGTCGCCACTATATAAATAACAGGGGACTTAAAGAGGTGGTCCGAAGACAAAGCATTTTTCTCCTAACTCCCTAAGTAGTCCCATAATCTAAGCTATATTCTAATATACTTGCTTTAAAAATTCCCTACCGTTCCCCAAACACACCAACTGCTTTTGTATTTTTTTCTCCTTTCCTGTCTGATAACAATTCATTTGAGCAACCCAGTTCATCAATCGAAGCATCATCAGAGAAGCAGAAGCTGCCGTTACTGTCTCAGCCCCCTGCCCACTCCCTGAAATGAAGCATCTGTGTAGCCCTGGTGTTAGGCACACGCAGTACCCTGGAGAGTGTGTGGCGAGACAGCAGTTTAATGCTCAATACCCATTCACTCAACATACACTAGACACACCCTTAGGGTAGTGTAGTTACTTGTTAGGGAGTGGTCAGGGTGTATATTGGTTGAGTGATTTTAGAATAGTCGGTTTCCTGTCTTCGGACAGAGCAGACGTGTGGAGTCTAGCTGGGACTAGGAGGGAGGAAGCAGTCCAGCCTGGTTCTTCATCAGTTCAGAAAGTGGAGGCTAGTACAGGTGAGCTAGTTCACCTCAGCCTAGTCAGAGCTGTACCTCACTTGAAGACACTGACAAAGAAAGAAGAGCTTAGTGCAGAAATACTTCAGTCACCTGTCTCAAGGACAGTGAAAGGTTCAGAGACGTGCTCCTGCCTAGTGGATAACTGAGAATCTGGAACTAACTCTAAAGGAAGAGAAGAAGGGAGTGATTACATGACTTTTTGCAAGTGTGAGTGTTTATGCTACCAGCGAGGACAAGGCGAAAGGCACAGTGGAAAGATTATTGGAAAAGTGCTTTTGGATTGAAGAAGTCCTGCACATTGTAACCGGTCACTGGGGACCGAAGGATCACTATTAGCTTCAAGCATAGTGGTAAGAAAACCAGAGATTTACCGGACCTTAGGTCGCGGCAAACAGCCCCAAATAGTCAGTACGTAACTGGGGTCAGGGGGAGTGAAGACTTTGAGCCTGATCAGCAAGATAGGAATTCAGCTCTCTCACAGGAAGGCTCCTACCACAAAACTGACTGGGCAGTACAGCTATGGATTAGCTGGAGTTATTGAGGGAACTACGCTTCAGGCTGGTTGTACTCATCGTGTTGAAAGTAAAGGAGGCCCCTAACTTGTCCAGCTGCTGTCTCAAAATACACTCTCCTTGGATCAGCCTCCCTGGGACCTGCCTGAACATCTTACCAGTAAAGGTATGGAAAGACGCTGACCGTGTGAGACTGTGTTATTTATCTGCACCCGACTTCACTAACTTCATAGACTTTGAGGGACCAGTCCCACCTGTAGGGGACCCGACATCTAGCTGCATCACCATCCCCTCAGAGATCTACAGCAGCGCTGGTACAAATTACCAGAATACTACAGGTGGCGTCACGAACTGTATATAAATCTATCCCCTGTAAATATTCCCCCAACATACGCCAGACCGCCAGGGCCACAGACCGAGCCACCGCTACCTGTGACAAAACCCCATAGACTTCCATGGGCTCGGCTCTGAGTACCCCATTGCCCTGGTAATCCACAATTGTGGTGGCGGGTCGACACAAAAAATTTGGCGTCACGAACAGGATGCGAAACTCGCAAAATTGCGAGCCCTGTGTGCCTATGGAGTTGTTTTTGTGAAAAGGACTGTTTGCACTTTTGGCGCCAAAATCGCCATCTTTGTCGCCATATTCGCGCCCTCAGGCGCTGGAAAAGAAGGTGGGCGTACCTGAAAGAGCGCGCAAAGTCTTGGACACGCCCCCGGCTCTGACTCAGCGGCAGGTCCTGCAACAGGAAGTGAACGCTCTGACATCAGAGCGCCTGCGACGAAGGTCCTGTTCCCACTGCGGTGCCTGTGAAGTAGCAGCATCTGAAACCGGTAGGCTCCGTTTAACCAAGGGGGCGCTAAGATGTCACAACAACCGGCTGACAGTGCGGCCCCGGCCGGAGGCCCCAATCCCACACCGTCTGGTATTGTAGCGCCAGATGGGGGCGCAGGCCCTGCACCCAGTCCGGTAGTCCCGATCATGCCACTAACGCTCCCATATATGCCTGGGGCGAAATGGCTTCCCCAGTACAGCGGTGAGCCAGGCACTTTAGCAGGCTTTAAGCGGAAGTTATGCAGCATCCTAGAAATGTACTCCATGCCTGAGAGACAAAAAGCTGCTGTGCTAATAGGGCAGCTAACCGGCGCTGCTGAGAGGGAAGTGGAGACTTGGGATACCGTTGATCAGGAGTCGGTACCTGCGATCTTCCTTAAGCTACATGCCATATTTGAAGACCGCACAGAAACGGATCTCCGGATGGCCTTCTATCACTGTTCACAACAGCCAGGTGACAGCATCCGGGACTATGCTTGCCGACTACAGGGAGCCCTGAGAGCCCTCAAGCAGATTAACAATTTAAATGCTATCGATGAGAATAAGATGCTGAAAGAACAATTTATACAGGGATTGAGATCCCAAGAGGAACGCAGAACTGTAAATTGGTGGTCCTTAGATCATCCGGATGCTACCTTTGATGCCCTAAAGGACATGGCAATAAAAGGGCTGCGGCCCCTGGGCAAACCTGAGGTGGCAACCCAACATCATCGGGGTGAAGTCACTCTGGAACCGGCAGAAAACCCCTTTTCCCCGCTAGTGGCCGAAGCCAAGACGCCGGTGACACCTCCTAGTGAATTGGACTGTCTGCGCTCAGAGGTGCGCCAGCTGACTAAAAATCTGGCCGCTGTGATGAGTGCCCTACAGCTGCGGAAAGAGGAGGAAGGGAAGATCTTGTTAGCTGACTGCCCAGAAGACGTCCCGTGGATGCACCGAAGAAGAAAGAAGACGTCGCCCCTCCGGAGGAGGACAACGCCACCCCAGGAGCGACCTCTGATCAACACCCTCCTCGTCGAGAGATCATCTGTTATCGCTGCAACCGGAAAGGTCATCTGTCTCCACAGTGTCCTTTAAACGGGCAGAACCTGGGTCCAAGGGCCAACACCCAGGAGAATACCCGTCAGGCCCCCTAGACTGGAACCGCAGGTATGTGGGCGGGCGACCCTACCTGTCTATTATTCTAGATGGTATTGCTGTTCCGGCATTGTTAGACACTGGGTCGCAGGTGACCCTAATACCTGATGCCCTATATACCAAGTACTGGTCAATGGACAGTCTTAAACCCCCGAGCCTTGACTTTACCGTGTATGCTTCTAATGGTCTTCCTGTAGAAGTACTCGGGACAAAATGTGTAGATGTAAAAGTGGGCAGAGAGGAGTTGAAAGACCAGGGGCTTCTGGTAGTAAAGACTGTAAATGAGGAGAACGGTCTAAATATAATTTTGGGTACTAACATTATCGGTAATTGTTTGGGAGAAGTTGTGTTCTTGCTCCAACAGCTCGCTGAGATTGCCCGACCAAGGCAGAAAGGAGTAATCCAAAGAGAGATCCGGGCCCTGGTGTGTCAGCAGCAAGCGAAGCTTACCGACGGCGAAATTGGTAATGTACGGGTCACTGACTCGGGTCCTATTGTGATACCCCCAATGAGTGAAATGATAATCTGGTGCAGGGCAGCCATAGGTCTGAGAGGACAGAATTACCAAGCTGTAGTAGAACCCCACCATTCAGAACATAGACCTACACTTATGACTGCTAGAGGAGTAGTAGAAGTGGTGAATGGAAGAGTACCGGTACGGCTTCTCAATTGGGGAGATGATGAGGTAAACTTACCCCGTTATGCAACCATTGCTAAACTACATGCTGTTGACAATAATTCTATTCTCCCGGCTGAGTCCTTAGACTCCTGTCAAATAGCGGAGGACAATGACCCAGCAACCCAGGTGGCGGAATGGTGTCAGCAACTCCATGTTGGGACGGACACCACTCCCGCTCACCAGAAGCAAGGGGTATTACGGGTGGTGCAAGAGTATGCCCAAGTGTTTAGCAAGCACCCACTTGATTTTGGGGTAATTAAGGGAGTCCAACATCATATCCCTACAGGCAGTCATCCTCCCATCAAAGAGCGGTACAGGCCCATACCCCCAGCTCATTATCAGAAGGCTAAAGAAATGTTGCATGATATGAAGAAAGCTGGGGTGATAAGGGATAGTTGTAGCCCCTGGGCAGCCCCTCTAGTTCTGGTTAAAAAGAAAGATGGTAGTAT
This sequence comes from Oophaga sylvatica, assembly GCA_033576555.1. Classification (NCBI taxonomy): domain Eukaryota; kingdom Metazoa; phylum Chordata; class Amphibia; order Anura; family Dendrobatidae; genus Oophaga; species Oophaga sylvatica. The sequence continues at coordinate 334,373,242 of JARQOD010000005.1, forward strand.
GAGAATGTGTGTGGATTACAGGCAGGTGAACCGCATAACACACAAGGATGCATACCCGTTACCACGTATAGAGGAATCATTAGCTGCTCTGAAAACGGCTAACTACTTTTCTACCCTCGATCTGACTAGTGGTTACTGGCAAGTGGCTGTGGCTGAGGAGGATCGTGAGAAAACGGCTTTCACCCACCCCAATGGGGCTCTGTGAGTTCGACAGAATGCCGTTTGGGCTCAGCAGTGCCCCAGGAACATTTCAGAGAGTGATGGAAAATTGTCTGGGACATCTCAATTTTGAAACCGTGCTGCTATACCTAGACGACGTCATCGTGTATTCCAAGACATATGAGGACCATCTGAAGCACCTGGCAGAAGTATTCGAGTCCCTGTCCAGGTACGGGATGAAATTAAAACCCTCAAAATGCCATCTACTCAAACAGAAGGTACAATACTTGGGGCACATCGTCAGTTCGGAAGGAGTAGCGCCGGACCCAGAGAAAGTCACCGCCATCCAGAAGTGGCCGGAGCCGAAAAACCTTAAGGAAGTGCGACAGTTCCTGGGACTAACGGGTTACTACAGAAGGTTCGTGAAAGATTACACGAAGAAGGCAGCTCCTTTACAGGACCTCCTGGTAGGACAATCCTTAAAGAGCAGAAACCCTCCCTTTAATTGGGGTAAAGAACAGGCTGAAGCATTCCAAAAGATGAAAGAGATCCTTACAGGTGATGAGATCTTAACCTATCCTGATTACAGCCAACCGTTCCTGTTGTACACCGACGCCAGTAATGAAGGTTTGGGAGCAGTTCTCAGTCAGAAGCAGAATGGCCAAGAAAAAGTCATCGCATATGCCAGCAGAAAACTCAGGCCAACTGAAAGGAATCCGGAAAATTATAGCAGCTTCAAGCTGGAGTTTCTGGCGCTGGTCTGGGCCATTACTGAAAGATTTAAGCATTATCTGGCCTCCAATCAGTTCACTGCGTTTACAGATAACAACCCGTTAACGCACCTGGAAACTGCCAAGCTGGGTGCCATGGAGCAGCGATGGATGGCTCGGTTGTCCAATTACCAGTTTACTATCAAGTACCGGGCAGGTCGAAAGAATGCTAATGCTGACGCGTTGTCCCGAAGGCCGCATGACTCTGACACGGAAGAAGAATCGGACGACCTGGAAGAAATTGAGCTACCTGCGTTCCATCGAAATGGGGTAGTCCACGAGCATCGAGTCCACAGAAAGCAGTATGGTGCAACATTAAATCCTTTACCCCATCACAGCTGGAAAGAGACTCAGGACAGTGATCCAGTGGTCAGCCGCATTAAGGAGTTGTTAAAACAGGAAGGCTCCTCTTTGGAAAAGGATGCACCTATGTCAGCAAAGCTCCTGTGGAACGAGAAAAGCAGGTTGTTCCTATACCGTGAGAAGTTGTGCAGGAGATACGTCAACCCCAGAACCCACGAGATGGTCTGGCAAATAGTGGTCCCCAAGGCAGACGTCCCAATGGTGTTGGAAGCGTACCACGATCAAGCAGGACACTTTGGCTGGAGAAAGCTGGAGATCCTGTTGAGGTGCCGGTTCTACTGGGTAGGGATGCGCAGCTCCATCGAGAGGTGGTGTCGGAACTGTGGACCCTGTGGTCTCAGAAGAAAGGACTACGGTAGTCAAAAGGCACCCCTGCAACCTATCCGGACGACTCGTCCCCTGGAGATTGTGGCCCTGGACCACGTCAAACTGTCGCCAAGTAGATCTGGATACTCATACGCCTTGACCATGGTGGACCATTACTCCAGATTTCTGGTGGTTGTTCCAGTTAAGGACCAGACCGCAGTGACGGCAGCGAAGACCTTTCAAGCAAGCTTCTGCAGACCGCATGGGTATCCGGAGCAAGTATTAACCGATCAAGGACCTGCTTTCGAAGCTGATTTATTCAAGGAATTCTGTCACATGTACGGGTGCAAGAAAATTAGAACAACACCATATCACCCTCAAACCAACGGTCTTTGCGAGAAAATGAACCATATTGTCCTGGATTTGTTGAGATCCATACCGTTGGAAGACAGGAATCGATGGCCGGATTTACTACCTGATTTGGTTGATTTGTATAATCATATACCTGTAAGTTCAACTAACTGCACTCCAGCTTATCTTATGAGAGCAAGGCCTGGAAAACTACCAATGGATCTAGAACTTGGAGTGGTAGAACCGGAGGCAGACGACGCCGTTGAAAACTGGGACGTCAATCGGCAAGAGCAATACAGAAGAGTACAAGTCTGCGTGGAGGAAAGTCTCAACAAGGCACGGGGAAAACAGGAAGATATTTACAACAGAAATGCTCCTGCCAAGCCTTTGATGCCTGGAGAGGTAGTATTAAAAAGAAAAAGGAAGATGCACAAATTGGATAATCAGTGGGAGCAAGAACCCTACGTCGTACAAGATTCTAAATATGACAACAGAAAAGTTTGTATCATCAGTAAGGATGGAGGAAGAACAACAACCACTGTGTCCAGAGACCATTTGAAATTGTGTCCAGAACCCTTAAAGCGTTGTGAAAAGAACCCTGTCATCAATCAAGGAGAAAGAAAGGAAGAGGTCATACACACAGATCTGGGAGATTTTCCTGCGGATTGGCCCCGACTGGGAGATGCTGTGATAATTCCAGTGTTGCAGTTTTATCAGCCACAAGAGGAAGTTTTACCTCCAGTTGTGCCCGTGGTGCCAGTCGAGCCCGTTCAGGAGTTACCCATTCCAGCAACACCTCAACCTGTGGAACCTCAAGAAGGATCATCAGAAGCAGCGCCCCATACTATGGGATCCCCTGGTGAAGCTGACTCACACCGCCCAGCCATCAGTACGCTTGCCAGATCCATAGAAAGATTGAGGCAGTTCTATAGTTTGCCGTTACGCAGTGCAGACAGATCGCAACTTGATATACCTGAAGCTACACCACGTAGATCAGAGCGAACCACCAAAGGGAAGTTACCCATTAGATATCAGCAGTGATTATAAAGAATTAATGTGAATACTGTAAAAAGTCTATATATATATGTGTTTTTCCCTATTATGTCTTATAATGGACTCAGAGGCTGAGGACTGAGCCAGCCCAAAAACTGTATCCTGTAAATAGTTGCACTAAGGTGCCTTTTAATGGTTTCATACGAAGCCTTGACTTACCTCTGAACAAAAACCCGTGTGGTGTGGCACTGAGTGAGGTCTGCATTCGGATGTCCTGCAGCCCACCCAGGACCTACGTTGAAGGTTTGGTGCGGGTCCTTCACAAGAATACTGTATATTTATTGAATGCTATTGTAACGCTGGTATTGTCTGTACTTTGTTTTCCAGCGTTACTTTGCATGTTTTTTGCATTAACCCTTTTGCTCCTTTCCCCCTAACCAGCTGGGATACTGTTGTCTGTTACCTATATGGATGCTGCTCAGTTCCCGGCTCTGCTGCGTACCCGTACTTGCGTGAGTGGCTCCGCTGCTTTGCATGACCGCCCGCATGTGCGGTTCCTGACTTGCTGTGAAAGCCGTCCGTAGCTTGAAAAGTCCTCTGCAGTGGTGCATGACTTACTGCGTGGTTGGCAGCAGCCATTGTTGGGTTCCCTCTGTGTTGTGCTGTCTGGCTCTGCATAGGGGGCGCGGCCCACACCTGTCCTGCTTTTATGTGGATTGGGTGTTTACTAGAATTACTGCTCCAGCCTATCGCTGTGAAGCAGCTCATATATAAAGTTCCCCAGCCCTAGTGGGCGTTGCCAGAGCTTCGCATTGAATCCACACTGAATCCCTGAACCTAGCCGTGACAACCTGCCTGTCCCAGAGACTGCCTGGTCACTTGCCGTGACAACCTGCCTGCCTGGTCACTTGCCGTGACAACCTGCCTGCCTGGTCACTTGCCGTGACAACCTGCCTGCCTGGTCACTTGCCGTGACAACCTGCCTGCCTGGTCACTTGCCGTGACAACCTGCCTGCCTGGTCACTTGCCGTGACAACCTGCCTGCCCTGGTCACTTGCCGTGACAACCTGCCTGTCCCAGAGATTGCCCTGGTCACTAGCCGTGACAACCTGCCTGTCCCAGAGACTGCCTGGTCACTTGCTGTGACAACCTGCCTGTCCCAGAGACTGCCTTGGTCACTTGCCGTGACAACCTGCCTGTCCTGCCGGTTCCTCCTTGGTCTACCCTGTGATGACGTCTGTCCTGGGTCGGTGTCTGATGTTCTCCTGCTGAGCCTGTGCTACGCCTGAGGCCTGAGAGAGAGGCCATACTAGTATGCCCGTGCCAGATGATCCTGGACTTCATCAACCCGTGATGACCCGCCATCGTCTGAAGTCTGTCTGAGGTCGGTGTCTGATGTTCTCCTGCTGAGCCTGTGCTACGCCTAAGGCCTGAGAGAGAGGCCGTCCAAGTATGCCCGTGCCAGATAACCCTGGACTGCATCTACCCGTGATGTCCTCCAGCACTCGTCTGTGATCCTGAGTCGTGTACCCTTCTCTGATGTGCGGAATCGGGAGCCCGGTCTTATGTTCTGTTTTATGTACTGTGTTTCTTTAAGTAAACTTTGTTTCTTCTTACCTGAAGTTGTGCGGTGTTGTCTAGTCCTGCAGGTCGCCACCTTGCCCACATGCTCAGCTGCCACGGATCCCGGTCGCTGCCCTTCCCTAGTCCGGGCAGGCCCGGGTCTCCCTCCGTGGTCCAGTGGGTCCACATTCTCATCATCTGGGACCCATGCCTCACGTCGTCGTGGACTGGCGGCGTGGGAGCATTGGCTAGCTAGGCAAGCTATGCCATGTCCCGGCGCCCCACAGCCGTGGGAAGCGCTACAGTAAGCTCTGGCCATGGACTCCGCTGAGCATGTGCGGTCTGCAGGACTTTCTCCAAGCTCCACCTGATGTGTGAACTAGACTACTTGGTCCCCACAGGGTAAGTGGACTAGATGGCTCGATTCCCCGCTTGGTCAGCGGTTCGGACTTTTCGAGCTATTAACTCTGCTGCCATATTGTGAACTATGGGACTTACCGCCAAACCCAAGTGAATTTTTCTGGGGAATTTTTTTTTACTTGGGTCTTCAGAAGAGGGGCCTGAGGAGGGGGATACTGTAACGCTGGTATTGTCTGTACTTTGTTTTCCAGCGTTACTTTGCATGTTTTTTGCATTAACCCTTTTGCTCCTTTCCCCCTAACCAGCTGGGATACTGTTGTCTGTTACCTATATGGATGCTGCTCAGTTCCCGGCTCTGCTGCGTACCCGTACTTGCGTGAGTGGCTCCGCTGCTTTGCATGACCGCCCGCATGTGCGGTTCCTGACTTGCTGTGAAAGCCGTCCGTAGCTTGAAAAGTCCTCTGCAGTGGTGCATGACTTACTGCGTGGTTGGGCAGAGCCATTGTTGGGTTCCCTCTGTGTTGTGCTGTCTGGCTCTGCATAGGGGGCGCGGCCCACACCTGTCCTGCTTTTATGTGGATTGGGTGTTTACTAGAATTACTGCTCCAGCCTATCGCTGTGAAGCAGCTCATATATAAAGTTCCCCAGCCCTAGTGGGCGTTGCCAGAGCTTCGCATTGAATCCACACTGAATCCCTGAACCTAGCCGTGACAACCTGCCTGTCCCAGAGACTGCCTGGTCACTTGCCGTGACAACCTGCCTGCCTGGTCACTTGCCGTGACAACCTGCCTGCCTGGTCACTTGCCGTGACAACCTGCCTGCCTGGTCACTTGCCGTGACAACCTGCCTGCCTGGTCACTTGCCGTGACAACCTGCCTGCCTGGTTACTTGCCGTGACAACCTGCCTGCCTGGTCACTTGCCGTGACAACCTGCCTGTCCCAGAGATTGCCCTGGTCACTAGCCGTGACAACCTGCCTGTCCCAGAGACTGCCTGGTCACTTGCTGTGACAACCTGCCTGTCCCAGAGACTGCCTTGGTCACTTGCCGTGACAACCTGCCTGTCCTGCCGGTTCCTCCTTGGTCTACCCTGTGATGACGTCTGTCCTGGGTCGGTGTCTGATGTTCTCCTGCTGAGCCTGTGCTACGCCTGAGGCCTGAGAGAGAGGCCATACTAGTATGCCCGTGCCAGATGATCCTGGACTTCATCAACCCGTGATGACCCCGCCATCGTCTGAAGTCTGTCTGAGGTCGGTGTCTGATGTTCTCCTGCTGAGCCTGTGCTACGCCTAAGGCCTGAGAGAGAGGCCGTCCAAGTATGCCCGTGCCAGATAACCCTGGACTGCATCTACCCGTGATGTCCTCCAGCACTCGTCTGTGATCCTGAGTCGTGTACCCTTCTCTGATGTGCGGAATCGGGAGCCCGGTCTTATGTTCTGTTTTATGTACTGTGTTTCTTTAAGTAAACTTTGTTTCTTCTTACCTGAAGTTGTGCGGTGTTGTCTAGTCCTGCAGGTCGCCACCTTGCCCACATGCTCAGCTGCCACGGATCCCGGTCGCTGCCCTTCCCTAGTCCGGGCAGGCCGGGTCTCCCTCCGTGGTCCAGTGGGTCCACATTCTCATCATCTGGGACCCATGCCTCACGTCGTCGTGGACTGGCGGCGTGGGAGCATTGGCTAGCTAGGCAAGCTATGCCATGTCCCGGCGCCCCACAGCCGTGGGAAGCGCTACAGCTATTTAATATTTGTACTTTTCTATATCTAATGTTTTTGGTTTCGCAACGTTCAAGATATCCTCACCTCCCGGATGGGACGAATTAATGTTTAATGTTGATGTTTTCATGCATAAACAAAATGTCTCTTTGTATTTTACAGCCCGGGAGTGCTGTCTTTTACCATGGGGAATGTGTAGCCCTGGTGTTAGGCACATGCAGTACCCTGGAGAGTGTGTGGCGAGACAGCAGTTTAATGCTCAATACCCATTCACTCAACATACACTAGACACACCCTTAGGGTAGTGTAGTTACTTGTTAGGGAGTGGTCAGGGTGTATATTGGTTGAGTGATTTTAGAATAGTCGGTTTCCTGTCTTCGGACAGAGCAGACGTGTGGAGTCTAGCTGGGACTAGGAGGGAGGAAGCAGTCCAGCCTGGTTCTTCATCAGTTCAGAAAGTGGAGGCTAGTACAGGTGAGCTAGTTCACCTCAGCCTAGTCAGAGCTGTACCTCACTTGAAGACACTGACAAAGAAAGAAGAGCTTAGTGCAGAAATACTTCAGTCACCTGTCTCAAGGACAGTGAAAGGTTCAGAGACGTGCTCCTGCCTAGTGGATAACTGAGAATCTGGAACTAACTCTAAAGGAAGAGAAGAAGGGAGTGATTACATGACTTTTTGCAAGTGTGAGTGTTTATGCTACCAGCGAGGACAAGGCGAAAGGCACAGTGGAAAGATTATTGGAAAAGTGCTTTTGGATTGAAGAAGTCCTGCACATTGTAACCGGTCACTGGGACCGAAGGATCACTATTAGCTTCAAGCATAGTGGTAAGAAAACCAGAGATTTACCGGACCTTAGGTCGCGGCAAACAGCCCCAAATAGTCAGTACGTAACTGGGGTCAGGGGGAGTGAAGACTTTGAGCCTGATCAGCAAGATAGGAATTCAGCTCTCTCACAGGAAGGCTCCTACCACAAAACTGACTGGGCAGTACAGCTATGGATTAGCTGGAGTTATTGAGGGAACTACGCTTCAGGCTGGTTGTACTCATCGTGTTGAAAGTAAAGGAGGCCCCTAACTTGTCCAGCTGCTGTCTCAAAATACACTCTCCTTGGATCAGCCTCCCTGGGACCTGCCTGAACATCTTACCAGTAAAGGTATGGAAAGACGCTGACCGTGTGAGACTGTGTTATTTATCTGCACCCGACTTCACTAACTTCATAGACTTTGAGGGACCAGTCCCACCTGTAGGGGACCCGACATCTAGCTGCATCACCATCCCCTCAGAGATCTACAGCAGCGCTGGTACAAATTACCAGAATACTACAGGTGGCGTCACGAACTGTATATAAATCTATCCCCTGTAAATATATCCCTAACATACGCCAGACCGCCAGGGCCACAGACCGAGCCACAGCTGCCTGTGAAAACCCCATAGACTTCCATGGGCTCGGCTCTGAGTACCCCATTGCCCTGGTAATCCACAATTGTGGTGGCGGGTCGAGACACATCATCATTGACGCTCGTTTCAGGGCTGGTCCCTGCTCTGTCCCCGAGTGTCTCCACCCGTGCGCAGTGCGATGAGCACAGTGTCCGCTCTGCTGTCGGCTTAGATGAATAGTAATAAGCCGGCAGCAGACCGGTATCACTATACCCAGTGTGCAGGAGATCAGTGCCACCCACGCAGATGAGGTCACTGGTCTCTGCCTGGTATAGTGACACCGCTTTGCTGCTGGCTTATTATTATTCATCTAAGCCGACAACAGAGCAGACGCTGCACTCATCTCACATGGCACAGGGGGAGACACTGCACAAGGGAGACAGCAGGGACCAGCCCTGAAACGAGTGACACTGATGACGCTTCGTTTCAGGGAGTGGGAAGGGGCTGAGACAATGACGGCAGCATCTGTAGTTAGGTAGTGTAGTTAGGGAACGGTAGGGAATTTTTTAGGCAAGTATATTATAAAATAGCTTTGGTTAAGGGACTGAATAGATAGGAAGTAAGGAGAAAAATGCTTTGCCTTCTGACCACCTCTTTAAGTTTAAATACTATGTACCATATTATGTCTAGTATTGCAGGTCCCTCTCCCAGAAATCACTGCTACTTATCGGGATATAATGGTAAAGATTTCCAGGGAGTAGTTAACTTTTTAATGTTATTGAAATTCTTCAGATAAAGCACACACATCACATATATTGAGCAGTGATTATATAGTCTAAATATTTTTCTATATAGTATGGGGACACTCACTGTGCTGGCTCATATGTAAGTAGTACAGGGCAGCTGATTGTTGGAGGTCAATGTTTTCTGAAAATGCCAAGACCCTCAATGCATCCAGGGTCTCTTTTCCAACCGGTGATTCGTCGATTCCTTTAATAAAGAATATTTTAAATAAAATATATAAATGGGTGAAAACATCCATTATGGATAAGCAGTGGGCTTTTGTCACAGCAATAAATGATTGTAAAAGGAGGTGGATCGAGACAAAGATCTTCACAGGTACCGTAATGTACAAAAAAAAGCTCACTAATGACTGTTAAGGATGACGAGCCTAAAAGGGTGAAGAGGCAAGTGTGGGTCCAGACTCTAAATACTGGTAAACATTGGAACACAGTGTGGATGGCAGAAAAGACCCAATATGTACATCTTGTCAGCCCATTAGACAGAATTCATGCACTTTTTTCTTTTCTAATAAAAGCAGTATTTGGTCTTTCAATTTTACTTTCCTAAATTTATAGTAACATTATGTGAACTATTCAGTTCTATCAGGGCATACTGATCATAAAAATGCCACAGAGATCTTAGTCCTTAAAATTTGTGGATCATAAATTCTAAGGCCTCATTCACACATCAGTAGTTTTGCATTAGTATTTGTGTGCCAAAACAGGTGTAAATCTTTCCATTATCGTTTTTCCCTGAAAGTCCCACTCCTGTTTTTTTTCATACAAACACTGATGTGCAAATGAGGCCTAAACCTACAGGAATCCTAGTAGGAAGTCACAGATTGCACATCACCAGCAATGGATCTGCTAAATTCCCATTCATTGTATTTATTTAGGCAGCGACTTCCTTATTAAGCCGAGTTCAGACAAGGCGGACATGCTGGGGCTTTTTATCAGAGTAGCCCTGTGCCGCTGTGGTCTTTCTACCATTTCACTGCATAAATCACAATATTTTCATTACACAGCACCGTAGTCTTGAAGGTGACACAGCGGTCTCCCTGCAACATTAAGTGATTGTGCAGGGAAAGAGAGGAAAGACCACAGCGGTACAGAGCTCCTGAGGTTAGAAGCCGCAGCATGAACACCGAGTGTGAACACAGAGTTAAAATAAGAGATTGCAGAGGTCTTCCACCCCTCCCCACATTCCTAAAAGGTTGTCAGTCCACCCCACCCCCCATGTCTTGTCATATTCCAAGTCTTGCTAGGATGACTAGTTGACTACCTGTCATGAACTGGTGGCTATGTTTGTTTTTGCTTCATGTCCTTGTAACCTGTGTGGTATATTTTGGATCTATAACCTTTACCATGGACTCAAACACAAATGGGAAAGTTAAGTGCTCTATTTCTCTAGCATTCAACACAGAAATAATTGCTGTCCACTAGGTCAGCGTAGGGTATTCGACCATTAATTACAATTTGCCAAAAGGCAACAAAAATCCCTATCTAAAGAAAATAAAAAATAACTTTTCATTCACTATTTTAAAAGGAATGGAATATTAACACCTTACATAGGTCAGTGTGTATAAGGAGAAGATCAGGAGCACTGATCAGAATATGATTGTAGTACTTATCTTCTTAATCCCATTCACTGCCCTGTAGTTTTGGTTTATAGGTCTCGGGTAAATATGTCGGAAGGCTAGGGCACCTTTTAATTAGCATTGATCAGATGTGTATGCAGGGAATAATGTAGCGGTAGCACCAAGTAATCAGTAGAAAGATGAAGGTGAAGGCATAACTGGAAAACAATTGTGTTCTTAAAATGGTTTCCCATTAAATAACCAGGTGCTTCAGATAAGTCAGGGTTTGTTTTTCTTTCCCCATAGCTACAAGCCTTGTGCAACCACCTGTTTTTTGACTTTCCCATAACAATGGCACCTTTCAAGTCTCATTTTGATATGTACCGTAAATGAGAGCAGGAAAGAATGACAGCTTCATTTGCATGCAACGATTTAGAGAGATAGGTTGTATAAGGCCCCTGACTAGTGGCAACACTTTATGGCATACTCTGATGTTATTGTTTTATTATAAATGTGACCTAAGTGACTTTTCTTTTGCTTTTTAAAAAGGAAGAGAAGATTGCACAGTGGCCAGGAACACATTATCAGCTAAGTATCCAATCAGGCTGAGAGTTTAGAAATAAAGATAAGTCATATCAATGATAAGTCAATCATATAACCTCCACATGTAGGAAAATATGTATAGGAGGGGATGAAAAGACTGTGGTCTCCATGAATAGAGATGGCCATGTTCTTTGATGAATGGAGGTGTAGATTTGGGGTATTTATGCATCAATCATCACCCTCAACACCTTGTCATTATTTCTGTCTCTGCACTTAAAACCTCTAGAAAAGAACAGAGCTGGCTCATCAGGGATTTTCACCAATTGATAGTGAAGGAGGACACATTCTGAAGCTCTTAACTAAAGATCACTTCTGTATTACACAATGCTGGACCATCTTTTGGTTCAAGCAACTTTATAGCTTCTGCTAACTTTAGTATATTTGAATTGCTTATGGATTAAACAACTGAACTCCTGGACTCCCAATTAGAAGATGATGCTATAAACTAGTTCCAACCTTTGCTGGATGTAAATACTTATGTCCCAAAAAAACGAGAAAAGTATTAAAGGAGTGATACCTTTATTGGCTAACAAGAGAAATTATATTTGCAAGCTTTCAGCTTATATTTGCAAAGCTTCCATATATAATTTCTCTGGTTAGCCAATAAAGGTATCACTCCTTCAATACTTTTCTCATTTTTTTGGGAAATAAGTATTTACATCGATTTTTCTGGCTAACATGGTACCACAATATTATTTTGTATTGTACAACCTTTGTTGGAAAAACTCTATTTAGACCTCATCCAGACGTCAGTGAATCCAGTACGTGTGCCATCTGCGTTTTTCACGCATAGATCACATACCCATTACAGTCCATGGGTATGTGATCTATGTTCATGTCGGTCTGTTTTTTTTGTTGTTCAAACTATTTTAATTAAGATTTTCATAATATTAATGCTAAACTACGGAGAAAAACAAAACAAAAAGAAAACAAGAAAAAAAAGGGTAAAAGAAGGATAAAGACAAAGCAGTTATATTTCCAATGAATCAAAAACAAAAAGTAAATAATTGAAGAATGACAAAGAAAAGTAGACATGTACGTTTTTGATTTGCATAACAGACTTTTTGATCTATGGGTCTATGAAAATTATAGACAACACTGTGTTGCTGCTTTTTTCATAATTTTGTTGCTATCCTTTGGTGTTTGACTTTTTTTTTCCACCAAATACTTTTGATATGACATTTTGATGCCTTTTCCCATAGGCTTCTCTAGTCTTGTTCCTAACTGAAAATCATACCCACTGTCCATATAATTGACCCACGATCCCGTTAAACTGTGCATTTTTTGGCACTCTATTTTCCATTATAGGCTGCATTGTTCGACAGCTGCAACACGTGCAGGGATTGCCTGTTTCTTTGGCAATCCCTGCATGTGTTGCGGGTGTCGAACAGCAGTGAAACATGCAGGTGCAAGGACTTGGACATATTATTTGAGCACGCCGAAGACCCTCTTAGCACCCAAGCATGCTTGGATAACACCTTATTTGAGCACTTTCACTCATCACTAGAGTTGAGCGAATATCTTCGGTTCCCGCTTATTCGGCAAGTTATAGCGCTTGCAGAATAAGCTACAGCAGGAACCCGCTTCCTGGATCACGCTGGCTGAACAGCTGATCGCCGCCGCAGCTGCATGTGTCACGGCTGTGTCACTGTCACTGCACATACATGGAGCCTGTGTGTTGGGCTCTCCATGCATGTCCTGTGACTGTCACACAGCCGTGACACATGCAGCTGCGGCGGCGACCCAGGAAGCCGGGTTCCCGCTGTAGCTTATTCAACAAGCGATATAGCTTGCCGAATAAGCTGGGAACTAAAAATACTGCCCACAAATTGACAAAAGAATATAACCTTGCCTTTTCCATTATTCAGTGCACAGAAATCCTGATCGTCATATAGGGATATTGCAAAAACACAACTATCATCCCCATTTCCCTATGGTAGTAAATATACATGTTTACATGGTTATTGGTAGACAGTAGCACAGCCTGTACTAAAGAAAAACTATTGAAATGGCCTGTAAATTCTAGCCTTCGGAATTCTGAACCACTGGCCTTTCCAACAGGTCAGCCAAGAAATATTCTACCCTAAAGCAGTATATATGTACACAAACATCATAGGGGTTGTCCGTATAAGCATTTTCAAGGTCACTTGGCAAGACATTTAAGAGAATGAAGTAGAATCAGTAATAATTCAGAAATATTTCTCCAATTTAACATCTTCAGTTCATCACTTTAGTAAATATTGGCCCCAAATCATGGTAAAAGACTTAATGAAGGGAGCACTAAGATGCACCAAGTTCTTTAAGAAGTGTGAGCATCTTCCAGCTGCACCACTTCATTTTTGTGGAATAAATTATAAGAAATTTATTGCGCATGTCCTGTCTCGCCCACTAAAAAAGTTGATGGACCTGGATTGCACTCCTCCGATTTATATGCTCGTGCTAGCAAGCCCTTGGGCCAGATTCACATATCTGTGCGACATGGTCCTAGTACGAAACGCAATGAATGGACTGGCTGCTGGTCTCCTGTCCCAAACTTGTCAGCCATGAATCTGCCTATGAGGCTGCAAAGTTCGGGATTGGAGACCTGATGCTAATCCATGAACCAAGGATTAGCATGTGGGCCAGTCCCTGCCTGCAAATACCCAACCGTTATTGTTTTCTTAGCTCCCCCCCTCTAGACTTCCAGGCACCTCCAGCTATGTGGCCAACTCTTCCACCCATCTACATGTAAACACCCACCACCCCTGATAGCTGTTTCCTTACATAATCCTGTCTTTATCCTTTACTACAGACAATCCCTATATCATTATCTGTCTCCTCACTACTACCCATTTCTTCCTGGAGGCCACAATGTCCTCCTAATGTGCATTTTGTCCATTTGTCACTCTATAGATTTACATTATAAAGAGGCTATCCCAAAGTTAATAACATCCAGGTCATAAATGATTGATTGTGTTGTGGAAACTCCTCAGTGACAGAAGGTCTGTAATCCCATTTTTTTTTTTTTTTACAGAGAGACTTGAGATATGGGTCATCTGATATTTATTCAAAAGGAGAGAAGATTTGGCATTATACCTCCTTGATCAGTGGGGGTTGCAACTTATCAGACCGCACCTAGTTCAAATTATGAATAACTGGCTAATAAGTAATTTGGTTTTGGTGGGGAAGAGATTTTAAAGAGTGGAGCCTAAAATTTCATGAAAATGATTTTTTATTAAAGTGTGTGTTTGATTTTTCTTTCATACAATAGGATTAATAATTGATAGTTGTCTAATTGACAGCTCTCAATTATTAACCTGGCTTAAAGTCACCTTTCAATTGCAAGGTGGCTTTAACCCCTTATTAACCCATTCGCCACCGCTACAGGGCAATGGGAATAGACAGGCAAAGTGCCAGAAAGGGCGAATCTAATAATAGATTTGCCTTTTCTGGGGTGTCTGGGGGCAGATGTTAGTAGCTAGGGGGGCACAAAATAAATGCACCCTCCCTGGGCTATTATTATTTGCCCCCACTTGCTTGCTTTGTCTGTCTGGTGGAGAAAATACAGCGGGAGCCCACACATTTTTTTTTCAACGAATTTACACCTTTAATTAACCCCTACATGTCTGCAATTTTGCACACATACACTCATGTAATTGTAAGTTAAAACCATATATCAAACTACAAGAAATGACATGGTTAACTGTATGTAAACCATGTGTCATTTCATGTCGGGTCTGTAGTTTCACAAAAGCCGGCAATTGAATTAGCGGCTATTACAGTATGTAGAAGTGTATGAACTATAAATATATATATATATATATATATATATATATATATATATATATATATATATATATATATATATATGTGTTCTATGTGTATATATCTATTCTTTCTTTTGTGATTTAAATACTATTCATTTGGATCCATTATATGTCAGTTTGGCAAGCCTGCGAGAAAATCTCGCAAGTTGGATGTAAATCGGATGTTACAACTTCGGTCAGATGCGACTAAATCGCATCTTTCCAGGAAAATCGGGATGCCAGACGGATGACATTTTGGTGCGATAATCGACCAACTAAAACAGTCCGTTTTTTGTCGTTGTGTGTGACTCTGGCCTTACCAGGTAAATCCCTCAGCGCTCTGATTCTCACCCCAGGCTTCTATTAAAGGGATCATTGGTATGGAAGTTAGGGCAATTCCACTAAGCGCTCTGGTTCTGACTCCAGGCCTCTCTTAAAGGGATCTCCGGTATGGAAGTTAGGGTAAATCCCTCAGCACTCTGATTCTGACCCCAGGCCTCTCTTAAAGGGATCATTGGTATGGAAGTCAGGGCAAATCCATCCAGCGCTTTGGTTCTGATGCCAGGCCTCTTTTAAAGGGATCCCCGGTATGGAAGTCAGGGCAATTGCCTTCAAATACTCTGGTACTGACCCCAGGCCTCTATTAAAGGGATCATTGCTATGGAAGGGAGGGCAAATCCACTCTGCGCTTTGTACTGACCCCAGGCCTCTCTTAAAGGGATCTCCGGTATGGAAGTTAGGGTAAATCCCTCAGCACTCTGATTCTCATCCCCAGGCTTCTATTAAAGGGATCATTGGTATGGAAGTCAGGGCAATTGCCTTCAAATGCTCTGGTACTAATCCCAGGCCTCTATTAAAGGGATCATTGGTATGGAAGTCAGGGCAAATCCATCGAGGGCTTTGGTACTGACCCCAGGCCTCTCTTAAAGGGATCTCCGGTATGGAAGTTAGGGTAAATCCCTCAGGGCTCTGATTCTCACCCCAGGCTTCGATTAAAGGGATCATTGGTATGGAAGTCAGGGCAAATCCACTCAGCACTCTGGTTCTGACACCAGGCATCTCTTAAAGGGATCCCCGGTATGGAAGTTAGGGCCATTCCACTCAGCGCACTGGTTCTGACGCCAGGCCTCTCTTAAAGGGATCCCCGGTATGGAAGTTAGGGCCATTCCACTCAGCGCTCTGGTTCTGACCCCAGGCTGAGGAATGATGTGGGATTTTAGGGATAGTAGTCCGGTGGCTCTGGCTGACGGGATGATGTGGGATTTTAGTCGGGGGAGTAGTTCTGGTGGCTCTGGCTGACGGGATGATGTGGGATATTAGGGGGAGTAGTCCGGTGGCTCTGGCTGACGGGACAATGTGGGATATTAGGGGTAGTAGTCTGGCGGCTGTGACAGGATGATGTGGGATATTAGGGGTAGTAGTCTGGTGGCTCTGGCTGACGGGTATTAGGGGTAGTAGTCTGGTAGCTCTGGCTGACGGGATTGTGTGGGGTATTAGGGGTAGTAGTCTGGTGTTACACACGGTCCCAGCGCTGGCTCTGCACTCCGTTCTGCTCACTCACCTGTTCCTCTAGCTGTTCCCCTGCAGCAGTCTGCGCGCGGGCTGGGGTCTCCTGTCCCATCTGCTCCTAGGCGTCCTGTGTCCTCCTCCACTTCCTGGCACGCTGCTGGCAGGCCTCCAGATAGTCTGCTTAGGACGCGAGGCCGCGCCCACCGTCTCTCTTAAAGGGGCAGCGTGCATTTTTTGAAATAGCTAATTAACCAATGGCTGCGCACTCAGTACTATATCTGGTCACTCCACCATTAGGGGAGTGCCGGAGCAACGTGTTCTATCATTGCTACATCCGGGTCTGTTCCTGATCTGTCTGCGCTGCGTCTGCAGTCTCTGTGCTTCGCTGATACTGTTTGTCTCCTCAGATCCTTGCTAACCCATATCTGGCTAACCTGGACAATCTCGGCTATTACTGGCGCAAGTGTCATCCCGTTCCGCCATCAGCCATCCGTACCCGTGGACCGTGACAAGGTCACTGGAGCCAGCCTACTACCATCCGTTCTGGACCAGGACCTTACCCTTCTCTGTCAAGAACCTTTCCCCGGACTCTGTAAATACCTGTTACCCTTTTGGTCCCTCTGGGACAGCTGCCACGTGTCCGGGGTCTAACTGGAGGTAGCACCTGTGTCCTCCGGGTATTCCATTCTGGTCCTGTTCGAGGGGCCTTACTACGGGTACCCGGGGCTCACTAGTTACGCCCCCTTCGGAGCCCCCCGGACCGCGGTCTCGAGGTTCCACATTAAAAAATAAAAACGAATGTGAACTTCACCACCTCTGCCTCCGCTTCCATTCGTTACAGATTGCTCCGGCCATGGAACCCGCTGGATCCCAGAGATCTCCGACCACGGATCTGTGCCAGGAGGTGACCCGTTTGGGAGTTCAACAGGACAAGATCACGACTTATCTACGCAGCTTGTCTACCCGCATGGATTCCTTAGGGTCCTCGTCTGCACCTGACTCTTCTATAATAATCAGGTACCAGTTCCCATGGCAAGTCAAGGTCCCCGTCTGGCGGCTCCTACCCGTTTCCAGGGTGACCCTACTCTGTGTCGGGGTTTCCTCAATCAGTGCACTCTACACTTCGAAATCTTGGGGCATATGTTTGCTTCTGACCGAGCCAAGGTGGGCTTCATCATGTCACACCTGGGAGGAGAGGCCCTCGCCTGGCTAAACCCGCTATGGGAGAGAGGGGATCCGCTGGTTAACGATCTTCAATCTTTCCTAGAGGCTTTTCGCAGGACTTTCGATGAACCTGGTCGCACCACTTCGACTGCCTCAGCTCTGCTCCGCCTGCGCCAAGGTACTCTCACGGTAGCTCAGTATGCTGTTAAATTCCGCACCCTCTCGTCTGAATTATCGTGGAACAATGAGGCCCTGGTTGCTAACTTCTGGGAAGGCCTATCCGGAAGAATCAAGGATGAGCTGGCGGGACGGGACAGACCTACCCTCTTGGAAGAGCTAATATCCTTGGCAACCCGAATTGACCTGCGTTTTCAGGAGCGCTCCATGGAGATCAAGCGGGACAAAAGGTCCTATCACCTGGACTCTAGTTTGTACAAAACAGGTACTTCGCCCTCCGCCTCTGAGGCCATGGAGGTGGACCATGTAAGTTTGGCCACCCGCCGCCGGGAGGCACGTCGCAAGGAGGGAAGTTGTTACTACTGCGGTAGTTCTGAACATTTGATCCATTTCTGTCCTAAAAAGTCGGGAAACTCCAGTGCCTAGGTCCGGTAGGAGGGGCCAACCTAGGTAGAGAACAGTCCTCTCCCTCTTTACACATCTCAGTCTCCGTGTCCTATGGAGCAATAAAATTCTCCGAACATTGTCTACTGGATTCTGGAGCTGCAGGGAACTTCATCCAGCAGGCGGTTGTGGATCATTACTGCTTACCAGTCCAGCGTCTTCCTGATCCGTTACAGGTGTCCGCCGTGTATGGCAAACCGCTGACCGAGCCCGTCCAGTTTCAAACCAAGTTGGTGGAACTCCGGGTAGGTCTAATGCATACTGAACGAATGCGATTTTATGTATATCCCGGTTTATCCCATCCCATGCTTTTAGGTTTACCTTGGCTCCAGATGCATGAACCAGTCCTTAATTGGAAAACTGGAGAAGTTCTGCGTTGGGGAGATACCTGCATGAATGGTTGCTTAACCCGGATTCAACCTGTTTCGCCTCCAGTCCAGCCTGATACCCTGCCAGGGTTGCCTTCCTCTATTGGTCCTTCTCTGACGTCTTTGGGAAAAAGGAGGCTGAGAAACTACCTCCACACAGGTCGTATGACTGTCAGATAGAGCTTCTTCCTGGAGCATCTCCTCCTCGCGGGAGAGTTTATCCTCTTTCACAGGCAGAGACTCAGGCCATGTCGGACTACATCCAAGAGAATCTGGCTAGAGGATTTATCCGAAAGTCATCGTCACCGGCAGGAGCTGGATTCTTCTTTGTGAAGAAAAAGGATGGATCCTTGCGGCCCTGCATTGACTATCGGGGTCTAAATCAAATCACGGTAAAAAACAGGTATCCATTACCTCTTATTTCAGAGCTGTTTGATCGTCTCCGAGGGGCCAAGATCTTCACCAAATTGGACCTCAGATGGGCCTACAACCTGATCCGAGTCAGAGAGGGGGACGAATGGAAAACAGCCTTCAACACCCGTGACGGCCACTATGAATACCTGGTAATGCCATTCGGCCTAAGCAATGCACCTGCGGTTTTTCAGGAATTTGTTAATGACATTTTCAGGGACTTGCTCTATACTTGTGTCGTGGTTTACCTGGACGATATTTTGATTTTTTTCTGCTGACTTGACGTCACACCGGAGGCAAGTACGCCAGGTCTTACAAAGACTGAGAGAGAACAGGCTATATGCCAAATATGAGAAATGCCTCTTTGAGCAGTCTTCTTTGCCTTTCCTTGGGTACATTGTATCTTCCACAGGATTGAAGATGGATCCGGAGAAGTTGTCTGCAGTTCTCAACTGGCCTCGTCCGTCTGGGCTAAAAGCCATACAAAGGTTCCTCGGTTTCGCCAATTACTATCGGCAATTTATTCCACACTTTTCCACCCGAGTGGCTCCAATCACAGCCTTAACCCGGAAAGGTGTAAACTCTAAGGAATGGTCCTCCGAGGCAGAAGAGGCCTTTGTTTCTCTCAAAAAAGCCTTCGCTTCTGCACCCGTTCTCCATCGTCCTAATTCAAGTGAGCAATTTTTTCTTGAAGTTGACGCTTCTTCCATAGGTGCAGGAGCAGTTCTGACCCAGAAGTCGTCTACCGGGCGGATGATCTCGTGTGGTTTTTTTTCCAAGGTTTTTTCTCCTGCAGAAAGGAATTACTCTGTCGGTGATCGCGAATTGTTGGCCATCAAATTGGCTCTGCAAGAATGGAGACATCTTCTTGAAGGAGCTCATCACCAGGTAATCATATTCACCGACCATAAAAACCTTGCCTATCTCCAATCTGCTTTAAGACTGAATCCCCGTCAGGCCCGTTGGGCATTATTTTTTGCCCGTTTCAATTTTGTACTTCATTTCCGTCCAGCTGACAAGAACATCAAGGCAGACGCACTCTCTAGAGCTTTCTTGCCTTCTGAACTGGAGGAGGAACCTCAGCACATTATTGAACCTTCTAAGTTTGTCTCTGTTGCCTCCACTGATCTGGCCCGGCTTCCTCCTGGGAAGACTTTCGTGTCCGCTTCTGATCGTAGTCGTGTTCTGCGCTGGGGTCATTCTTCTAAGTTGGCTGGCCATGCTGGTCAGAGAAAGACGCAGCAACTCACCTCCCGTTATTACTGGTGGCCTACCATGGGCAAGGATATCCAGGAGTTCGTCGCAGCCTGTCCTTCATGTGCCCGTAACAAAACTGTTAAACATCTACCAGCAGGCAGGCTTCTGCCTCTTCCAATTCCGTCCGCTCCCTGGCAGCACATCGCGATGGATTTCATCACGGATCTTCCCATTTCTTCTGGCTGCTCAGTGGTATGGGTTGTGGTGGACCGCTTCTCTAAAATGGCACACTTCGTTCCGCTATCTGGCCTCCCGTCTGCTCCAGAACTGGCCACTCACTTCATTCAGCACATCTTCCGTCTACATGGATTTCCTCTCCACATCGTGTCCGACAGGGGCGTCCAGTTCACCTCTAAGTTCTGGAGAGGACTCTGTAAAATGGTAAAAATTGAACTAGATTTTTCTTCTGCATATCATCCCCAGTCTAATGGGCAAGTGGAGAGGATCAATCAAATCCTGGCTGGATACCTGCGTCACTTCGTCAACGCTCATCATAATGACTGGGTAGAATTACTGCCCTGGGCGGAATTCTCCTACAACAACCAAGTAAGTGAATCTTCTGGAAAGTCTCCCTTTCTGTCACGCTGTCTAATGATATGTATACAATGTCAGTAAACTATTAATACAGGAACAACACTCTATACAACAACTAGTATAGCAACATCAGCATGTAAGTATAGAATAGATTTACCTGACACGATATCTGCTGAACTCAGGGTTAATCTTGAGGACTTGATGAGCTGAAACAGGAAAGAGGTGGACCGGGATCTAACCTGACCCTAAACTGGGGTCCTAACTAATCCCTCACCTTGGAGGTACTGATAATGGTTCAGAGGTCCAAGTCTCCAACCTAACCCTGTCTCCTATCAGACCCTGAACCCTGTAATCAGTCCTAAGAAGGATCCTGACTACCACCAAAGGGATATGGGCTGATCTTAGCTAAATACACAGATTAGACATATAAGACAGACAGGATAACACTCGCTTGCATACACACTCAAACACCAAAGGAAAATAAATGGTCTGGGAAATAAACTCTAACCAAGTTGAGCTTAGAACAACTAAGGAGCTCACAACTAAAGTCTATACAGATTCATTCCTATCTGTGGTCTGCATGAAGGTTTCACTGGCAATCCCCAAGCAGACAACCAGGAATTTAAAGGAAACCAATCAACAAATAATCAATTGCAGCCGGGAGAAACTGCACCCAGTCCCAGAACCGAGCACAGACAGAATTAACTCCCTAGCTGCCAAACACAAAGAAACAGCAGCTCAGCTGTGAGAAGTCAAAATGTGCAACCGCGACGATCTTCGTGGCAATGCACACATGACAGTACCCCCCCTTCTACGAGGGGCCTCCGGACCCTCAGGGCCAGGCCTGCCCGGGTGAGTTCTGTGGAAGGTCCGAACCAAACGATCTGCGTTAACATCAGACGCAGGGACCCACGTCCTCTCCTCTGGACCATACCCCTTCCAATGCACCAAGTACTGAAGGGATCGGCATTCAGACGTGAGTCAATGATCTTTGATACTTGAAATTCCAAGTTACCATTGACCAACACAGGAGGAGGAGGTAGAGGTGACGGTATGACTGGTGCCACATACCTTTTAAGTAATGACTTGTGGAACACATTATGAATTTTAAACGTAGGAGGGAGGTCCAGACGAAATGCCACAGGATTAATTATGGAACTGATCCTGTACGGCCCGATGAATCTGGGACCCAGTTTCCAGGAGGGCACTTTAAGTTTTATATTCCTGGTAGACAACCATACCAGATCGTTCACATTCAGATCTGGACCAGAAACTCTCCTCCTATCAGCCATACGTTTGTAACGGTTCCCCATCGCACTCAGATTATTCAATACACCTCTCCACACAGAAGCAAGTGACGACGAGAAACGCTCCTCCTCAGGAACCCCAGAAGGGCCCCCCCCATTGAAAGTACAAAACTGGGATGAAAACCATATGCCCCAAAAAACGGGGACTTACCAGTGGACTCGCTCCGCCTGTTGTTAAGAGCGAACTCTGCCAGAGGTAAGAAAGAAGACCAGTCCTCTTGGTTCTCTGAGACAAAACACCGGAGATATGTCTCTAAGCTCTGATTCAGACGCTCTGTCTGACCATTGGTCTGCGGATGAAAAGCCGAGGAAAATGACAATTGCATCCCCCGACGTAAACAAAATGCCCTCCAAAATTTGGACACAAACTGAGACCCCCTATCTGACACCACATCAGAAGGCAACCCATGAAGTCTAACGATCTCCCTAATAAACACCTGCGCCAGAGTTTTAGCATTAGGGAGTGCAGGAAGAGCAACGAAATGTGCCATCTTACTGAACCTGTCAACAACCACCAGTATGACAGTATTCCCTGACGACGGAGGAAGGTCCATAATGAAGTCCATAGATAAATGAGTCCATGGACGCTCTGGAAGTTTCAAGGGTAAAAGGGTCCCAGACGGACGGGTATGAGGGGTTTTAGAGCGAGCACACACCCCACATGACGCGACAAAAGTTATAACATCTTTATTAGCATTAGGCCACCAAAACCGGCGAGAAAGGAGATCTAAAGTAGCCTTACTCCCTGGATGTCCTGCTAGAGCAGAATTATGATGTGCCTCAATAACCTTTTGTCTCAACAGATTTGGGACAAACAGTCTCCCTGGAGGTCCTGCAGGGGCGTCCCCTGAGCCTCTAACACCTCCTCCTCAAGCTCAGAAAATACAGCCGACACTACCACCCCCTCCTGAAGGATAGGACTCGGGTCATCCGTTTTCCCGGCCCCTGGGAAACTGCGAGACAAGGCATCAGCCTTTACATTCTTAGACCCCGGGCGATAAGTGACGACAAAATTAAACCTGGTAAAAAACAACGACCATCGAGCTTGTCTGGAATTCAGACGCTTAGCGGATTCCAAATACAACAGGTTCTTGTGATCAGTAATAACGGTAACCGGGTGGACTGCCCCCTCCAAAAAGTGACGCCATTCTTCAAAAGCTAACTTAATGGCCAAAAGTTCCCTATTGCCGATATCATAATTCCTTTCGGCGGACGACAATTTCTTAGAAAAGAAAGCGCACGGATGCCATTTACCAGGGGACGGACCCTGGGACAATATAGCACCCACCCCTACGTCAGACGCATCCACCTCCACAATGAACGGCTGAGATGCATCTGGTTGGATGAGAACGGGTGCCGAAGCAAAACATTTCTTCAAAGAGGAAAAGGCTTGGCAAGCTTTGTCCGACCATTTAGAAAAATCCGTCCCTTTTCTTGTCATGTCAGTGAGAGGTTTGACGACAGATGAGAAATTACAAATAAATTTCCGGTAGTAGTTAGCAAACCCCAAAAAACGCTGCAGAGCCTTAAGATCCCCTGGCTGATCCCATTCAAGCACTGCTCTCACCTTTTCAGGGTCCATACGGAAACCGGAGGCTGACACCAAAAAACCCAAAAACTGAAGTTCCTGTACGGCAAATACACACTTCTCCAGTTTGGCGTATAATTTATTGTCTCGCAAGATCTGCAACACCTGTCTCACATGCTCCTGATGAGACACAAGATCTGGCGAGTAAATTAAAATGTCGTCCAAATATACAACCACAAACAGCCCCACAAGGTGACGAAAAATGTCATTAACAAAATGTTGGAATACTGCTGGTGCAGTAGTCAGACCAAAAGGCATGACTAGGTTCTCATAATGTCCCTCCGGCGTGTTAAACGCCGTTTTCCACTCATCCCCCTATTTTATCCTAATCAGATTATACGCCCCCCTGAGATCCAATTTAGAAAACCATTTGGCACCAACAATTTGATTGAAGAGATCAGGAATAAGAGGGAGTGGATACGGATCTCGAACAGTAATCCGATTAAGTTCGCGGAAATCCAAGCAAGGGCGTAGGCCTCCATCTTTCTTCTTCACAAAGAAGAACCCCGCGGCTACTGGGGAAGATGAAGGTCTAATATGCCCTTTGGCCAGACTTTCAGAAATATAATCTTTCATAGCCTGCCTCTCAGGACCAGAAAGATTATACAACCTAGCTTTAGGCAACTTAGCATCAGGAAGGAGATTAATAGAGCAGTCATACACGCGATGAGGAGGCAACTCCTGACACCCCTCCTCAGAGAAAACATCCCCAAAATCCTCCAAAAAAGGAGGCAATGTACTAGGCACGACCGCACTGATGACTGTGTTCATGCAGTTGCTTTTGCAAAACTCACCCCATTGGCTTATTTCTCTGGACTGCCAATTAATCACAGGGTTATGTTTAACCAACCAAGGAAATCCCAACACAATGGGAGAAGGTAGACCCTCCAACACATAACAAGATAATTGTTCCCTATGTATTGCCCCTACCCGAAGATCAATGTTATGAACCTCATGAACAAAGCTACCTTGGCCGAGAGGCCTGGCGTCAATGGAGAATATAGGGATCGGTTTGACCAATACACTCAGATGCATACCTTGAGCCTGAGCAAACTGAGCGTCAACCAGATTAGCCCGGAACCACTATCAAGAAGAACAGACAATCTCTCCACTCTCGTACCAACTACCACCTCCACTGGTACAAGGAACTGAGAAGAACTGGCGGATGAAATACATACTCCCAGGTTGTCGTCCACCACACAACCTGGGATTAACAGTTTTCCGGCGACTTTTGGCTCATCAAGGCACGGGATGGACATTCTCCAACAAAATGTCCCTCTTTCCCGCAGAAAAAACATCTTCTAGTCCTGCGGCGTACCGCCAATCCCCTCCTACGAAATGATGTCCCTCCCAACTGCATAGGCTCATCCGAACAGACAAGGGGAACCTCAACATAAGGGACTTTAGTGGTAGGTGGAGAAACAACAGGGAGTGGGGTTACCTCACCCCTCTCCCGAAGCCGTCTATCAGTACGGATAGCTAAGGCCATAGCAGCCTCCAGAGAAGGAGGAGACTCATACTGAGCCAAAACGTCTTTTAATTTATCAGAAAGCCCATGACAAAACTGGCTCCTAAGAGCTGGGTCATTCCACTGAGTATCTGTGGCCCATCTACGAAACTCAGAAGCAAATTCCTCTGCCGGACGATCTCCCTGCTGTATCTTACGTAATTTTGTCTCAGCAAGAGAGACCCGATCTGGGTCATCATATACCAATCCCAGGGCAGTAAAAAATTGATCTACAGACAGTAGAGCCGGGGATCCCGGAGGAAGGGAAAATGCCCAGGATTGAGGGTCCCCTTGCAGAAGTGAGATAACAATTCCCACTCTCTGCTCCTCACTCCCTGATGATCGAGGCCGAAGCCGAAAATACAATTTACATGCCTCCCGGAAGGTGAAAAATTTGTCTCGCCCACCAGTGAACCTGTCCGGGAGAGCAACCTTAGGTTCAACTCTGGTTTGCTCCAGGGGAGACAAAACTTTGGACTTAATGTCCGTCAGCTCCATGGATAATCCCTGCAACTGCAGAGCCAGCTGGGCTACTGGATCCATGGTAACTGGAGATAATTTTTATGGCCAGTGAAATTGTCACGCTGTCTAATGATATGTATACAATGTCAGTAAACTATTAATACAGGAACAACACTCTATACAACAACTAGTATAGCAACATCAGCATGTAAGTATAGAATAGATTTACCTGACACGATATCTGCTGAACTCAGGGTTAATCTTGAGGACTTGATGAGCTGAAACAGGAAAGAGGTGGACCGGGATCTAACCTGACCCTAAACTGGGGTCCTAACTAATCCCTCACCTTGGAGGTACTGATAATGGTTCAGAGGTCCAAGTCTCCAACCTAACCCTGTCTCCTATCAGACCCTGAACCCTGTAATCAGTCCTAAGAAGGATCCTGACTACCACCAAAGGGATATGGGCTGATCTCAGCTAAATACACAGATTAGACATATAAGACAGACAGGATAACACACACTTGCATACACACTCAAACACCAAAGGAAACAAATGGTCTGGGAAATAAACTCTAACCAAGTTGAGCCTAGAACAACTAAGGAGCTCACAACTAAAGTCTATACAGATTCATTCCTATCTGTGGTCTGCATGAAGGTTTCACTGGCAACTCCCCAAGCAGACAGCCAGGAATTTAAAGGAAACCAATCAACAAATAATCAATTGCAGCCGGGAGAAACTGCACCCAGTCCCAGCAACGAGCACAGACAGAATTAACTCCCTAGCTGCCAAACACAAAGAAACAGCAGCTCAGCTGTGAGAAGTCAAAATGTGCAACCGCGACGATCTTCGTGGCAATGCACACATGACAGTACCCCCCCTTCTACGAGGGGCCTCCGGACCCTCAGGGCCAGGCTTGCCCGGGTGAGTTCTGTGGAAGGTCCGAACCAAACGATCTGCGTTAACATCAGACTCAGGGACCCACGTCCTCTCCTCCGGACCATACCCCTTCCAATGCACCAAGTACTGAAGGGACCGGCGATTCAGACGTGAGTCAATGATCTTTGATACTTGAAATTCCAAGTTACCATTGACCAACACAGGAGGAGGAGGTAGAGGTGACGGTATGACTGGTGCCACATACCTTTTAAGTAATGACTTGTGGAACACATTATGAATTTTAAACGTAGGAGGGAGGTCCAGACGAAATGCCACAGGATTAATTATGGAACTGATCCTGTACGGCCCGATGAATCTGGGACCCAGTTTCCAGGAGGGCACTTTAAGTTTTATATTCCTGGTAGACAACCATACCAGATCGTTCACATTCAGATCTGGACCAGAAACTCTCCTCCTATCAGCCATACGTTTGTAACGGTTCCCCATCGCACTCAGATTATTCAATACACCTCTCCACACAGAAGCAAGTGACGACGAGAAACGCTCCTCCTCAGGAACCCCAGAAGGGCCCCCCCCATTGAAAGTACAAAACTGGGGATGAAAACCATATGCCCCAAAAAACGGGGACTTACCAGTGGACTCGCTCCGCCTGTTGTTAAGAGCGAACTCTGCCAGAGGTAAGAAAGAAGACCAGTCCTCTTGGTTCTCTGAGACAAAACACCGGAGATATGTCTCTAAGCTCTGATTCAGACGCTCTGTCTGACCATTGGTCTGCGGATGAAAAGCCGAGGAAAATGACAATTGCATCCCCCGACGTAAACAAAATGCCCTCCAAAATTTGGACACAAACTGAGACCCCCTATCTGACACCACATCAGAAGGCAACCCATGAAGTCTAACGATCTCCCTAATAAACACCTGCGCCAGAGTTTTAGCATTAGGGAGTGCAGGAAGAGCAACGAAATGTGCCATCTTACTGAACCTGTCAACAACCACCAGTATGACAGTATTCCCTGACGACGGAGGAAGGTCCATAATGAAGTCCATAGATAAATGAGTCCATGGACGCTCTGGAAGTTTCAAGGGTAAAAGGGTCCCAGACGGACGGGTATGAGGGGTTTTAGAGCGAGCACACACCCCACATGACGCGACAAAAGTTATAACATCTTTATTAGCATTAGGCCACCAAAACCGGCGAGAAAGGAGATCTAAAGTAGCCTTACTCCCTGGATGTCCTGCTAGAGCAGAATTATGATGTGCCTCAATAACCTTTTGTCTCAACAGATTTGGGACAAACAGTCTCCCTGGAGGTCCTGCAGGGGCGTCCCCCTGAGCCTCTAACACCTCCTCCTCAAGCTCAGAAAATACAGCCGACACTACCACCCCCTCCTGAAGGATAGGACTCGGGTCATCCGTTTTCCCGGCCCCTGGGAAACTGCGAGACAAGGCATCAGCCTTTACATTCTTAGACCCCGGGCGATAAGTGACGACAAAATTAAACCTGGTAAAAAACAACGACCATCGAGCTTGTCTGGAATTCAGACGCTTAGCGGATTCCAAATACAACAGGTTCTTGTGATCAGTAATAACGGTAACCGGGTGGACTGCCCCCTCCAAAAAGTGACGCCATTCTTCAAAAGCTAACTTAATGGCCAAAAGTTCCCTATTGCCGATATCATAATTCCTTTCGGCGGACGACAATTTCTTAGAAAAGAAAGCGCACGGATGCCATTTACCAGGGGACGGACCCTGGGACAATATAGCACCCACCCCTACGTCAGACGCATCCACCTCCACAATGAACGGCTGAGATGCATCTGGTTGGATGAGAACGGGTGCCGAAGCAAAACATTTCTTCAAAGAGGAAAAGGCTTGGCAAGCTTTGTCCGACCATTTAGAAAAATCCGTCCCTTTTCTTGTCATGTCAGTGAGAGGTTTGACGACAGATGAGAAATTACAAATAAATTTCCGGTAGTAGTTAGCAAACCCCAAAAAACGCTGCAGAGCCTTAAGATCCCCTGGCTGATCCCATTCAAGCACTGCTCTCACCTTTTCAGGGTCCATACGGAAACCGGAGGCTGACACCAAAAAACCCAAAAACTGAAGTTCCTGTACGGCAAATACACACTTCTCCAGTTTGGCGTATAATTTATTGTCTCGCAAGATCTGCAACACCTGTCTCACATGCTCCTGATGAGACACAAGATCTGGCGAGTAAATTAAAATGTCGTCCAAATATACAACCCAAACAGCCCCACAAGGTGACGAAAAATGTCATTAACAAAATGTTGGAATACTGCTGGTGCAGTAGTCAGACCAAAAGGCATGACTAGGTTCTCATAATGTCCCTCCGGCGTGTTAAACGCCGTTTTCCACTCATCCCCCTATTTTATCCTAATCAGATTATACGCCCCCTGAGATCCAATTTAGAAAACCATTTGGCACCAACAATTTGATTGAAGAGATCAGGAATAAGAGGGAGTGGATACGGATCTCGAACAGTAATCCGATTAAGTTCGCGGAAATCCAAGCAAGGGCGTAGGCCTCCATCTTTCTTCTTCACAAAGAAGAACCCGCGGCTACTGGGGAAGATGAAGGTCTAATATGCCCTTTGGCCAGACTTTCAGAAATATAATCTTTCATAGCCTGCCTCTCAGGACCAGAAAGATTATACAACCTAGCTTTAGGCAACTTAGCATCAGGAAGGAGATTAATAGAGCAGTCATACACGCGATGAGGAGGCAACTCCTGACACCCCTCCTCAGAGAAAACATCCCCAAAATCCTCCAAAAAAGGAGGCAATGTACTAGGCACGACCGCACTGATGACTGTGTTCATGCAGTTGCTTTTGCAAAACTCACCCCATTGGCTTATTTCTCTGGACTGCCAATTAATCACAGGGTTATGTTTAACCAACCAAGGAAGTCCCAACACAATGGGAGAAGGTAGACCCTCCAACACATAACAAGATAATTGTTCCCTATGTATTGCCCCTACCCGAAGGTCAATGTTATGAACCTCATGAACAAAGCTACCTTGGCCGAGAGGCCTGGCGTCAATGGAGAATATAGGGATCGGTTTGACCAATACACTCAGATGCATACCTTGAGCCTGAGCAAACTGAGCGTCAACCAGATTAGCCCCGGAACCACTATCAAGAAGAACAGACAATCTCTCCACTCTCGTACCAACTACCACCTCCACTGGTACAAGGAACTGAGAAGAACTGGCGGATGAAATACATACTCCCAGGTTGTCGTCCACCACACAACCTGGGATTAACAGTTTTCCGGCGACTTTTGGCTCATCAAGGCACGGGATGGACATTCTCCAACAAAATGTCCCTCTTTCCCGCAGAAAAAACATCTTCTAGTCCTGCGGCGTACCGCCAATCCCCTCCTACGAAATGATGTCCCTCCCAACTGCATAGGCTCATCCGAACAGACAAGGGGAACCTCAACATAAGGGACTTTAGTGGTAGGTGGAGAAACAACAGGGAGTGGGGTTACCTCACCCCTCTCCCGAAGCCGTCTATCAGTACGGATAGCTAAGGCCATAGCAGCCTCCAGAGAAGGAGGAGACTCATACTGAGCCAAAACGTCTTTTAATTTATCAGAAAGCCCATGACAAAACTGGCTCCTAAGAGCTGGGTCATTCCACTGAGTATCTGTGGCCCATCTACGAAACTCAGAAGCAAATTCCTCTGCCGGACGATCTCCCTGCTGTATCTTACGTAATTTTGTCTCAGCAAGAGAGACCCGATCTGGGTCATCATATACCAATCCCAGGGCAGTAAAAAATTGATCTACAGACAGTAGAGCCGGGGATCCCGGAGGAAGGGAAAATGCCAGGATTGAGGGTCCCCTTGCAGAAGTGAGATAACAATTCCCACTCTCTGCTCCTCACTCCCTGATGATCGAGGCCGAAGCCGAAAATACAATTTACATGCCTCCCGGAAGGTGAAAAATTTGTCTCGCCCACCAGTGAACCTGTCCGGGAGAGCAACCTTAGGTTCAACTCTGGTTTGCTCCAGGGGAGACAAAACTTTGGACTTAATGTCCGTCAGCTCCATGGATAATCCCTGCAACTGCAGAGCCAGCTGGGCTACTGGATCCATGGTAACTGGAGATAATTTTTATGGCCAGTGAAATTGTCACGCTGTCTAATGATATGTATACAATGTCAGTAAACTATTAATACAGGAACAACACTCTATACAACAACTAGTATAGCAACATCAGCATGTAAGTATAGAATAGATTTACCTGACACGATATCTGCTGAACTCAGGGTTAATCTTGAGGACTTGATGAGCTGAAACAGGAAAGAGGTGGACCGGGATCTAACCTGACCCTAAACTGGGGTCCTAACTAATCCCTCACCTTGGAGGTACTGATAATGGTTCAGAGGTCCAAGTCTCCAACCTAACCCTGTCTCCTATCAGACCCTGAACCCTGTAATCAGTCCTAAGAAGGATCCTGACTACCACCAAAGGGATATGGGCTGATCTTAGCTAAATACACAGATTAGACATACAGGTCCTTCTCAAAAAATTAGCATATAGTGCAAAATGTCATTATTTACCATAATGTAATGATTACAATTAAACTTTCATATATTTTAGATTCATTACACACCAACTGAAATTTGTCAGGTCTTTTATTGTTTTAATACTAATGATTTTGGCATACAACTCCTGATAACCCAAAAAAACTGTCTCAAAAAATTAACATATTTCAACCGTCCAATAAAATAAAAGTGTTTTTTAAAAACAAACAAAAAAAAACATCAAATAATAAAGTTCAGTTATGCACTCAATACTTGGTCGGGAATCCTTTTGCAGAAATGACTGCTTCAATGCGGCGTGGCATGGAGGCAATCAGCCTGTGACACTGCTGAGGTGTTATGGAGGCCCAGGATGCTTCGATAGCGGCCTTAAGCTCATCCAGAGTGTTGGGTCTTGCGTCTCTCAACTTTCTCTTCACAATATCCCACAGATTCTCTATGGGGTTCAGGTCAGGAGAGTTGGCAGGCCAATTGAGCACAGTAATACCATGGTCAGTAAACCATTTACCAGTGGTTTTGGCACTGTGAGCAGGTGCCAGGTCGTGCTGAAAAATGAAATCTTCATCTCCATAAAGCATTTCAGCCGATGGAAGCATGAAGTGCTCCAAAATCTCCTGATAGCTAGCTGCATTGACCCTGCCCTTGATGAAACACAGTGGACCAACACCAGCAGCTGACATGGCACCCCACACCATCACTGACTGTGGGTACTTGACACTGGACTTCAGGCATTTTGGCATTTCCTTCTCCCCAGTCTTCCTCCAGACTCTGGCACCTTGATTTCTGAATGACATGCAAAATTTGCATTCATCAGAAAAAAGTACTTGGGACCACTTAGCAACAGTCCAGTGCTGCTTCTCTGTAGCCCAGGTCAGGCGCTTCTGCCGCTGTTTATGGTTCAAAAGTGGCTTTACCTGGGGAATGCGGCACCTGTAGCCCATTTCCTGCACACGCCTGTGCACGGTGGCTCTGGATGTTTCTACACCAGACTCAGTCCACTGCTTCCTCAGGTCCCCCAAGGTCTGGAATCGGTCCTTCTCCACAATCTTCCTCAGGGTCCGGTCACCTCTTCTCGTTGTACAGCGTTTTCTGCCACATTGTTTCCTTCCAACAGACTTCCCATTGAGGTGCCTTGATACAGCACTCTGGGAACAGCCTATTTGTTGAGAAATTTCTTTCTGGGTCTTACCCTCTTGCTTGAGGGTGTCAATGATGGCCTTCTTGACATCAGTCAGGTCGCTAGTCTTACCCATGATGGGGTTTTGAGTAATGAAGCAGGCAGGGAGTTTTTAAAAGCCTCAGGAAGCTTTTGCATGTGTTTAGAGTTAATTAGTTGATTCAGAAGATTAGGGTAATAGGTCGTTTAGAGAACCTTTTCTTGATATGCTAATTTTTGAGACAGGTTTTTTGGGTTATTAGGAGTTGTATGCCAAAATCATCAGTATTAAAACAATAAAAGACCTGACAAATTTCAGTTGGTGTGTAATGAATCTAAAATATATGAAAGTTTAATTGTAATCATTACATTATGGAAAATAATGAAATTTTGCACTATATGCTAATTTTTTGAGAAGGACCTGTATAAGACAGACAGGATAACACTCGCTTGCATACACACTCAAACACCAAAGGAAAATAAATGGTCTGGGAAATAAACTCTAACCAAGTTGAGCTTAGAACAACTAAGGAGCTCACAACTAAAGTCTATACAGATTCATTCCTATCTGTGGTCTGCATGAAGGTTTCACTGGCAATTCCCCAAGCAGACAACCAGGAATTTAAAGGAAACCAATCAACAAATAATCAATTGCAGCCGGGAGAAACTGCACCCAGTCCCAGAACCGAGCACAGACAGAATTAACTCCCTAGCTGCCAAACACAAAGAAACAGCAGCTCAGCTGTGAGAAGTCAAAATGTGCAACCGCGACGATCTTCGTGGCAATGCACACATGACACTTTCAGATTGTGTTTGGACTGCAACACGGAATTCCTCTTCCTGTCTCGGGATTGTCTGATGTTCCGGCAGTCAATACCTTGTCTAAGAATTTCTCGGACATTTGGAGAGAGACCAGGTCGGCTTTGGAGAAAGCTTCTCAATGTATGAAAACGCATGCGGACAAAAGACGTTTGGAGGCTCCCATCTTTCGTCCAGGAGACAAGGTATGGCTCTCCTCCAAGTACATCCGTCTGAAGTTACCATCGTACAAATTGGGTCCCCGTTTCATTGGTCCCTTTGAAGTCTTGAGACAAATCAACCCGGTCTCTTATAAACTGAAATTGCCTAATTCTCTACGAGTACCTAACTCCTTTCATGTTTCCCTCCTCAAAGCAGTAGTGTTGAGCTCCTTCTTTAAGGACCTGTGTACCACTCCTGATCCGGTCTCTGAGGATGATGTTTTTGAGGTAAAACATATCTTGGCCTCTAAGAGAGTAAGAGGTAGGATCTATTACCTGGTGGACTGGAAAGGTTTTGGTCCTGAGGAGAGGTCTTGGGAGCCTAAAGAGAACATCCAGGCTCCTCTTCTTCTTAAAAGATTTCACGCAGGCTTGAAAAAGAGGGGGAGTAAAGAGGGGGATACCGTTACACTCGGTCCCAGTGCTGGCTCTGCACTCCGTTCTGCTCACTCACCTGTTCCTCTAGCTGTTCCCCTGCAGCAGTCTGCGCGCGGGCTGGGGTCTCCTGTCCCATCTGCTCCTAGGCGTCCTGTGTCCTCCTCCACTTCCTGGCACGCTGCTGGCAGGTGTTGTGAATGGGTTTGAGATGAGTTCTGAGCAGAGGCTCCCTCTGGTGGTTACAAGCGGTACTAGTGAGGATTGGGAATCAGGTGTTACTGATTGGTCTTATTTAAGGGAATCATTTTCCCATCAGGGTTGCCGGTGATCAATTGTTCTGGTCTGAATCCTTCTTTCCAGTTTCCCTTGTAGCCTGCTGTGTCGTGTCTGCATCTCCTGCTATCAGATAAGACAATTTCTTATTTTGTGTTTTTGCTATATTTTTGCATTTTGTCCTGCCCTTCTGTGGGGGCCTTCTGGGTCCCCTCCGGGGGCTTTTGCCCTCTCAGTTTAGTCCAGCCACTGTGTTTTGTACTTTTGCTTTTTGCAGTTTTTTCAGTGGCTGCTGTTTTTGTTACACCAGAGAACTAATTTAGGTGGTAGAGGTCGTGTGATCTCAGGTGATTTTGAGATTAGTAGAGTTGGTGTTTTTCAGGGTTTTCTGGGATTGCAGTAAGTGCCCTTCCTGTCCTTTTCTATTTAGATAGTTTGGGCCCCAGCGTTTGCTCATACTATTTTCTTTCTGTGTCAGTATTTCCTCTTGTCTAACCGCCATTACATGTTTGGGGGCTTTCTATTATCTTTGGGGTCTGCTCCGGGGCAGATAGCTTTCCTATTTCTATCTTTAGGTGTAGTTAGTTTCTCAGGCTGTGACGAGGCGTCTAGGACCATCGTAGGAACGCTCCACGGCTGCCTCTAGTTGTGGTGGTTAGTCAGGGTACTGCAATCTCATAGATTCCAACTGCTCTGGTGTATTTCCTTTTTTACCTGCACTCCTCAGCTACCGTAACATAACAGTATCACCGGCCATAAAAATTGTATGGTACTCACAGAAGGGAAAAAATATTTTGAAGGAAGAAAAGTTGTCAGAGATATTTTTCTGTTTGTTGCATTTTTTTTTTTTTTTTCCCTCTGTATCTCTGGGTGCTGGGGAGGATCTTTTCTCCCAATGGAGTTTGCACAGTTGTCTGGCCGTGTGGATCAGCTTGCCACTGAGGTTCAGAGTATTGCTGCATATCTTGCTAGGTTGCCTGTTGTGGAACCTAGGATCCCCATGCCAGATTTTTTTTTCAGGGGATCGAGCTAAGTTTCAGAATTTCAAAAATAATTGTAAATTGTTTCTTGCCTTAAAATCTAAGTCCTCAGGAAACGCAGCGCAGCAGGTTCAAATTGTCATCTCTCTCCTGCGCGGCGATCCTCAGGATTGGGCTTTTTCCCTCACACCTGGGGATCCTGTTTGAGTGATGTTGATGCATTTTTTCAGGCTTTGGGGTTATTGTACGATAAAGCCTAATGTCACTGATCAAGCTGAAAAAGCCTTGTTGGCATTAAATCAGGGGCTTGATGACGCTGAGTTATACTGTCAGAGATTCCGTAGGTGGGCATCCTGACCAAATGGAATGACGACGCTTTGGCGGCCCTTTTCCGGAAGGGTCTGTCGGATAGTGTAAAGGATGTTATGGTGGGATTCCCTGTCCCCTCTGGTCTCAATGATTCTATGTCATTAGCGATTCAAATTGACAGACGTTTGCGTGAGCGGAGAAGTATGCGTGGAGTGGTGTTGCCTTGTGAGCCAGCTGCTGAGCCCATGCAGTGTGATGGAGTGGTGTCTGGGGCACAGCGTCATGAGTTTCGAAAGCGCAATGGGTTATGTTTCTACTGTGGTGTTTGCCTCTCATGCTATTTCGGTCTGCCCTAGGCGGGGAAGACGTTTTGCACGCTCAGTTGTCTTGGGTAGTGTTCAGACTAAGTTTTTATTAACTGTCACTCTGATATGCTCTCTGTCCTCATTTTCTGCTCAGGCTTTCGTTGATTCTGGAGCAGCTATTAACCTGATGGATTATGATTTTGCTAAACGTTGTGGATTTCCCTTGATACCCCTACAGAAGTCTATTCCCCTACTGGGGATCGATTCTACCCCTTTGGCTGAGAAAAACCCCAGTTTTCTACTCAGGTGATAATGAGGGTTGAACACTGATC
The DNA here is from genome assembly GCA_033576555.1 of Oophaga sylvatica. NCBI lineage: Eukaryota > Metazoa > Chordata > Amphibia > Anura > Dendrobatidae > Oophaga > Oophaga sylvatica. The sequence goes on from JARQOD010000005.1 coordinate 334,408,888, forward strand.
ACCAGGAGTGCTGCAAATTTTTGGTTCTATATAATCTGCATGACATTATCGTGCTGGGTTTCCCTTGGTTACAGTCTCATAATCCTGTTTTGGATTGGAAATCTGTGTCTGTAACCAGTTGGGGCTGCCAATGTGTTAATACCAACACTCCTGTTTTTTCTGCCTCCCCCCAGGCTGAGGATGTTCCTGACTTTTTGTTTGATTTTTCTGATGTGTTTAGCGAAAGTAAATCTGCATCCTTACCTCCCCATAGGAGCTATGACTGCGCTATTGAATTAGTGCCAGGTAGTAAATTCCCTAAGGGTCGCCTTTTTAACTTGTCTGTACCTGAACATGACGCTATGCGGTCTTATATCAAGGAATCATTGGAGAAGGGTCATATCAGACCATCCTCTTCACCCTTAGGTGCCGGTTTTTTCTTTGTGGCCAAAAAAGATGGTTCATTAAGGCCGTGTATTGATTATCGTCTCTTGAACAATATTACTGTGAAATATCAATACCCGTTACCCTTGATTTTCTGACCTGTTTTCCAGGGTGAAAGACGCTACTTGGTTTACCAAGCTTGACCTCAGGGGGGCGTATAACCTTATTCGCATTAAGCACGGGGATGAATGGAAGACGGCATTTAACACCCCTGAAGGGCATTTTGAGTACCTTGTGATGCCCTTTGGGCTCACTAATGCTCCTTCCGTCTTCCAGTCCTTCATGAATGACATTTTCAGGGATTTTGTGGACAAGTTTCTGATTGTTTATTTGGATGATATCTTGATTTTTTCTAATGACTGGGACTCTCATGTGAAACATGTTCGAACTGTATTCCAGATTTTGAGAGAGAATGCTCTGTATGTGAAGGGATCAAAGTGTCTTTTTGGCGTACAGAAGATCTCATTTCTGGGATTCATTTTGTCCCCATCTGTTATTGAAATGGACCCGGTCAAGGTTCAGGCCATCTGTGATTGGGTCCAACCTACTTCATTAAAGGCTCTTCAGAGATTTTTGGGTTTTGCCAATTTTTATCGTAAATTTATTGGTAATTTCTCTGTTATTGTTAAACCATTAAACTGATTTGACCAGAAAGGGTTCTGATGTGGTGAATTGGCCTCCTGAGGCAGTCTCTGCGTTTCAGGAACTTAAGCAGAGATTCACTTCTGCTCCTGTTCTACGGCAGCCTGATGTTTCTCTGCCATTTCAGGTGGAGGTTGATGCCTCTGAAATTGGGGCAGGTGCCGTTTTGTCCCAAAAAGATACAGAGACCTCTAAAAGTAACCCTTGTGCCTTTTTCTCTCGAAAATTTTCTCCTACTGAACGTAATTATGACGTGGGTAATCGGGAGTTATTGGCCATGAAGTGGGCTTTTTGAAGAGTGGAACATTGGCTGGAGGGAGCCAAACATCAGGTGGTGGTCCTTACGGACCATAAGAATCTGGTCTATCTGGAATCTGCCAAGCGACTCAATCCTAGACAGGCCAGGTGGGCCTGTTTTTCACACGTTTTTAATTTTGTGGTTTCCTTTCTTCCTGGCACTAAGAATGTTTAAGGGCGGATGCCCTCTCGAGGAGTTTCCTTGCGGATCTCCCTGAGCTATCTGATTCCCTCTGTTATTTTGAAGGAGGTGTAGTTTTTCCGCCATCTCGCCTAATTTGAGACTTGCTCTGGAGGGGTGTCAGGAGGATAGGCCCAGCGCTGCCCGTTGGAAAATTGTTTGTCCCGGACCAATGGAAAAAGAGTGTGATGTCTGAGATTCATTGTTCCGCATTGGCTGGGCATCCCGGAATTTTTGGTACCAGAGACTTGGTTAGTCGGTCCTTTGGTGGCCTACCTTGTCTCGCGATGTCAGGGAATTTGTGCAGTCCTGCGGGACTTGCTCTCGCTCCAAGCCTTGCTCTCGCTCTAGTGGTTTGTTGATGCCATTGCCTGTGCCCAAGAGACCATGGACCCATATCTCTAGGATTTCATTTCCGATCTTTCCTGTTTCTCAGAGAATGACCACCATCTGGGTAATTTGTGATAGGTTTTCCAAAATGATACATCTTGTGCCATTAACCTAAGTTGCCTTCCTCCTCTGAATTGGTGCCGTTGTTTCCTTCAGCACGTGGTTCGTTTACACGGCATTCCTGAGAACATTGTGTCTGACAGAGGAGTCCATTTGTTTCCAGATTTTGGAGGACTTTTTGTTCTAAATTTGGGTGTTTCAATTGCTTTCTCCTCGGCATTTCATCCTCAGACCAATGGTCAAACTGAGAGAACAAACCAGACATTGGAGACTTATCTAAGATGCTTTAGTCTGCTGATCGGGATGACTGGGTCTCTTTTTTGCCTTTGGCTGAGTTTGCTCTTAATAATAGGGCTAGCTCTGCCACTTTGATGTCTCCGTTTTTCTGTAATTCTGGGTTTCACCCTCGATTTTCTTCAGGACAGACGAGGCTTCTGTCTGTCCAGGTTTGACTCTGTTGTTGAGCGTATGCACGGGTTTGGGACCAGGTATTTGGAGAGGTTGTCCCTCTCTCAGGAGAAGGCCCAGCGGTTTTGCTAACCGGCATAGGACTGATGGTCCTCGGTTTAAAGTGGGGGACTTGGTCTGGTTGTCCTCAAAGAATATTCCTATGAGAGTAGCAATCTCCTAAATTTAAGCCTAGGTTCATTGGACCTTATAAGATCATGGAGATTATTAATCCTGTTTCTTTTCGTTTGCTTCTTCCAGGGACATTTAAGATCCATAACGTGTTCCACAATTCCTTGTTGAAGAGGTTTGTTGAGCCAGTGGTTCCTGCTGCTGTGCCTCCTGACCCTGTTTTGGTTGAGGGCAATCTGGAGTATGTGGTTGAGAAAATATTGGATTCTCGTTTTTCTAGACGAAGACTCCAGTAATTTGGTTAAATGGAGAGGTTATGGTCAGAAGATAATTCTTTGGGTGTTTGCTTCGGGACATCCATGCTAGGAGACTTATCCGTGCGTATCATAAACTCATCCTGACCGACCTGGTTGCTCAAATGAGGGTTCGGTGACCCCTCCTCAAGGGGGGTACTGTTGTGAATGGGTTTGAGATGAGTTCTGAGCAGAGGCTCCCCTGGTGGTTACAAGCGGTACTAGTGAGGATTGGGAATCAGGTGTTACTGATTGGTCTTATTTAAGGGAATCATTTTCCCATCAGGGTTGCCGGTGATCAATTGTTCTGGGTCTGAATCCTTCTTTCCAGTTTCCCTTGTAGCCTGCTGTTCGTGTCTGCATCTCCTGCTATCAGATAAGACAATTTCTTATTTTGGGTTTTTGCTATATTTTTGCATTTTGTCCTGCCCTTCTGTGGGGGCCTTCTGGGTCCCCTCCGGGGGCTTTTTTGCCCTCTCAGTTTAGTCCAGCCACTGTGTTTTTGTACTTTTGCTTTTTGCAGTTTTTTCAGTGGCTGCTGTTTTTGTTACACCAGAGAACTAATTTAGGTGGTAGAGGTCGTGTATCTCAGTGATTTGAGATTAGTAGAGTTGGTGTTTTTCAGGGTTTTCTGGGATTGCAGTAAGTGCCTTCCTGTCCTTTTCTATTTAGATAGTTTGGGCCCCAGCGTTTGCTCATACATTTTCTTTCTGTGTCAGTATTTCCTCTTGTCTAAACCGCCATTACATGTTTGGGGCTTTCTATTATTTTTGGGGTCTGCTCCGGGGCAGATAGCTTTCCTATTTCTATCTTTAGGTGTAGTTAGTTTCTCAGGCTGTGACGAGGCGTCATAGACCATCGTAGGAACGCTCCACAGCTGCCTCTAGTTGTGGTGGTTAGTCAGGGTACTGCAATCTCATAGATCCAACTGCTCTGGTGTATTTCCTTTTTTTACCTGCACTCCCTCACTACCGTAACATAACAGGCAGGCCTCCAGATAGTCTGCTTAGGACGCGAGGCCGCGCCCACCGTCTCTCTTAAAGGGCAGCGTGCATTTTTTGAAATAGCTAATTAACCAATGGCTGCGCACATCAGTACTATATCTGGTCACTCCACCATTAGGGGAGTGCCGGAGCAACGTGTTCTATCATTGCTACATCCGGTTCTGTTCCTGAATCTGTCTGCGCTGCGTCTGCAGTCTCTGTGCTTCGCTGATACTGTTTGTCTCCTCAGATCCTTGCTAACCTGTATCTGGCTAACCTGGACAATCTCGGCTATTACTGGCGCAAGTGTCATCCCGTTCCGCCATCAGCCATCCGTACCCGTGGACCGTGACAAGGTCACTGGAGCCAGCCTACTACCATCCGTTCTGGACCAGGACCTTACCCTTCTCTGTCAAGAACCCTCCACGGACTCTGTAAATACCTGTTACCCTTTTGGTCCCTCTGGGACAGCTGCCACGTGTCCGGGGTCTAACTGGAGGTAGCACCTGTGTCCTCCGGGTATTCCATTCTGGTCCTGTTCGAGGGGTCCTTACTATGGGTACCCGGGGCTCACTAGTTACGCCCCCTTCGGAGCCCCCGGACCGCGGTCTCGAGGTTCCACATTAAAAAAATAAAAACGAATGTGAACTTCACCACCTCTGCCTCCGCTTCCATTCGTTACATCTGGTAGCTCTGGCTGACGGGATTGTGTGGGATATTGAGTAATGTGGCTATGCGGAGTGGGCGGGGCTATACACTCAGCTTTATAGATATAATCATTATAATTTGTTATAACTAACCGTAGTTAGTTACTATGCCCGGGCAGCCCGGGCTCTTCAGCTAGTATATAATAAAATAAATATTCATATGAAACTACAGTTTCCTTCTAGATGAACATCCAATATGTTATGACTTAGGGCTCATTCACAAAGTCTTATTTTCAGTCCGACTGCGATTTGACAAAACAATGGATCGCACTCGACCCAATGTTATTCTATGGGGCCATGCACGGCAGATTTTTTATCTCAGACAACAAGGAGGGAATCACTGCATGCACGTGTTTGAGCCAATATTAGGATCGCACTCGTCCATGCAAGTCAATTGGTCTGAGGGGGGGGGGAAACAGACAGCATTCGCGCAGACTATTTTATAAGAAAAGCTTGAAAGATCTCCAGTTTATTATTCTTTAATCTGAAAAAAATAAATATGTATGAAACTTTGACCAAACTGATGCTAAAAACTGATATACTGACCAAACTCTGATGAAATTTGGACCGTTTTTTTTTTTTAAGTATGAGAAAAATCACTGATGCCCGAGGCTACGTTCCCATGAGGAGCTTTTGAGGTTGCAGATTTTCTGCACCCGTTAAGTAAAATAGGTTTCTTGCATTTTTTCGAAAATACTAAGCGTGAAAAACTCATTGTGGGAACGTAGGCTAGATAAGATGCAAAGCTGCCACATGCAAAGAAATATTTACAAGCACAAGACTTCCCTTCTCACTACAATCGTGGGACATCGGTGTAAAGGGGAGGTGAAAAAGTCCTGTCCTGTTGTCCAATGATGGCGGGCGTGGTTGGCAGTTTGGGGGCTTGATCAGGACAGGTTTCAGCTTATGAACTGAGACAAGGGAGTGTTCGTTCACTGCCAACAAGCAGAGCTCTTGAACATGGTCAGTAATTGAGTCACAAACTACTGGATAAGTGCACTGCACAATGAATATTCTCTGCCTACACAAAACTACTTCAAGGCACTAGGAAAGATAATTAACACTAACCTATATGACTAAATTAAAAATCTTAAATTAAACCCATATCCAGATCTGAAATTTTACCTCAGTATTTGTAAGCCAAAACCAGGTGAGGAAAAGTAAAATAGAAACACGTCACCACTTCTTTATTCATCACCCTCTCCTGGTTTTGGCTTACAGAGACTGAGGTAAAATACTGACCAAATACTGAGGTAAAATATTAACCAAAAATACAACACTGAGGTAATATACAAATGAGAAATATTACAAACACTGAGGTAAAATATTACAAATACATGTAATAGGTAAAATATTAGCCAAATACTAAAATGAGTGAACGTGGTCTAAAAATAGGAGTGACAGAGCGAACAGCAGTGTCATAGATTGTAGTAATATTTGGGTTCAATAATTGCATGTTGAAGTTCTTCATCGCTTCTGCAGATCTGAGCATTAGTATCACACATGAATACACAGGATCAAGAAGGGTCCAAATAGAATATATTTATAGTGATTTCCACGGTGTGCCAGCCCTTTATTTGTACAGAAGACTTCAGGTAGCCACAGGTTTTAAGGTCACCTGTGCGCTGCATTCCTGTTATGCACAGCCTGTGCTTGCAATACATCCACAAGTGACCTATCAAACTCAATGACATTCGCATATAGGATTAGTTGGCCATTATCAATAGTTTGTTAGCCATTTTTTATACGCTACCTAATGGCAACAAAATGCTAAGAACAGAAAGCATGCAGTCAGGTGCTGCTAAAATGGCTGTGGCAGCCTCCAATTCTGGATCATGTAAATGAAGAGCCAGCCATCTTTAATTGAACCACAGCATCATATGTAAATACGGGCAGCCAACAACATCTGCACAACCAAAACATTAGGCCAGGTTTCCAAAACCTGAACATGGCCATTGGGTAACAGCTTTCTATTTGACAAATGTTCCCATGACCGCAGCCATAATAGAATCAATATAGAAACAAAGACAAAATAGTGACTATTCCTAAGCAACAGAATAAAAATTGAATCCAGCACCATCTAGCCTGAAATGTATTACAGTGACACAGTTCTATTCTATGTTGTCACTGCTCACTCATTGATGGATCACCCATACATATCCATGGCATATATGTAAAGTCACCAGAACTCTGCAGTCACTATTTTAAGCAATGTTTTAGGAAGGAAGTGCATTCACAGTTGAATAAACACGTGTGGATAAGGAAAACAAGGCAAGCCCACCCCCCATGTTCTGCAGGATATACTGTATGTCCTATGTGCCACAACACATGTAGCATAGTGGACAAGCACTAGAAAATGAATGCACATTTTGGTGCCAGTTACCTGTCTCCATGTGGTTGAGGAACTCCAGGGCAGCCTGCCTCTCATAACTCTGAAGGACAGGCTCATAGAGCTGCTTCACTTTGGATTTCCTGGACCTCAGGCAGCAGCACTCAGTGAGGATAGCTACACATTCCTTCATGTGCTCCATTATACTTGAAGACACTCTTCTGATAAAGTTCACAAAATCCTGCAGCAGCTGAGCACATCTCTCACACAGGTTACCCATCCTGGCTGTTATGGTGGACCCAATGACCTTGTGGATCTCCTGGACTTACACTAGCTTGCTGCTAAATGTACTTCTCAGAAAGCCATAGCCTACACTAGCTGACCAGCAGCTCAGTGGTGGGCATGCACTTCACAGGGTCTCCAGCTGTATCTACAGAGGCAGCAGACAAAGAATGGTGAAGTCACCAGATCCCTCTGCAGGACAACTGCAAAATCACACAGTGATGTAATGGGTGGCACTCCTCCCCCAGCCTGCCTCCTCCTAATTGTCTGGGGGATGCCAGGCTGCACACAGCAGAACAGGATATTCCAGTTCTATACCGTGAACAAAGGAACGTGAAAGGCTGTAAATAACAATAATAATATTATTGGCTGCAAAAAAGATCATTTAATCTGGCTGGTCTAGTACAGAAAGGCTAAATAATTCCCCAAATTGCACATATACACACAAATAAAGCATGTATGTTACTTATATGCACACACGTAGACCATAAAAACGTCCATTCACATATTAATACACTATAGACCTGAAGGAAGGATAGGATCGCTTCCTTGCTTCCCGGTGACTTACATTTTTAATGAAGCCATTACAACTTCCAGATTTGTTTTTAGTGATGTCGGGTTTTGGTAAGAATAATGTCACAAACTATTGGAACCATCATGAACCCCATTAAGGTTAACGTAGTCATAGTCTTAGGGCTTGCGAGAAATACGGACGAGTGCAATCTGAGAAAAAATTTGATTGCACTCTGACCAATGTTATTCAATGTGTTACATCTCATCTGCGATTTTTTTTCTCGGCTGAAATCGGACTGAGAAAAAAATCACAGCATTATGCGATTTGCTGCATATCTCGGACGAGACTCGCCAATGCAAGTCAATGGGGGTGAGAAAAAAATCGCACGGTATACAGACCATTCGTATGCCATCCATTTTTTACAGATACCTTACGATTCTGTGGCATAGAACACTGTAAATGGTCCTGTAAATGGCTGTAGAAAAATAGTTTCAGAGAAAAAAAAAGACATTGCATACGCATGTCATACAGATGTCATACAGATGCTATGTGAGAAAAATCGCATTGGACTCGCATGACACTCGTCCGTTTTTTCGGTCCAGATTACGGACCGTTTTTTTTCTCGTAAATGGGTAAGAGCCCTAAGACCTCATTCAGATATCAGGGTTTTTTTTGACGTATGAGAAAAACAGACCAGGTCTCAGTCAGTGATTTTCATCAGAGTTTGGTCAAAGTTTGATCAGTCTTTCATCACTGATTCTCCACCTTCCATCTATCAGTCAGTGAAAAACAGACAGCACGTAGATGGCTTCTGAGTGCTATCCATTTTTTCACAGATCCATAGACTTGTAATGTAGGGTTTGATTCAATACTCAGATCAAGATCGGTCATGTCTCTGAGGTCGATACACAAATGAATCACGGACATGTGACAGGCTATCATTGGTATGAGTGCTATCTGTGAAAAAAAAGGGTAGCACTTGTATGTGAAAAAATTACATGTGAATGAGCCACTCCTACACAAAATATACACGATACACACAGAGGACAATTAAAATGGGCCAGTCCAGCAAGTACACACCTCAGGGCTCATACCCATATGTGAGAAAAAAAAGTTCTGATATCAGGACCAAAAAAACGAACGAGTGCCATGCGAGTGTCATGCGATTTTTACACCTAGCATTCAATTTACATCCGAGTGCAGTGCGATTGCTATCCGATTGCAATGCGATTTTAGCATGAGCTTTTACATACAGCAATTCTCTGTCATTTACACACCATTTTCAAAGGAAATATTGGTCAAAACACACACACACATATATATATATATGATTGATAGATAGACAGACAGACAGAGAGATAGATCGATAGATAGATAGAAGAAAAGCTGTCAATTCGTGTAGACAGCTATTAAGTCTCCTCTCAGTCTTCTTTTTTGCAAGCTAAACATTCTCAAATCCTGTAACCGTTCCTCATAGGACATGGTTTGCAGATCGGTATCCATTCTGGTCGTTCTTCTCTGAACTTGCCCCAGTTTGTTGATGTCTTTTTTAAAATGCGGTGCCCAAAACTGGACACAGTATTCCAGATGAGGTCTGACCAAAGAGGAGTATAGGGCAATAATGACTTCACGTGATCTAGACTGTATGCTTCTGTTAATACATCCTAGAATTGCATTTACCTTTTTTGCTGCTGCATCACACTGTTGACTCATGTTCAGTTGAAGCCTCTCCCATTGTCGGAGAATGTGCAGCATTCCTGGGGACAAGGTGTCTCGCTCACTGCGGCTGGGGAGTTGTTTTCTGGGCCACCCATTGTTTCAACTGAGCGAGTTCTCTGTCTTCCTGGTGAAGCCGCACCCAGTCATCTCGAGGTCATCCCAACAGGTGGTTTCCCGACGTCTCCTCGACCTGTTCCCGCGTCATCTCCAACGTCCTGGCGAGGTTTCGGAACCCAGGGATCTCTTCTGCCTCCACCTGTTCGTCTCAGTCACAGCCAGGTCGCTCACTGGTCACCCTGGACAGAGCATGTGTATTCTCAGCTCCTTTTCGATATGCGATCTTGTAGCTGTATTTTGCAATATGGGTCACCCATCCTTGCTCCAAGGCTCCCAGTTTCACATTCTCTAGGTGAGCTAGAGGATTGTTGTCTGTGCGTGCCAAGACTTCGGATCTCAACAGGTACTCAGCAAACTTCTCAGTCATCGCCCACACTAACACCAGTAATTCCAACTTGAAAGAACTATAGTTGCCTGGGTTTCGTTCTGAGTCATGGAGAGACCAGCTCGCATAGGTAATCACTCGTTCCTTTCCATCCTGCATCTGTGACAATACAGCTCCTAGTCCTTGTAGGCTTCATCGGTGTGAAGAATGAAAGGTTGCGAGAAGTCTGCATAGGGCAGTACGGGCACTTCAGTCAGCGCCATCTTCAGGACTCGAAAATCTTCTTCTTGACTATCCCCCCCACTGAATGGTCCGATTCTTCGCCCCATACCACACTCCTTTCAACACTTCCAGCAATGGATTAACAATTCGAGTGAAGTCTTTCACGTACCGTCGATAGTACCCAATAATCCCCAGAAAGGCCCACACGTCCTTCACTGTCTTCGGGGTGGGCCAGTCCTGAACTGCTGCTATCTTCTCAGGTCTTATTCTCTCGGTGGATACAACATGTCCGAGGTACTCGATCTGCTTGCGGAAAAGGTGACATTTCTGCGGTTTCACTTTCAGGCCGTGCTTCTGCAGCCGACTCAACACCTGCTCCAGCCGCCGGAGGTGCTCCTCAAAAGTAGCCGCATAGACAATGATGTCGTCCAGATAAATGAGGGTAGCTTCAAAGTTCAGGTCTCCTAAACACCGCTCCATCAGCCACTGAAAGGTTCCGGGTGCGTTGGTAAGGCCGAAGGGCATCCGGTTGAATTCGAACAATCCCATAGGCAGTATGAACGCTGTTTTTGGCCGGTCTTGCTCAGCCATGGGCACTTGCCAATATCCAATGGCTAGATCTAATGACAAGAAGTACTAAGCTTTTCCCAGGGCAGACAACGACTCCTCAATTCTCGGTAGGGGATAAGAGTCTCGTACTGCACAGGCATTGAGTCGCCGCAAGTCCACACAAAAACGCAGGCTTCATTTCCTTCTTCCGAACTAGAACAATGGGGGCTGCCCACAGGCTTATGACCCCACTATTTCACTTCCTGGTACATTTACGGCGGGATCTGCCAATAGCGTTCCCGAATTGGTGCGGCATTTCCTGTAGGAATCTCATGAGTTATGGCTGTGGTGCACTCGAAATCATCGTCATGGTGGGCATAGACATCCTGGTACCGCCCCAGCATTGCTTCAATTCAGCCTGCATCTGTTCCAGGATCCGGCGCCCATCTCTCATGGTGCTGGGCGAAGGCTCTGAGGACACGATGACGGCTACTGTCCAGAGATCTGCTTGTTTCACCTCCAACTGAGCGTCTGGTTGCGTCAGTTCTTCCAGCATACCCAGTACTTGCGCCACTTCACTCTTGGGCGAGAGCGTGAGATCTTCCTCTCCTAGATTGACACACCGCAACACTACATTACCGTCGCGGACGGTGGTTAACCTCCGGTCAATAAGGTGTCATGAAGGCAGTTGATCTACTAAGGCTGGCTCTACCTGGACTTCTACTCCTTTGAGGGGTCTACAGGCTCGCACGGGCAGAGTAAGCACAGTCTGGCCAGGCGGTAACATGAGGTTGGCAGCAGCTTGAACGACTACCTTCCCCAGGACTTTTGCTTCTTTCGACGTTTCTTGAGCTTGGGCTACCCGTATCAGTTGTTGGAACACCTTCCTTTGGGTGGGTGCGGGGGCTCCATCGATTGAGGAAAGCATCTGATGACTCACTGACTAGGATGGTTCCAAGTTCCTTCAGCACATTCGTCCCTAGCGTCACTGTGGGGCCATTGCCAGGGTCTCCAGCGGTCAACACTACTCCCTTTCAGCCCACATCTTCGCTACACACAGTAATCTGCATCCAGACCACCCCTGCGACCGGGATAGGTAATTGGTTGGCCGCTGTCAACTTGATCACTGGGCCCCATTCAGGCCGCATCGCCTCAGAAAAATTACGTCAGAAATAAGTCTCTGGCATTGTAGTCACTTGGGAACCGGTGTCAACCAGACAACGGACGGCCAGGTCATCCATTTCAGCCCACACGAGGGGACTCAGGGAAACTAAACTTGCGGGACTTCCTTTTCTCATTCTTGGCAACTCAAGCTCTGAGCGGCGTCCCCCAGCCACGGATCCCACTAGTTTAATGGCCGGCCTACCCCGTCTTGCACATCCTCGGGCATAATGTTCAGTGTCCCTACATCTAAAACAAATCGGCTGTCTCTCTGCTCGCGATTGCCCAATTTCCGGACGGGGTTCGGGGTTGGTTCTGTCTCCGGAAGAGTTCGGCACCTCCAGAGGGGTTTTTCTCAGGCTTGACCACTCTTTTCGCATGTCCTGGATTGCCTTCCGGATTTCTCTAACCCAACCTGGTCAGCTGCGAACGGAACAGATACCTCCCGCCTCCGGACCTTCCCTGTCGAGACTGCCATCACCTGCTCTTTCTCGCGTGCAAACGCTTCTGCCCCGATTTCTAGAAAAGACGTGCGGATTGACCTGCAAGCACTCCCGCAAGGCCTGTTTAAGAAGCGCATCCCTGAGGCATGCCACTAGTTGATCTCTCAAAATTACATCGGGAGGCCTCACACCCACATCATGCTGCTTAGCGATCGCGGCGTGAATCTCCTGCAGCACGTTCATATATTGGGTCACAGACTCCCCCTCCCTTTGGACGCAGCTAAACAAGCTCATCTGCAATTCACTGACATTCGTGGGGTCCCCATACATCTCTTCTAAGACCTGTAATACCTTGGTGAACGTGTTCCGCTCATGCTGGGGCCGGAATATGACAGAGCATCTAGCCTCCCCTTCCAGGGCCATCACACCAATATCTGCCTGCATAGCGGGGGTCATGGGGTGCATTCTTTAGCATGCCTTTAACCCGCTCGGACCAGTCCCATAACAGCGAATTGCTCCCGGTAAACTTTGGAAGATTGCTGAGCATGGCCCCCTGCGGCAAACTGGCCCTTGGGACACCCATGGCCGCTTGGTCTGCCACTTCTGTGCTTGTAGACTGCATCCTGCTGACTACGCCAAGTGTAAGCAGGTTGCGGGATGCAATGACAGACAGGAGGCAGAGTAGGGGTTAACAAAACTTAACAATTTAATTGACAGGGTATTTACTCCTCGCAGGGAGATAAATGTTTAAGGGATGTAAAATAGAATCAACAAATGCAGAAAGCAATAGCAGTCCAGTTAAGGAACTTATCGTGTTCTTTATGCTCCTCCACAGCAGATGATCCACAGGGGTTATAGCACCGGCAGCAGTCGGGGAAAATTTTCACAGAGGAGGTCCGTGGAACGATGCTCCGTCTTCTGGCGGTTGGTCTCCGGCACCTTCAGTTGAGCCCCTAGTCCATGAACTTGTCCGGCTGCAGCAAACAAGGCCGCAGCGTTTCTAGAGTCAAACGAGAGCCGGGGTACAGCAACCGGCAGGGACGGTCGCAAGAGTATGTCCGGTCCTCGGCTTTCTGTCCTCCACATGTGCACGGTACTCATGGTCACTGAGTGCACGGCATCTCTCTCCTCAGCAGTTCCACTGGAGACGGCGGGGGCCAACAAATGAAGCTTGTCGTGATGCCGGTGCCCAGGGGACGGAGCACGATGCTCACCTGGCTGCGTGCTGCTGCTTCCCGCCGAACTGCCCGCTGCTGCGCGCGCTTTTCTTTTTATCTCGCCCCTCCTACCCAGGTCATGGGGTTGGTCCGGTCCCTCATTTCTTCACCCATTAAAAGCGGGAGGTAGCCTCAACAGTTCCAGACCTGGCTTGGTACAGGTACCCACAGCCCGGTCTTCCTCCTTACACCTCCAAAGTAGTTTCAGACAACATATCAGGTATTTGTGTACTTTGGATGAATTGTGTAACATGCTTTGTGGCCAATTTTCTCCTATTATCCCTTTTGAAAATTGAAAACTTGAAGCCAAAATAACATTTTAGTGGAAAAAATGGTAATTTTCCATTGACTCAGCCCAATGTTTTACAATTTCATGAATCGCTTGAGGGTTCAAAATGCTCACTTCATGACTAGATTAATTCATCCAGAGTCACTCGTGGGGGTTTCTACTGTTTTGGCATGTCAGGGTCTCTTAAATGTGACATGGCATGCGCAATCTGTTCCAGCCAAAATTGCGCTCCAGAATTCAATTGGCGCTCATTCCCTTCTGAGCCCTCTCCTGTGCCCAAACAGTAGTTTTACACCACATATGGGGTATCGGTGTACTCAGGAGAAATTGCACAAATTGTATAGTTCATTTTCTTCTGTTTCCATTGTGAAAATGAAAAAATTTGGGGCAAATGGAACATGTTTGTGGGAAAAATTTAGTTTTTAATTTTCACAGCTCAACGTTATAAAATTCTTTGAAGTACCTGTGGGTTCAATGTGCTCACTACAGCTCTAGATAAGTTCTTTGAGGGGTGTAGTTTCCAAAATTGGGTCACTTCTGGGGGGTTTTCAATGTGTAGGCACATCAAGGGCTCTGCAAATGCGACGTGGCATCCGCTATCTTTTACAACCAATTTTGCGCTCCAAAAGTCAAATGGCACTCCTTCCCTTCCAAGCCATGCCGTGCGCTCAAACAGTAGTTTTCAACCTACTCAAGAGAAATTGCAGAACAAATTATATGGTTTATTCTCTCCTGTTACCCTTGTAAAAAAGCAAAATTTGGGGCTAAATGCAAATTTTTGTGGGAAAAATTAAAAAGTTCATTTTTTCCTTCCACATTGTTTTAATTCCTGTAAAGTAACTAAAGGGTTTATAGTCTTGAATTTTGTGTATTTTCTGTAACATAGCCCTCTAAAAGTCACTTCAAATGTGATGTTGTCCCTAAAAAAATTTTTTTTATTATTTTGTTGGAAAAAATGAGAAATTTCTGATCAACTTTTAACCCTTCGAACTTCCTAATAAAAAAAATTATATTTAAAAAATGATGCAGATGTAAACTAGACATATTGGAAATGTTATTTGTAAGTCATTTTGAAGAGCATGACAAACTGGTTTAAGGATGCAAACATTGAAAGTTTAAAAATTGCGAAATTTTCAAAATTTTTGCTAAAATTCTGATATTTTCAATAATAAATGCAAAATATTTCAACCTAAATTTACCACTAACATGAAGTACAATGTGTCATAAAAAACAATCTCAGAATCATTGGAATATGTTAAAGTGTTCTAGGGTTATAACCTCATAAAGTGATATTGGTCAGAATTATAAAATTTGGTCTGGTCAAGAAGATGAAAACAGGCTTGGGGTGAAGGGGTTAAAGGCACATGTGAATGCTCAAAGCATTTTAGAGTTGGCCATACACAGAGCTGTTTGCCAATCACTTATTTGACAAAACAGCTATTCTTCCCCACCCTTCCCCACACCTATGCAAGCTTGGCTCTCAGAAGTTGAAAACACATTTCAATGCACTTTGCTTTTCTATATTTTAGATAGCTGTTTGCTAAACACTGGTTATTGGGACTGCAAGTATTCGATATGGGAGTGACCTTGCTCAATGCAAATATATTGAGCAAGGCCGGACACAGTCTAGTTGGAATGTGGCTGGAAATATGCAAATCGCATACTTGCTGTCCCATGACCACTATTCTGTCCCCGGGGCCTGTGGCTGTAAATATGGCTCTGTGAGATGCCGGATCTCTTTCACCCTACTTACAATTGGCGACGATCGCAGATAGCTTAACTCAGCTGCCGGCACACGTTATGAAGAATCCAGAAGAGACTTTGATTTCTTTAAGAATTCTTGTTGAATGCATACAAACAGCAGCAGGTAAAAAAGACTTTCTTCAGACAGACTGAAAACACATGTGAATCTGATAAAATCAAGATGGAGAATGAAACACAGGAGAAAGAAGAAGGAAATGACATCACACCAGAAGAGGGAGACAGAGAGACAGAAGGGACAAACTTGATGTAAAGGGAGGATTTAAGCTATGCAAACACAGGGACACATAGCAACAGTAAACAATATGAGAGACTGCAATACAGCATGTAAAATACACAGGACAGTCTGTAAAATGTCTCATTCATGGGACATAACACTCCCCGTCTGAAATCTATAGATTTCATAATTTTATGATGTCCACTGGAGATGTCACTGTAGACCTGAAAGACAAAAGGAAAAAACAAGCATGCAGGTAATAACAACAACAGTTGAAGTCCAATTGGCATGGTCCAATGTTCAGTTGGAGGCATGAAGTCCTCAACAGCGGAATAGTCCAAGTCCAAACGAAAACCCATCTTCGGATTGGGAAGCAGCAACGTGCAAACACTTCCACCAACCCAATAATCCGCTGGAGAAAGTTAAAATATTACAATGTTCCAACACAGCTGGAGGAGTATATGGCGGTAGGCTCCCCGCCGTGAGCTGAGTTCAGAGACAAAGCTAAGATCATGTGACTCCTGCTCGAAGGAGCCAGCAGATGATTTGCCTGAAATGTATGTCAGCAGATAGGATGGCTGACCAGCTGAAAGGATGTCCAGGGTAAAGAGAGCTCAG
The DNA here is from genome assembly GCA_033576555.1 of Oophaga sylvatica. Classification (NCBI taxonomy): domain Eukaryota; kingdom Metazoa; phylum Chordata; class Amphibia; order Anura; family Dendrobatidae; genus Oophaga; species Oophaga sylvatica. The sequence continues at coordinate 334,425,206 of JARQOD010000005.1, forward strand.
CTTCTGTACCTTTTTGCCGGTTTCTGAAGCGCTGGGAGAGGCTCCTGCAGCTGTAGTCTTCGTAGACACGTCGTAGGAAAGGTAGACTTGTCTCTTGATGACTGTTGAAAGAGTCTTTACAGAACTACGGGGCAGGACTTGTTGTAAGGCCTTTAGAGACTTCTTCGCCGTCTCCCATCTTTGCTGTCTCTGAGATGGTAGCATAGTGTTCCCGTTGATATCCGGAGTAGCAAGCTGTCTCAGTGGTACCCTGCCTAGAACTGCGATGGGTGTCTTAAACCCGAGAGGACCGTCGATGCTGTTTTCAACAGGCGAAGCTCCTCGTTTGATAGCAAGTTCCTTACAGGGTGATGCTTGGGAAGTGAACGTGTCTTGTTCAACATCCGCCAGTGAGCTGAGGCTGAATTGCGTGGGGAAAACGCTGGCACCATCGGTCAGAGGTAGGCTGTTGAGAGAGGGGCTCTCACTCTGAGCACTGAAGTCTAGCATGGCTTCGGTTTGACCAGGCTTGTGATGGACATGGGTATCAAAGGTTGGGAACTTAGCAGTTACTTGCTGTGGATCCCTTGGCAACTTAGTCTTTGCTGGAAGAGAACGTGAGGCAGCTACCCAGCTGTTATAGTTGTCTTCGGTGGGTTTGACGCTCATGACCCTGATGATCACTTTGTCTCCCTCTGTAGGTAGTGAGTTGTTGTCCTTGGTTGAAGGATCGAATGTTGTTATCTCAAGGTTGTAGTCTCGAGGATAAAGCGGACTTGAAATATCGGATGGTTGCCGTTGACACGTAGTGTCGTTTGACTTCTCCTTCATCCATTGGTGACGTGAGTATGACAGGGAGGACAGGTCGTTGTCATCCGACGTGATAACGGTTTTGTAAGAGGAGATGTCGTTCTGATTCTTTGTCTGGTCACTACAGACGTTGCCAATGATGACCCAGCCCAGCTCGAGGCGCTGGGCATATGGTTCATTGAGTAGTCCGTGGATTTGTTGACGCATCTTGTGCAGTCGTATAATGTCTCTGCGAGGAGAATTAGGATGTCTGCCTTATCATCCAGGGGTGGCATCTCTTTGGCTATCATTCTGAGATGAGGATGCTGAAAAGCGACTTCTGGTGTTGGGATTTCTTCCCTATTGAATGGTATTTGGTTACACTCTACAAGCGTGGGTAGTGGTATCTCCGTGGCGCCTTTCTCAAGAGAAGTTATTATGAGGCCACTGGCCCTTCTTCCAGAGGTTTGTAAAACGCCGCTGCAGGTGCCCAAGGTGTAGGGATAGACGTCTCCTTTTAAGTCAAACAAGTCAAAGAGTTCTGACCTGGCTAATGATTTGTTGCTCTGGTCATCCAGGCTAACGTACACCTTGACTGCCTTCTCTGGATGGCCCTTAGGATACACCCATGACAGGCAAATCTTCGCACAGGACTTGTCTCGAAGACCTTCTCCACAGACATCAGTGCATGAGGAAGATACCGCAACATGGCTTGTCACTTGGTCTGTACTCTCCCCGCCATGGCTTGTGGTGGGAGAAGGTGAAGACGCAGAGTCAGGCTGTGATGGATGGAGCGCCTGTACGTGGTCTTCGCTGTCGCACTCTAGACACTTGATGGGGATGACACAGTCCTTAGCTAGATGTTCGGTAGAGGCGCAGCACCTGAAGCATACTTCAAACTTCTTCAAGAGCTCCTTTCGTTCTTGAAGGGACTTCTTCCTGAAACAGATGCACTTCTTCAGGGGATGTGGCAGTTGGTGAATTGGACACTGGCGATTAGGATTCTCAACCTTCTCACCTTTGTCGCTCTTATCTTGTGATACTGAAGGTGCCGGAAGAACATCAGTCTTCTTGATGGACATTGGAGCTTGGTGGCTCCTGTAGTTAAGACGTGGACTGTCGTGTTTAGTAGATGAAACAGGGTCGCTGTGTTCTCCATAGGAAAAACTTGGATCGGTCTTACAGTCTGCAATATTTTCGATGAACTCGCAGAAGTAGGAAAATGGAGGGAAGGAGACTTGGTTTTCCCTTTTGTATTTTGATCCAAGCATGGCCCACTTATTTTGGATATTGGACGGCAGCTTGGAAACTATTGGGGTTACCCCATGAGCAGTGTCCAGGTAGCTGAGGCCAGGAAGGTATGGGTCTGCTTTGGCCAGCTGAAGCTCTAACAGGAGGTCGCTGAGCTCTTGGAACCTTGTACTGTCTTTATTAGATACCTTTGGAAAATCCTCTAGTCGTTTGAACAGGGCCCTTTCTATGACCTCAGGACTGCCATAGCTTCTTTCTAGCCTCTTCCATGCAGCAGTGAGACCAGCAATGGGATTACTGATGTGGACAGATTTAAGTCTCTTGACCCGATCCGTGGATTGTGGCCCAAGCCACCTGATTAGCAGGTCTAGCTCTTCAGCGGCGGTGATGCCGAGATCACTGATCGTGGTTTCAAAGGTACACTTCCAACCCTGTAGTTCTCAGGTTTATCGTCAAACTCTGTAAGACCGGTCTTAGTTAGATCGCGCCGAATCATGTACCTTGCGAGGCCAGTCATATCAGCATTCTCAGATTTTGGAAGGACCGATGCTGGCTGGATAGCTTTGTTCATACAGTCTGTGATTTGACCTGGGAATGCAGGTACGTATGGGGCAGCGTAGGCGTTCAGTCCATTAACTGGCTTAATGAGCTTAGTTTCTGCTACACATGGGACTGGAATTGTGTGATTGACCGGAGTGTGGTGACTGGCCTGCATATTGGCCTGTACGTAGGATTTTGAGTATAAGATTTGGTGATTTGCAGGTTTCTGGTACATTTCGGTGCACAGAGGTGGATCAGGATACAAGATTGGCAGCGTATTGTAATTGTACTGACCTTGGGTGCAGGATGGGAATAAACGCTCTGTGTCCTGTTGTCTCAGGGGAGCATCAGTGTGGTCAGGAAGGATTGCAGGAGCAGGGATAGCGCTGTGTTGGCTTTGTACATAGTCTCTAGTACGCTTAAGAGGGTCTTCAGTATCATAACCCTGTTGTTTCAGGGGAGCATCTGTGTGGTCAGGAAGGATTGCAGGAGCAGGGATAGCACTGTGTTGGCTTTGTACATAGTCTCTAGTACGCTTAAGAGGGTCTTCAGTATCAAAAACACTTAAACTGATGCTGTCTCTTTGGCTCTCACTGATGGCTTGTTCCAGGACCTTTAACTTTGCCATGGCTATGGCGTGTTGGCGTTCCTTCTCTAGGGCCTCTAGGGCAGCTTGTATTTTAGTGGCCTCAGTTTTCATCTCAGTTTCCTTCTCTAGGGCCTCTAGGGCAGCTTGTATTTTAGTGGCCTCTAGGGCAGCTTGTATTTTAGTGGCCTCAGTTTTCATCTCAGTTTCCTTCTCTAGGGCCTCTAGGGCAGCTTGTATTTTAGTGGCCTCTAGGGCAGCTTGTATTTTAGTTGCCTCAGTTTTCATTTCAGTTTCCTTTTGAGCAAAGGCAGCTTGTATTTTAGTGGCCTCAGCTTCCGCACGTGCTTTTATGAGCTGTTCGCTGAGGGTTGAGGATTTTGAAGAGCGTGACTTAGATGGTCGCTTTGACTGTCTGGCAGAGCCAGAAATGCAAGATGACATCTCGGCTATTAGTGCGATTCTTGCCTCTGTTTTGGCTTTTATATCGCGCACCATGCTTTCTCTCTCAGAGTTAAGTTTTTGGAAAGCTTGCAGCTCTTTGCAGGTAACTGATGGGTTAAGTCTTTTTAACACTGCGATATATTGGTCTGTTATTTCTGCATAACATTGATAATCTGAACACAGTTGTGCGAGAGCTCCCTCCAGTGGTCGTTGGAGAGAAGCAGGCTGAGATAGGCTATTTATGTGGCATAAGAGTTTTTGCCATAGCTCTGCTGTTGCACGGAGAAGATCATGTTTACTGGATTCTAGATTCTCCCTTATTTTCCATGTTGGCTTTGTGACACGTCTAGCCTTCTCACTAAATGGTGGATCAGGGTCTATGCACTCTTCCTCTGACAATGGGTCTGGCAGAGACCGTGTAGTCATTCCTTTAGCCATCCTGCTGCACAGGAGAAGGGGAGCTGTATAGACTCTTATATGTTGAGAGCGGATGCTCTGCAGGAAGTTCTGTAGCTTTATAGAAGCTGTGGGTTTTACAGATGAATCTGAAAAGTCTTTTTTACCTGTGGCTGTAAATATGGCTCTGTGAGATGCCGGATCTCTTTCACCCTACTTACAATTGGCGACGATCGCAGATAGCTTAACTCAGCTGCCGGCACACGTTATGAAGAATCCAGAAGAGACTGATTTCTTTAAGAATTCTTGTTGAATGCATACAAACAGCAGCAGGTAAAAAAGACTTTCTTCAGACAGACTGAAAACACATGTGAATCTGATAAAATCAAGATGGAGAATGAAACACAGGAGAAAGAAGAAGGAAATGACATCACACCAGAAGAGGGAGACAGAGAGACAGAAGGGACAAACTTGATGTAAAGGGAGGATTTCAGCTATGCAAACACAGGGACATATAGCAACAGTAAACAATATGAGAGACTGCAATACAGCATGTAAAATACACAGGACAGTCTGTAAAATGTCTCATTCATGGGACATAACAACCACTGCTCTCAATGTTGGCAATGGAGAATCCTCACAGAACGCAGTGCGCGTAATGTGAGGATTCACAAGTCTGCTGTCACATAGACTGTAGACTTGTTGCTTAAGGCTGGACAGCCTCTTTAAGGCTGAAAGTAGATATAAGTCCATCGAATTCAACCTATACCTAATATGGTTATCCACAGGAAGGCAAAAACCCTATGCGAAAGTGGTGTATGAATCTATAGACTTACTACTGAGCCCATATAACACTCTGTGTGCATACTCTTGTAGGAGCTGCACACATGTGAATGGAATTTGGTAAAATTGGTGGGTGTCTCATGACCAGATCCACACTGATCAGCAACACTTTGTAGCTATATTACATATAAAAAAAACTGTTTTCAAATAATGGTTACTAGAGATGAGCGACTTTGACTCCGGGAGGGTCGAGTCGGGTTTCATGAAACCCGACTTTCTCAAAAGTCGAGTCGAACTAAATCGGCCGACTATCGGGAAAAGTTGGAGGTCCGACTGAAACACGAAACCCAATGCAAGTCAATGGGGATGCAATGTCGGCAGGGAGTGGAGGACAGTAAACACACCTACAGTGCCCATTTCAATGCCAACGACATCAATTCTTATTACTTAAGCTTGTCAACCTTAATTTACTTTATAATACTAGTTACGCATTGAAAACTGGGGATTATTTGGGTAAAGTTGTGGGGGGGTAGGGCTGGCTCCAGGTTTTCGTGTGCCCCGGGCGAAAGAGTGTCAGTGGTCCCCTTTAACACATACCACAATTCATAATGCTCCGATACGGCAGAGAAAGATAGGTATAGTACAATGACAAATGCTTCACTTCTTACATTACATGACTGATATCTATTTTAAATTGTACAATAGCTCAAAAACCGGACAGTATATTCCTCCATACAGTATTATGGCCACCACATAGTGCGCCATACAGAATAATGAGCCCCATATATTGCTCCATACAGAATAATTGGTCCCATATAATGTTCCATACAGTATATGATGAGCTCCACATAATGCTACAGTATATGATGGTCCCCATATAATGTGCCATACAGTATAGGACGGTCCCCATAGAGTATAATGAGCCCCACATATTGCTCCATACAGTATAATGAGTCGCATATAAAGCTCCATACAGTATATGATGGGCCCCATCGCGGAAGACGTCACAGCGGTGGAACAGGGAGATTTAAGTATTGCAAGTGCTTGGGCCCTGAGCAAGCAGAGGGGGCCCACTCGTAAACTGGACACCTGGCCTGAATTGGCACAATATGCCTTACAGGAGCTCGCTTGCCCTGCTGGTAGTGTGCTATCAGAAAGAGTGGGCTCCCCCACCGTCAGAGACACCGGCGTACTATGAGGGGCCCTGTGCCAGTGCCGTCACCCACGAGTGGGCCCCCCACCTGCTCAGGGCACGGCCACTTGCCCGGGTGCGCCAGGTGCTGACACCGGCCCTGTGGGGGGTACAGCCCAGTTAGGGAGGTGGAAAAACTGGCATATGTTGAGGTGTAGGCTGGACGTTCAGCAGCTTTAAATGGAGGAATTGGAGAAGTCGGAGGAAGAGGAGTACAAAGCGAGCCATTTTGCTGGCAACCTATGTGTCATCAGGGGAAGGTGGGACAAAATCCTTTGAAACCCATGCATGGTTTATTTTAATGAAGGTGAGATCACCAACATTTTGGGTCGACAGCCGGGTCCTTCTTTCTGTCAGGATTGATCCAGCAGCACTGAAGACTCTTTCTGATAGCACACTACCAGCAGGGCAAGCGAGCTCCTGTAAGGCATATTGTGCCAATTCAGGCCAGGTGTCCAGTTTACAGGCCCAGTAGTCAAAGGGGAATGAACTGTGGGGGAGAACATCGATAGGGGAGGAGAGGTAATTTTTAACCATAGTTGACAACTGCTGTCTCCTGTCTGTTGCAATCGATTCAGTATTACCAGTCGTGTGAGCGTTACTCAAGAAATCAGTCCACAACATGGTCATGAAACCCCTGTCTCCAACGCCACTTCGGCTGTGTGCACCACGAACACCTCTTCCATTTGGCCCAGTACGGCTCGTGGTAGAACCTGCACCGCTGCTGTGTGCTGGGAATGCCTCTAACAAACGGTTTACCAGAGTTGCTTGTTTGTTCGCCAATATTAGCTCTAGGTTCTCTTGTGGCATGATGTTCTGTAATTTGCCTTTATAGCATGGATCGAGGATGCTGGCCAACCAGTAGTCATCATGTGGGTCAATGTTCCAGGTGTCAATGATGCACTGACAGTGGTCGGTGGAGGAGCACTTTCTGCCAAATCCACATCGCTCCAGTCACGCACAAACCGTGTACCTGACCTTGGCAAGCCAACATTTTCTCTTGCCCCCTGAGAAGCATCCTCCTCCCCAAAATAATCATCCCCCTCCTCCTCCTCCTCCTCCTCTTCGTCTTCTTCCTCCACCTCGTCCAGGACAGTTCCCTGAGCAGACAATGCCTGACGGTCATCAAGGCTTCCCTCCTCCTCCTCTTCCTCCTCCGCTGCAGATGCCTGATCCTTAATGTGTGTCAAAGTTTGCATGAGCAGACGCATAAGTGGGATGCTCATGCTTATGATGAGCGTCTGTGCTTACCAGCCGTGTGCATTCCTCAAAACACTGAAGAACTTTACAGAGGTCTTTCAACTTTGACCACTGCACACCCGACAACTCTATGTCTGCCCTCAAATTGCCTGCGCGTGTATCCTCCCACAAATGCATTACAGCCTGCCTCTGTTTGCACAGCCTCTCAACCATGTGCATGGTGGAGTTCCACCTTGTTGCAACGTCTATGATTAGGCGGTGCTTGGGGAGGTGGAGCGATCTCTGCAGCCTCTGCATACGACTGGAGTCTACGGGCAAGCGACGGATGTGCGAGCACAGTCTTCGCACCTTATGGAGCAGGGCTGTTAACTCCGGATAATTGTTTATGAAGCACTGTACCACCAGGTTCAAGGTGTGAGCCAGGCAAGGTATGTGTCTGAGTTTTGCCAGGGCTATGGCCGCCACAAAATTATGGCCGTTATCACTGACTACCTTGCCTGGATGTATACTGCCCAGCCATGACTCAGTTTCTCGCTGTAAGTAGTCGGTCAGTACCTCCGTGGTGTGTCTGTTGTCGCCCAAAGACATCATCTTTAAAACAGCCTGCTGACGCTTACCACTAACTGTTCGATAGTGGGACACCTTGTGTGCAACACTGGCAGCTGTGGATGGAGTGCTCATGCGACTGCGCTCTGTCGACGAGCTTTCGCTTCTGGAGGAGGAGGAGGGTCGAACGCCTACAGCTAACTGTCCCCTGTGGACCCTGCATCCACCACATTAACCCAGTGCGCAGTGATGGACACGTAACGGCCCTGGCCATGCCTACTGGCCCATGCATCTTTTGTGAGGTGCACCTTTCCACTGATTGAGTGCATGGACAATGCGGTCTTTCACATGCAGATGGAGGGCAGGGATGGCTTTTCTAGAAAAGAAGTGCCGACTGGGTAGGTCATAGCGTGGGACAGCATAGGCCATGAGCTCTCGGAACGCTGCGCTTTCAACCAAACGGAAGGGCATCATCTCTAATGAGATCAGTTTGGCAATATAGGCATTCAAAGCCAGTGTACGCAGATGAGAGGATGAGTACTTTTTTGTCCTACTCAGAGTGTCTGCTAGGGTGAGTGGGACTTGAGAGCTGCATTATGGGGGAACTAGCGGTGGACATGGCGGACTGAGAGGGGGTTGGTGATGGTGATGGTGGTGGTGGTGATGGCCTAGATTCAGTTTTTGGTTGCAAAAACATTGTGATTCCCTGACTGCTTTGGCCTTGCGACGACACCTCAACATTTCTTGCTGGTGGTGTGCTAACCGGTGGGCTTACAGTGGGGGAAGCGATGGAGCGTTGCTGGCTACCTTCAGTCGAATCTTGGTCAAATTTTGAATAAATCCCCAACAGTGTCACCAGCAAAGCACTCCCACACCATCTCACCACCTCCTCCATGCTTCACGGTGGGAACTAGGCATGTAGAGTCCAGCCGTTCACCTTTTGTGCGTGCAAAGCAGTAATCAAAGCAAAAGGTGTCTACTTTGAAGAACCTAGAATATAAGACATATTTTCAGTTGTTTCACACTTTTTTGTAAAGTGTAATGTATAATTCCACATGTGTTAATTCATAGTTTTGATGCCTTCAGTGTGATTCTACAATTTTCATAGTCATGAAAATACAGAAAAATCTTTGAATGAGAAGGTGTGTCCAAACTTTTGGTCTGTACTGTATATTTCCGGAGTCACATACAGACGCTCTCAGGCTCAGTATGGATTAGACCAGAATATAAAAAGCAGAAAAAGGGTACTGTATCACAAGCGTACAGCTGTATACAGTCTAGGGGTAATTGTAAATCTCCGTATATATTTCCGGAGTCACACACAGATAGTCAGCATGTACAGTACAGACCAAAAGTTTGGACATACCTTCTCATTCAACGATTTTTCTGTATTTTCATGACTGTGAAAATGTAGAATCACGCTGAAGGCATCAAAACTATGAATTAACACATGTAGAATTTAACATTACACTTTACAAAAAAGTGTGAAACAACTGAAAATATGTCTTATATTCTAGGTTCTTCAAAGTATACACCTTTTGCTTTGATTACTGCTTTGCACGCAGAAAAGGTGAACGGATGGACTCTACATGCCTGGTTCCCACCGTGAAGCATGGAGGAGGTGGTGTGATGATGTGGGGGTGCTTTGCTGGTGACACTGTTGGGGAGTTATTAGCTTACCGTAGGTCAGAAGGCGTGGTCTGATGAGACTACTGCTTCCATCGGGCTACGTCTGCTGTCACTGATAACAGTGACAGCAGGTGTTGCTGATGGTAGATGTAGTCTCATCAGTCGGCACCTGTGCTCACAGTTAAAACACAGTTAAAAAAAAAGTAAAATAATTACATACATGTTCAAGTAAAATTAAAAAAACATTATACTCACCTAACGCCCAATCCCCGATGCCCTCGTCACCTAGAAAAATGTAAAATAATAAACCACCATATACTCACCTGTCCATCCTGAGTGTTCCACGGCGATCTCACGTGTAGAAGAGTCACATCGAGAGATGTGACTGCTCTACCTGGCCATCGACGATACACTGACAGGAGGTCATCTCTCCCGCAGGGTATCAGTGGGCTGCTGTGAGAGAGTTCACCGGAGTTCAATAGCTTATCAGCTCGGGTGCTTTCACTTATGGAGCCGCTGCGTGCGAACTTTCTCAAACAGCGGTGGTGCCGTAAGGGAGATCACCGGAGCCTATCAGTTGATGAACTCCTGTGAACTCTCTCACGGTAGCTCAGTGATACTCTGCGGGAGCAATTACCTTCTGTCAGTGTATTGCCGGCTGTCTTTGAGAGCAGTCACATCAGTGACTGCTCTCAAAGTGATCAGGATCGTTGTGGGACATTATCTTCTCTGCGGCCAGGTGAGGAATATTGTGGTTTATTATTTTATTTTTGTTGCAGGGGACTTTGGTGGATTAGGCGTTCGGTGAGTATGGTTTAACTAAGATTCAATAAAGGAGTCTGTGTCATTATTTAAAATAAAGGACTTTATTCTGGGTGGGTGTGTTTTTATACAATATCGCTATGGCGTTACTAACCTGTGGGATTGATGTAACCTGACAATGCAAAGGTGACATCAACCCCACAAATATGAATCTCACTTGCCACCGCTACAGGGCAAGTGGGAAGAGCAAGGTAAAGTGCCAGATTTGGCACATCTTATAGATGCGCCTTTTCTGGGGCAGCTGAGAGCTGATGTTTTTAGTCTGGGAGGGGCCAATATCAATGGCCCCTTCCTAGGCTATTACAGTAATATCAGCCCGCAGCTGTCTGCCTAGCCTTTGCTGGTTAGATTTTATAGGGGGATCCTTTATCAATTTTTTATGGAGTCCCCCTGTAAACTAGAAAGTAAAGGCTAAGCAAACAGCTGTGAGCTGATATTAATAGCTTGGGAACCTTTATGTCTATTGGCTTTTTCCCAGAATATTAATATCAGCCCTCAGCCATCGGCTTTCCCTCTGATATTTATTAAAGGGAACCTGTCACGAGTTTTTTGACATAGCAGCTAAAAATATCACCTTATTCAGCATTCCCTAAATCCTTATGTAACCCCTTACTCCCCTTGTATACTCCTGAAAACCTTTTTAATTTCTCCCCCGCTGTATGGTAATCTTCTCAGTCCAGTCCTATGGGCGTGGTTTCGGGCCTCTACATCACTCCCATCGGCTGTTGCTCGCCATCCTAGTTCATGGACGACGCCTCTTGCACCGTGCAACATATCGCACCTGCTCAGAAATATTGCGTTTTGCGCCTGCGTAGTATGCTTTGCTCATCTGCGGGCAAAGCCGAAAAATAGAAGTGTCATGCTCCGACATGTACTTCCAGCTCATGTACCGGAACTACGTTTGCCAGCGCATGCCCTTCTGTTTTTCAACTTTGCCCGCAGGTGGGCAAAGCAAACTACGCAGGCGCAAAACCCAATATTTCTGAACAGGCACAATGTGTCGCATGGCGATGTTGATCGTTATCCATCAGAAGGACGGTGAGCAGAAGCCGGGGGAGGGATGCAGAGTCCCGAAACCACGCCCATCGGATCGGACTGACAGCGTGGGAGAAATTAAAAAAGGTTTTCGGGAATATACAAGGGGAGTCAGGGGGTTCTATAAGGATTTTAGGGAATGCAGCGCAGATGCTGAATAAGGGGATATTTTTAGCTGCTATGTCACAAAACTGGTGACAGGTTCCCTTTAAAATTACGCAGGAGACCACGCAATTTTTTTTTTCTTTAAAATTAACAGTTGCTGTTTGGTTACAGGCTATGAACGTTTGTTCTGTTACCGCTCCTACATAGGCTGGTGATGTTGAGGGAGGATCTAAAGTGACCCTTCACGGTTGACCAAGTGATTTCCAAATTAATCCACAGGACATTGCTAGCAACTGAAAATGACCAGACGGAGACAACGTGTCTCTGTTTGGGAGAATCATGGCAGATTCCTACCCCGTTTATTACGTCATCTTCTTTTATAGTGTTTAGCAAGTTGTACTTCAACCAATAGTTTAAAAACACACTTATTACACTTAACCTATGAAAATACAGAAAGACCAGAAACTACATATATGGCAGTATCCATGTGACATAGGAAAAAACACAATAGTACATTCATCTGAGTTTTATACAATGATACATCCCAAGGTCTAATATCTTGACCAGGCTGGAACAGTCTGGTTTTTGCTACAGCCATAACATTTACTCTAGTCACAGAAGAACAATTTGGCTTTATAACAGTCATGAACTATAGCCTAGTAACAGATTTTATCTCATAAACGACAAGATGGAATTACAAGCACAAAATGGTTTTGATCTTGGTTTAACCCTTCACAATCCCCTAGATAAATTTTGTTAACTTATGTTCAGCATCAGAGGTACTATCCCAAGCTATAAGCTCGAGGGGTACTGGTCTTCACATGTCTGATGCCATATTACTAGCCATGTCTCTTGCGGCATACCCATCCCCCTGTATGCTACAATTTAACTTTTAATATTTCTATTAAAAAGAACCCAATGGTTCACACAAAAAATATATTAAATACAATCACCGCTCTCTCAAAGGAGATCACGACTAAATAACACAAAATTCCCTCTTTTCAGTGGGTAAACAAGTCCACCAGAGATAACCAATTCAAATTGGATCGTATTTTATCATATATTTAAGGGTGTCTATATATAAATATCTGGGACCCCTCATAGATAGATTATGTATCAGCTGTTATGTGGTCCTATAGAACCCTATGTTTTGCTAGAAAAGGGGATCGTACCATTTATTATACATTTTTGGATAAGGGAAAAATTCACCAAAAAATTCACTGACCATCCCTTTTAAACCCATGTTCATATGGTTTCCCTCCCGTGGGGGAGGCCCTTAAAATATATATTACCCCAGGAAATGCCCCAACTGAGATGTAGTAACACGATATTAACGGTTTTTTCAGGCTCGATATCAGGGGGGACCCTGGATTAAATTAGCTATAAAACACTGACCCGTCATGCTTATCCATATCATCAGGCGGGTGCACATGT
>JARQOD010000005.1:334438036-334555585 GCA_033576555.1 Oophaga sylvatica
ATATTAAATCAACGGAGCATGATGTGTACCTATTAGTTACTAATACATAAATGGATGCCAATGCTAGAATGCACAATTCCCACTGATTCACAATAAATTAAATGAACATCCTGATATAACAATCTTGAAGGAGTTCCCAGAGATGCTTAGCACTTGTAGGCGCCTCCTGACGAAGAAGCGGTGAAACCTGCGTTGAGGCGGCAGGCCTGGGGGGGGGGGGATTCCTTCTTTGACTTGATTTAGATGTAAGTACGGGCATTAATGTGCACAATTATCTTACTTTAACATGCACTTAAAGCACTTTAGGCATTATATCAGGATGTTTATTTAAAAGCTTTACTGCTGTTTTTTCCACATACTGTATGTATATGAATTCCTTTTTTATAAAGGTCATAATTTATTGTGAATCAGTGGGATTTGCGCACTCTAGCATTGGCATCCATTTATGTATTAGTAACTAATAGGTACACATCATGCTCCGTTGATTTAATATGCACTAAGGTATTTCCCTCATTTATTCAACCTGCTTACTGAGCTGCTCTGTTGTTCTATGTATTTTAACTTTCATGTAATAAAATTTATTGTTTTATTCCTAAAAAACTCTTTTGACCTTTTGCTACTTTAATTAGTATAAGGGTGTTGTTTGGTATATTAAACTATTAGAAAACATTCTAGATTTGTACAGTCAATGAAGATTTGGCCATCCTTTTGCAGGTTCTCTCCATGTGTTTGAATCAGGCTGGGGAAAAGATGTGCACACTTTCTCCCATAGAAGTGAGTGGAGAGAGCAATGAATGCGTGTAGCCACCCCTGTAGTTAATAATATACCTGGATGTGGCAGTCAGTGGCCCCACTTATTTTTTTTTATTTTTTTTTTTCACTTATTCAGCAGGATAGAGTTCAGAGAAGACCCCATTCATGGATGATGGTCCAGTGGATATAACAAATGTCTAAAATGGGATTGTACCATCCACGAAATAATGCAGATTAAATGTTAAATACTGTCGTATGGCAAAAGAAGTGAATGGGGAACAATGGACTAAGAAGAATCTTCTCACTTTCATGAAAGTAAAACAGGGTTGTATATACCACCTACAGATATACAGTGTACCAAGGAACATATATATATATATCAGGGTGGATAAAAATCATGATTTTTTTAAAAAATCTGATTTTTTTTATTTAAATAGGATTTTTTAATCAAGTTGTACACAAGCAAAACTTTGTCTTTTTGCAAATCAAATTATTTTACACAAATAAAAATATTAAAACAGTTGATGATTATGAAACCTAATAATTTTTATTTGCACTATTAAACAATCAGAATTGAACTACAGAGAGTAAGTACTTTTTAACAATAGTCTATCTCTAACGTTTGAAGTAAGCAAACATCTTCAGTGAATACATCAGTCCTTTAAGCCTACTGTTTATTTAGGACTTTTAATAGGAAAACTAGTTGTCCTGCTTTAGCAGTTCCTAAGGGGTTTCGGACTGTTGTGTGCACAAAACCAAATGAAGAAAACAATCTCTCTACTCCTGCCGATGAAGCCGATGCAGTCAGTAGCTGAGTAGCTACATTTATTATCTTCGCTGGAAGAACAAGTGATTGCGACTTCCACCAGTCCAGTGGTTTTAGTTCATTAACGACGTTATCTGCAAACATGTATTTTTGAAATGGTGCAGATTCACACTTCAATTTCAGCACAGTTGCCACAATGTCATGGTTAGTATTGGCGAGCCACTCCATTGCAGAGTTGATTTCCGCCTCAGATAGTTTTTTCACTCTGTAGATGGGATGCAAGATATTGGCTAAATAGTGTTCTTCTTTTAATGCTTGGTCCTTGCGGTGGTGTATTGCAACCTTTACATTGTTTGAGAGGTTCAAGCGATCTAGCGAACCTTCTAAATCTTTCCAAACTTCTGTGGCATCAGCTATGGTTGCAGTATCTTTCTGCATTTTATCCAACCAATAGATATTGGCTTTAACCTTTCCAAAAGGTCCTCGGCATTTCTCTTCACACCAAGATTTAATACTTTGCTTTGTATATTAGCATCAATTTTATCCCGATGTGTTTCGCAAATGGACACTAATTTTGACCAGTTGTTAATAAACAGTTCCAAGCATTCAGCCAAGGTATTCCATCTAACATCTTGTGGTAGAACCAACTTCAGTCCTCCCATTTCCTTGTAGGTTGCATGTGCAAAATGATTATTGCGGAAATATTTAACAATTTCTACATGTTCCTTGACACCCGAAATATGCAGGTCTTTTAACAAAAGATGCAACAAATGGGCAGAACAACCGTATGTAATGACATTTGTGTCATCCTCATGTGCCAGTTCCGCTCGCATTTTTGCCACATTGCTTGCGTTATCAGTAACTAAGCTCCTTACTTTACATCCAAACTGTTCTTGGCATTGGTGAATTGAGTTCTTAGCAATTTCAAGTAAATATTCAGCAGTATGTGAATTTCCAGATGTGTCGATTGTGTCTGTAAGGTAAGTTTCACCATCTTCTGTTGTGACACAAGTGCAAATTATGGGGTCGTTGTGGATGTTGCTCCAACCATCCAAGCTCATGTTAACAACTTTGTCTTTCAAATATTTTGTACAAGCCGCTCTTTCTTTGTCGTATACAGCCTGAAGATGTTTTCCTGAGATATCAAATCTACTTGGTGGTTTGTAGCCTGGTCTTATTCCTTCGATCATTTGTACAAACAATGGGTGTTCAACTAGTCGGAAAGAAGAATTGGTTGCAAATATGAATTTAGCAATTAATTCATCAAAATGTTCTTTCTGGCTCGTCGTAGTCTTTAAGAGGAATTTTTCTACACTTTGCACGCAAAGTTTTTTGTTGGGCTGCTTTGTTGAAGTTGTACCCAGATATTGATTGTCACGTGCAGCACAAGCCATATTTGACCCTGAAAGCACAGTAATTAAAAATATAATTCGACTGCGTATTTGAAGAAATATAACGAAAATATTTTGAAACAAACTTTTTGAACAATGTAATGGTCCTCGTCCTATAAGGGCTGTCTCAAAAGTTATGCTACTCAAGTTTCCGGTGAAGTTGCTGTAATACTAGTAATATCAGAGCAACTGAAAAAAATTATGTCACAAAAGTTTTAAAAATGTTTTTTTTAAAAAATGGTCAATTTGGCAGACTTCAAAAGTGAATTGTAGCCTACAATAATAAAAAAAAAATAGGCGTATACACACTCTTTTATTTTTACTTAACGTTAATCTTCTGTGAAATATTGCCTTAACATAAATTTAAATTCTATACTCCAGAACTAGTGCTAGAAATTTTTCTTTTCATAGACTTTAACCATCCCAGTAAAACGTCTGTTAAAATAGGTTGTAATTGCCAGACTTACCACTAGTGCTAGGGTCCTGGTGCATAAGAAGCTGTGGGGGTTCATTGACATTAGTTGTATCACTATCAACATCTTCATTTCCCTTCTGGTTGCAGTTTTCATAATGTGATTTCAAACGGCAAACAAGTCCTTGGATATCCTTTTGACAGTATTTGCACTTTGCTCTCCCACCTTTCTTTCCAAGCTCTGCTGGCATCTCAACAAAATGAACCCAAATAGGGTCTCTCTTACGACCTGCCATGGCTCACGCAGATCACTTCTGAAGTTTGATTGTTACTACAGCCAAGTACTGCTGACTGACTATCCAACAAGTTTGGGCATGTCAACTGAATGGAAAAAGTAACTGAAACCAAGCTACAGAAAGTAAAACCAAGCTAGAAGTGTGGAGTTAATTGAACAATGATTGAAAGTTTTAGATTTTAATCGTGATTTATATTAAAAAAATCATTTGATTTAAATCATGATTTAAATCGTTGATTTAAATCGGCGTGATTTAAATCAATCCACCCTGATATATATATATATATATATATATATTTATCAATCAATATACAGTACAGACGAAAAGTTTGGACACACCTTCTCATTTAAAGATTTTTCTGTATTTTCTTGACTATGAAAATTGTAAATTCACACTGAAGGTATCAAAGCTATAAATTAGCACATGTGGAATTATATACTTAACAAAAAAATGTGAAACAACTGAAATTATGTCTTATATTCTAGGTTCTTCAAAGTAGTCACCTTTGGCTTTGATGACTGCTTTGCACACTCTTGGCATTGTCTTGATGAGCTTCAAGAGGTAGTCACCGGGAATGGTTTTCACTTCACAGGTGTGCCTTGTCAGGTTTAATAAGGGTGATTTCTGGCCTTATAAATTGGGTTGGGACCATCAGTTGTGTTGTGCAGAAGTCTGGTGGATACAAAGCTGATAGTCCTACTGAATAGACTGTTAGAATGTGTATTATGGCAAGAAAAAAGCAGCTAAATAAAGAAAAACGAGTGGCCATCATTACTTTAAGAAATGAAGGTCAGTCAGTCAGTCCGAAAAATTGGGAAAACTTTGAAAGTGTCCCCAAGTGCAGTTGCAAAAACCATCAAGCGCTACAAAGAAACTGGCTCACATGAGGACCACCCCAGGAAAGGAAGACCAAGAGTCACCTCTGCTTCTGAGGATAAGTTTATCTGAGTCACCAGCCTCAGAAATCAAAGGTTAACAGCAGCTCAGATTAGAGACCAGGTCAATGCCACACAGAGTTCTAGCAGCAGACACATCTCTACAACTATTAAGAGGAGACTTTGTGCAGCAGGCCTTCATGGTAAAATAGCTGCTAGGAAACCACTGCTAAGGACAGGCAAGAAGCAGAAGAGACTTGTTTGGGCTAAAGAACACAAGGAATGGACATTAGACCAGTGGAAATCTGTGCTTTGGTCTGAGGAGTCCAAATTTGAGATCTTTGGTTTCAACCACCATGTCTTTGTGCGACGCAGAAAAGGTGAACGGATGGACTCTACATGCCCGGTTCACACAATGAAGCATGGAGGAGGAGGTGTGATGGTGTGGGGGTGCTTTGCTGGTGACACTGTTGGGGATTTATTCAAAACTGAAGGCATATTGAACCAGCATGGCAACCACAGCATCTTGCAGCGGCATGCTATTCCATCCGGTTTGCATTTAGTTGGACAATCATTTATTTTTCAACAGGACAATGACCCCAAACACACCTCCAGGCTGTGCAAGGGCTATTTGACCAAGAAGGAGAGTGATGGGGTGCTACACCAGATGACCTGGCTTCCACAGTCACCAGACCTGAACCCAATCGAGATGGTTTGGGGTGAGCTGGACCGCAGAGTGAAGGCAAAAGGGCCAACAAGTGCTAAGCATCTCTGGGAACTCCTTCAAGATTGTTGGAAGACCATTTCCGGTGACTACCTCTTAAAGCTCATCAAGAGAATGCCAAGAGTGTGCAAAGCAGTCATCAAAGCAAAAGGTGGCTACTTTGAAGAACCTAGAATATAAGACAAATTTTCAGTTGTTACACACTTTTTTGTTAAGTATATAATTCCACATGTGTTAATTCATAGTTTTGATGCCTTCAGTGTGAATTTACAATTTTCTTAGTCATGAAAATACAGAAAAATCTTTAAATGAGAAGGTGTGTCCAAACTTTTGGTCTGTACTGTATATATTAAGCATAATAAAAATTATATTCATTTATCCCCTGTGGTGTGATATACAGACGAGTGGTAACCACTCAAGTGGTTTTCACTTTCATGAAAGTGTAGGTTCTACAAGTGAGGAAAGTGTCAACTTGTGGAGAGTTGCATAACAATCAAAATTACCATGTAAAACAAGCTTTAGAATTGTTTTTATATACTAATAGCACAATTTGCAGCCTTCTACCTTCCACAGTCTGTAATATGCATTTTATGTAAAACTTACAATAAACAGCTATAGTCTCTATATATTATCTCCTATAGTTGCTCCTAGAACTAAGGCAAAGCACATACTGTGTTTGTGGCCACTGTTACGACCAGGACAGAAGTCACAATCTGGATGAATGCCTGTGCTTCTATCCTATGGCAAAAAATTTGTAGTGTATGGTGTATGTTTTTTGTCTTTGCCCTCTGTACAGAAAAGCACAGTGTACAGCAGTTTCCTACAGTTAAATAATGGATTCCGGATCCCAAAAACAAATGAAATACTAGCCAAGTGTCGTACAAGTGTGCTTAGAAGAGAAACTGTGTGTAAACTAACCCTGACAAGAGATTCATGCTTGCCAGCCCATGGGCAGCATGAATTAGACAGTGTTTGTTTGCGTTACTAATCCTTCCGGCCGTATTGCTCAACTTCTTACCTATATCGTTTCTTCCTTGAGTGTGACCTTGATCTCGAGGATGATGGAGATCGTGATCTTGAGGAATGGGACCTAGAATTTGATCGGCCCATTTTCTAAACTTAAAGTTAACTGAAAACTGAAAAGGAACATATACAACAAACGGATTAGTGTCCGATAACAAAATTGGTGTCAAATGATCCTACTACTGGATTTGAAAACATATTACCAAATTTTTCATTAAGGAACTTGGGGCTAATGAAAAAGGGAAAACGGGGGGGGGAGGGGCGCAGTTATATACAGTACTTTTCCAGCATTACAGACAATTCACTGAATTGAAGAAGAGCAGTGTAATACTTTATGTTCCGTGCAGGGGATCTGCACACACAGAAAAGAAAACAAATGAAAAAAATTAACCCCTACTGTAAAGTTCTAACCATAAGGGTATGCCACACTAAACAACATCGCTAACGGGATCGCTAAAAAAGTCACTATTTAGCGATCCCGTTAGCGATGTTGTTGTGTGCGGCATCTGTCAGCGACGAGGCCCCTGCTGTGATCTCGCTCGTCGCTGACATCGTTCCGGACCCTATTTAGATCGTCGGCGCCCCGCAGGTAAGTATATATCGCTAAGTGTGGCACCTTTTCTTAGCGATTTAGCGGTACTTTTGTACCGCTAAAGTCGTTAAGAAGATCGCTAACCGCGATAGCGTCGTTAACTATATCGCTAAGTTAAGCCGCACTTAGCGATATAGAAACAATCCCGCTAGCGATCGCATTAGTATGCGTCTTTATCGCTATCGCTAGCGGGATTGTTTAGTGTGGCAGTACCTATAGAATTACAGGTGACTACTGGGGGGGTGGCAGAACCCTTTTAATAAACAAGAGATTTTTACAAAGTGGAGAGACCTGATAATTAGATAAAAGGTTAATTTTTAATTTAAAAAAAAAACTCTCGAGTTATAATAAAGACATTATTGTTGACTTTTGAAAAATGCCATGTCAAACTCATGAAAAGCCATAAACACAAACATATCCACTATAGGACTACACTGTTCAGAACAGTATGCCATATATCATACTACACTCACCCACACAAGAAGCAATCACTTCTAAACAGGATGCGATCCTCACCATTTATTTTTTTTTTTTATTTAAAGAGGACCTGTCACCAGGTCAAAAGTGGACAGTTTTTTATTCTTATTTTATTCCCACTGCTCCCACAAGTATTCTTTTTTTTTTCTCTTTTAACCCACCACATGGTTCCATCGCAAGAGGGTGGTGCTCACAGGTTAATAATGTATACCCTAGAGAATCCTGTGAGACATGTCTCCTTGTAAGTGTATGTACACACATGATCAGGAACTAGCATCGCTAGGGACGCAGTGCATACAGCCCACCAAGGGTGCACCCAGCGCCTGTACTTGGTTTGAACAGTCACTCTGCTGACAGACTGATAAATGTGATCATGGTAGTCAACTGGGCACAAAGGTGACATCTTCCACAGTACGTGACAGGAATGTTACCACACTGAAATGACATACATAAACTTTGGTGAATGGCACGGCACAGTGGGGCAGATTCACTAGTCGAAAAATGCCAAAATCCTTGTGCTCATCCAAGTGTCACATTTATTTTTAGTTACTCATGCACCTAGGGAGTCTAATTGTACCAAAATGTTGGAGTCAAAAATAATACAGAGCAAGCCAAGGACTAGCTGGTGTCAAGTTTGCCTAGTGCTCAACCCCTTCACTGCCAGGAATTTTTTCTTGTTGCTTCATTACCTTCTTCCAAGAGCCACAACATTTATATGTTTCCATCAACACAGTCATATAAGGGCTTATACTTTTGAGGGACAAGTTGTATTGAATAACATCATGTTACAATACCATTTACCAATGTACTGAAAAATAGGAAAAAAACTCCAAGTGCGAAGAAATGGTTAAAAAAGGCAATTCTAACATCGCTGTTTTTAGCAATTCTAAATTTACGTGTATTTTATTTGCATTTAAGTGGTGAAAAAAAAAATCTGAAGTTTGTAAAATGAAAAAAACAAAAAACTGTCGTTTTGTTTATCCCACAGCAACGAAAAATGATCAAAAGATACATCCTAAACTTGCACTTCAACTTGCTATTTAGTGATGAGCGAACATGCTGGAAAAGGTGTTATCTGAGCATGCTCGGGTGCTATCCAAGTGTCTCCGGCACGCTCGAATAATATGTTCAAGTCCGCGCACCTGCATGTTTCGCTGCTGTTCGACAACTGCAACACGTGCAGGGATCGCCTAACAAACAGGAAATCCCTGTATGTGTTGTGGCTGTCGAACAGCTCCAGACATGCAGCCCGGGGACTCGATCATAGTATTTGAGCACAGCGAAGTCACTCGGATAGCACCCGAGCATGCTCAGATAACACGATGTCCGCTCATCAGTACTTGCTACGTATAAAATTTCTCACAGCTATAGAAATAAAAGAATTAAAAAGATATGGCGCTTACAATGCGATGAAAAAAATAATATTGTTAACGGATTTTCTTGTGCTAAAGTAGTGAAACCATAAAAAAAGTTCTAAATCGGGTATCGCTGTAATCATACCGACCCATAGCATAAAACTATGTGAAAATAGCCTCATGCCATAAGAGTCAGAAGCCCTCACACAGAAGAAAACGAAATCTAAAAGCACAGCCCCGAGATCCTCACCTGCTGGGCCTAGCACTCCGCCGTCACGGCTTCCTCAGATGGGTGCGCTGGGTGAATGCTGCAGCCAATGATTGGCTGCAGTGGTCACCTGACAACACCAGGATAGTGGACGGAGACATAGTTCTGGTTTAGAAACTTGCCCACTGTCATTGTGGATACTACACTGGTGTTTTCAGTCACCTGCTTCCCCTCAGGAGGTTTGTGGGTCCCATGTCATCCCTTACAGGTGTCCGAATCATCTAACTTCTGAAACATGTCAGAAATAGTAGCAGTGCTATGTAGCGAAACTACAGCTCCCAGCATGCTGTCCAGCCGCCATTAGGGCATGCTGGGAATTGTAGTGCCACCAGTAGTAGACCAATAAAAGCTAATGTATGGAAACAGGCAGCACGCGGCCATAACTGACGGCCTGCTGCTACACTGCATGGTGCAGGCTCATGGGTCCTGTGCACTGCTGCCGGCGGGCGCCATGCTGTTACATACACAGGAAGCGACTTCTCCGCTGTACGGCACGGTGCACACAGTAACGCACCTGACAGAACAGCCGCAGCTCACACAGACACACGCTCGCGGTTATTCACCATTCCTCCTCCGTGTGACGTACACGTCCGGAAGGACAGGAAGTGTCAGAACCGGAAGCCGGAATCTGGTGACGTCACTGCGTTCACAACGAGCCGTATGCCAACCCACAACATGGAGTGTCAATACAGCGCAGCGCTGAGGGCGTAACAACGTGACAATGGCTGGGAGTCACGTTTGCACACGTCACTTCTACGTCACTGCTGGGCTGGTTTATAGGGTTGGGAATTCTTTATGTATATGCTGCTAGTTATGTCTGAGTTTGGGGCTTCCACCATTTCGGCTTTCCTCTTTCCCCCCTTTTTTCTGTCTTTTTGTCTCCGAGTCCATTTGCCTTTTTTTCTGCTTCCGGTTTCTCTCTCATCTCTTCTCTCTCCCTCCCTTTTATGTGTTCTCGTTTCTCTCTCTTCTCTCTCCCTCTCTTTAAGGCTACTTTCACACATCATTTTTTTGACTTCAGGCGTGATCCGGCGTGTTTTTAAAAAAACGGATCCGGTACCGGATGCGTTTTTTTGGCATTGACTTTCATTAGCGCGGATCGCGCCTGATGTCGTTGCGTTGCATCAGTTTTTGGCCGGGTCCGGCGGACATGTACATTCCGGCGGCCAGACAAGACGCTGGCTGCAACGTTTTGTTTTTTTCCGGACTCGCCTGATAGTGCCTGAAGCGGCGCATCAGGCGGCCAGAAATAATACAAGTCTATGGAACCGGATCAGACTTTTCTACTTGCATTTTCCGCCTGCAAAACTTCAGGGGCACCACGGTGGCTCAGTGGACAGCACTACAGCCTTGCAGCGCTGGAGTCCTGGGTTCGAGTCCACCAAGGAAAACATCTGCATGGAGTTTGTATGTTCTCCCCGTGTTTGCGTTTGTTTCCTCCCACACTCCAAAGACATACTGATAGGGAACCTAGATTTTGAGCCCCTTTGGGGACAGTGACTATAATGTGTGCAAACTGTAAAGCGCTGCGGAATATGTTAGCGCGATATAAAAATAAAGATTATTATTATTTTTCTGGGTTCAAAAGGTCAGGTCGGATCCAGCAAAAAAACTGATCCGTTGCATCAGTTTTTTCATTTCAGCACCGGATCCGTCCTATCAGGTATTCGACCGATTATGCCTGACACAAAAAACTGATGTGTGAAAGTAGCCTAACAGATCCGTCGCAAATTGTGAAAAACTGATGCGACTAATCTGTTTTTTCATCCGTTTCTTCCGGTTTTCAACGGATCCGTTGTGGAAAAGCCGGCAATTCAGTGTGCTGTACATTAAAATCACACTTACGTGTACATATATATGAGGGGACCATGCATATCAGGATAGGGGGTGAGGGGACCATGCATATCAGGATAGGGGGTGAGGGGACCATGCATATCAGGATAGGGGGTGAGGGGACCATGCAATCAGGATAGGGTGAGGGACATGCTATCAGGATAGGAGGGTGAGAGGTAGCATGCATATGAGTATAGGGGGGTGAGGGGACCATGTATATCAGGATGGGGGGTGAGGGGACCATGCATATCAGGATAGGGGGTGAGGGGACCATGCATATCAGGATAGGGGGTTAGGGGACCATGCATATCAGGATTGGGGGGTGGGGGGACCATGCATACCAGGATTGGGGGGTGAGGGGACCATGCATACCAGGATAGGGGGTGAGGGGGACCATGCATATCAGGATAGGGGGTGAGGGGATCATGCATATCAGGATTGGGGGGTGAGGGGACCATGCATACCAGGATTGGGGGGAGGGGACCATGCATACCAGGATAGGGGGTGAGGGGACCATGCATATCAGGATAGGGGGTGAGGGGACCATGCATATCAGTATAGGGGGGTGAGAGGTAGCATGCATACGAGGATAGGGGGGGTGAGAGGACCATGCATATCAGGATACTGGGGTGAGGGGACCATGCATATCAGGATAGGGGGGTGAGAGGTAGCATGCATACGAGGATAGGGGGATGAGGGGACCATGCATATCAGGATAGGGGGGTGAGAGGTAGCATGCATACAAGGATAGGGGGGTGAGGGGACCATGCATATCAGGATAGGGGGGTGAGGGGACCATGCATATCAGGATTGGGGGGTGAGAGGACCAGGCATATCAGGATAGGGGGTGAGGAGACCATGCATACCAGGATAGGGGGTGAGGGGACCATGCATTCCATGATTGGGGGATGAGGGAATCATGCATATCAGGATTGGGGGCTGAGGGGACCATACATATCAGGATTGGGGGGTGAGGGGACCATGCATACTAGGAAATGGGGGTGAGAGGACCATGCATACCAGGAAAGGGGGGTGAGAGGACCATGCATACGAGGATAGGGGGGTGAGGGGACCATGCATACCAGGATAGGGGGTGAGGGGACCATGCATTCCAGGATTGGGGGGTGAGGGAATCATGCATATCAGGATTGGGGGGTGAGGGGACCATACATATCAGGATTGGGGGGTGAGGGGACCATGCATATCAGGATAGGGTGGTGAGGACACCATGCATACCAGGAAAGGGGGGTGAGAGGACCATGTATACCAGGAAAGGGGGGTGAGAGGTAGCATGCATACAAGGATAGGGGGGTGAGGGGACCATGCATATCAGGATAGGGGGTGAGGGGACCATGCATATCAGGATTGGGGGGTGAGAGGACCATGCATACCAGGATAGGGGGTGAGGGGACCATGCATATCAGGATAGGGGGTGAGGGGACCATGCATATCAGTATAGGGGGGTGAGAGGTAGCATGCATACGAGGATAGGGGGGGTGAGAGGACCATGCATATCAGGATACTGGGGTGAGGGGACCATGCATATCAGGATAGGGGGGTGAGAGGTAGCATGCATACGAGGATAGGGGGATGAGGGGACCATGCATATCAGGATAGGGGGGTGAGAGGTAGCATGCATACAAGGATAGGGGGGTGAGGGGACCATGCATATCAGGATAGGGGGGTGAGGGGACCATGCATATCAGGATTGGGGGGTGAGAGGACCAGGCATATCAGGATAGGGGGTGAGGAGACCATGCATACCAGGATAGGGGGTGAGGGGACCATGCATTCCAAGATTGGGGGATGAGGGAATCATGCATATCAGGATTGGGGGCTGAGGGGACCATACATATCAGGATTGGGGGGTGAGGGGACCATGCATACTAGGAAATGGGGGTGAGAGGACCATGCATACCAGGAAAGGGGGGTGAGAGGACCATGCATACGAGGATAGGGGGGTGAGGGGACCATGCATACCAGGATAGGGGGTGAGGGGACCATGCATTCCAGGATTGGGGTGTGAGGGAATCATGCATATCAGGATTGGGGGGTGAGGGGACCATCATATCAGGATTGGGGTGAGGGACCTGCAATCAGGATAGGGTGTGAGGACACCATGCATACCAGGAAAGGGGGGTGAGAGGACCATGTATACCAGGAAAGGGGGGTGAGAGGACCATGCATACCAGGATAGGGGATGAGGGGACCATGCATACCAGGATTGGGGGGTGAGGGGTATCATGCATACCAGGATTTTGGATGAGGGGACCATGCATACCAGGATTGGGAGGTGAGGGGGTACCATAAATCCTACGATAGGGATGAGGGGGGACCATGCATACCAGGATTGGGGAGTGAGGGGACCATGCATACCAGGATTGGGGGGTGAGGGCACCATGCATACCGGGATTGGGGGATGAGGGGACTATGCATACCAGGATTGGGGGGTGAGGGGACCATGCATACCAGGATTGGGGGGTGAGGGCACCATGCATATCGGGATTGGGGGGTGAGGGGACCATGCATTCCAGGATTGGGGGGAGGGGACCATGCATACCAGGATTGGGTGGTGAGGGGACCATGCATTCCAGGATTGGAGTGTGAGGGGACCATGCATACCAGGATTGGGGGATGAGGGGACCATGCATTCCAAGATTGGGGGGAGGGGACCATGCATTCCAGGATTGGGGGGAGGGGACCATGTATACCAGGATTGGAGGGTAAGGGGACCATGCATGCCAGGATTGGGGGGTGAGGGGACCATGCATACCAGGATAGGGGGAATAGGGCACCATGCATACCAGTATTGGGGGGAGGGGACAATGCATGCCAGGATTGGGGGTGAGGGGACCATGCATTCCAGTATTGGAGTGTGAGGGGACCATGCATACCAGGATTGGGGGGTGAGGGGACCATGCATTCCAGGATTGGAGGGGAGGGGACCATGCATACCAGGATTGGGGATGAGGGGACCATGCATACCAGAATTGGGGGGTGAGGGGTTACCATACATCCTATGATAGGGATGAGGGGGACCATGCTTGCCAGGATTGGGGGGTGAGGGGACCATGCATACCGAGATTGGGGGGTGAGGGGACCATGCATTCCAGGATTGGGGGTGAGGGGACCATGCATACCAGGATTGGGGGGTGAGGGGACCATGCATACCAGGATTGGGGTGTGAGGGCTCCATGCATACCGGGATTGGGGGGTGAGGGGACCATGCATTCCAGGATTGGAGGGAGGGGACCATGCATACCAGGATTGGGGGAAGGGGACCATGCATACCAGGATTGGGGGGTGAGGGCACCATGCTTACCAGGATTGGGGGTGAGGGAACCATGAATACCAGGATATGGATAAGCAGGTACCATGCATACCAGGATAGGGATGAGGGGGTACCATGCATACCAGGATTGGGGGTGAGGGGACCATGCATACCAGGATAGGAGGGGGGCAGCACATACCAGGATGGGAGACCATATACCAATAAAAATGCTTGCCACCCGGGCGTAGAACGGGTTCATAGCTAGTACACATATATTTATATATATACATGTCATTGAGACACATATATATTTATAGTTCATACCCTTCTACATAGCATAATAGCCGCTAAATCAATTGCCGGCTTCTGTAAAATCATTACAGAACCTGACATGAATTGACACATGGTTTACATACAGTAAACCATGTCATATCAAAACAATTTATATATGTCAGTGTTTAACCCCTCTCTGACATTAGACGTACTATCCCGTCCATAAAACTCGTGCCATTCTGACCATGGACGGGATAGTACGTCATGCCCTTTAATGCAACATCGCGACTTAAGTAGTGGTGATCGCATTAAAATTCCGATGCCAGCTTACCTCTTGGAAGTTGGCGTCGGCATCCCGGGCTGCGTCCTCCCCCCTCAGGCCTCCCGATCGCTGTGATTGGCTGTTGAATTCTGAACAGCCAATCACAGCCTTTCTCACTGTTTCAGCCAATCAGAGCGGCTAAAACAGTGAGATCGCAGGCTAGGATCGAGTACCGATGTACTCGATCCTAGGCCTGGGCCTAGGAAGGTCCAGACCCCCCCCGGATTGGCGCGATCGCCGATCACATGATCGCGCCAATCGCAGGGCACAGCCGCGGTATATCCGCGCTGTGCCCTGCCTGTACCTGCCTGGATCGGTGCAGTAATAGCACCGATCCTAGGCCAGGGCCTGTAGGGCATGAAGGAGCTGATTGGCGCGATCGATGTCATCGACGATCGCGCCAATCACAGGGCACAGCAGCGGTGTGACCGCTCTGTGCCCTGCTAGGTGACCTGCCGGTGACCTGCCTAGGAATCGGAGCTGTGAGCTCCGATTACTAGGCCGGTGCCTAGCAACCGGCAATGCAGGGGTCTCCTTTGATTGGTGGGATTGATGTGATCATCGATCCCACCAATGACAGGTCACAGCAGCGATGTGACCGCTCTGTGACCTGTCTGCAAACTGGATCTGACCTGTCTGACCGCACTGCAGGGGTCCTCACACTTGCTGAGGATTCCTGCTGTGCGGTCACACTGCCAGATCTCCTCCTGTGCTGGGCCTTGTGGTGCCACAGTAGCCTGTGACACCACAACTCCTGCTGAAGAGAGAAGAAAGAAGAGAGAAGAAGAAGAAGAGAGAAGAAAGAAGAGAAAAGAAAGAAAAGACTACAAACGTGAGTTTTTGAGCCCCGATCCCTGCCCGATCCACCCCAATCCCCCCATTCCCCCCTCCCCCCTTCCCTTTCCCCCTCTTTTTACCCCCCTTTGCGCCGCCGAGCGTTGATTGGTGACGCAGTTCACCCATCAACACTTTCGCACCCCCCTCCTTGCGCACATCCAGCAGCCGCAAACTTTGATAAGTGACAGCGGTCACTTATCAGAGCTCGTGCCTGCCGTTTTTTTTTTCACCCCCCCTTTCCGCCACTCCCGTGCGCACATCCAGCAGCCACGGAACTTTGATAAGTGACACCAGTCACTTATCAGAGCTCGTTCCTGCCGTTTTTTGTTTTTTTTCACCAACTTTTCCGCCACTCCCGTGCGCACATCCAGCAGCCACGGAACTTTGATAAGTGACACCAGTCACTTATCAGAGCTCGTTCCTGCTGTTTTTTTTTTGTTTTTTTTCACCAACTTTTCCGCCACTCCCGTGCGCACACCCAGCAGCCACGGAACTTTGATAAGTGACACCAGTCACTTATCAGAGCTCGTTCCTGCTGTTTTTTTTTTTTTTTTTCCACCAACTTTTCCGACACTCCCGTGTGCACACCCAGCAGCCACGGAACTTTGATAAGTGACACCAGCCACTTATCAGAGCTCGTTCCTGCTGTTTTTTTTTTTGTTTTTTTTCACCAACTTTTCCGCCACTCCCGTGCGCACACCCAGCGGCCACGGAACTTTGATAAGTGACACCAGTCACTTATCAGAGCTCGTTCCTGCTGTTTTTTTTTTTCCCACCAACTTTTCCGCCATTCCCGTGCGCACATCCAGCAGCCGCGGAACTTTGATAAGTGACACCAGTCACTTATCAGAGCTCGTTCCTGCTGTTTTTTTTTTTTTTTTCATCCCCCTTTCCGCCACTCCCGTGCGCACATCCAGCAGCCGCGGAACTTTGATAAGTGACAGCGGTCACTTATCAGAGCTCGTGTCTGCCAGTTTTTTTTTTCACCCCCCTTTCCGCCACTCCCGTGCGCACATCCAGCAGCCGCGGAACTTTGATAAGTGACAGCGGTCACTTATCAGAGCTCGTGCCTGCCAGTTTTTTTTTCACCCCCCTTTCCGCCACTCCCGTGCGCACATCCAGCAGCCGCGGAACTTTGATAAGTGACAGCGGTCACTTATCAGAGCTCGTGCCTGCCAGTTTTTTTTTTTTTTTCACCCCCCTTTCCGCCACTCCCGTGCGCACATCCAGCAGCCGCGGAACTTTGATAAGTGACACCGGTCACTTATCAGAGCTCGTGCCTGCCAGTTTTTTTTTTCACCCCCCTTTCCGTCACTCCCGTGCGCACATCCAGCAGCCACGGAACTTTGATAAGTGACACCGGTCACTTATCAGAGCTCGTGCCTGCTGGTTTAGACTTTTTTTCACAGGCCTTTTTTTCCCTATTCGCTTTCTTTTCTTTTAGCTTTTTCTTTTCAGCTTAGTTTACACCAATCACTATCCCCCCCCCCCACACACACACAGTTATAAATAAAGTTCACACAAAGCACCACATTCACAAAAAAAATGTCCCGCCCGTCACGCTCATCCCAACAGCGCTATTCAGTGGAGGAGGCATACGCTTTCCTTGCCTCCGACACTGATAGCGAGGGAGAGGATCCCACATTTCTTTATTTTTCAGATGAAGATTCTTCTTCCTCCTCATCTTCCTCCTCGGGTCCTGCGGAACCGCCACGCAGACGCCCCAGGACAGAACATGAGGCAGCGCCCGCCCCTGAAAATGAACCAGCGCACCCCTCTTCGGACCCCGTATGGACCCCGGCCCCCGAAAATTACGAGCCACTGATTCCTGATTTGTGGCAGAATCAGGAATCAGGTTTGACTCACCGGCTTCACAGAAATAGACTTTTTCAAAGTCTTTTTCTCTGAGGATTTAATTAACCTCATGGTGGAGCAAACAAATTTGTACGCTCGGCAATTTTTGGCGCAAAACCCCCGTTCATCATTTTCCAACTGGTCTCCTGTAGATGCAGTTGAAATGATGCAGTTTTGGGGCCTGGTCCTCCATATGGGGATCCTGAAGAAGCCAGAAATTCGGCAATATTGGAGTGTTGATATTTTATACAACACTCCACTGTTCCGAATGGTCATGGCTCGGACGCGTTTTGAGGCCATCCACAAATTCCTGCATTATAATGATAATGCACAGTGTCCCCCACGAGATGACCCCAACTTTGACCGCCTGTTCAAAGTTCGGCCGGTCATCGAACACTTCAACAAAAAGTTTGCTGAAGTGTACGTGCCCCAAAGGGACATCTGCGTGGATGAGTCCTTGGTTCATTTTAAGGGACGGCTCGCATTCCGCCAGTACCTGCCCAGCAAGAGGGCAAGGTACGGAATCAAACTCTACAAGCTGTGTGAGAGTACCTCAGGGTACACACACAGCTTTAGAGTTTACGAAGGAAAGGACACCAGGATTGTACCCCCTGAGTGTCCCCCCGTCCTGGGAGTGAGTGGGAAAATTGTGTGGGATTTGGTGCACCCACTGCTGGATAAAGGTTATCACCTTTACACTGATAACTTTTATTCCAGCATCCCACTCTACAAATCCCTCTCTGCGCGAGGTACCGCAGCCTGCGGTACCGTCCGCAAAAATCAAAGAGGCCTCCCAAAGACGCTACTTGGGCTGATGCACAGAAAGGGTGAGAGCAGAGCCCAATGTAGCGACCACCTGTTGGTGGTCAAGTACAATGACAAGAGGGATGTCCTTCTCTTGACCACCATACATGGTGATGGCAGCGCCCTCAGCACTGTACGGGGTACCTCTACACAGGTCCGCAAACCGGACTGTGTACTGGGGTACAATAAATACATGGGGGGTGTTGATCTCTCTGATCAACTCCTCCAACCGTACAGTGCTTTGAGAAAGGCCAAGGTGTGGTACAAGAAGCTGTCCATGCACATCGTCCAAATGGCAATGCTCAACGCTTTCCTGCTGTCACGATGTGCACGCAACAGCGATACGACGTACCTTCAGTTTCAGGAGGTAGTGGTTAAGGCCCTGATGTTTGGCGCTCAGGAAACAGCGGGCCCCAGTACTTCCGGAACTGAAGGTGCTCGTATCATACCAGGTCAGCATTTCCCGGGGGTGGTCCCGCCAACTGGAAGAAAAGGTAAGCCACAAAAAAGGTGCCGAGTGTGTTACAAAAGGGGAATACGCAAGGACACCACTTACCAATGCGACACCTGCCCCGAAAAACCTGGCCTGTGTATGATGGATTGTTTCAAATTGTACCACACCTCAATGCACTACTAATTTACTTTACAGGAAAGATTAGTTCCAGAAGGGGGCACATTTAGAAAAGTTCCTTGGGAGTCTACTTTCCAAAATTATGTCACTTGTGGTTTTTTTTTACTGTTTAGGCACATCAGGGGCTCTGCAAACGGAACATGACGCTCGCAGACCATTCCATCAAAGTCTGCTTCCAAAACGTCACAATTTCCCTTCTGAGCCCCAAATTGTACCCGAACAGTTTTTTCCCACATATGGGGTACCAGTGTACTCAGGACAAATTGAACAACAACTTTTGGTGTCCAATTTCTCCTCTTAACCTTGGGAAAATAAAAAATTGGGGACTAAAACATCATTTGTGTGAGGTAAAAAGTAGGATTTTTTTTTTCACACCTGGGCATTATAAACTTTAGTGAAACACTTGGGGGTTCAAAGTGCTCATCACACACCTAGATAAGTTCCTTAGGGGGTCTAGTTTCCAAAATGGGGTCACATGTGGGGGGTTTCCACTGTTTAGGCACATCAGGGGCTCTGCTAACGGAACATGACGCCCGCAGACCATTCCATCAAAGTCTGCATTCCAAAACGTCACTGCTTCCCTTCCGAGCCCTGCCGTATGCCCAAACAGTGGATCCCCCCAACATATGGGGTATCAGCGTACTCAGGACAAATTGGACAACCACTTTGGGGTCCAATTTCTCCTCTTACCCTTGGAAAAATAAAAAATTGGGGACTAAAACATCACTTTTGTGGAAAAAAAATATATTTTTTTTTTTCACGCCAGGGCATTATAAACGTTAGTGAAACACTTGGGGGTTCAAAGTGCTCACCACACACCTAGATAAGTTCCTTAGGGGGTCTAGTTTCCAAAATGGGGTCACATGTGGGGGGTTTCCACTGTTTAGGCACATCAGGGGCTCTGCTAACGGAACATGACGCCCGCAGACCATTCCATCAAAGTCTGCATTCCAAAACGTCACTGCTTCCCTTCAGAGCCCTGCCGTATGCCCAAACAGTGGATCCCCCCAACATATGGGGTATCAGCGTACTCAGGACAAATTGGACAACCACTTTTGGGGTCCAATTTCTCCTCTTACCCTTGGGAAAATAAAAAATTGGGGACTAAAACATCACTTTTGTGGAAAAAAATTTTTTTTTTTTTTCACGCCAGGGCATTATAAACGTTAGTGAAACACTTTGGGGTTCAAAGTGCTCACCACACACCTAGATAAGTTCCTTAGGGGTCTAGTTTCCAAAATGGGGTCACATGTGGGGGGTTTCCACTGTTTAGGCACATCAGGGGCTCTGCTAACGGAACATGACGCCCGCAGACCATTCCATCAAAGTCTGCATTCCAAAACGTCACTGCTTCCCTTGCGAGCCCTGCCGTGTGCCCAAACAGTGTATCCCCCCAACATATGGGGTATCAGCATACTCAGGACAAATTGGACAACCACTTTTGGGGTCCAATTTCTCCTCTTACTCTTAGGAAAATAAAAAATTGGGGACTAAAACATCACTTTTGTGGAAAAAAAAAATATTTTTTTTTTCACGCCAGGGCATTATAAACGTTAGTGAAACACTTGGGGGTTCAAAGTGCTCACCACACACCTAGATAAGTTCCTTAGGGGGTCTAGTTTCCAAAATGGGGTCACATGTGGGGGGTTTCCACTGTTTAGGCACATCAGGGGCCCTCCAAACGCGACATGGCGTCCGTTCGCAATTCCAGCCAATTTTGGTTTGGAAAAGTCAAACGGCGCTCCTTCCCTTTCAAGCCCTTCCGTGCGCCCAAACAGTGGTTCCCCCCACATATGGGGTATCAGCGTACTCAGCACATGTTGGACAACAACTTTTGTGGTCCAATTTCTCCTCTTACCCTTGGGAAAATAAAAATTTGGGGACTAAAACATCATGTTTGTGGAAAAAATATGATTTTTTTTCTTCACGGCTCTACATTACAAACTTGCGTGAAGCACTTGAGGGTTCAAAGTGCTCACCACACATCTAGATAAGTTCCTTAGGGGTCTAGTTTCCAAAATGGGGTCACATGTGGGGGGTTTCCACTGTTTAGGCACATTAGGGGCCCTCCAAACGCGACATGGCGTCCGTTCGCAATTCCAGCCAATTTTGGTTTGGAAAAGTCAAACGGCGCTCCTTCCCTTTCAAGCCCTGCCGTGCGCCCAAACAGTGGTTCCCCCCCACATATGGGGTATCAGCGTACTCAGGACAAGTTGGACAACAACTTTTGTGGTTCAATTTCTCCTCTTACCCTTGGGAAAATAAAAATTTGGGGACTAAAACATCATGCTTGTGGAAAAAATATGATTTTTTTTCTTCACGGCTCTACATTACAAACTTGCGTGAAGCACTTGAGGGTTCAAACTACTCACCACACATCTAGATAAGTTCCTTAGGGGGTCTAGTTTCCAAAATGGGGTCACATGTGGGGGGTTTCCACTGTTTAGGCACATCGGGGCCTCTCCAAACGCGACATGGCGTCCGTTCTCAATTCCAGCCAATTTTGGTTTGGAAAAGTCAAACTGCGCTCCTTCCATTCCGAGCTCTGCCGTGTGCCCAAACAGTGGTTTTCCCTCACATATGGGGTATCGGCGTACTCAGGAGAAATTGCACAACAACTTTATCAGTCCTTTTTCTCCTTTTTCCCTTGTGAAAATAAAAAAAATGTTTGTAAAAGATCATTTTTGTGACTAAAAAGTAAAATGTTAATTTTTTCCTTCCACGTTGCTTCAGCTCCTGTGAAGCACCTGAAGGGTTAATAAACTTCTTGAATGTGGTTTTGAGTACCTTGAGGGGTGTAGTTTTTAGAATGGTGTCACTTTTGGGTATTTTCTGCTATATAGACCCTCAAAGTGACTTCAAATATGAGGTGGTCCCGAAAAAAAATGGCTTTGTAAATTTTGTTGTAAAAATTAGAAATCGCTGGTCAACTTTTAACCCTTATAATTTCCTAACAAAAAAAAATTTTGCTTCCAAAATTGTGCTGATGTAAAGTAGACATGTGGGAAATGTTATTTCTTAACTATTTTGTGTGACATATTTCTCTGTTTTAAGGGAATAAAAATTCAAAGTTTGAAAATTGCAAAATTTTCAAAATTTTTGCCATATTTGCGTTTTTTTCATAAATAAATGCAAGTTATATGGAAGAAATTTTTACCACTATCATGAAGTACAATATGTCACGAGAAAACAATCTCAGAATCGCGAAGATCCGTTGAAGCGTTCCAGAGTTATAACCTCATAAAGAGACAGTGGTCAGAATTGTAAAAATTGGCCCGGTCATTAACGTGCAAACCACCCTTGGGGGTGAAGGGGTTAATCAATTTTGTAGTTTATGTTAGGAAAAATTTGGCATGCTGGGGGTTAAATTTAAGGCTATAATCGCGGAAGAAAATTGCGTGTGCTTCCGTGCAATTTTCTCCGCCAGAGAGGGAAAGCCAGTGACTGAGGACTGATATTCATAGCCTTAATAGGGACCATGGTTTTTGGGCTCCCCCTGGCTACAAACATCTGGCCCCAGCCACCCCAGAAAAGGCACATCTATTATTAGATGCACCTTTTCTGACACTTATCCTGTCTATTCCCATTGCCTTTAGGGGTGGCTCATGCTTTAATAAGGGGTTAATGTCACCTTGCTATTGAAAGGTGACATTAATCCGGGTTAATAATGGAGAGGTGTCAATTAGACAACTATCCATTATTAATCCTATTGTAGTAAAGGGTTAAAAAAGACACACATTAATTAAAAAAAATTTTAATGAAATAATTACACAAAGTTTTTGACCAAATTTATTATTCTGCAAATCCAACTGAATCCCTTGTTCTTCTGTAACAAAAAAGAATAAAAAACCAACAATATCCATACCTCTCCGTCATTCAGTCAGGTCCCCTGCTGCAATCCATCACAAGGGGTTAATTAGTTTACAACCGGGACCGATGCTAATGCGACCGGCCCGGCTGTAAAGCACTGCAGAATGAATGAAATCATGTCTGTGCAGGCGCCCCGGCTGACTGGAGATGAACTGATTAGCATGGGAAAGTTTCTGAACTTTTTCCCACGCTATCGAGTTCACTTTAGGTCAGCCGGGGACTCCGTGCAGCCTTACTGACTATTGCTGACTTCAGTGAGACTGTGCGGAGTCCCCGACTGACCTGAGGTGATCTGACAGCGTGGGAAAAAGTTCAGAAACTTTCCCACGCTAATCAGTTCATGCTCGGTCAGTCGGTGCGCCTGCGCAGACATGATTTAATTCACTCTGCAGTGGTTTACAGCCGGGCTGGTAGCATTAGCACGGGTCCCTGTGGTAAACTAGTTAACCCCTTGTGATGGATTGCAGCGTGGGACCTGACTGAACGGCGGAGAGGTATGGATATTGTTGCTTTTTTATTTAATTTTTTTCACAGGAGAACAATGGATTAGCAGTACAATAAATTTGGTCAAAAACTATGTGTAATTATTTTATGTGTCTTTTTTAACCCTTTACTACTGTAGGATTAATAATGGATAGTTGTCTCATTGACTCCTCTCCATTATAAACCCTGATTAATGTCAATTTTCAAAAGCAAGGTGACATTAACCCCTTGTTAAACCATGAGCCACCCCTAAAAGCAATTGGAATAGAGAGGCTAAGTGCCAGAAAAGGTACATCTAATAATAGATGTGCTTTTTCTGGGGTGGCTGGGGCCAGATGTTTATAGCCAGGGGGGGCCCAAAAACAATGGTCCCTTCCTAGGCTATGAATATCTGTCCTCAGTCACTGGCTTTGCCTCTCTGGTGGAGAAAATTGTGCGGAAGCCCACGCAATTTTCTTCCACAATTATAGCCTTAAATTTAACTCCTAGAGTTCCTAATTTTCCTAACACAAACTAATAAATTTATTAAACACTGACATATATACTGTAGATCGTTTTGATATGATATGGTTTACTCTATGTAAACCATGTGTCATATCATCTCGGGTTCTGTAATGATTTTACAGAAGCCGGCAATTGATTTAGCGGCTATTATACTATGTAGAACTGTATGAACTACAAATATATACTGTAGGGGAGTGGCTTAAGCCTCATGGTGTGCAGGACGTGAGCCATAGGAGCTCCTGAGGGAAAATCTCCATTGCTACAATTCACAGCGACATCACAAGCCTTACAAGCTCCTTTCTACAAAAATTAGCATTTTCTCCCTTCAAGCTTCATAAAGAACCAACTCTTTCTGCAATCAAGCCATTTTAAGATCCACAACGACCCGCGGCCTAGCAGGATCTGACTGCGACCTATACATGCGGCCATAGGCCTCTCCACAGGCCCGAGGCAATCAAGATCAAATATTCAGCCTCAGACCGGATCCTGCGATACTCTGACACCGGGTAAAAAGACCATCCACATCTTACCTGAATCCTATTCAGTCGGCGGTGCCCGACCATCTCCTGACACCCTCCAAAAGAACCCGGCGCTGAAGACCTCTCTCCTGCATAACGGAGACGCCGGCGCGGCATTCACTGGCGCCCACCAGCTCGCAGTTAAGCGCCTCTCTGCGGAGGTAGAGATCCATTCGTCGGACTCAGCGGAACACAGTGGAGGACTACCCGAGGAGCAGCGTTTTCGGATCGCCGCTTGTTCCTTCACCTGAATCCGACGTCGATCGCAGCTGCACAGCGACTCCCGGGACCCACATTCCACAGTTGCGGTCACCGGCATCGCCCCTTGTTCAACGGTCCTGGGCTGCACTCAGAGCGGTGTTCCCTGGTGATCCCTGGCTTTAGTAGCCGCCTTCTAGCCGCCTCAGGTGTCTCTCCGGCGGATATAACCAGTCGGTGGCGCCCGACCACTTCCCGGCACCCTCCGGAAGAACCCGGCGCTGAAGACCTCTCTCCTGCGTGGCGGGGACTTCGGCGCGGCATTCACTGGCGCTCACCAGCTTGCAGCTGGGCGCCTCTCTGTGGAGGTAGAGATCCATTCAGACACAGCGGAACGCAAAAGAGGACTACCCAGGACTGCCCAGGGAGCGACGTTTTCGGATCGCTGCTTGTTCCGTCGCCTGAGTTCAACGTCGATCGCGGCGTCATAGCGGCTCTCGGGATCCACTTCCTACAGCTGCGGGCGCCGTCATCGCCTCTTGCTCAGCGGTTCTGAGCTACTCCAGAACGGCGATCCCTAGAGGT
The DNA here is from genome assembly GCA_033576555.1 of Oophaga sylvatica. NCBI lineage: Eukaryota > Metazoa > Chordata > Amphibia > Anura > Dendrobatidae > Oophaga > Oophaga sylvatica. The sequence goes on from JARQOD010000005.1 coordinate 334,462,952, forward strand.
GGTCCCCCCGCAGTTTTCCTTCACAGGAATCCAGCATACTCCTCTCCGGATCTCCCTCTGTCATCAGATTAAAACAGCAGCTCCGTGCTGCAGCTGCTCACTTTACCACAAACAGCGGCTGTCACTTCTATCTGCAGCCGTGAATCAGTGACCAGCTGCCTACACCATCATCGGAGCTCTTCAATTCAACGATCTGCAGTCTCAAACAAGTAAGACTAGAGCAACGCTCTGCAGCAGAGACGAGCAGGTCTCCAGGAGAAATAGCCTGCTTCGCTGCAACATAGCCCAGTTAAAAGTGGTGTTACAAGCGTACTGATCGTATCCCTAATCCTGTTGGGCGCAACGCTCTGCAGTCACACAAACGCTTTTCACCACAGGCGCCTGCATCACTATAATCAGTATTATTGTCTACTTATTGTGTTTTTAGAACACCACATAATTTCTATTTTAAGGGCAAGACCTCCTGGCTCCCTTTGTACTCTAATAACATATATATAGATCCTGTAGATCTACTAAGATATCTAATTTCTCTCAATATTAGTGAGAGCTCACTGATAGTCACCCTTGTTGACTCTCACAAAATCAGTTCTCACCTCCATCACCACTAACGTTATTGGCTCCAATCCTATTTCCCTAAAGGAATTAACTTTACCAAACTCAGAAAATATAGGTAATTCCACTCTACATACTATAAAGTCTAATATAGAGCTAAATCAGCAATCTCCATATATTTAGCAATTTATAGGCTTCCGATTAATGTTTTATGATTGCTTTACTACTAATACCACCTGAATAGTTCTGGAATAAATTCTATAGTTTATTTTACAGTTATCTATTTACTCCCAACTTTATCTGGAGCTCACTTGGTGGTTCCCCGGTTGACTCGCATAACAGTTAATTCTCATCTTCATTTTCAGCAACACTGTCTTTGTTTTTCTGTTTTTACCCAGGCTTTTAATACCAATATAAAGCTGGAATACCTGTCTATATTGATATACCAAACCTAGAGCTATAATAATAGCTTTTTTTTTCATATATTCTGTGACTCATACTTTTCAATTACAGGTTGTATAAGTCAGAATACTTATATTAGCACAGTCAACGTTTTACAATTGACTGTACATAATATGCTCATTTGGTGAGTTTAATTTTCACAAACTTGATAAGGTCAACTTAAATAGCTTTACATTTAACTGTATGTTTCTAAAGTTTAATATTTAATTCTACATATACACTCACTTTACACAACCAATCTACATATACACTTATCTGAAAGGTCAACCCTTGCTCCTTCACTTCCAAGAAGTTTGTACTCAGTGTACACAGGAGAAATTGCACAATTAATTTTATGGTCCATTTTATCCTGTTACTCTTGTGAAAATAACAAATTTGGAGCTAAAGTAAAATTTTTGTGAAAAAAGTTAAATGTTCATTTTTGAGTGTAAAAGTAGATTCGCGCTGAAAACAAACAATGTATTAAAGAGGGTGGCTTTTTATTCATAACATTAGATCACTGGTATCTATGAACAACTAGCAATAATCTTAAATCTTTTTTTCCAACATGTTTTATTGATTTAAAGAGTATTACAATAAAAGAAAATCATACAAGTCTTGAAGTAACAAGCTTATTTGACAGGCGTAAAACTCACAATATTGATTTAAAGAGCATTACCAAAAAGTAAGTCATACAGGTTTGAAGGTATCAAGCTTATTCGACGCTTATTTGATAGGTATAATACTCATAAAAGTCCTCCCTCCTCCCTTAACCCTCCCATCCCCCCCCACATATAAACCCCTTAAACGACTCTGCATTTGATTAACAATCAACAAGTTCATAGAATAGGATTATGTCCGCTAATTTTCTGAAGAAGATACCACTGGGTGTTTTCAAAATGTGTCCTTAGTTTGTCCCTGTGTCTTGAGACAGTGATGGGATGAACAATGACCATGTGCTTAGAAATTTCCCTGTCAATTTCTCTTTATTTGTCAGGGTATCTAGCCACTCCATTCAAAAAATAGACATTATTTTGGAGTATATGAGAGATTTGGGTGGTGGTAATGGATTTAGCCAGTGCTGCAAGATACTTTTCCTGGTAGCTGAGGCCCATATTATCAAAATGGCCTTAACATGTTTGGGGAATTTGTGTTCAGAGCTATCTAAAATATTAAATATTGCCCATTGCGGCATCAAAGGAAACAATATCCCACCAAGATTCTGCAGTTCGGCATGGATGACTGCCATAATTTTTGCACTTTGGGGCATCCCCACATGTGATGAAATATGTCTGTGTTTCCTGTCCCGCATTTGGAACATGTGAATGTGCCCCCTGGAGACATCCTAGACTTAATGTGTGGGTGAATATAAGCTCTATGAAGGAGTAATAAAGACATGTCTGCATAACTACTGGAGGGGATCACCTTCCGTTGCAACAATGTGGCATCTAAGATTTCCCCGACTGTGATGTTCTGTATATCATTAACCCATCGTGCTGGACCTGTTTTTTTGCCCTCCCATGACCATTGCTTATGCAACAGTGTGTAAATACTGCTTGTCGAGGCTATCTGCACGCTGGCGGTCCTAAGGAAGCCATCTAAAGCGTTCGTCCCTCTTTCTCCACCCCTAGTAGCTATGCCTTTCAAAGTTAACCTCCTTGCTTGAAGAAAAAGGAAGGGCTTATTTACAAATGTTGGGAAACGTGCTGCTATGTCAAATGCAAGCATGGAGAATCTATCATCTAATAGGTCAGCTGCCAAGATGCAACCCTGCCCAGCCAGCTCAATGTAAGATAAGGGTGGTTTACCTCCCATAAAGCCCGGGTTACCCAGAAAGGGCACAAAAGGAGAGTCAACGCTTCTCAAATGACTTTCTCCGGCATTTCCTCCACATCTGTATAGTTTGCCATATGGTGGGTGGTTTCTTAAGTCTGCAATAAGGTCATCATTGGCCATATGTAGTAATGCTGGTAAGGAGACATGGGGACTTAATTGTTGGTCTAAAAGTACATTTGCGAAATGTGATCTACCTCTTAACCAATCAATGGTGTATCTGAGATTTGCTGCTAGATTGTACTTTGCAATGTCTGGGAAATTGATGCCACCCTCCTCCTTTGGGGCTTGTAGTTTGATTAGACCTATTCTTGTATGCTTTTTGTCTCCCCAAATAAAATTCCTAAAAGCAGTGTTTAGAGTTTTAACATCAGCTCGTGTCAACAAAATAGGTAGTGTTTGGAAAATATACAATAGTTTTGGAAATATTATCATCTTAATTAAATGACATCTTCCGGAAAAAGATAAAGTAAAAGTTTCCAGGAGTTTAGAAGATTAAATATGGACGTAATTAGGGGTCTAATATTAATGTGGTATAAGGATGCCAAATCTGCCGGGAGGTGGACACCCAAATATTTGATAGATGATGTGCTCCATTGGAAAGGAAGTGTCGAGTTATTTAATTTCCCTTGCTCAAACAGAGCCAGGGCCTCTGATTTATTATAATTTATTTTAAAGCCTGAGCATTTGCCAAAATGATTTAGGGCTTCCATGATAACTGGTATTGCCGCATTGGGATTGGAGATGAATAGGAGTATATCGTCGGCAAATGCTGCAATTTTAAGTGAGGTGGAGCCTACCTCTATGCCCCCGTATGTTGAAGAGTTTTGGAGAGTTCTAAGTAAAGGATCTAAAGCAAGGTTAAAAAGTAAGGGCGATAAGGGGCAGCCCTGACGCGTTCCTCTCTAGATTTCAAATGTGGAAGAGAGTATACCATTTATGGCCAGCCTGGACACGGGGTTTTTATATAACAACTTTATCACCTCACAGAACCATGGACCAAAGTTTCTAAACTCCAGGATGTCGAGGAGGTAATCCCATGCAACCCTGTCAAACGCTTTGTCAGCATCCAGGCTGACCACAATCGACTCTAAACAGCCATGAGATTTTCCGTAAGAGATATCTCCCAAAGCCGTCCGTATGTTGTATGTTATGGATTTACCGTGGACAAACCCAATTTGTTGAGGCAATATCAGGTTGGGGATTATTTTTTGCACTCTATTTGCTAGAATTTTAGTGAAAATTTTAAAGTCGGAGTTTAAAAGCGAGATTGGTCTATATCTTTCCACTAGTAAAGGATCTTTGCCCGGTTTGGGGAGCACTATTATGTCTGCTTCATTGAAACGGTCCGGGAGCTGCCCCGTTTGAACTAACTGATTAAAGACTTCACAAAGATGTGTCCCTATACTTCCTCCCAATATTTTGTAAAATTCATTGCTGTACCCATCAGGGCCAGGAGATTTAGAGAGCTTCAAGGAGCTGATAGTTTGGATAACTTCTGAAGGGGATATAGGAGCATTAAGGATTTCCCTGTGTTCCTCTGTTAGTAAAGGTGCCACCTCCATTTGCATAAAGTTTAGAATATCGTCCCCCTCTCTCTTCTCCGCTTTGTACAGGGAGCCAAAAAATGATCTAAATTCCTCTACAATCTCCTCATTCTCTGTCAACACTCTGCCCCCTTTGGTCCGAATTTTGCGGGTGGTCGCTTGTTATCTCAGGACCTCTTATCTATGCAAGTCCCTCAATAGTCACAGCTCACAGGCGGCGGCCTGGAGCCTCCCGAGGAGCCTGGAGAGGCAGACCCGACAGTCGAGCCCCCTGTCCAGGTATTCCCCCCGCTGATTAATGTTCTTTCTCCGCTCACAAACTGAGGGATGGCCACGGATGAGAGTAGGCCAGCGGGGAGCTCTGCTAAAAAGCGGCCATTCATTGGCTCCGCCTCCCGGAAGACCATAATCTTAAATCTTAAAGTGGTTTATCTGAAATAGACCTGTGTGACTGGAAAAGAGATAGTTAGTGAGGTTGCCCAAGAAAGATTGCAAGATTCCCGTTCCAAAGCTGTAAAAAAGTTAAGTTAGTTGATTATATACAAATAATTGCTCTTGGCCAGAGCAATGGAGGGATGTGTAAATAGATATACGGGAAACTAAAGCTGTTCCAGGGAGCTGTAAACAAATAAATAAATTAATGTATGTGCAAAGTAATAGTGTAAGGAGGAGGTGGTAGGTCCCAGCATAAACAATAAGATGTAAAAGCGATAAAATTTCCTTAATCCATATGTAAGGGGATCGGAGCTTAGCCCTTTAAAGGGAGTCTGTCACCCCATTTTTCGACTATAAGCTGCAGCCACAGGGGCTTATCTACAGCATTCTGTAATGCTGTAGATAAGCCCCTGATGTAACCTGTAAGATAAGAAAAACGAGTTAGATTATACTCACCCAGGGGCGGTCCGCCGTCCGGTCCGATGGTGTCTCAATCCGGGCCGGCACCTCCCATCTTCTAGTGAAGACGTCCTCTTCTTTGCGTCCCATCACGGCTCCTGCGCAGGCGCACTGATCTGCCCTGTTGAGGGCAGAGCAAAGTACTGCAGTGCGCAGGCGCCGGACCTCTCTGACCTTTCCCGGCTTATGAATAAAAAGCCACCCTCTTTAATACATTGTTTTTTTTCAGCGTGAATCTACTTTTACACTCATACGAGCGCCACTTTAACTCCTTTACCCCCAAGGGTGGTTTGCACGTTAATGACCAGGCCAATTTTTACAATTCTGACCACTGTCCCTTTATGAGGTTATAACTCTGGAATGCTTCTATGGGTCCCGGTGATTCTGACATTGTTTTCTCGTGACATATTGTACTTCATGTTAGTGGTACAATTTCTTTGATATATCTTGTGTTTATTTGTGAAAAAAACAGAAATTTGGCTAAAATTTTGACAATTTTGCAATTTTTCAACTTTGAATTTTCATGCCCATAAATCACAGAGATATGTGAGCCGCCCGCCAGGGCCATGGGGTACTCGGCACCGAGCCCTTCGACTTCTATGGGGGATGTCACGGCAGCCACGACTCGGTCTGTGGCCCTGGGAGCTCACCAAAAAGGGAATATATGTTTGATTGATGATTCGTGACGCCACCTGTAGTACCTGGTCATGGTGACCAGCGCTGCTGTGCAGGTCCTCTGGAAGGGATGGTGATGTGCAGCTAGATGATAAGCCTCCTACAGGTGAGGCTGTGTCCTTCCAGGGCAGGTAGAAGTGGTAGTGCAGGGATGGTGCTTGAGGATGCAGCAGAGGGGAGTGTGCATCGCTGGAATAATCAGGGAAACAGTTCTGTTGCAGTTTCAAGGTTTTACTCACAGTCTGTTGAGCGCTATACAGATACCAGCCGAGCACTGTGTCCTTCAAGAGAGTGGTCCAGCAACCCTCAGGTATGTTAGTCGCACTTCCAAAGACTCCCCTTTCAGTATGTTCCTTTCCGGCTTCTTCTCTCCCGGTGCAAACTCTCCTTACTACCATGCACCACGCAACCACAGAGCCCTCGGACAAGGGAGAATTGGGTCCTTTCAGTTCACAGATCACGGCCCTATGTTCTGCACGTACTTGACCCCTAAGCTGCCTTCCGGTGAGATTATGGGGGCTAGTGGCCCAGTGAAGCGACCACTGTTGTCGGTGTTACTAGCAGAGCCTGAGCCTTCACGCTAATCTAGGGACAGTTCCCCGATGTTTGCCTGGTCCTTCCTTCTTCAGGATGGGGGCACAGCTCCAATTGCTGTCTTGCCCTGGCCCCGTTCGCTCTCACAGCAAGGCTCCCTGAGATGAACTCAAAGGAGCAGCAGAACAGTCCAGTACCCACTCACTGACTGTGTGTCGACCCGCCACCACAATTGTGGGTTACCAGGGCAATGGGGTACTCAGAGCCGAGCCCATGGAAGTCTATGGGGATTTGTCACAGGTAGCGGTGGCTCGGTCTGTGGCCCTGGCGGTCTGGCGTATGTTAGGGATATATTTACAGGGGATAGATTTATATACAGTTCGTGACGCCACCTGTAGTATTCTGGTAATTTGTACCAGCGCTGCTGTAGATCTCTGAGGGGATGGTGAGGCAGCTAGATGTCGGGTCCCCTACAGGTGGGACTGGTCCCTCAAAGTCTATGAAGTTAGTGTAGTCGGGTGCAGATAAATAACACAGTCTCACACGGTCAGCGTCTTTCCATACCTTTACTTGTAAGATGTTCAGGCAGGTCCCAGGGAGGCTGATCCAAGGAGAGTGTATCTTGAGACAGCAGCTGGACAAGTTAGGGGCCTCCTTTACTTTCAACACAATGAGTACAACCAGCCTGAAGCGTAGTTCCCTCAATAACTCCAGCTAATCCATAGCTGTACTGCCCAGTCAGTTTTGTGGTAGGGGCCTTCCTGCGAGAGAGCTGAATTCCTATCTTGCTGATCAGGCTCAAAGTCTTCACTCCCCCTGACCCCAGTTACGTACTGACTATATGGGGCTGTTTGCCGCGACCTAAGGTCCGGTAAATCCCTGGTTTTCTTACCACTATGCTTGAAGCTAATAGTGATCCTTCGGTCCCCAGTGACCGGTAGCAATGTGCAGGACTTTTCCAATCCAAAAGCACTATTCCAATAAACTTTCCACTGTGCCTTTCGCCTTGTCCTCGCTGGTAGCATAAGCACTCACACTTGCATAAAGTCGGGTAGTCACTTCCTTCATTCACTTCCTTCAGAGCTAGTTACAGATTCTCAGTTATCACTAGGCAGGAGCACGTCTCTGAACCTTTCACTGTCCTTTAGACAGGTGACTGAAGTCTTTCTGCACTAAGCTTCTTCTTTCTTTCAATGTATTCAGGTGAGGTACAGCTCTGACTAGGCTGAGGTGAATTAGACCACCTGTACTAGACTCCACTTTCCGAACTGATGATAGAGCAATCTGGACTGCTTCCTCCCTCCAGCTAGACTCCAGACGTCTTCTCCCTCCGAAGACAGGAAACAGACTCTTTTAAAATCACTCAACACACATACACCTTGACCACTCCCTAAAAAGTAAACTACACTACCCTAAGGGTGTGTCTAGTGTATGTTGAGTGAATGGGTATTTAGCATTAAACTGCTGTCTCGCCACACACTCTCCAGGGTACTGCGTGTGCCTAACACCAGGGCTACACATTCCCCATGGTAAAAGACAGCACTCCCGGGCTGTAAAATACAAAAGAGACATTTTGTTTATGCATGAAAACATTAAACAATAAACATTGGTTCGTCCCATCCGGGAGGTGAGGATGTCTTGAACGTTGCGAAACAATAACATTATAAAGAAATACAAATATTAAATAGCATTCAATAAATATACAGTATTCTTGTGAAGGACCCGCACCAAACCTTCAACGTGGGTCCTGGGTGGGCTGCAGGACATCCGAATGCAGACCTCACTCAGTGCCACACCACACGGGTTTTTGTATTCAGAGGTAGTTGTGCTGGTTTTATGTAAAACCAAGATAAAGCACCGAAGCGCAACTATGTACAAATAAGTTCTGGGCTGGCACAGTCCTCAACCTCAAAGTCCATTGTAAAACAAAGACACAAATATAATATCACATTATAATACTAAAGTGCAAAACTTTTTCTGGTTACCCAGCCGGGCATTCTACGGTTAGAAATATATATATGCATTATATACGTTATACTCTTCAACTTGTGCAAAAATTTGTAAAACATTTCTGAAACTTTCTACAATATTACTTATGGTAGACCCTATATGGATCTCACCGATTCTTCTTTACTGTTTAATTACTCATTTTCAAATACACTTTCCACCCCGGGGGCTGGAACAATGCAATGGGCCCTAGATCCCAGGACTAGCAAATCATGCGCTGCGATTAGGGTCTGGGTCGCCACAGTTCTCGTGCGAACCTCTAGGGGCGCAACGGGTACATTCTCCTCACGAGACACCGATTGCGTTTCAATCACAGTTAACGATATGGACCGTGTCATGGATTGCGATTGAGACTGGGTCGCATGTTGCGATGTAGATATGACTTTCCTTTGCGCTGAACTTGCAGGGGGCGATGCTGGGGCACGGCCGGATACTGCTTGAGCTGGAGACGGGGACGCTGCGGTAGTGGTGACGTTACCTGCGTCGGGGACGGGGTCACGGACGATGGTGACGTTAAGGGCATACCATCCCTTCATTCCCCAGTGCCGTGTGTACGTGACAATGTCTCCATTTACTAAGTCCCTCCCGGGATGGCCTTGCGGTAGGTGGGATTCTACGTCCCTGCGACTAACAAAGACCCCTGGGTAGAGGCCCGGTTCACGGATGAAGCCCCAGCCCTTCCGGAGCTGGAACTCAGTCACACACCCCTGCCGCCGCGGTTCCCTCAGGGTACCTTTCTCTCTCCGGACACTCTCCTTGTCCGCGATCAGCTCTGCATGTTGTCGCTGACGGTTCCTCTGAGTTTCCCGCTCTTCCTCCTGCTGGCGTTTCTGCTTCTCCTCACGACGCTGCCACTCATGTTCCCACTGGGCGGTATAGGCGACGTCATCCAGGCGCGCCATCTCGTCCCAGTCGACGTCTGGTAACGACGGACAGGACCCCTCCGGTGTCCCTGTCGGGGACCGATCATCTGCTGCGGCCTCCTGGCCGGGCGGGCGTTCCGGAACTGGCGGTACCTCCTCAACCTCCTTCGCCTCCACCGCTTCACCGGTGGGATCAGGATTGGTACTTTCGGGGGCAGCCTCCGGTTGCTCCTTCGCCTTGGGCAGCAGAATCTTCGGTAACTCGAATCGTGGGGGGTCGTTGAGGGGAGAGATCACCATGTCCCACAGCCGCCGCTGCTCCAGGGTACGCCGGCGTCTCTCGATCTCTTCAAATCCAGGTTGGTGCTGGACCATCTTCTTCAGGCGTGCATTTTCTTCTTTTGTCTCTAGCAACGCCTGCTGCAGGTGCAGGAGCACGGATAACTCCGGTGCTGGTGGCAGCTTGGCTGGGGCACGGGGCCTGCCTTCCTCCGCTTCCCTGCTCGGCTGCACACGTCCTGCTTCCATGATGTTCCAGAAGATTTTTTCTTCTTCCTCCAGAGACATCCGGTCTCTTCCGTGGAGGCGGGGTTTGCGTCTCCTCCTCCTCGCAGGGAAGGTGAAGAGGAGGCGGACCTCCTTTGCTGTAGGGCAGGATCGCATGTTGTAATAGCACTTTGAGAGGGCAGGCATTTTCTTCGCGCCACAGGGGGGTAGACGCCCACGAAGGTACGCCCACCTTCTTCTCCAGCGCCTGAGGGCGCGAATATGGCGACAAAAATGGCGATTTTGGCGCCAAAAGTGCAAACAGTCCTTTTTCACAAAAACAATTCCTTAGGCACACAGGGCTCGCAATTCTGCGAGTTTCGCATCCTGTTCGTGACGCCAAATTTTTGTGTCGACCCGCCACCACAATTGTGGGTTACCAGGGCAATGGGGTACTCAGAGCCGAGCCCATGGAAGTCTATGGGGATTTGTCACAGGTAGCGGTGGCTCGGTCTGTGGCCCTGGCGGTCTGGCGTATGTTAGGGATATATTTACAGGGGATAGATTTATATACAGTTCGTGACGCCACCTGTAGTATTCTGGTAATTTGTACCAGCGCTGCTGTAGATCTCTGAGGGGATGGTGAGGCAGCTAGATGTCGGGTCCCCTACAGGTGGGACTGGTCCCTCAAAGTCTATGAAGTTAGTGTAGTCGGGTGCAGATAAATAACACAGTCTCACACGGTCAGCGTCTTTCCATACCTTTACTTGTAAGATGTTCAGGCAGGTCCCAGGGAGGCTGATCCAAGGAGAGTGTATCTTGAGACAGCAGCTGGACAAGTTAGGGGCCTCCTTTACTTTCAACACAATGAGTACAACCAGCCTGAAGCGTAGTTCCCTCAATAACTCCAGCTAATCCATAGCTGTACTGCCCAGTCAGTTTTGTGGTAGGGGCCTTCCTGCGAGAGAGCTGAATTCCTATCTTGCTGATCAGGCTCAAAGTCTTCACTCCCCCTGACCCCAGTTACGTACTGACTATATGGGGCTGTTTGCCGCGACCTAAGGTCCGGTAAATCCCTGGTTTTCTTACCACTATGCTTGAAGCTAATAGTGATCCTTCGGTCCCCAGTGACCGGTAGCAATGTGCAGGACTTTTCCAATCCAAAAGCACTATTCCAATAAACTTTCCACTGTGCCTTTCGCCTTGTCCTCGCTGGTAGCATAAGCACTCACACTTGCATAAAGTCGGGTAGTCACTTCCTTCATTCACTTCCTTCAGAGCTAGTTACAGATTCTCAGTTATCACTAGGCAGGAGCACGTCTCTGAACCTTTCACTGTCCTTTAGACAGGTGACTGAAGTCTTTCTGCACTAAGCTTCTTCTTTCTTTCAATGTATTCAGGTGAGGTACAGCTCTGACTAGGCTGAGGTGAATTAGACCACCTGTACTAGACTCCACTTTCCGAACTGATGATAGAGCAATCTGGACTGCTTCCTCCCTCCAGCTAGACTCCAGACGTCTTCTCCCTCCGAAGACAGGAAACAGACTCTTTTAAAATCACTCAACACACATACACCTTGACCACTCCCTAAAAAGTAAACTACACTACCCTAAGGGTGTGTCTAGTGTATGTTGAGTGAATGGGTATTTAGCATTAAACTGCTGTCTCGCCACACACTCTCCAGGGTACTGCGTGTGCCTAACACCAGGGCTACACAACTGCCTGACACAAGACTGTTCTCTAAACTCACACACAGCCTAAGTGCTGTCTAAGATCCACCCACCAACTAGCTACACCCTGTTCTAACCAGCCTGAGTCAGGCCATCCTCCCGAAGGGTTCGCCTGTGCTCAGCCAGCCTAGTGTATGTTGGATGCAGGTGGTGGGAGTCAATGGGGTGCTTCCTCCTTACCTGAGAGTCAGGTGTCACACCTCTGGGTGAGATGCAACATCTCCGTGGCGACTGGACCCTCAGGGTGCCACATTTGGCACACAAAATACTTAATGAGTAACATTTCCCGCATGTCTACTTTACAGCAGCACAATTTTGGAACCAAAATTTTTTTTTGTTACGAAGTTAATAAGGGTTAAAAGTTAACCAGCGATTTCTCATTTTTACAACACCATTTTTTTGGGGACCACATCACATTTGAAGTCAGTTTGAGGGGTCTATATGATAGAAAATACCCAAAAGTGACACCATTCTAAAAACTGCACCCCTCAAGGTGCTCAAAACCACATTCAAGAAATTTATTAACCCTTCAGGTGCTTCACAGGAATTTTTTGAAAATGTATAACTTTTTTTCACAAAAAAAATTTTCAGGTACAATTTTTTTATTTTCCCAAGGGTAACAGGAGAAATTGTACTCCAAGAGTTATTGTGCAAATTGTCCTGAGTACGCTGATACTCCATATGTGGGGTGGAACCACTGTTTCGGTGCACGGTAGAGCATAGAAGGGAAGGAGCGCCGTTTGACTTTTTCAACGCAAAATTGGCTGGAATTGAGATTGGACGCCATGTCGCATTTGGAGAGCCCCTGATGTATCTAAACAGTGGAAACCCCCAAATTCTAACTGCAACCCTAACCCCAACACACCCCTAACCCCAACCATAACCGTAACCCTAGCCCTAACCCTAATCCCAACCCTAACCCTAGCCCTAACTTTAACTCTAATGGGAAAATGGAAATAAATACATCTTTTAAATTTTATTATTTTTCTCTAACTAAGGGGGTGATAAAGGGGCGTTTGATTTACTATTTATAGCGGGTTTTTATAGCGGGTTTTTATGATTGGCAGCTGTCACACGCTAAAAGACGCTTTTTATTGCAAACAATAGTTTTTGCATCACCACATTTTGAGAGCTATAATTTTTCCATATTTTGATCCACAGAGTCTTGTGAGGTCTTATTTTTTGCGGGATGAGTTGACGTTTTTATTGATACCATTTTCGGGCACATGACATTTTTGATCGCTTTTTATTCCGATTTTTGGGGGGCAGAATGAACAAAAACCAACAATTCAGAAATTTCTTTTGGGGGGCCTTTATACGGTTCCGCGTGTGGTAAAATTGATAAAGCGGTTTTAGTTTTCAGGTCAGTACGATTACAGCCATACCTCATGTATATAACTTTTTAATGTTTTGGCGCTTTTATACAATAAAAACAATTTTATATAAAAAATAATTATTTTTGCATCGCTTTATTCTACGAGCCATAACTTTTATATTTTTTCGCTGATGATGCTGTATGGCAGCTCGTTTTTTGCGGGACAAGATGACGTTTTCAGCGGTACCATGATTATTTATATCTGTCTTTTTGTTCGCATGTTATTCCACGTTTTGCTCGGCGGTGTGATGATAAAGCATTTTTTTTTTCTTTTTTTTAAGGGGTTCACTAAAGGGGTTAACTAGTGGGACAGTTTTATATGGTGGTTTGTTACGGACGCGGCGATACTAAATATGTGCACTTTTATTGTTTTTTTTTATTTACATAAAGAAATGAATTTATTGTTTTTTTTTTATTTTTTTCTTTATTTAGAAATTTTTTTAAAATTATTTTTATACATTTTTTTTTTTTACTTTTTTACTTTGTCCCAGGGTAGGACATTACTATATAATGTCAGATCGCTGCTCTGATAGTTTGCACAGCACTCTGTCAGACCAGCGATCTGACAGACAGTGCAGGAGGCTGAGAGCAGGCGCTGAGAAGCCACCTCCCTGTAGGACCAGGAAGGACCCCGAAGCCATCTTGGATCCATGGTCCTGCAGAAAGGAGTCCCTCGGAACAGCGCGATCACATTGCGCTGTTCTGAGGGTCTCAGGGAAGCATGCAGGGAGCCCCCCCCGCGCGATGCTTTCCTGTGCCACCGGAACACTACGATCATGTTTGATCGCAGTGTGCCGGGGGTTAATGTTCCGGGAGCAGTCCAGTTTTTATTATGGTGTCACTTTTGGGTATTTTCTTTTATATTGAACCCCCAAAGTCACTTCAAATGTGATGTGGGCCCTAAAAAATGGTTTTGTAAATTTTGTTGGAAAAATGAGAAATCGCTGGTCAAATTTTAACCCTTATAACTTCCTAACCAAAAAAAAATTATGTTTCAAAAATTGTGTTGATGTAAAGTACACGTGGGAAATGTTATTTATGAACTATTTTGTGTGACATAATGCTCTGATTTAATGGCATCAAAATTAAAAGTTTGAAAATTGTGAAATTTTCAACTTTTTTGCTTTTTTCAAAGAAATTTTATCACTATCATGAAGTACAATATGTCACAAAAAAGTCTCAGAATCAGTGGGATCCGTTGAAGCGTTCCAGAGTTAGTACCACTAAGGGTGAGTTTCCACGATCCGGAATGCTTCAGGAAATGCTGCGTGTTTGACGCTGTGCGTTGGCGCAGCGTCAAACACGCAGCGTCCAGATGTTACAGCATAGTGGAGGGGATTTCAAGAAATCCCATCTCCACTATGCTGTAAAACACGCAGGCGGAAGACCTGCGTATCCGGACATGCGGCGCGTCTTTTCAGACTGCAGCATGTCCTAGCCCGTTGCGGCGATGCTGCGTCGCCGCAACGGAAATAACACAGGGCTATGCAGCCCTGCGTTCTTTCCGGATGTGTTCCGGAGGTGTCCGGAACACATCCGGAAAGAGCGCGCGTCAAAAAGGGGGCGGGGCTTTGGGCGGTGCGGAATTTCCGCTCCGTCCAAAGCGCTGTGGTTCCGGACCGTGGAACCACAGCCTTAGGCTGGAGTCACACACAACCACAAAAAATCGGTCCGTTTTAGACGGTCGACAATCGGATCAAAATAAAAACATCACACATCCTTCTGGCATCCGATTTTCCTTCAAAGATGCGATTTAATCGCATGTGTGTGTACCTTGTAACATCCGATTTTCATCCGACTTGCGAGATTTTCTCGCAGGCTTGCAAAACTGACATATAATGGATCCAAAAGAATAGTATTTAAATGCCAAAAGAAAGAATAGATATATACACATAGAACACATATATATATATATATATATATATGTCATTGTGACATATATATATACATATATTTATAGTTCTTACACTTCTACATACTGTTATAGCCGCTAATTCAATTGCCGGCTTCAGTGAAATCACAGAAGCCGACATGAAATGATACATTGTTTCTACACAGTTAACCATGTAATTTCATGTATTTTTATATATGTTTGAAACATACAATTACATGAGTATATGTGTGCTAAATTTCAGACATGTAGGGGTTAATTAAAGGTGTAAATTCGTTGAAAAAAAATGCGTGGGCTCCCGCTGTATTTTCTCCACCAGACAGACAAAGCAAGCGAGTGGGGGCAGATAATAATAGCCTAGGGAGGGTACATTTTTTTTGTGCCCCCCCTGGCTACTAACATCTGCCCCCAGACACCCCAGAAAGGGCAAATCTATAATTAGATTCGCCCTTTCTGGCACTTTGCCCGTCTATTCCCATTGCCCTGTAGCGGTGGCGAATGGGTTAATAAGGGGTTAAAATGACCTTGCAATTGAAAGGTCACTTTAAGCCAGGTTAATAATTGATAGCTGTCAATTAGACAACTATCAATTATTAATCCTATTGTATGAAAGAAAAATCAAACACACACAGTTTAATAAAAAATAAGTTTAATTAAATAATCACACAGTTTTTGACCATATTTTATTTTCCTGCTAAAACCATTTCCTGTAATAAAAATAAAATAAAAAAGCAAAATTATACTTACCAATCCGATGTACAGTCAGGTCCCACGGTGTAATCCATCAGAAAGGGTTAACAGGTTACAGGTCGCAGAGAGCTAATAATGCTGTCTCAGACCTGTATTCCCCTGAATGAATAAGTTCCTCTCCCAGCGAAAGTAGAGGAATAGATTCATGAATGGAGCTTAATTGATTTATTGGCAATTTAACTTTAGTGACCTGACCTAAAGGGAAAGTGGACACAATCAATTAAGCTTCATTCATGAAACACATCCTCTCCTGTCGCCAGGAGAGGAACTTATTCATTCAGGAGCTTTGAGCTGAGCATGCAGGATTACTTGCACAGCTTGGCTCAAAGCTAGTTAACCCTTTGTGAAGGATTACAGCGTGGGACGTGACAGATCGGCGGAATAGGTAAGAATAATGTTGTTTTATTTCTTTTTCTTTATTTTAGGAGATCAATGGCTTCGCACGGATTAAGTGTAAAATAAAATATGGTCAAAAAAATGTGTTTTTATTTCATTAAAATTATTTATTCTTAAAGTGTGTGTGTTTTTTTATTTACTTCAATAGGATTAATAATTGATAGTTGTCTAATTGACAGCTATCAATCATTAACCTGCCTTAAGGTCACCTTTCAATTGCAAGGTGACAGTAAGGTGAGATTAACCCATTCGCCACCGCTACAGGGCAATGGGAATAGACGGGCAAAGTGCCAGAAAGGGCGAATCTAATTATAGATTTGCCCTTTCTGGGGTGTCTGGGGGCAGATGTTAGTAGCCAGGGGGGGCACAAAAAATGCACCCTCCCTGGGCTATTATTATCTGCCCCCACTCGCTTTGCTTTGTCTGTCTGGTGGAGAAAATACAGCGGGAGCCCACGCATTTTTTTTCAACGAAATTACACCTTTAATTAACCCCTACATGTCTGAAATTTTGCACAAATACACTCATGTAATTGTATGTTTCAAACATATATAAAAATACATGAAATTACATGGTTAAATGTGTGGAAACAATGTATCATTGCATGTCGGCTTCTGTGATTTCACAAAACCCGGCAATTGAATTAGCGGCTATTACAGTATGTAGAAGTCTAGGAACTATAAATATATGTATATATACATGTCACAATGACATGTTATATATATATATATATATGTGTTCTATGTGTATATATCTATTCTTTCTAGTCTTTATTAAAGCTGTCAGTGTGATTTTACAGTATAGGCGGGGATGAATTGCCGGCTTTTCTAAAGGACACCGATGCGATTTCATCGCAAGTCACACAGTGTGGTCCGTTTGTAATCAGATTTTTCATCACTCCCATAGACTTGCATTGGCGATAGTCGACCCACAATCGGTGACAATCGCAGCATGCTGCGATTGTACACGGACGTTTAAAACGGACCACAAAAAATCTGATACTGGGAGCTGCTCCATAGATTAACATAGGTCCGACTGCAATGCGATATTTCATCGCATTGCAGTCGTCCGATTTTGTCGCCAGTGTGACTCCGGCCTTAAAGTGACAGTGGTCAGATTTCAGAAATTAGGCTTGTTCATTAAGCTACATAGTGGCTCGGTCCTTAAGGTGTTAATTAAACTGTACACTAATCCAAAGTGCCATCTACTTTAAAAAAAAATCAAGCAAAACACAAAATACTGAGGACACAAAAACCAAGCTGTGTGCATGAGATTTCTGAAATCTCATAGACTTTGCTGGTACTGTAAAACGAAGCTGAAAATTTGCATTAAAAAAAGCATAAAAAAGCTGAAAAACACCAAGTGTGAACATAGCCTTATTTTATTCATTGTAATTGATATGTGTACTTTTTTGAGCCCTATTCACATGTACCCTGGAATTAATGGTGCTTTACAATATATAATAATAATTCAGTGAAGAGTGTATACATTCCAATCATGTTTGATATGTGGCGCCCCTGAGGGTCCAGTCGCCACAATCGTACTGCATCTTAACCAGAAGTGTGGTATCCCATCTTTCAGGTAAGATGGAGACACTTAACATGGCTCTGACACAACACTGCATCCATCACACACTACAGCAGCAGGATTCCACTCCTGTACCTGCTGCCTAGGAAAGGTGTGAGAAGGTGGGTGGAGCATGTGGGATAGAGCAGGAGAATTGAGGGGTGAAAGGAAGAGTCTTCCCATAGGGGAAGAAGGGGAAAGACGTGCATAGGCAACCTTCCCATAGGGGAAGGCGTGAAGAGATAGAACCGTACAGCAGTCTCCTGGTCTGGAGGAGCTGCTAGACAGACAGAAAGACAGAAGGAAGTTCCCTGGAGGGGAAAGGGATTTCTCAGAGGCACAGGTGTTATGATTTGGTAGCTGAGGAGAGCTGGCAAAAACGGCAATACACCAGAGAGGTTGGAATCTACTGGATTGCAGTACCCTGACTAACCACCACAACTAAAGGCAGCCGTGGAGCGTACCTACGTTGGTCCTAGACGACTCGTCACAGCCTGAGAGGTTAACTACACCTAAAGATAGAAAGAGGAAAGCTATCTGCCCCGGAGCAGATCCCCAAAGAACATAGGAAGCCCCCAAACATGTAATGGCGGTTAGACAAGAGGAAATACAGATACAGACAGAATATAGTATGAGCAAACGTTGGGGCCCAAACTACCTGGACAGAAAAGGATAGGAAGGACACTTACTGCAATCCAAAAAACCCTAAAAAATACCAACTCTACTAATTGCAAAAACACCTGAGATCACACGACCTTTACCACCTAAATTAGTTCTCTGGTGTCACAAAACCAAACCGCAGCCACTGAAAAAACTGGAAAAGGCAAATGAACAAACAACAGTGGCTCAGATAAACTGAGAGGAGCACAAGCCCCTGGAGGGGACCTGGCTGACCTCCACAGAAGTGCAGGGAACAATGCAAAAAGCAAGCACAAAAATAAAAGCAGAAAATATCTTATCTGATAGCAGAAGATGCAGGCAAGACTCAGCAAGCTTCCAAGTGAACCAGGAACCACAGTTGAGACAAGAACAATTGATCACCGGCAACCATGATGGGAGGGAACCTCCCTTATATAAGACCAGTCTGTAACTCCTGATTTCCAATCTTCATTGAATGGTTCAGTACTGTTTGTAACCACCAGAGGGAGCTTCTGCTCAGAATTCATTTCTAACACATTCACAACACACAGGCAGGACAAGTGTTACCCGTGGGGCTCGTTCCAGGCTGACGCACGTCAGCTGGAGAAAAATCCAGGTCGCAGAAGGGACTCGGCCCCTAGCCTAGTGAAGCGTACAATAGGACTCAGCTAGCAAGCCGACAGCTGTGGCAACTTTAGGAGTCACAGCCAACAACCACAATTACCTTCTCCGGAAAGGCAGCTATACAGAATCAAGGAAACGCTTTGGGCACATTAGCCGACAGGATTCGCAGTTGCTGGCCTGGGACACTGATTGTGTGGTGCTGGGAAGGAAGAGGAGTAGAAATCAGCATAGTGAGACGGCCAGGAAAGGCATATACTGACAGGGAGCTTTGGACAGGTGTCCTCCATCTACCTGGAAGAAGACTGGATTCCTCACCTGGAGGACGTAGCACCAAGGGGGGCATCTGTGTGCACCAGAACTGTGAGTAAAGCTTTGGAAACTTCATCTGACTGTGTCTCTCAAGTTCTTCCTGCGACACTCACTCTGCACTGCTACATCCTTTGCCAAGTACTACATCTTCACCGTTTTCTACATTCTACATCTGCACTGGGACATAGTTCCACCTGCGGGGAACTTTACCAACTCTGCTGCATCACCATCAGTCCCAGAGGATCTGCACTGCAGCGCTGGTCACCTCTGACCAGAAACCACAGGTGGCGTCACAAACACTTTATTACAAACTCTATTTATCCCCTGGAAATATTCCCCTTTTATTGGATGCCCAGGGCCAAGGACCGGGTCACTGCCGCTGTGACACTTCCCCTTTAAGAAGCGACCCGGTACCGAGTACCCCACTGCCCTGGCGGGCGATCCAGATGCAGTCCACGGACCTGTGTATCTAATCCTATCATGTGAGATATACAGCATATCACAAAAGTGAGTATGTGTAGCCCAGCTTCGCAGGCACACATGAAAATCCAGGAAAGTGCACTGGAAGGTAACAGCCAAAGCTTGATATGCATTCACTCATGTCACTCACACTTATGTGTCGACCCGCCACCACAATTGTGGGTTACCAGGGCAATGGGGTACTCAGAGCCGAGCCCGTAGAAGTCTATGGGGATTGTCACAGGTAGCTGTGGCTCGGTCTGTGGCCCTGGCGGTCTGGCGTATGTTGGGGGAATATTTACAGGGGATAGATTTATATACAGTTCGTGACGCCACCTGTAGTATTCTGGTAATTTGTACCAGCGCTGCTATAGATCTCTGAGGGGATGGTGATGCAGCTAGATGTCGGGTCCCCTACAGGTGGGACTCTTCCCTCAGGTCGGTAGTTAGGTAGGGATTGTGCAGGCATGCAATAAATAACTCAGTCTCACACGGTCAGTGTCTTTCCATACCTTTACTTGCAAGATGATAAGGCAGGTCCCAGGGAGGCTGATGGGGTTGATGGAGGATGAGCTTTGAGGCAACAGCTAAGCAAGTTAGGGGCCTCCTTTACTGTCCAACAAAGATGAGTACAACCAGCTTGCAGCGTAGTTCCCTCTATAATTTCAGTTACTCCAAAACTGTTCTGCCCAGTCAGATTTGTGGTGAAGCCTTCCAATTGATGAAACTAGGTTCTTGCTTTTGTCTGCGCTTGACTCAAAGTCCCTATTCCACCTGACTCCAATTACGTACTGACTATATGGGGCTGTTTGCCGCGACCTAGGGTCCGGTAAATTCCTGGTTTTCTTACCACTATGCTTGTAGCAAATAGTGATCCTTCGGTCCCCAGTGACCGGTAGTAATGTGCAGGACTTTTCCAAGTCAAAAGCACTTTTCCAATAATCTTCCTTCCACTTTGCCCTTCGATTTGCTCGACTCTTAATAGATAGCTCAGTCTTTCTTCCAGTGGGGCACAGCTCTGACTAGGCTAAGGTGAATAAGACCACCTGTACCAGCCTCCACTTTCTGAACTGCTGACAGGCTCAGACTAGACACGTCTACTCTGTCCAAGGACAGGAAACTGACTGACTAAATCACTCCCTTCCACACCCCTGCTGGGTGTGTCAGAAGTGTACGTGATGTATGAAGAGCCCTTAACTGTTACCTCTCCACTCATCCTCCTGGTATTGTGTACCAGGGCTACACATTCCCCCATGGTAAACGTCAGCACTCCCGGGCTGCAAAATATAAAGAGACATTTTTGTTTATGCATGAAAACATTAACAATAACATTAATTCGTCCCATCCGGGAGGTGAGGATATCTTGAACGTTGCAAACATTATAGAAAAATACAAATATTAAATAGCATTCAATAAATATACAGTATTCTTGTGAAGGACCCGCACCAAACCTTCAACGTGGGTCCTGGGTGGGCTGCAGGACATCCGAATGCAGACCTCACTCAGTGCCACACCACACGGGTTTTTGGTTCAGAGGTAAGTCAAGGTTTCATGTGAAACCATTAAAAAGGCACTTTAGTGCAACTATTTACAGGATACAGTTTTTGGGCTGGCTCAGTCCTCAGCCTCTGAGTCCATTGTTAAACAAAGACATAATAGGAAAAAACACATATATATATATAGACTTTTACAATATTCACAAGAATTCGTTATAATCACTGCTGATATCTAATGGGTAACTTCCCTTTGGTGGTTCGCTCTGATCTACGTGGTGTAGCCTCAGGTATATCAAGTTGCGATCTGTCTGCACTGCGTAACGGCAAACTATAGAACTGCCTTAATCTTTCTATGGATCTGGCAAGCGTACTGATGGCTGGGCGGTGTGAGTCAGCTTCACCAGGGGATCCCATAGTATGGGGCGCTGCTTCAGATGATCCTTCTTGAGATTCCACAGGTTGAGGTGTTGCTGGAATGGGTAACTCCTGAGCGGGCTCAACTGGCACCACAGGCATAACTGGAGGTAGAACTTCCTCTTGTGGCTGATAAAACTGCAACACTGGAATTATCACAGCATCTCCCAGTCTAGGCCAATCCGCAGGAAAATCTCCCAGATCGGTGTGTATGACCTCTTCCTTTCTTTCTCCTTGATTGAGGACAGGGTTCTTTTCACAACGCTTTAAATGTTCTGGACACAATTTCAAATGATCTCTGGACACAGTGATTGTTGTTCTTCCTCCGTCCTTACTGACGACACAAACTTTTCTGTTGTCATATTTAGAATCTTGTATGACGTAGGGTTCTTGTTCCCACTGGTTATCCAATTTGTGCATCTTCCTTTTTCTTTTTAATACTACCTCTCCAGGCATCAAAGGCTTGGCAGGAGCATTTCTGTTGTAAACATCTTCCTGTTTCTCCGTGCCTTATTGAGACTTTCCTCCACACAGATTTGCACTCTTCTGTACTGCTCTTGCCGATTGACGTCCCAGTTTTCAACAGCGTCGTCTGCCTCCGGTTCTACCACTCCAAGTTCTAGATCCATTGGTAGTTTTCCGGGCCTTGCTCTCATAAGATAGGCTGGAGTGCAGTTAGTTGAGCTTACAGGTATATGGTTATACAAATCAACCAAATCAGGCAGTAAATCCGGCCATCGATTCCTGTCTTCCAACGGTATGGATCTCAACAAGTCAAGGACAATATGGTTCATCTTTTCACAAAGACCGTTGGTTTGAGGGTGGTATGGTGTCGTTCTAATTTTCTTGCACCCGTACATGTGACAGAATTCCTTGAATAAATCAGCTTCGAAAGCAGGTCCCTGATCGGTTAATACTTGCTCCGGATACCCATGCGGTCTGCAGAAGCTTGCTTGAAAGGTTTTCGCGGCCGTCACTGCGGTCTGGTCCTTAACTGGAACAACTACCAGCCTGTAATCCACACACATTCTCATACTACCATCTTTCTTTTTAACCAGAACTAGAGGGGCTCCAGGGACTACAACTATCCCTTATCACCCCAGCTTTCTTCATATCATTCAACATTTCTTTAGCCTTCTGATAATGAGCTGGAGGTATGGGCCTATACCGCTCTTTGATGGGAGGATGATTGCCTGTAGGGATATGATGTTGTACCCCCTTAATTGTCCCAAAATCAAGTGGATTTTTGCTAAACACTTGGGCGTACTCTTGCACCACCCGTAATACCCCTTGCTTCTGGTGAGCGGGAGTGGTGTCCGTCCCAACATGGAGTTGCTGACACCACTCCGCCACCTGAGTTGCTGGGTCATTGTCCTCCTCTATTTGACAGGAGTCTAAGGACTCAGCCGGGAGAATAGAATTATTATCAACAGCATGAAGTTTAGCAATGGTTGCATAACGGGGTAAATTTACCTCATCATCTCCCCAATTGAGAAGCCGTACCGGTACTCTTCCATTCACCACTTCTACTACTCCTCTAGCAGTCATAAGTGTAGGTCTATGTTCTGAATGGTGGGGTTCTACTACAGCTTGGTAATTCTGTCCTCTCAGACCTATGGCCGCCCTGCACCAAATGATCATTTCACTCATTGGGGGTATCACAATAGGATCCGAGTCAGTGACCCGTACATTACCAATTTCGCCGTCTGTAAGCTTCGCTTGCTGCTGACACACCAGGGCCCGGATCTCTCTTTGGATTACTCCTCTCTGCCTTGGTCGGGCAATCTCAGCGAGCTGTTGGAGCAAGAACACAACTTCTCCCAAACAATTACCGATAATGTTAGTACCCAAAATTATATTTAAACCGTTCTCCTCATTTACAGTCTTTACTACCAGAAGCCCCTGGTCTTTCAACTCCTCTCTGCCCACCTTTACATCTACACATTTTGTTCCAAGTACTTCTACAGGAAGACCATTAGAAGCATACACGGTAAAGTCAAGGCTCGGAGGTTTAAGACTGTCCATTGACCAGTACTTGGTATATAGGGCATCAGGTATTAGGGTCACCTGCGACCCAGTGTCTAACAATGCCGGAACAGCAATACCATCTAGAATAATAGACAGGTAGGGTCGCCCGCCCACATACCTGCGGTTCCAGTCTAGGGGGCCTGACGGGTATTCTCCTGGGTGTTGGCCCTTGGACCCAGGTTCTGCCCGTTTAAAGGACACTGTGTAGACAGATGACCTTTCCGGTTGCAGCGATAACAGATGATCTCTCGACGAGGAGGGTGTTGATCAGAGGTTGCTCCTGGGGGTGGCGTTGTCCTCCTCTGGGGGGGCGACGTCTTCTTTCTTCTCCGGTGCATCCACGGAACGTCCTCTGGGCAGTCAGCTAACAAGATCTTTCCTTCCTCCTCTTTCCGCAGCTGCAGGGCACTCATCACAGCGGCCAGATTTTTAGTCAGCTGGCGCACCTCTGAGCGCAGACAGTCCAATTCACTAGGAGGTGTCACCTGCGCTTTGGCTTCAGCCACTAGCGGGGAACAGGGGGTTACTGCCGGTTCCAGAGTGACTTCACCCTGATGATGTTGGGTGGCCACCTCAGGTTTGCCCAGGGGCCGCAGCCCTTTTATTGCCATGTCCTTTAGGGCATCAAAGGTAGCATCCGGATGATCTAAGGACCACCAATTTACAGTTCTGCGTTCCTCTGGGGATCTCAATCCCTGTATAAATTGTTCTTTCAGCATTCTATTCTCGTCGATAGCATTTAAATTGTTAATTTGCTTGAGGGCTCTCAGGGCTCCCTGTAGTCGGCAAGCATAGTCCCGGATGCTGTCACCTGGCTGTTGTGAACAGTGATAGAAGGCCATCCGGAGATCCGTTTCTGTGCGGTCTTCAAATATGGCATGCAGCTTAAGGAAGATCGCAGGTACCGACTCCTGATCAACGGTATCCCAAGTCTCCACTTCCCTCCAGCAGCGCCAGTTAGTTGCCCTATCAGCACAGCAGCTTTTTGTCTCTCAGGCATGGAGTACATTTCTAGGATGCTGCATAACTTCCGCTTGAAGCCTGCTAATGTGCCTGGCTCACCGCTGTATTGGGGAAGCCATTTCGCCCCAGGCATATATGGGAGCGTTAGTGGCATGATCGGGACTACCGGACTGGGTGCAGGGCCTGCGCCCCCATCTGGCGCTACAATACCAGACGGTGCGGGATTGGGGCCTCCGGCCGGGGCCGCACTGTCAGCCGGTTGTTGTGACATCTTAGCGCCCCCTTGGTTAAACGGAGCCTACCGGTTTCAGACGCTGCTATTTCACAGGCACCGCAGTGAGAACAGGACCTTCGTCGCAGGCGCTCTGATGTCAGAGCGTTCACTTCCTGTCGCAGGACCTGCCGATGAGTCAGAGCCGGGGCGTGTCCAAGACTCTGCGCGCTCTTTCAGGTACGCCCACCTTCTTCTCCAGCGCCTGAGGGCGCGAATATGGCGACAAAGATGGCGATTTTGGCGCCAAAAGTGCAAACAGTCCTTTTTCACAAAAACACTCCACAGGCACACAGGGCTCGCAATGCTGCAAGTTTCGTATCCTGTTCGTGACGCCAAGTTTTTGTGTCGACCCGCCACCACAATTGTGGGTTACCAGGGCAATGGGGTACTCAGAGCCGAGCCCGTAGAAGTCTATGGGGATTGTCACAGGTAGCTGTGGCTCGGTCTGTGGCCCTGGCGGTCTGGCGTATGTTGGGGGAATATTTACAGGGGATAGATTTATATACAGTTCGTGACGCCACCTGTAGTATTCTGGTAATTTGTACCAGCGCTGCTATAGATCTCTGAGGGGATGGTGATGCAGCTAGATGTCGGGTCCCTACAGGTGGGACTCTTCCCTCAGGTCGGTAGTTAGGTAGGGATTGTGCAGGCATGCAATAAATAACTCAGTCTCACACGGTCAGTGTCTTTCCATACCTTTACTTGCAAGATGATAAGGCAGGTCCCAGGGAGGCTGATGGGGTTGATGGAGGATGAGCTTTGAGGCAACAGCTAAGCAAGTTAGGGGCCTCCTTTACTGTCCAACAAAGATGAGTACAACCAGCTTGCAGCGTAGTTCCCTCTATAATTTCAGTTACTCCAAAACTGTTCTGCCCAGTCAGATTTGTGGTGAAGCCTTCCAATTGATGAAACTAGGTTCTTGCTTTTGTCTGCGCTTGACTCAAAGTCCCTATTCCACCTGACTCCAATTACGTACTGACTATATGGGGCTGTTTGCCGCGACCTAGGGTCCGGTAAATTCCTGGTTTTCTTACCACTATGCTTGTAGCAAATAGTGATCCTTCGGTCCCCAGTGACCGGTAGTAATGTGCAGGACTTTTCCAAGTCAAAAGCACTTTTCCAATAATCTTCCTTCCACTTTGCCCTTCGATTTGCTCGACTCTTAATAGATAGCTCAGTCTTTCTTCCAGTGGGGCACAGCTCTGACTAGGCTAAGGTGAATAAGACCACCTGTACCAGCCTCCACTTTCTGAACTGCTGACAGGCTCAGACTAGACACGTCTACTCTGTCCAAGGACAGGAAACTGACTGACTAAATCACTCCCTTCCACACCCCTGCTGGGTGTGTCAGAAGTGTACGTGATGTATGAAGAGCCCTTAACTGTTACCTCTCCACTCATCCTCCTGGTATTGTGTACCAGGGCTACACCCTTAGACACACCCATATAGGTATATAAGTTTGTGGGAGGCAGTGTAGAGAGGCTGGTTGTTTCCTGACTGAGAGGAGTTCTGAGTAGATACTTCAGCCGCCTGTCTCAGGACAGTGAAGTTCAGTTGACAGAGGTCCTGAACTGGGAGAATACTGAGAGCTGCTCCGTGAGCTTCAACAAGGAATTGGAGATTCAGCTTCTACAAAGGAGTGCTTATGTTAAGAGCGGAAAGCAGGGCGAAGGGCACAGTGGAGAAGACAGAGCAGTGCCTTAGGTAGTGAATTACCTGCACTAATTATCCGTCACTGGGGACCGAAGCGTCATTACTGTTTCAAGCATAGTGACAAGAAAACCAGAGGCTCGCTGGACTACAGGTCGCAGGAGCAAGCCCTTAGTGTCAATACGTAACCGGAGTCAGGTGGAATAGGGACTTTGAGTCAAGCGCAGACAAAAGTAAGAACCTAGTTTCATCACTTGGAAGGCTCCACCACAATATTGGCCGGGCAGTACAGCTACAGAGAAAGCTGGAGTTTCAGAGTTAACTTCGCTTCAGGCAAGTTGGACTCACATTATATGGAAGTTAAGGAGGCCTCTAACCTGCTCGGCTGCTACCTGAAGGTGCACTCTCCACCCCGACCAGCTTCCCGGGATCTGCTTGAACCATCATCAGTAAAAGGTATGAAAAGGAACTACCTTATGTGTGACTGAATTATTATCTACAACCATCATTCATCACCATAGACTTCCAGGGACCCGTCTCACCTGTGGGAGACTTACTATCAAGCTGCCCCATAACATCCCCTGTGAAAGTCCTCATAGCAGGCCTGGTACACATTACCAGAAACCACAGGTGGCGTCACGAACTGTTTCTAATCCCCTGTAAATATTTCCCTAATCGCATTGACTGCCAGGGACACGGACCGAGCCACCGCTACCAGTGACAACTCCCATAGACTTCTATGGGCTCGGCTCCGAGTACCCCATAGCCCTGGTATCCACAATTGTGGGGCGAGTCAATTCAACTTGGCGTCACGAACAGGATACGAAACTTACAAGATTGTAAGCCCTGTGTGCCTAAATTGAACTGTTTGCTGTATGTCACTATTGGCGCCAAAATACCGCCATTTTGCCGCCAAGTTGGCGCCCTGAGGCGCTGGTGAAGAAGGTGGGCGTACCTTCGTGGGCGTGTACCCCCCTGAAGCGCGAAAAGTTATGGCCGCCCTCTCCAAGGCCTACTACAATGTGCGATCCAGCCCCACTGCAAAAGAGATACGCCTCCTCTTCATCCTCTATGCGAAGAGGAGGAGACGCAAATCCCGCCTCCACGGAAAGGACCAGAATGTTCCTGTTGGATACCACAGTGATACCTGGACCGAGGTGGCAGAAGGACAGGAGCAGCTATGCAGTGGAGCAGTGGTGGGCAGGCCCTGCTCCCCAGAGAAGCTGTTGCTTGAACCGGAGCCATCCCTAATACAGGAACTTCAGCAAACCATGCTGGAGCTGCAGAGGAAGAATGCAGAGCTCAGGAGACAAATCCAGCGTCATGCAGACATGCAGGAGACAGAGAGACGCTGGCGTGCCCAGATAAAGCGGCTGCTGTGGAACGCAGTGTTCTCTCCTACAAGCATAATGCCGTCTCCTGATTTCCCAAAATCACTGCTGAGAAAGGCTGAGGGACGACCGGAGGCTGCCACCAAAAGTGCTGTACCTGATCCCACCGATGCGGAGGTGGAGGCGAAGGAGGCTGAGGAGGTTCTGCCCGGTCCGGAGTGCCAGCCCGGCCAGGAGGCCGCAGCGGATTACCGTTCCCCGGCGGGGACACTGGAGGATTCCTGTCCATCGTTGCCAGAAGTCGACTGGGACGAAATGGAGCGTATTGATGACATCACGTATGCCGTCCAGTGGGAAAGAGAGATGCAGTGTCGTGAAGAGGAGCAGCGACGCCGGCAGGAGGAAGAGCGGGAGGTGCAGCGGAACCGACAGCGGCAGTACGAGCAGATGGTTGCAGACAAGGAGATGGTCCGCCGAGAAAAAGGTACTCTAAGGGAACCGCGGCGGCAGGGGTGTGTGACAGAGTTCCAGCTCCGAAAGGGCTGGGGCTTCATCAGAGAACCGGGCCTCTATCCAGGGGTCTTTGTCAGTCGCAGGGACGTAGAATCCCACCTGCCCATCGGTCATCCCGGGAGGGACCTGATTAACGGGGACATAGTTACCTACACACGGCACTGGGGTATGAAGGGATGGTATGCCCTTAATGTCGCAATTGTCAGTGACCCCGTCCCCGACGCCGGTAACGTCAACACTACCGAAGCGTCCTCGTCTCGAGCGCCCACAGCACCAGGCCGTACTCCAGCATCGCCCCCTGCAGGCCCATCGCAATCTATGTCGCAATCGGCATCGCCTCCTGCTTACTCAAAGCAAACCAGGTCGCAATCTGTACAGCAGCCCAAGTCTCAGCCAGCGCTGCCGCCTAAACCGCAAGCTGCGACCAAGTTAGAATCGCAAAATGTTGTGGCACCTGCAGCGACGCAATCGGCGTCTCACAAAGAGGAAGCACCCGGCGTGCCCCTAGCGGTTCGCACAAGGACTGTTGCGACCCAAACCCTGATAGCAGGTCACGACCTGTTTGTCATGTGCTCTAAAGAGCATCGCATTGTTCCAGCCCCCGGGGTGGAAGATGTAATTGAAGTCAACAGAAAGTGAAGACCGGTAGAACCAGACAGGGGTTTACCGTATTGAAGCATGTATAAAGTTTTGAAGGAAATAATTGCTGTTTTGCACTTTATTGCTATGTATAGTGTTTACATAGTTTTACATATTTGGAATAGAATACCGGCTGGGTAAAGAGAGTTAGAGAATTTGAAGAAATTAAAAAGTAATGTGATAATTGCATAAAATACCCTGGTTGGGTAATACCGTTAGAATTATAATGTGAATATGAAAGTTAAAGTATATGTGAATACTGAATTTCTGAAGTTACAAATATGTGTCTTTAACCATGCCATGGACTGAGAGGCTGAGGACTGTGCCAGCCAAGAACTTATCCTGTAAATAGTTGCGCTTCGGTGCATTATTTTGGTTTTACATGAGACTACTACAAAATCTACCTCAGAAGAAAAACCCGTATGGTGGGCCTAGAATGAGGTCTGCAGTCAGAAGTCCTGCAGCCCACCAGGACCCACGTGGGAGTTTTTGGTGCGGGTCCTCCACAAGTATCTTGTATATATGCGAATGTCTTGATATTTTGATACTTTTGTATTTTCTTATTGTACAAAATGTAACGTTCAAGAAATCCGTACCTCCCGGATGGGAAGAGTTATAATGTTATTGTTATTGCAAAACAAAATGTCTTTTTGTCTTTTACAGCCCGGGAGTGCTGTGTTTTACCAAAGGGGGGATGTGTAGCCCAGCTTCGCAGGCACACATGAAAATCCAGGAAAGTGCACTGGAAGGTAACAGCCAAAGCTTGATATGCATTCACTCATGTCACTCACACTTAGACACACCCATATAGGTATATAAGTTTGTGGGAGGCAGTGTAGAGAGGCTGGTTGTTTCCTGACTGAGAGGAGTTCGGAGTAGATACTTCAGCCGCCTGTCTCAGGACAGTGAAGTTCAGTTGACAGAGGTCCTGAACTGGGAGAATACTGAGAGCTGCTCCGTGAGCTTCAACAAGGAATTGGAGATTCAGCTTCTACAAAGGAGTGCTTATGTTAAGAGCGGAAAGCAGGGCGAAGGGCACAGTGGAGAAGACAGAGCAGTGCCTTAGGTAGTGAATTACCTGCACTAATTATCCGGTCACTGGGGACCGAAGCGTCATTACTGTTTCAAGCATAGTGACAAGAAAACCAGAGGCTCGCTGGACTACAGGTCGCAGGAGCAAGCCCTTAGTGTCAATACGTAACCGGAGTCAGGTGGAATAGGGACTTTGAGTCAAGCGCAGACAAAAGTAAGAACCTAGTTTCATCACTTGGAAGGCTCCACCACAATATTGGCCGGGCAGTACAGCTACAGAGAAAGCTGGAGTTTCAGAGTTAACTTCGCTTCAGGCAAGTTGGACTCACATTATATGGAAGTTAAGGAGGCCTCTAACCTGCTCGGCTGCTACCTGAAGGTGCACTCTCCACCCCGACCAGCTTCCCGGGATCTGCTTGAACCATCATCAGTAAAAGGTATGAAAAGGAATTACCTTGTGTGTGACTGAATTATTATCTACAACCATCATTCATCACCATAGACTTCCAGGGACCCGTCTCACCTGTGGAAGACTTACTATCAAGCTGCCCCATAACATCCCCTGTGAAAGTCCTCATAGCAGCGCTGGTACACATTACCAGAAACCACAGATGGCGTCACGAACTGTTTCTAATCCCCTGTAAATATTTCCCTAATCGCATTGACTGCCAGGGACACGGACCGAGCCACCGCTACCAGTGACAACTCCCATAGACTTCTATGGGCTCGGCTCCGAGTACCCCATAGCCCTGGTATCCACAATTGTGGGGCGAGTCAAGTAACACCTCACATTTTTGTAAACACTCAAGATATGACACTTTGAGACAATGTCAAGAAGTCAGTGTACAGTTTGGATAACAGTGTAAATTTGGTGTGCCCTCTAAATAACTCAACACACAACCATTAATGTCTAAACCATTGGCAACAAAAGTGAGTACCTCCCTAAGTGAAAATGGCCAAATTGTGCCCAATTGGACATTTTCTCTTCCCGGCAGGGCCGGCGTTAGGGGCAGGCAGACCAGGCAGCTGCCTAGGGCCCTCACTCCTCCAAGGGCCCTCAGCCAGTGGCGTGCCGCTAATAGCAGCACACCATGCTGCCGCTATGGGGCCTGTAAGAGGGGCCTGGTGACCCCCCCGCATTGCGCATTCAACTTACCGGCATCATAGATGCCGATACAGTTGAAAGCAGTGATGGAGAAGAGAGCGTCAGATGAAGCTCCCGCTCTCATCACTCCCCCTTTGCCTCTGCCTCAACATGTGCCAGCAGTGGAGCTGATGAGACGCACTGCAGAAGCCTGAGCAGCGAAGTAACGAGGAGGGGAGGTAAGTATTGTGTTTTGTCTGCATTATAAGTCAGGGATTATTATTAAATGGCCATACATGGATGATTACATTTTTATTGGCTTGTGAGGATATAAAAGGTGTATACTCATTTGACCCTTTTGCCTGACGAAGGCTTGCACTGAAACATACGTTTCGGCCTGATACCGCTCAAGTAAGAGGAGACATTAACCTCTTTCTACCATATGATGTACTATCCCGTCCATGTGACCTGGGCCTTAAGTCCCAGTGATGGCATAGTACGTCATATAGTATCAGACGCGATCGGACGCGCTCACGGGGTGAGTACGGACGATTGCGGCCGTGTGTCAGCTGATTCTCACAACTGACACCTGGCACTTTAACCCCCGGCACACTGCGATCAAAGATGATCGTAGTATTCCAGCGGCTGCAGAGGGGCTAGTAGCCCCTCTGCTTTTGGATCGGAGACCCTGCGTCATAATGTCTCGACCAAGCACCACAATTGTGGGTTTCCAGGGCAATGGGGTACTCAGAGCCGAGCCCGTAGAAGTCTATGGGATTGTCACAGGTAGCGGTGGCTCGGTCTGTGGCCCTGGCGGTCAGGCGTATGTTGGGGGGTATATTTACAGGGGATATATATATACAGTTCGTGACGCCACCTGTAGTCTCTGGTAATTTGTACCAGCGCTGCTGTAGATCTCTGAGGGGATGGTGAGGCAGCTAGATGTCAGGTCCCCTACAGGTGGGACTCTTCCCTCAGGTCGATAGTAATGATAGGGTAGTGCAGGAATGCAATCAAATAACACAGTCTCACACATCAGCGTCTTTCCATACCTTTACTTCAAGTTGTTCAGGCAGGTCCCAGGGAGGCTGATGGGGTTGATGGAGGATGAGCTTTGAGGCAACGGCTAAGCAAGTTAGGGGCCTCCTTTACTTTCCAATGATGAAGAGTCCAACCAGCGTAAAGCGTAGTTCCCTCTATAACTCCAGCTTTTCCAAAGCTGTGCTGCCCGGTCAGTTTTGTGGTTGGAGCCTTCTTCTGAGAGAGCTGAGTTCCAATTCCTGTCGTGCACTGACTCAAGGTTCTCACTCTCCCTGACCCCAGTTACGTACTGACTCTTCAGGGGCTGCTTTCCGTTACCTAAGGTCCGGTAAGCCTCTGGGTTTCCTACCACCATGCATGAAGCTATGGTGATGCTTCGGTCTCCAGTGACCGGTAACAATGTGCAGGTATTCTATACCGATGGCACTTTTCTGTTCTCTTCCACTATGCCCTTCGATTTGCTCAGACTCTCAACAGATGTCTCAGTCCGTCCTCTAGTGGGGCACAGCTCTGACCAGGCTGAGGTGAACTGGCTCACCTGTACTGGCCTCCACTTTCTGAACTGCACAAAGACTGCACTTCCTAACTCTTTCGAGTCACTGACTGAACTGAACTCAGACTACTCAGCACTCCCCTCCACACCCCTGCTGGGTGTGTCCGAAGTGTACGTGATATCATGGAGAGCCCTTAACCGTTACCTCTCCACTCATCCTCCTGGTATTGTGTACCAGGGCTACACATTCCCCCATGGTAAACGACAGCACTCCCGGGCTGTGAAATACAAGAGACATTTTGTTTATGCATTAAACATCAACATTAAACATTAATTCGTCCCATCCGGGAGGTAAGGATGTCTTGAACGTTGCTAACAACACATTGAATATAGAAAAAATACGAAATATTAAATAAACATGTTCATAAATAAACGACAATATTCTTGTGAAGGACCCGCACCAAACCTTCAACGTGGGTCCTGGGTGGGCTGCAGGACATCCGAATGCAGACCTCACTCAGTGCCTCACCACACGGGTTTTATGTTCAGAGGTAAGTCAAGGCTTCGTGTGAAACCATTAAAAGGCACCTTAGTGCAACTATTTACAAGATAAGTTCTGGGCTGGCACAGTCCTCAGCCTCTGAGTCCATTATAAGACACCATAAGGAAAAGACACATATATATATACTTTTTACAATATTCACATTAATTTGTTATAATTACTGCTGGTATCGAATGGGTATCTTCCCTTTTGTGATTCGCTCTGATCTACGTGGAGTAGCTTCAGGTATATTAAGTTGTGATCTGTCTGCACTGCGTAACGGCAAACTATAGAACTGCCTCAATCTTTCTATGGATCTGGCAAGCGTACTGATGGCTGGGCGGTGTGAGTCAGCTTCACCAGGGGATCCCATAGTATGGGGCGCTGCTTCAGATGATCCTTCTTGAGATTCCGTAGGTTGAGGTGTTGCTGGAATGGGTAACTCCTGAACTGGCTCAACTGGCACCACGGGCACAACTGGAGGTAGAACTTCCTCTGGTGGCTGATAAAACTGCAATACTGGAATTATTACAGCATCTCCCAGTCTGGGCCAATCCGCAGGAAAATCTCCCAGATCCGTGTGTATGACCTCTTCCTTCCTTTCTTCTTGATTGATGACAGGGTTCTTTTCACAACGCTTTAAGGGTTCTGTACACAATTTCAAATGGTCTCTGGACACAGTGGTTATTGTTCTTCCTCCGTCCTTACTGATGATACAAACTTTTCTGTTGTCATATTTAGAATCTTGTACAACGTAGGGTTCTTGTTCCCACTGGTTATCCAATTTGTGCATTTTCCTTTTTCTTTTTAATACCACTTCTCCAGGCATCAAAGGCTTGGCAGGAGCATTTCTGTTGTAAATATCTTCCTGTTTCTCCCGTGCCTTGTTGAGACTTTCCTCCACACAGATTTGCACTCTTCTGTACTGCTCTTGCCGATTTATGTCCCAGTTTTCAACGGCGTCGTCTGCCTCCGGTTCTACTACTCCAAGTTCTAAATCCATTGGTAGTCTTCCGGGCCTTGCTCTCATAAGATAGGCTGGAGTGCAGTTAGTAGAACTTACAGGTATATGGTTATACAAATCAACCAAATCAGGTAGTAAGTCCGGCCATCGATTTCTGTCTTCCAACGGTATGGATCTCAACAAGTCAAGGACAATATGGTTCATTTTTTCACAAAGACCGTTGGTTTGAGGGTGGTATGGCGTTGTTCTAATTTTCTTGCACCCGTACATGTGACAGAATTCCTTGAATAAATCAGCTTCGAAAGCAGGTCCTTGATCGGTTAATACTTGCTCCGGATACCCATGCGGTCTGCAGAAGCTTGCTTGAAAGGTTTTCGCGGCTGTCACTGCGGTCTGATCCTTAACTGGAACAACCACCAGAAATCTGGAGTAATGGTCCACCATGGTCAGGGCGTATGAGTATCCAGATCTACTTGGCGACAGTTTGACGTGGTCCAGGGCCACAATCTCCAGGGGGCGAGTCGTCCGGATAGGTTGCAGGGGTGCCTTCTGACTACCGTAGTCCTTCCTTCTGAGACCACAGGGTCCACAGTTCCGACACCACCTCTCAATGGAGCTGCGCATCCCTACCCAGTAGAACCGGCATCTCAACAGGATCTCCAGCTTTCTCCAGCCAAAGTGTCCTGCTTGATCGTGGTATGCTTCCAACACCATTGGGACGTCTGCCTTGGGGACCACGATTTGCCAGACCATCTCATGGGTTCTGGGGTTGACGTATCTCCTGCACAACTTCTCACGGTATAGGAACAACCTGCTTTTCTCGTTCCACAGGAGCTTGGCTGACATAGGTGCATCCTTTTCCAAAGAGGAGCCTTCCTGTCTTAACAACTCCTTGATGCGGCTGACCACTGGATCACTGTCCTGAGTCTCTTTCCAGCTGTGATGGGGTAAAGGATTTAATGTTGCACCATACTGCTTTCTGTTGACTCGATGCTCGTGGACTACCCCATTTCGATGGAACGCAGGTAGCTCAATTTCTTCCAGGTCGTCCGATTCTTCTTCCGTATCAGAGTCATGCGGCATTCGGGACAATGCGTCAGCATTAGCATTCTTTCGACCTGCCCGGTACTTGATAGTAAACTGGTAATTGGACAACCGAGCCATCCATCGCTGCTCCATGGCACCCAGCTTGGCGGTTTCCAGGTGCGTTAACGGGTTGTTATCTGTAAACGCAGTGAACTGATTGGAGGCCAGATAGTGCTTAAATCTTTCAGTAATGGCCCAGACCAACGCCAGAAACTCCAGCTTGAAGCTGCTATAATTTTCCGGATTCCTTTCAGTTGGCCTGAGTTTTCTGCTGGCATATGCGATGACTTTTTCTTGACCATTCTGCTTCTGACTGAGAACTGCTCCCAACCCTTCATTACTGGCGTCGGTGTACAACAGGAACGGTTGGCTGTAATCAGGATAGGTTAAGATCTCATCACCTGTAAGGATCTCTTTCATCTTTTGGAATGCTTCAGCCTGTTCTTTACCCCAATTAAAGGGAGGGTTTCTGCTCTTTAGGGATTGTCCTACCAGGAGGTCCTGTAAAGGAGCTGCCTTCTTCGTGTAATCTTTCACGAACCTTCTGTAGTAACCCGTTAGTCCCAGGAACTGTCGCACTTCCTTAAGGTTCTTCGGCTCCGGCCACTTCTGGATGGCAGTGACTTTCTCTGGGTCCGGCGCTACTCCTTCCGAACTGACGATGTGCCCCAAGTATTGTACCTTCTGTTTGAGTAGATGGCATTTTGAGGGTTTCAACTTCATCCCGTACCTGGACAGAGACTCAAATACTTCTGCCAGGTGCTTCAGATGGTCCTCATATGTCTTGGAATACACGATGACGTCGTCTAGGTATAGCAGCACGGTTTCAAAATTGAGATGTCCCAGACAATTTTCCATCACTCTCTGAAATGTTCCTGGGGCACTGCTGAGCCCAAACGGCATTCTGTCGAACTCACAGAGCCCCATTGGGGTGGTGAAAGCCGTTTTCTCACGATCCTCCTCAGCCACAGCCACTTGCCAGTAACCACTAGTCAGATCAAGGGTAGAAAAGTAGTTAGCCGTTTTCAGAGCAGCTAATGATTCCTCTATGCGTGGTAACGGGTATGCATCCTTGTGTGTTATGCGGTTCACCTGCCTGTAATCCACACACATTCTCATACTACCATCTTTCTTTTTAACCAGAACTAGAGGGGCTGCCCAGGGGCTACAACTATCCCTTATCACCCCAGCTTTCTTCATATCATGCAACATTTCTTTAGCCTTCTGATAATGAGCTGGAGGTATGGGCCTATACCGCTCTTTGATGGGAGGATGACTGCCTGTAGGGATATGATGTTGTACTCCCTTAATTATCCCAAAATCAAGGGGATTCTTGCTAAACACTTGGGCGTACTCTTGCACCACCCGTAATACCCCTTGCTTCTGGTGAGCGGGAGTGGTGTCCGTCCCAACATGGAGTTGCTGACACCATTCCGCCACCTGAGTTGCTGGGTCATTGTCCTCCGCTATTTGACAGGAGTCTAAGGACTCAGCCGGGAGAATAGAATTATTGTCAACAGCATGAAGTTTAGCAATGGTTGCATAACGGGGTAAATTTACCTCATCATCTCCCCAATTGAGAAGCCGTACCGGTACTCTTCCATTCACCACTTCTACTACTCCTCTAGCAGTCATAAGTGTAGGTCTATGTTCTGAATGGTGGGGTTCTACTACAGCTTGGTAATTCTGTCCTCTCAGACCTATGGCTGCCCTGCACCAAATGATCATTTCACTCATTGGGGGTATCACAATAGGATCCGAGTCAGTGACCCGTACATTACCAATTTCGCCGTCTGTAAGCTTCGCTTGCTGCTGACACACCAGGGCCCGGATCTCTCTTTGGATTACTCCTCTCTGCCTTGGTCGGGCAATCTCAGCGAGCTGTTGGAGCAAGAACACAACTTCTCCCAAACAATTACCGATAATGTTAGTACCCAAAATTATATTTAAACCGTTCTCCTCATTTACAGTCTTTACTACCAGAAGCCCCTGGTCTTTCAACTCCTCTCTGCCCACCTTTACATCTACACATTTTGTCCCAAGTACTTCTACAGGAAGACCATTAGAAGCATACACGGTAAAGTCAGAGCTCGGGGGTTTAAGACTGTCCATTGACCAGTACTTAGTATAGAGGGCATCAGGAATTAGGGTCACCTGGGACCCAGTGTCTAACAATGCCGGAACTGCAATACCATCTAAGATGATAGACAGGTAGGGTCGCCCACCCACATACCTGCGGTTCCAGTCTAGGGGGCCTGACGGGTATTCTCCTGGGTGTTGGCCCTCGGACCCAGGTTCTGCCCGTTTAAAGGACACTGTGGAGACAGATGACCTTTCCGGTTGCATCGGTAACAGATGATCTCTCGACGAGGAGGGTGTTGATCAGAGGTCGCTCCTGGGGGTGGCGTTGTCCTCCTCCGGGGGGGCGACGTCTTCTTTCTTCTCCGGTGCATCCACGGGACGTCTTCTGGGCAGTCTGCTAACAAGATCTTCCCTTCTTCCTCTTTCCGCAGTTGCAGGGCACTCATTACAGCAGCCAGATTTTTAGTCAGCTGGCGCACCTCTGAGCGCAGACAATCCAATTCACTAGGAGGGGTCACCTGCGCTTTGGCTTCGGCCACTAATGGGGAAAAGGGGTTTACTGCCGGTTCCAGAGTGACTTCACCCTGATGATGTTGGGTTGCCACCTCAGGTTTGCCCAGGGGCCGCAGCCCTTTTATTGCCATGTCTTTTAGGGCATCAAAGGTAGCATCAGGATGATCTAAGGACCACCAGTTTACAGTTCTGCGTTCCTCTTGGGATCTCAATCCCTGTATAAATTGTTCTTTCAGCATTTTATTCTCATCAATAGCATTTAAATTATTAACCTGCTTAAGAGCTCTCAGGGCTCCTTGTAGTCGGCAAGCGTAGTCCCGGATGCTGTCACCTGGCTGTTGTGAACAGTGATAGAAGGCCATCCGGAGATCCGTTTCTGTGCGGTCTTCAAATATGGCATGCAGCTTAAGGAAGATCGCAGGTACCGACTCCTGATCAACGGTATCCCAAGTCTCCACTTCCCTCTCAGCAGCGCCAGTTAGCTGCCCTATTAGCACAGCAGCTTTTTGTCTCTCAGGCATGGAGTACATTTCTAGGATGCTGCATAACTTCCGCTTGAAGCCTGCTAATGTGCCTGGTTCACCGCTGTACTGGGGAAGCCATTTCGCCCCAGGCATATATGGGAGCGTTAGTGGCATGATCGGGACTACCGGACTGGGTGCAGGGCCTGCGCCCCCATCTGGCGCTACAATACCAGACGGTGCGGGATTGGGGACTCCGGCTGGGGCCGCACTGTCAGCCGGTTGTTGTGACATCTTAGCGCCCCTTGGTTAAACGGAGCCTACCGGTTTCAGACGCTGCTATTTCACAGGCACCGCAGTGGGAACAGGACCTTCGTCGCAGGCGCTCTGATGTCAGAGCGTTCACTTCCTGTTGCAGGACCTGCCGCTGAGTCAGAGCCGGGGGCGTGTCCAAGACTTTGCGCGCTCTTTCAGGTACGCCCACCTTCTTCTCCAGCGCCTTAGGGCGCGAATCTGGCGGCAAATATGGCGGTATTTGGCGCCAAACAACAGCAACAGTCTTTTTCGCCAAAACACTCCACAGGCACACAGGGCTCGCAATGCTGCAAGTTTCGTATCCTGTTCGTGACGCCAAAATGTCTCGACCAAGCACCACAATTGTGGGTTTCCAGGGCAATGGGGTACTCAGAGCCGAGCCCGTAGAAGTCTATGGGATTGTCACAGGTAGCGGTGGCTCGGTCTGTGGCCCTGGCGGTCAGGCGTATGTTGGGGGTATATTTACAGGGGATATATATATACAGTTCGTGACGCCACCTGTAGTCTCTGGTAATTTGTACCAGCGCTGCTGTAGATCTCTGAGGGGATGGTGAGGCAGCTAGATGTCAGGTCCCCTACAGGTGGGACTCTTCCCTCAGGTCGATAGTAATGATAGGGTAGTGCAGGAATGCAATCAAATAACACAGTCTCACACATCAGCGTCTTTCCATACCTTTACTTCAAGTTGTTCAGGCAGGTCCCAGGGAGGCTGATGGGGTTGATGGAGGATGAGCTTTGAGGCAACGGCTAAGCAAGTTAGGGGCCTCCTTTACTTTCCAATGATGAAGAGTCCAACCAGCGTAAAGCGTAGTTCCCTCTATAACTCCAGCTTTTCCAAAGCTGTGCTGCCCGGTCAGTTTTGTGGTTGGAGCCTTCTTCTGAGAGAGCTGAGTTCCAATTCCTGTCGTGCACTGACTCAAGGTTCTCACTCTCCCTGACCCCAGTTACGTACTGACTCTTCAGGGGCTGCTTTCCGTTACCTAAGGTCCGGTAAGCCTCTGGGTTTCCTACCACCATGCATGAAGCTATGGTGATGCTTCGGTCTCCAGTGACCGGTAACAATGTGCAGGTATTCTATACCGATGGCACTTTTCTGTTCTCTTCCACTATGCCCTTCGATTTGCTCAGACTCTCAACAGATGTCTCAGTCCGTCCCTAGTGGGGCACAGCTCTGACCAGGCTGAGGTGAACTGGCTCACCTGTACTGGCCTCCACTTTCTGAACTGCACAAAGACTGCACTTCCTAACTCTTTCGAGTCACTGACTGAACTGAACTCAGACTACTCAGCACTCCCCTCCACACCCCTGCTGGGTGTGTCCGAAGTGTACGTGATATCATGGAGAGCCCTTAACCGTTACCTCTCCACTCATCCTCCTGGTATTGTGTACCAGGGCTACACAATAACACGGGGTCCTGATCGTTCCCATGGAGACCCATATGTCGTTATGACAACATCCGGGTCTCCAGGTCAAAGAGACTTTTTGACATGCGCAGTGCATGTCAGAAAGTCTCAGGTTAGTGCATGGAGAAGCTGCAGCGCTGCAAGCTTCTATAGCATGCAGATGCTGCTTCATCTACATGCTATAAAAGCGATCAGCCTGCAGAAAATGAGAGTCCCATAGTGGGACAATGTGTAAAAATAAGAACTAAATAATTTTTTTTTTTTAATATTTGTAAAAAATATTTAAAAAAATAAAAAATCAATATTTATTCTATCACTTAATAAATATTTTAGTGAAAAAAAATTCTAAACAATAAAAGTACACATATTTAGTATCCCCGCGTCCATAACGACCTGACCTATAAAACTGTCCCACTAGTTAACCCCTTTAGTGAACACCATAGAAAAAAGGCAAAAAACAATGCTTTCTCATACTACCGCCAAACAAAAAGTGGAATAACACGCAATCAAAAAGACGGATATAAATAAACATGGTACCGCTAAAAACGTCATCTTGTCCCGCAAAAAGAAAGCACCCATAGAACGTCATCAGTGAAAAAATAAAAAAGTTATAGCTCTCAGAATAAAGCGATGCAAAAATAATTATTTTTTATATAGAATAGTTTTTATTGTATAAAAGCGCCAAAACAATAAAAAAATAATATAAATGAGGTATCGCTGTAATCATACTGACCTGACGAATAAAACTGCTTTATCAATTTTACCACACGCGGAACGGTATAAACGCCCCCCCAAAAGAATTTCCTGAATTGCGGGTTTTTGTTCATTCTCCCTCCCAAAAACCAGAATAAAAAGTGATCAAAAAATGTCATGTGCCCGAAAATGGTGCCAATAAAAACGTCAACTGATCCTGCAAAAAAACAAGACCTCACATGACTCTGTGGACCAAAATCTGGAAAAATTGTAGCTCTAATAACATGGTGATGCAAAAACTTTTTTGCAATAAAAAGTGTCTGCTATGCGCCCAAGCAGTGGTTTTCCCCCACATATGGGGCATCAGCATACTCAGGACAAATTGCACAACAACTTTTGGGGTCACATTTCTCCTGTTACTTTTGTGAAAATAAAAAATTAGGGGCGAGAAGATCATTTTTGTGGAAAATTTATGATTTTTTATTTTTACGGCTCTACGTTATAAACTTCTGTGAAGCACTTGGGGGCTCAAAGTGCTGACCACACATCTAGATAAGTTCCTTAGGGGGTCTACTTTCAAAAATGGTGTCACTTGTGGGGAGTTTCCACTGTTTAGGCACATCAGGGGCTCTCCAAACGCGACATGGCGTCCGATCTCAATTCCAGCCAATTCTGCGTTGAAAAAGTCAAACGGCGCTCCTTCCCTTCGAAGCTCTGCCGTGCACCCAAATAGTGGTTCCCCCCACATATGGAGTATCAGCGTACTCAGAACAAATTGCACAGCAACCTTTGGGGTCCAATTTCTTCTTTTACCCTTGATAAAATAAAACAAATTGGATCTGAAATAAATATTTTGTGAAAAAAAGGTAAATGTTCATTTTTTTTAACATTCCAAAAATTCCTGTGAAGCATCTGAAGGGTTAATAAACTTCTTGAATGTGGTTTTGAGTACCTTGAGGGGTGCAGTTTTTAGAATGGTGTCACTTTTGGGTATTTTCTATCATATAGACCCCTCAAAGTGACTTCAAATGTGATGTGGTGCCTAAAAAAAGTGATGTAAAATGAGAAATCGCTGGTCAACTTTTAACCCTTATAACTTCCTAAAGAAAAAAAAATGTTGGTTCCAAAATTGTGCTGATGTAAAGTAGACATGTGGGAAATGTTACTTAGTAACTATTTTGTGCAATATGACTCTTTAATTTAAGGGCATAAAAATTCAAAGTTCGAAAATTAAAAAATTTTCAACATTTTCGCCATATTTCCATTTTTTTCATATATAAACGCAAGTTATATTGAAGAAATTTTACCACTATCATGAAGTACAATATGTCATGAGGAAACAGTGTCAGAATTGCCAAGATCTGTTGAAGCGTTCCAGAGTTATAATCTCATAAAGGGAAAGTGGTCAGAATTGAAAAAAATTGGTCCGGTAGTTAACATGCAAACAACCCACGGGAGTAAAGGGGTTAATGGTTAAGGGCCCCGTCTCAGATAGCGAGATCACTAGCGAGATCGCTGCTGAGTCTCAGCAGCGATCTCGCTATGTCTGACAGTACCAGGATCAGGCACCTGCTGTGAATCGCTGGTCATGTCAGAAATGCATGGACTTTTTTTGATCGCTGGTCTCCTGCTGGCCAGCACGCATCGCTGCGTGTGGCAGGCAGGAGACCAGCGATCAGCTGGTAACCAAGGTACATGTGTAGCCCAGCGGCGCTTGGAATCACATTTCCCAGGAGGATGCACCAAAGGTAACACCCACAAGAGACCTGATATTCATTCACACAGCTTCACCAATCCCTAGAGCCACCAGAGGGAGCCCTTTCAGAGTATATAGGATGGTGAAGACACTGAGTTTTAGCTAGTTTGTTTAGTCTCCTCAGAGAGAGCAGACAGTCTAGTCAGGGGGCTGCAGCCTGCAGTTTCACCTCGTAGACTAGAGAAGAGTTCAGTGTAGTTGGTGATTCTACTGACACGCACCACACTGAGGTGGATACCAGGGCTATGGGGTACTCGGAGCCGAGCCCATTGATTTCTATGGGAGATGTCACTGGCAGCGGGACTCGTTCCGTGGCCCTGGCGGTCATGCAATGGGGGATAATTACAGGGGATTTGTAGTTAGTTCGTGACGCCACCTGTGGTGTCTGATCAATTGGACCAGCGCTGCTATATGGATCTTCACAGGGGATGTTATGGGGCAGCTAGATGGTAGGTCTCCCACAGGTGAGACCGGTCCCTGGAAGTCTATGGTGATGCAGGGTGTAGTACATGAAACAGTCTCACACAAGGCAATCTCTTTCCATACCTTTACTTGTAGGTGTTTCAGGCAGGTCCCGGGAGCTGGTCGGGGTGGAGAATGCACATTCAGGATAACCGCTGAGCAGGTTAGAGGCCTCCTTTACTTCATATGTATGTGAGTCCAAACTTGCATGAAGCGAAGTTAACTCTGCAATCTCCAGCTTTTCTCAATAGCTGCCAAGC
The DNA here is from genome assembly GCA_033576555.1 of Oophaga sylvatica. Lineage (NCBI taxonomy): Eukaryota > Metazoa > Chordata > Amphibia > Anura > Dendrobatidae > Oophaga > Oophaga sylvatica. The sequence continues at coordinate 334,506,017 of JARQOD010000005.1, forward strand.
CCGGCTGACATTGTGGTGGAGCCTTTTGGTTGGTGAGAACAGAGTCCCTCTATGCAGGGCCCTGCTAAAAATCCTTGTTCCCCCTGACTCCGTTTACGTATCAGCGCTTAGGGCTACCTTCTGCGACCTGTAGACCAGAAAGCCTCCGGTTTCTTGTTACTAGGCGTGAAGCGCTAGCAACGCTTCGGACCCCGGTGTCCGGTTAACTGAGTGAGGGTGTCTGTCCCTTTTTCACTCTTACTTCTCCACTGCGCCCTTCGCCCTGCTCTCGCTCTTAACATAAGCACTTGTAGCTTTGATGGAAATGTCAGCTTTCTCCAGAGCTCACTGATCAGCTCTCAGTATCCTCCAAGTCCAGGCTGAACTGACACTGAACTGCATTGTCCTAAGACAGGAAACTGACTGGGATGACTCACTCCTGAGCCACCCGGAGCTTGACTGAACTCCTCTCCCTCCTAAGTTGACTGACTGACTTACTGACTCACTGCTACGTGTCACTACCTCTTATACCCCTGGTGGGTGTGTCTGAAAGTGTGAGTGACGTGAATGGATATCAAGCTTTTGCGGTTACCTTCCTGTGCATTTTCCTGGATTATGTGTGCCTGACATAGCTGGGCCACACACTACACAGAAGTGAGAAGTTGTTAGTTCTCTTAGAGCAGGGATGTCAAAGTCAAACACACCGAGGGCCAAAAAAACAAATTTGCTACAAGCCGAGGGCCGGACTGGTACAATGTTTATTAAAACATATCGAAATGATTGCACATAGCCTATTGAACCAAGACCTAACACAGTGTACATTATTTAATGATTAAATGAATATGGCAATATTTTGTTATGGTTCTGTCAGTAACTTCAAGTTAAAACATTTTCAACAGCCAAACAGCAAAAAATTAAATTGTTTTTAAAAACAAAATGTGTTTCTTAATATCAAGATAAATGCATAAATAAAAGTTCATGCATTATAAACTGAAAATGTATTATTGTGCTGCTCTATGATCTACCGATCACTGCTTTCAAATAGTAAAATGAAAAAATAAATCAAATCAGTTGTATTCTTTCTCATGGCTCTTATCTGCAATTTTCCCTGAGTCCATTCAACTGAAAAATAAATATAAATAAAATACAAAAATTCATGGCACACAGACAAAACAATACTTCCTTCAAAAAAAAATCACGTCTTGTAGAAACAAATGTAAAAATGTAACTGAATTAAAAAAACGAAAATACTTTACTGCTCTGTGATGCTCACTTGTCTGAGGCTGAGCCTGATACTTGGAGGTGTCTCATCTTTTGTACAAGTTCATCAATGTTCGGGGTTAGGCTCTGAGCTGAGGAAATCCTCAGGATTGAGTGAAGGTGATTATCAGTAAGACGACTCCTCTGTGATGTTTTGTTTAGCTTCATCAAAGAGAACAGTTGTTCACACAGGTATGTGCTGCCAAACATAGAGAGCGTCCGAGCGGCTTGGATGCGCAACTGGGGCATTGTGTCGGGGATGGAACGTGAAAACTCGGCAGCACCCACTCTCTCATATTTTTCCTTCAGTGTGTCATTGCACTGGAGCTCAATCAACTCCATTTGTAGATTTGGTGGTGCGCTTTCTACATCAACTGTAAAAGGATTGCTGAGCAGTTCAAACCTGCTTTTTTGGGCTTCAAAGTCAGCAAATCGGCATCGGAAGTCGACGGCAAGTATGTTGAGTTTATCGGCAAACTGTGCACACGGGAACACAGTGGTAGAGAGCTTCTCTTTCATGGTCTGGCAGCTGGAAAAGTGGCTTAAGTTTTCTTTCCGCATCTGCGTCTTCCACAGACTCAGCTTGGTTTTAACCCCTTCACCCCAAGGGTGGTTTGCACGTTAATGACCGGGCCAATTTTTACAATTCTGACCACTGTCTCTTTATGAGGTTATAACTCTGGAACGCTTCAACGGATCTTTGCGATTCTGAGATTGTTTTCTCGTGACATATTGTACTTCACGTTAGAAGTAAAATTTCTTCGATATAACTTGCGTTTATTTTTGAAAAAAACGCAAATATGGCGAAAAATTTTTAAAATTTTGCAATTTTCAAACTTTGAATTTTTATTCCCTTAAAACAGAGAAATATGTCACATAAAATAGTTAAGAAATAACATTTCCCACATGTCTACTTTACATCAGCACAATTTTGGAACCAAAATTTTTTTTTGTTAGGAAGTTATAAGGGTTAAAAGTTGACCAGCGATTTCTCATTTTTACAACAAAATTTACAAAGCCATTTTTTTTAGGGACCACCTCTCATTTGAAGTCACTTTGAGGGGTCTATATGGCAGAAAATACCCAAAAGTGACACCATTCTAAAAACTGCACCCCTCAAGGTACTCAAAACCACATTCAAGAAGATTATTAACCCTTCAGGTGCTTCACAGGAACTAAAGCAACGTGGAAGGAAAAAATGAATATTTAACTTTTTAGCCACAAAAATGATCTTTTACAAACTTTTTTTTTATTTTCACAAGGGTAAAAGGAGAAAATGGACAAATAAGGTTGTTATGCAATTTCTCCTGAGTACGCCAATACCCAATATGTGGGGGAAAACCACTGTTTGGGCACACGGCAGAGCTCGTAAGGGAAGGAGGACTTTTTCAAACTAAAATTGGCTGGAATTGAGATTGGACGCCATGTCGTGTTTGGAGAGCCCCTGATGCGCCTAAACAGTGGAAACCCCCACAAGTGACACCATTTTGGAAACTAGACCCCCTAAGGTACTTATCTAGATCTGTTGTGAGCACTTTGAACTCCCAAGTGTTTCACAAAAGCTTATAATGCCTGGGTGTGAAAAAAAAAAAAAAACAATTTTCCACAAAAATGATTTTTTAGTCCCAAATTTTTGAATTTTCCCAAGGAAATTGGACCCCAAAAGTTGTTGTCCAATTTGTCCTGAGTACGCTGATACCCCATATGTGGGGGGGGGGAACTGTTTGGGTGCACGGCAGGGCTTGGAAAGGAAGTAGTAACGTTTTGGAATGCAGACGTTGATGGGGGTCATGTTCCGTTTGCAGTGCCCCAGATGAGCCTAAACAGTGGAAACCCCCCACAAGTGACCCCATTTTGGAAACTATACCCCCTAAGGAACTTATCTAGATCTTTGGTGAGCACTTTGAACCCCCAAGTGCTTCACACAAGTTTATAATGCCCGGGCATGAAAATAAAAAATCCTATTTTTTTCCCACAAAAATTATCTTTTAGTCACTAATTTTTTATTTTCTCAAGGGTAACAGGAGAAATTGGACCACATAAGTTGTTGTACAATTTGTCCTGAGTACGCTGATACCCCATATGTGGGTGGGAACCACTGTTTGGGCGCACGGCAGAGCTCGGAATGGAAGGAGCACCATTTGACTTTTTACAACCAAAATTGGCTGGAATTGAGATTGGATGCCATGTTGCATTTGGAGAGCCCCTGATGTGCCTAAACAGTGGAAACCCCCCACAAATGACCCCATTTTGGAAACTAGACCCCCTAAGGAACTTTTCTAGATCTTTGGTGAGCAATTTGAACCCCCAAGTGCTTCACACAAGTTTATAACGTAGAGCCGTAAAATTTAAAAATCATATTTTTTCCACAAAAATGATCTTTTCACCCCAATTTTTATTTTTCCAAGGGTAACAAGACTCCAAAAGTTATTGTGCAATTTGTCCTGAGTGCGCTGATACCCCATATGTGGGGGTAAACCACTGTTTGGGTGCATGGCAGAGTTTGGAAGGGAAGGAGCGCCGTCTGACTTTTTCAACGCAGAATTGGCTGGACGCCATGTCGTGTTTGGAGAGCTCCTGATCTGCCTAAACAGTGGAAACCCCCATAAATGACGCCATTTTGGAAACTAGACCCCTCAAGGAACTTATCTAGATGTGTGGTGAGAACTTTTAACCCCCAGGTGTTTCACTAAAGTTTATAACGTACAGCCGTAAAATAAAAAATTTTTTTTTTTACAAAAATGATTTTTTCGTCCCCAATATTTTATTTTCACAAGGGTAACAGAAGAAATTGGAACCCAAAAGTTGTTGTCCAATTTGTCCTGAGTACGCTGATACCCAATATGTGGGAGAAAACTACTGTATGGGCGCACGTCAGGGCTCGGAAGGGAAGTAGTGACGTTTTGGATTGCAGACTTTGATGGAATGGTCTGGGGGCGTCATGTCACATTTGGAGAGCCCCTGATGCACCTATACAGTGGAAACCCCCCACAAGTGACCCCATTTTGGCAAATAGACCCCACAAGGAACTTATCTAGATGTGTGGTGAGCACTTTGAACCCCGAAGTGCTTCACAGAAGTTTCTAAGGTACAGCCGTAAAAATAAAAAATCTTTTTTTTTTTTACAAAAATGATTTTTTTTGCCCCCAATATTTTATTTTCACAAGGGTAACAGGAGAAATTGGACCCCAAAAGTTGTTGTCCAATTTGTCCTGAGTACGCTGATACCCAATATGTGGGAGAAAACTACTGTATGGGCGCACGTCAGGGCTCGGAAGGGAAGTAGTGACGTTTTGGATTGCAGACTTTGATGGAATGGTCTGGGGGCGTCATGTCGCATTTGGAGAGCCCCTGATGCGCCTAAACAGTGGAAACCCCCCACAAGTGACCCCATTTTGGAAAATAGACCCCACAAGGAACTTGTCTAGATGTGTGGTGAGCACTTTGAACCCCGAAGTGCTTCACAGAAGTTTATAACGCACAGCCGTAAAAATAAAAAATCCTTTTTTTTTTTGCAAAAATGATTTTTTTGCCCCAATATTTTATTTTTACAAGGGTAACAGGAGAAATTGGACCCCAAAAGATGTTGTCCAATTTGTCCTGAGTACGCTGATATCCAATATGTGGGAGAAAACTACTGTATGGGTACACGTTGGGGCTCGGAAGGGAAGTAGTGACGTTTTGGATTGCAGACTTTGATGGAATGGTCTGGGGCATCATGTCGCATTTGGAGAGCCCCTGATGCGCCTAAACAGTGGAAATCCCCAACAAGTGACCCCATTTTGGAAAATAGACCCCACAAGGAACTTATCTAGATGTGTGGTGAGCGCTATGAAGCCCCAAGTGCTTCACAGAAGTTTATAATGTACAGCCATAAAAACAAAAAAATATTTTTTTTTGTACAAAAATGATATTTTCGCCCCCAGTTTTTTATTTTCCCAAGGGTAGCAGAAGAAATAGGACAAATTGCACAATAACTCTTGGGGTCCAGAGTACGCTGATACCCCATATGTGGGGATAAACTACTGTTTGGACGCATGGCAGAGCTGAGAAGTGAAGGAGCACCGTTTGACTTTTTCAACGCAGAATTGGCTGGAATTGAGATCAGACGCCATGTCACATTTGGAGAGCCCCTGATGTGCCTAAACAGCGGAAACCCCCCAATTCTAACTCCAACTCTAACCCCAACACACCCCTAACCCTAGTCCCAACCCTAACCACAAACCTAACCCTAACACACCCCTAATCCCAACCCTAACCCTAATCCTAACTTTAGCGCCAACCCTAACCCTAACTTTAGCCGCAACCCTAACCCTAACCCTAATGGGAAAATGGAAATAAATACTTTTTTTTAATTTTATTATTTTTCCCTTACTAAGGGGGTGATAAAAAGGGGGGTTTGATTTACTATTTATAGCGGGTTTTTATGATTGGCAGCTGTCACGCTAAAAGACGCTTTTTATTGCAAAAATAGTTTTTGCATCATCACATTTTGAGAGCTATAATTTTTGCATATTTTGGCCCACAGAGTCATGTGAGGTCTTATTTTTTGCGGGACGAGTTGACGTTTTTATTGGTACTATTTTCGAGCACGTGACGTTTTTTGATCGCTTTTTATTTCGATTTTTGGGAGGTTAGAATGAACAAAAATCAGCAATTCATGAATTTCTTTTGGGGGAGGCGTTTATACCGTTCCGCGTGTGGTAAAATTGATAAAGCAGTTTTATTCTTCGGGTCAGTACGATTATGGCGATACCTCATTTATATCATTTTTTCATGTTTTGGCGCTTTTATAGAATAAAAACAATTTTATATAAAAAATAATTATTTTTGCATCGCTTTATTCTGCGAGCTATAACTTTTTTATTTTTTCGCTGATGATGCTTTATGACGGCTCGTTTTTTGCGGGACAAGATGACGTTTTCAGCGGTACCATGTATTTTTATATCGGTCTTTTTGATCGCGTGTTATTCCACTTTTTGTTCGGCGGTATGATGATAAAGCATTGATTTTTTGCTTCGTTTTTTTTTTTTTTTTTTAAGGGGTTCACTAAAGGGGTTAACTAGTTGGACAATTTTATAGGGGGGGTCGTTACGGACGCGGCGATACCAAATATGTGTACTTTTATTGTTTTGTTTTTTTTTATTTACAGGAAGAAGTGAATTTATTGGGAATATTTTTTTTTTTTTTATTTATTTTGGATTTTTTTTTACACATGTTTATTTTTACTTTTTTAACTTTTTTACTTTGTCCCAGGGTGGGACATCACAGTATTTTATCAGATCGCTGGTGTGGCAGTGTGCACAGCACTCTGTCACACCAGCGATCGCACAGGCATAGATGCAGGCTTCTCAGTGCCTGCTCTCGGCAGGCACTGAGGTAGCCGCCTCCCTCCAGGACCCCGGCGCCATCTTGGATCCGGGTCCTGGGAGGGAGGAAGCCCTCAGAACAGCGCGATCACATCGCGCTGCTCTGAGGGTCTCAGGGGGGCGCGCAGGGAGCCCCCACCCTGCGCGATCCTCCCCTGTGCCCCCAGTACACCGCGATCATGTTTGATCGCGGTGTGCTAGGGGTTAATGTGCCGGGAGCGGTCCGTGACCGCTCCTGACACACAGTCATGGGTGTCAGCTGTGATAATCAGCTGACACCCGGCGGCGATTAGCTGCGCTCCCCTCAGGAGCGCAGCTGATCGCCTATGACGTACTATCCCGTCCCCGGTCATACGGGCCCAGGTACCATGGACGGGATAGTACGTCCGATGGCAGTAAGGGGTTAAAGGCCTTCACTGTACTGTACATATCAGAGATGACACGTCCCCGTCCCTGCAGCTGCAGATTCATCACATTCAGATGGCTCGTGATGTCGCAGAGAAATGCCATTTCACACAGGAAAGTTTAATCTCGGAGCTCTGTTGTGTCTTTCCCCTTGCTTTCCATGAACAGACAGATCTCCTCACGCAGCTCAAAACATCTTTGAAGCACCTTTCCCCGGCTTAGCCATCGCACCTCTGTGTGATATGGTAAGTCACCATACTCTGTATCTAATCCCCCAGAAATGCCTTGCACTGGTGGTGATATAAACCTTTGGCTCTGATGAAGTTAACTGCTCGCGTCATGGTGCTCATTACATGCTCCATTTTCAAGGCTTTGCCACACAACGACTCCTGGTGTATGATGCAGTGATACGCTGTTAGCTCATCTGTGACGTTTTCCTCCCGCATCCTTTCCCGCATTCTTGCCACCAATCCACTCCTGTGCCCACACATTGCGGGTGCTCCGTCTGTGGTTAATCCCACAAGTTTTTCCCAAGGCAGCCCCATCTCATTTACACATCTGGATACCTCTTCATACAGATCTTGTCCTGTAGTTGTGCCATGAATAGGACGTAATGCCAAAAACTCTTCTGTTATGCTCAGGCTGGAGTCTACTCCACGGACAAAAATTGACAGCTGGGCAATGTCTGATGTGTCCGTGCTCTCATCCATAGCAAGAGAATATGCGATGAAATCTTTTCCCTTTCTCACAAGCTGTTCTTTTATGTTGGTGGAAAGCTGGTCTACGTGCTCAGCAACGGTGTTTCTGCTCAGGCTCACATTTGCGAATAGTTGTCTTTTGTCTGGGCACACTGCGTCACAAACGTCAAGCATACAGTTTTTGATAAACTCTCCTTCTGCAAAGGGCTGGGCTGATTTTGCGACCTCTTTTGCCACAATAAAGCTAGCCTTGACAGCAGCCTCGCTTTGTGATTTAGCATATGTGAACATAGCCTGTCTGGATTTAAGGCCTCGTTTTAATTCTTCCACCTTCTGTAGCTTTTGCTCATATTCCATATTCTTGTCTTAGTGTGTTTCTTAGACGTTTGATAATGCCTTCTTAAATTAAATTCTTTCATTACAGCCACATTTTCTTCACACAGAAGACACACAGGTTTGCCTTTTACCTCCGTAAACATGTACTCTGCCTCCCACCTGGCCTGAAACCCACTGTTCTCAGCGTCCACCTTACGTTTAGCCATTTTTGAGGAGGGGGGTATCAGAAAGTTGTTCTCTGCTCTGACTACTGATGAATAATCAAGCCGCTTGTGCGCGCTGCAGTGACTTTGCGGGCTACCGGTGCATTGTGGGAAATGTTGTGTTGGTGCGTGCAAAACACCAGCGGGCGGCTGTGGCCTGCGGGCCGGTTCTAATAGTAATTAAATATCATCCCGGGGGCCATAGATAATCAATTCGCGGGCCGGATCTGGCCCGCGGGCCTTGACTTTGACATATGGGTCTTAGAGAGTGGAGAGTTAGCTCTTGGAGTGAGCACAGATCAGTGAGTCTGCAAAGCCAGGTGCAGGTCAGATGGTGAATCCTGATAGCCGCTTCAGACGGAGCTTAGAAAGAAAGAGGGAAAGAGAACAGCAGTTATTGAAAGAACCTGAAGACTGCAGCTTTGAGCTTAGTTCAACGTGTGGAGGCTAGTACCAGTGGAAAGATAGCCACTCCAGCCTAGTCAGAACTGAGTCAACTGAGTGCAGTTTCAGTGAGCAAGCGTGCCGACGCTTTGAGAGCGGTGAAGAAAGGAGAAGAAGCAGCCATCTACTGCTAGTGTGCTTATGTTAAAGGTCGGAGTAGGATGAAAGGCGAGTGGAGTAAGAAGAGAGTAACGGAGGTTGAAATAGCATTGATAGCTTACCTCTACTCTGAATAACCGGACACCGGGTCCGAGCTTGCTAGAATCTACACGACTAGTAGGAGATACCGGAGACCCTGCGGGACTTCAAGTCGCAGGGGCCCACAAGTGTTGATACGTAACCGGGGTCAGGAAGACAGGAGTCTGGCAGGTACCGCCATTAGAGACTGTGTCTTTCCAAGAGAAGGCCCTACCACAAAGTCAGCCAGGCGTGTAAAGTTGAAGACAGAGTTAGGCCTCGTTTCATACAGGTCAGAAACTCACACTACAGGAGTAAGGAGACCCTACACCTACTCAGTGGGAAGAACTGGATGTGCATCCTTCACCCTGCCAGCACCCCGGGACGTGCCTGCAATAACATCTTCAGTAAAGGTACAGAAAGAGACTTTTGTGTGTGTGTTCACATTATTACTCCTGCGGCTGAACTTCCATCCTGCACCCCTACACCCCGTTTACCCTGAGGGACCCAGTCTTGCCTGTGGAAGACTTAACACCTTGCTGCCCAATAACAACCCCTCAGCGGATCTACACAGCAGCGCTGGTCCCCCTGACCAGGTACCACAGGTGGCGTCACGAACATTTCTACAAATCTTATAATCCCCTGTAAATAACCCCCCCTTTTTAGTGAGCGCCCAGGGCCACGGACCGAGCTGTGCTACCCGTGACATCCCCCATTGAAGTGAACGGGCTCGGTGCCGAGTACCCCACAGGCCCTGGCGGGCGACTCATCTTTTGGCGTCACGAACAGGATCCGAAGCTCGCTATATGTGAGTCCTGTGTGCCTGAATTGGACTGTTTTTGTGCAAAAAGACTGTATTGCTATTTTTGTGACTTTGCCGCCATTTTGCCGCCATTTTACCGCCATGTTCGCGCCCTGAGGCGCTGGTGAAGAAGGAGGGCATGCATTCGTGGGCGTGCCCCCCCCTGTGGCGCGAAAATTATGGCCGCCCTGTCTAAGTGTTACTACAACGTCAGATCATGCCCCACTGCAAAGGAGATCCGCCTCCTCTTCATCCTCAGTGCAAGGAAGAGATAGCAAAAGTCCCGCCTCCACGGAAAAGACCAGAGCGTTCCGGTTGGAAAGCACAGTCTGGCCTGGAGAGAAGAGAGATGGCTGAAGGACAGGAGTCGCTGTGTGGGAGAATGGTGGTGGCAAGACCCTGTTCCCCTGAAGAGGCGCAGCCTGTGCCCGAACCATCCCCAGGTCGGGAGGGCGATGGAAAGTCAGATAGTGAGCAGGAGGTGGATGCGGCGCTGCGGGATCTGGCCCGGCACCGCGCAGAGATGGAGGCGATGGAGCGGAGCTGGCGGGCCCTGAAGCTGTGGCTGCGGTGGGACAGACTGCTCTCCCCCTTGGATGCGCGACTGCCACCCGCGCCACCACTAGAGCCAGCGGCAGAGAAGGAACCGGAGGCCGGCCCCAGAAGAGCCGTACCTGACCCCGCCGAGGATGCGGTGGGAGGAGAGGAGGCAGTGGAGGCCTTGCCCGGACCGGAACGCCAGCCAGGCCTGGAACCAGAGGCCGCACCGGTAGCGGAGGAGTACTGTCCCCCGGCAGGGATGAAGGAAGGGAGTGAACCCGGCGAGATCCAAGTGGACTGGGAGGAAATGGAGCTCCTGGACGACGTGGAGTACGCCGCCCAGGAGGAGAATGAGTGGAGACGCCGAGAACAGGAGGAGCGACAGTAGCGGGAGAAGCGTGAGGCGCAGCGGCTTCGCCAGAGGTACCGGGAGAAGGATCTCGCAGACAAGAAGAACGTCCGGCGAGACAGAGGTACGCTCCGGGAACCGCAGCGCCAGGGGGCGATAAGGGACTTTAAACTCCAGGGAGGCTGGGGGTTCATACATGAGCCTGGGCTCTACCAGGAAGTTTTCGTAAACCGGAGGGATGTGGAGTCTCACCTGCCTGAGGGACACCCGGACAGGGACCTGCTGATAGGAGATGTTGTAACCTACACCCGGCATTGGGGTCCTAAGGGGTGGTATGCCCTGAACGTCTCCAGGGTCAGCGCCCCGGTCCCAGAAGCAGGGAATGCGCCTCGCATCTCAGTGTCCCAGGCCCCAGCCACACCAGCGCCCGTCCGCGCACCTGCGTCACGTTCTGATACGCTGCAGAGCACAGCAGCTGCTAGTGCGCCCCCTGCTGAACCAAGCCTGTGCAACCTGCAGAGCGCAAGCCTAAGAGAGGCACCTGTTAGGCCTCCAGGAAGCAGAAGAGAAAAGAAAGTTGAAATGAGGACTGTGGCTATCCAAACCCCGGTAGCAGGACATGACATTATGGTGTTAAGATTTAAGACCCATAGTGTACTTCCAGCCCCAGGTATGGAAGATGCTGCAATGTTTAGAGATTCCTCTGATGAAGACCAGTAGGACCCGGAGAGGGTTTACTGTATTGTAAAAAAGTTACCAAAGAGGTTTTGTTTGAAATGTTGCACTTTATTGTGATTTAATGTGGTTTATTATGATAACGTTGAAGAGTCCTCACCTCCCATAAGGGAAGAGTTAATGTTGTTGTTAATTTAAAAATGATTTCTTTCAGCCCGGGAGTGCTGATGTTTACTAGGGGGGATGTGTAGCCCAGCTGCGCTTGGAATCACATTTCCCAGGAGGATGCACCAAAGGTAACACCCACAAGAGACCTGATATTCATTCACACAGCTTCACCAATCCCTAGAGCCACCAGAGGGAGCCCTTTCAGAGTATATAGGATGGTGAAGACACTGAGTTTTAGCTAGTTTGTTTAGTCTCCTCAGAGAGAGCAGACAGTCTAGTCAGGGGGCTGCAGCCTGCAGTTTCACCTCGTAGACTAGACCAGAGTTCAGTGTAGTTGGTGATTCTACACAGAAGTGAGAAGTTGTTAGTTCTCTTAGAGAGTGGAGAGTTAGCTCTTGGAGTGAGCACAGATCAGTGAGTCTGCAAAGCCAGGTGCAGGTCAGACGGTGAATCCTGATAGCCGCTTCAGACGGAGCTTAGAAAGAAAGAGGGAAAGAGAACAGCAGTTATTGAAAGAACCTGAAGACTGCAGCTTTGAGCTTAGTTCAACGTGTGGAGGCTAGTACCAGTGGAAAGATAGCCACTCCAGCCTAGTCAGAACTGAGTTAACTGAGTGCAGTTTCAGTGAGAAAGCGTGCCGACGCTTTGAGAGCGGTGAAGAAACGAGAAGAAGCAGCCATCTGTTATGAATGTTTTAGAAATGAATTCTGAGCAGAAGCTCCCTCTGGTGGTTACAAACAGTACTGAACCATTCAATGAGGATTGGCAATCAGAAATTACAGACTGGCTGGATATAAGGGAGGTTTCCCCCCATCATGGTTGTCGGTGATCAATTGTTCTTGTCTCAACTTTTTTCCTGGTTCACTTGGAAGCTTGCTGAGTCTTGCCTCTTCTCCTGCTCTCAGATAAATATTTTCTGTTTTTTGGTTTTGTGCTTGCCATTTGCATTTTTTCTGCATTTCTGTGAGGTTGGCTAGGTTCCCCTCCCCGGGTGGCTTGGTTTCCTCTCGGTTCCTCTTGAGCCACTGTTGTTTGTTCATTTGCCTTTTCCAGTTTTTTCTGTGGCTGCGGCTTAGTTTTGTTACACCAGAGAACTAATTTAGGTGGTAGAGGTCGTGTGATCTCAGGTGTTTTTGCAATTAGTAGCGTTGGCTTTTTTTAGGGTTTTTTGGAATTGCAGTAAGTATCCTTCCTATCCTTTTCTGTCTAGGCAGATTGGGCCCCAGCGTTTGCTCATACTATTTTCTGTCTGTGTCTGTATTTCCTCTTGTCTAACCGCCATTACATGTTTGGGGGCTTCCTATGTTCTTTGGGGATCTGCTCCGGGGCAGATAGCTTTCCTCTTTCTATCTTTAGGTGTAGTTAGCCTCTCAGGCTGTGACGAGGCGTCTAGGACCAACGCAGGAACGCTCCACGGCTGCCTTTAGTTGTGGTGGTTAGTCAGGGTACTGCAATCCAGTAGATTCCAACCTCTCTGGTGTATTGCCGTTTTTGCCTGCTCTCCTCAGCTACCAAAACATAACAGTATCACCGGCCCAAACTGAAAATTATATGGTACTCACAGAAGGGAAAAATAGTGTGGAAAGAAAAAAGTTGTCAGAGTTGTCAGAGATTTTTTTTTTTTTTTTCTGCATTTTTTTCCCTCTTTTTCTCTGGGTGCTGAGGAGGATTTTTTTTTCTCTCAATGGAGTTTGCATAGTTGTCTGGCCGTGTGGATCATCTTGCCACTGAAGTTCGGAGTATTGCTACCTATCTTGCAGGGTTGCCGGTTGTGGAACCTAGGGTCCCCATGCCAGATTTGTTTTGGGGGGATCGAGCTAAATTTCTGAATTTCAAAAATAACTGTAAGTTGTTTTTTGCCTTAAAACCTAAGACCTCAGGGAACGCAGCACAGCAGGTTCAAATTGTCATCTCTCTCCTGCGCGGCGATCCTCAGGATTGGGCTTTTTCCCTGATACCTGGGGACCCTGTTTTGAGTAATGTTGATGCATTTTTTCTGGCTCTGGGGTTATTGTACGATGAACCTAATGTCACTGATCAAGCTGAAAAAACCTTGTTGGCATTAAATCAGGGGCTTGAGGACGCTGAGTTGTACTGTCAGAAATTCCGAAAGTGGGCAGTTCTGACCAAATGGAATGATGATGCTTTGGCAGCCCTTTTTCAGAAGGGTCTGTCAGAGAATGTAAAAGATGTTATGGTGGGTTTCCCTGCTCCCTCTGGTCTCAATGATTCTATGTCATTGGCGATTCAAATTGACAGACGTTTGCGTGAGCGTAGAGGTATGCGTGGAATGGTGTTGCCTTGTGAACCAGCTTCTGAACCCATGCAGTGTGATAGAGTGGCTTCTGGGGCACAGCGTCATAAGTTTTGAAAACACAATGGGTTATGTTTCTACTGTGGTGATGCCTCTCATGCTATTTCAGTCTGCCCTAAGCGGGGAAGACGTTTTGCATGCTCAGTTGTCTTGGGTAGTGTTCAGACTAAATTTCTGTTGACTGTTACCCTGATTTGCTCCCTGTCCACATTTTCTGCTAAGGATTTTGTTGATTCGGGAGCAGCTATTAACCTGATGGATTTTGATTTTGCTAAACATTGTGGGTTTCCCTTGATACCCCTGCGGAAGTCTATTCCCCTACTGGGGATTGATTCTACCCCTTTGGCTGAGAATAAACCCCAGTTCTCTACTCAGGTGATAATGAGGGTTGAACCTGATCATCAGGAGAGTTACAAATTTTTGGTGCTGTATAATCTGCATGACATTATTGTACTAGGTTTCCCTTGGTTGCAGTCTCATAATCCTGTTTTGGATTGGAAATCTGTGTCTGTAACCAGTTGGGGCTGCCAATGTGTTAATGTCAACACTCCTGTTTTTTCTGCCTCTCCCCAGGCTCAAGATGTGCCTGACTTTTTGACTGATTTTTCTGATGTGTTTAGCGAAAGTAAATCTGCATCCTTGCCCCCCCATAGGAGCTATGATTGTGCTATTGAATTAGTGCCTGGTAGTAAATTCCCTAAAGGTCGCCTTTTTAACTTGTCTGTACCTGAACATGACGCTATGGGTCTTATATCAAGGAGTCATTGGAGAAAGGTCATATCAGACCATCCTCTTCACCCTTGGGTGCTGGTTTTTTCTTTGTGGCCAAAAAGGATGGTTCATTAAGGCCGTGTATTGATTATCGTCTCTTGAACAATATCACTGTGAAATATCAATATCCGTTACCCTTGATTTCTGACCTGTTTTCCAGGGTGAAAAGTGCTACTTTGTTTACCAAGCTTGACCTCAGGGGGGCGTATAACCTTATTCGCATTAAGCACGGGGATGAATGGAAGACGGCGTTTAATACCCCAGAGGGGCATTTTGAGTACCTAGTGATGCCCTTTGGGCTCACTAATGCTCCTTCCGTCTTCCAGTCCTTCATGAATGACATTTTCAGGGATTTTGTGGATAAATTTCTGATTGTTTATTTGGATGATATCTTGATTTTTTCCAATGACTGAGACTCTCATGTGAAACATGTTCGGACTGTGTTCCAGATTTTGAGAGAGAATGCTCTGTATGTGAAGGGATCAAAGTGTCTTTTTGGCGTACAGAGGATCTCATTTCTGGGATTCATTTTGTCTCCATCTGTTATTGAAATGGACCCGGTCAAGGTTCAGGCCATCTGTGATTGGGTCCAACCTACTTCATTAAAGGCTCTTCAGAGATTCTTGGGTTTTGCCAATTTTTATCATAAATTTATTGGTAATTTCTCTGTTATTGTTAAACCATTGACTGATTTGACCAAAAAGGGTTCTGATGTGGTGAATTGGCCTCCTGAGGCAGTCTCTGAGTTTCAGGAACTTAAACAGAGATTCACTTCTGCTCCTGTTCTACGGCAGCCTGATGTTTCTCTGCCATTTCAGGTGGAGGTTGATGCCTCTGAGATTGGGGCAGGTGCCGTTTTGTCCCAAAGAGATCCTGAGACCTCTAAAAGTAACCCTTGTGCTTTTTTCTCTTGAAAATTTTCTCCAACTGAACGTAATTATGACGTGGGTAATCGGGACTTATTGGCCATGAAGTGGGCTTTTGAAGAGTGGAGACATTGGCTGGAGGGAGCCAAACATCAGGTGGTGGTCCTCACGGACCATAAGAATCTGGTTTATCTGGAATCAGCCAAGCGACTTAATCCTAGACAGGCCAGGTGGGCCTTGTTTTTCACACGTTTTAATTTTGTGGTTTCCTTTCTTCCTGGCACTAAGAATGTTAAGGCGGATGCCCTCTCGAGGAGTTTCCTTGCGGACTCTCCTGAGTTATCTGATCCTGCTGTTAATTTGAAAGAGGGTATAGTTCTTTCTGCCATCTCGCCCAATTTGAGACTGGCTCTGGAGGGGTGTCAGGAGGATAAACCCGAGCGCTGCTGGGCAATTGTTTTCCCAGACCAGTGGAAGAAGAGTGTGATGTCTGAGATTCATTGTTCCGCGTTGGCCGGTCATCCCGGAATTTTTGGTACCAGAGACTTGGTGAGTCGGTCCTTTTGGTGGCCTACTTTGTCTCGTGACGTTAGGGAGTTTGTGCAGTCCTGTGGGACTTGCTCTCGCTCCAAGCCTTGCTCTCGCTCTAGTGGTTTGTTGATGCCATTGCATGTGCCCAAGAGACCATGGACCCATATCTCTATGGATTTTATTTCCGACCTCCTGTTTCTCAGAGAATGACCGTTATCTGGGTGATTTGTGATAGGTTTTCCAAGATGATACATCTTGTGCCATTACCTAAGTTGCCTTCCTCCTCCGAATTGGTGCCTTTGTTCCTTCAGCACGTGGTTCGGTTACACGGCATTCCTGAGAACATTGTGTCTGACAGAGGAGTCCAGTTTGTTTCCAGATTTTGGAGGACTTTTTGTTCTAAACTTGGTGTTCAATTGTCTTTCTCCTCTGCTTTTCATCCTCAGACCAATGGACAAACTGAGAGAACAAACCAGACATTGGAGACTTATCTGAGATGCTTTGTGTCTGCTGATCAAGATGACTGGGTCTCTTTTTTGCCTTTGGCTGAGTTTGCTCTTAATAATAGGGCAAGCTCTGCCACTTTGATGTCTCCATTTTTCTGCAATTTTGGGTTTCACCCTCGATTTTCTTCGGGACAGACGGAGGCTTCTGTCTGTCCTGGTGTTGACTCTGTTGTAGAGCGTATGCAGCAGATTTGGGACCAGGTAGTGGAGAGGTTGTCCCTCTCTCAGGAGAAGGCCAGCAGTTTGCCAACCGGCATAGGACTGATGGTCCTCGGTTTAAAGTGGGGGACTTGGTCTGGTTGTCCTCAAGAAATATCCCTATGAGAGTTGCATCTCCTAAGTTTAAGCCTAGGTTCATTGGACCTTACAAGATCATGGAGATTCTTAATCCTGTTTCCTTTCGTTTACTTCTTCCAGGGACATTTAAGATCCATAACTTGTTCCAAAAGTCCTTATTGAAGAGGTTTTTCGAGCCAGTGGTTCCTATGGCTGCGCCCCTGACCCTGTTTTGGTTGAGGGCAATCTGGAGTATGTGGTTGAGAAAATATTGGATTCTCGTTTTTCTAGACGGAAACTCCAGTATTTGGTTAAGTGGAGAGGTTATGGTCAGGAGGACAATTCTTGGGTGTTTGCTTCGGACATCCATGCTAGGAGACTGATCCGTGCGTATCACAGAGCTCATCCTGACCGACCTGGTTGCACAAATGAGGGTTCGGTGACCCCTCCTCAAGGGGGGGTACTGTTATGAATGTTTTAGAAATGAATTCTGAGCAGAAGCTCCCTCTGGTGGTTACAAACAGTACTGAACCATTCAATGAGGATTGGCAATCAGGAATTACAGACTGTCTGGATATAAGGGAGGTTTCCCCCCATCATGGTTGCCGGTGATCAATTGTTCTTGTCTCAACTTTTTTCCTGGTTCACTTGGAAGCTTGCTGAGTCTTGCCTCTTCTCCTGCTCTCAGATAAGATATTTTCTGTTTTTTGGTTTTGTGCTTGCCATTTGCATTTTTCTCTGCATTTCTGTGAGGTTGGCTAGGTTCCCCTCCCCGGGGGGCTTGGTTTCCTCTCGGTTCCTCTTGAGCCACTGTTGTTTGTTCATTTGCCTTTTCCAGTTTTTTCTGTGGCTGCGGCTTAGTTTTGTTACACCAGAGAACTAATTTAGGTGGTAGAGGTCGTGTGATCTCAGGTGTTTTTGCAATTAGTAGCGTTGGCTTTTTTTAGGGTTTTTTGGAATTGCAGTAAGTATCCTTCCTATCCTTTTCTGTCTAGGCAGATTGGGCCCCAGCGTTTGCTCATACTATTTTCTGTCTGTGTCTGTATTTCCTCTTGTCTAACCGCCATTACATGTTTGGGGGCTTCCTATGTTCTTTGGGGATCTGCTCCGGGGCAGATAGCTTTCCTCTTTCTATCTTTAGGTGTAGTTAGCCTCTCAGGCTGTGACGAGGCGTCTAGGACCAATGTAGGAACGCTCCACGGCTGCCTTTAGTTGTGGTGGTTAGTCTAGGTACTGCAATCCAGTAGATTCCAACCTCTCTGGTGTATTGCCGTTTTTTCCTGCTCTCCTCAGCTACCAAAACATAACAGCCATCTACTGCTAGTGTGCTTATGTTAAAGGTCGGAGTAGGACGAAAGGCGAGTGGAGTAAGAAGAGAGTAACGGAGGTTGAAATAGCATTGATAGCTTACCTCTACTCTGAATAACCGGACACCGGGTCCGAGCTTGCTAGAATCTACACGACTAGTAGGAGATACCGGAGACCCTGCGGGACTTCAAGTCGCAAGGGCCCACAAGTGTTGATACGTAACCGGGGTCAGGAAGACAGGAGTCTGGCAGGTACCGCCATTAGAGACTGTGTCTTTCCAAGAGAAGGCCCTACCACAAAGTCAGTCGGGCGTGTAAAGTTGAAGACAGAGTTAGGCCTCGTTTCATACAGGTCAGAAACTCACACTACTGGAGTAAGGAGGCCCTACACCTACTCAGTGGGAAGAACTGGATGTGCATCCTTCACCCTGCCAGCACCCCGGGACGTGCCTGCAATAACATCTTCAGTAAAGGTACAGAAAGAGACTTTTGTGTGTGTGTTCACATTATTACTCCTGCGGCTGAACTTCCATCCTGCACCCCTACACCCCGTTTACCCTGAGGGACCCAGTCTTGGCTGTGGAAGACTTAACACCTTGCTGCCCAATAACAACCCCTCAGCGGATCTACACAGCAGCGCTGGTCCCCCTGACCAGGTACCACAGGTGGCGTCACGAACATTTCTACAAATCTTATAATCCCCTGTAAATAACACCCCCCTTTTTAGTGAGCGCCCAGGGCCATGGACCGAGCTGTGCTACCCGTGACATCCCCCATTGAAGTGAACGGGCTCGGTGCCGAGTACCCCACAGGCCCTGGCGGGCGACTCATACACATCGGGTTTCCAGGCGCGGGGCTGTGCCTGGAAACACAATGTGTACGTTGGATACCAGCGCGCTGCTGCAGGGGAGCTGGTAACCAAGGTACACATCGGGTTTCCAGGCACCGTGCAGCGCCTGAAAACCCGATGTGTACCTTGGTTACCAGCTCCCTGCATCAGCGGGCTGGTATCCAACATACACTGGGGGTTACTAAGCGACATTAAAAAAAATACCCAAGAAATTACGGACTAGGAGCGATCATAAAATCAAATAATTTTTGTTCATACAAAAAACAATTGATAGAAATCAGTCAAATTTAGTACATAATATAGTAAATAATGCAAGGGAAAAGGCAACGTCTAGATCTCATATGGAGCAAAACCAGTGTCATATAAGTTCAATTAAATTTTCACATCAATATAAATGGATATAATCAAATTGATCTCGAATTCATGTATATGTATATATAGAAAAAATACATATATAGTACATAGACTATTAACCTGATTGCTGAAATATTCATCCAACACACAAATGTTCACATAAGAAGTGCGATTATCCCATATATATATACACAAAATTCCATGGGTATTTTGATAAAGTGCTTAGTGCATTAAATGAATCCTATTATAAATATATATCATCAGATAGTTCATGCTACCACCACAAATGAACATTGTATAATGAGGAATAAAGTGCTTAGTGTAGCTCAGCAAAAAATAAACATATAATTGACATATCATAACCAAAGAAAATAGCTAATGAAGGTATGGCCACTAGATATGGTAAACAGCCTTAACGTATATAATCAAACATGCCAACAATTATGTGTAATTTCCCACACACAGCAAATAGTGATGCCAAATACAACTTATCATAAACACATCCAACAGTGGGGTATATAACTATTTGCTATATATGGGAGACCATAATTAGCTATCACCGAGATCAGTAAAGGTACTGCCACACTAAACAATCCCGCTAGCGATCACGATAACGACGCATACTAATGCGATCGCTAGCGGGATTGTTTCTATATCGCTAAGTGCGGCCACATTTAGCGATATAGTTAACGACGCTATCGCCGTTAGCGATCTTCTTAACGACTTTAGCGGTACAAAAGTACCGCTAAATCGCTAAGAAAAGGTGCCACACTAGCGATATATACTTACCCAGCGGGAGCGCCGACGAGAAAATAGGGTCCGGAACGATTCCAGCGACGAGCGAGATCACAGCAGGAAGCTCGTCGCTGGAAGCTGCCGCACACAACAACATCGCTAACGGGATCGCTAAATAGTGGCTTTTTTAGCGATCCCGTTAGCGATATTGTTTAGTGTGGCATACCCTTAAGATAGTTTAGCCATAGTGGATTATAATAACATATCTAATGAGACATGAAAAATCAGATAATGAAAAATTCCGACACCAGAACTTACAAGATGTGAGCTGAAGGACCCCTACGCGCGTTTCGCTATGTTGCTTCCTCTGGGCGCCAATTGTTGGCATGTAAGCACTTTATTCCTCATTATACAATGTTCATTTGTGGTGGTAGAATGAACTATCTGATGATATATATTTATATATATAGGATTGATTTAATGCACTAAGCACTTTATCAAAATACCCGTGGAATTTTGTGTATATATATATGGGATAATCGCACTTCTTATGTGAACATTTGTGTGTTGGATGAATATTTCAGCAATCAGGTTAATAGTCTATGTACTATATGTATATGGATGAGCATAGTTGTATTTTGCCTTTTTGTTTTGGGATATACTAAGCGACGTTACCTGCAGTGTCGCTGTCCTGATCACTGCCTGAGCTGCCTATTTGGCAGCTCAGCAGCGATCATGTAGCGACACACCAGCGATCCTGACAAGTTCATATCGTTGTCGGAATCGCTGGTGCATCGCTATGTGAGACGGGGCCCTTAGCTCTCATTCTGGCTATCTAGATCTGCCTACAGTAGCCATACACTCTACTTTCAGTTTACTTTAGCAAGTTGAGAAATTCAGGCTCTTTATAAAAAAAATAGCTATTGCATGTCTATGTTAATTACAGGTTTTCTAGTACAATGTAATGATTCCTTTTATCTATTTTGCCCTGCAGTTTTCCTATATATCTATTGTTGCTATATCTATTGGCACATGATCACTGGCTCAAACTGTGATTGTATATACTCAATTTATATTTATTTTGGGGTCTTTTGTTCTTATCTTATGTCTCTTCTTGCTGTGTTTGATGCCCTTTTATCTGTTTTTTTTAACCTTTTGTAGTTACCTATTTATCACTAAAAGAGATAATTGGCATTACAATTTGGCTATTTACCATTCTTTTTAGGTGTTTATTTTTTGTTACATTGGAGTACATTATCTGTTCTCAAAGTTATCACCGTGTTATCTGTGGTGTCATGGTGTGACATCTACCCCATTATCTGCACTCAATGTTATCACTGTGTTATCTGGTGTTACATAGGACTGCAGGTAACATCTATATTATCTGTACTCAGAGTTATTAGTGTGGTATTTGTGGTGTCACATAGGACATTACAGCTACATTATCTGTATTCGGAGAATGATCACTGTATTATCTCTGGTGATGCATATGACTGAGGTAACATTACCTGTTTTCAGAATTACCACTGGGTAATTTGTGTTGTGACAAAGGACATTATATCTCATATATTATCTGTATTCAGAGAGTTAAGGTCTGTTTACATTACATGAAGTACGGCAAAAAATGACCGTTGGTCAGCTGCTTGTTTGCTGATTGGCGGTCGTTTAATAATAATTTTATTTCTATAGCGCTAACATATTCAGCAGCACTTCACACATCACACGGGACTTGTACAGACAAAAGGCAATACAGACATTACACAGCAATTAGACAAGAGGAGTGAGGCTTCTGCTCACAAGCTTAAAATCTATGAAGAAACGGGGGACACAAGGTTAAAAGTGCTTGTCATATATAGTCGAGCCATCAATATCTACAGCTCTGGCAAAAATTAAGAGACCACCACATCAAAACCCTGTCATGGGCAGTCCATTCTCCAGACCTAAACCCCATTGAAAACCTCTGTAATGTAATCAAGAGGAAGATGGATAGTCACAAGCCGTCAAACAAAGAACTGCTTAAATTTTTGCGCCCTTCATTTCCTCACTCAAGACTTTTCTTTTCAACTCCTTTGGCATGGTTAAAAGTTATTTTTCATTCCTATTACTTTTGGGATATTACTAGCACTTGTTTTGCCATCCAGCTTGTCCTATTGCAAGAGGAATGTGAACACCACAGCAGTGTTTTTTATACTTTCCTTCATTAAATAAGATTTGGTTCTCCTAATCAGAAGCACATTAAGTAGAATGAGGTGCACTCTGGTTGGAATTCAACTGACACTGGAATGTAATGTCTATCAGACATGTAGAGAAGCTGATTTTTATAAAACTGTGCAGTGGTCTCTTAATTTTTGCTAGAGCTGTATATACCAGGATGGGCACAGGCTTGGAGACATAGATATCAGGATTGGGGGCATATATAACAGGATGAGAGATATATACCAGGATGGGGGACATATATACCAGGATGGGGGACATATATACCAGTATGAAAGACATTTATACCAAGATGAGTCCAGGATGGGAGACATATAGACCAGAATGGAGAACATATATACCAGGATGGGGACATGTATACCAGGATGAGGTATATATATATATACACCAAGATGGAAGGCATATATGCCAAGATGGGCCCAGGATGGGAGACATATAGACCAGGATGGGGAACAAATATACCAGGATGGAGGACATGTATACCATGATGAGAGACCTATATATCAGAATGAGTTACATATATACTAGGATGAGGGACATATATAACAGGATGGGGCCGGTATGAGGGACATACCGTATTTTTCGGACCATAAGATGCACTTTTTTCCCCCCAAAATTTGGGGGAAAATGGGGGTGCGTCTTATAGTCCCAACATACCTAAAAATCCAGGTGGCGGCGGCGGCAGCCTCCCTGTGGTGCGGTGGTGTCTGGCCAGCAGCGGGGCTCTGTGCTGCGTGGGGGGCTCCGCCGGCATTTCCCTCTTAGCCGGAAAGCCCCCCGCAGCTCCGCTGCTGTGGCCTCCTGACAGATGGCCGCCAGGGGCCTCCGGTGGTGGTCCCGACGCAGCCTTCCGTGCGGTGTTGTCGGGGCAGCAGCGGGCTCTGTGCTGCATGGGGGGCTTCGCCGGCATTTTGCTCTTAGCCGGAAAGCCCCCGCAGCTCCGCTCCCTCCTGCAATGTGGTGGCGTCCTCAAACATGGCCGCCAGGGGCCTCCGGTAAGATGGCCGCCGAATCTCATTCAAGTCTCGGCAACAAGATCTCTTCTCCCGAGATCTTGTCCTGAGATCTCGGGAAGAGATCTCGTTGCCGAGACTTGAATGAGATATGGCGGCCATCTTACCGGAGGCCCCTGGCGACCATGTTTGAAGACGCCACCGGTTGCAGGAGGGAGCGGAGCTGCGGGGCTTTCCGGCTAAGAGCGAAATGCCGGCGGAGCCCCCCACGCAGCACAGAGCCCGCTGCTGCCCTGACACCACCGCACGGAAGGCTGCATCGGGACCGCCACCGGAGGCCCCTGGCGGCCATGTTTCTTGAGGCCACCGCATTGCAGCAGCGGGGGCTTTCCGGCTTAGAGGGAAATGCCGGCGGAGCCCCCCATGCAGCACAGAGCCCCGCTGCTGCCCCAACACCACAGAGCACAGGAGGCTGGATTGGGACCACCGCTATGGGATTTGTGAGTACCATATATTGTACAGCCACCCCACAGAGCACAGCCACCCCACAGAACACAGCCACCCCACAGAGCACAGCCACCCCACAGAGCACAGCCACCCCACAGAACACAGCCACCCCACAGAGCACAGCCACCCCACAGAGCACAGCCACCCCACAGAGCCCCCCTGCAACACAGAGCACCATCATCGCACCAGCCTGAACCACCGAACGACCCCTGTGAACACTCCGCTACCTGTGCTGATCCCTTCTCTGGTAAGCTGAATTCGGACTGTAAGACGGACCCCCATTTGACACATTATTTTTTTTCCCTATTTTCCTTCTGAAAATTTGGGGTGCGTCTTATGGTCCAGTGCGTCTTATAGTCCGAAAAATACGGTATACAACAGGATGTGGGACATATATACCAGAATGGGCCCAGGGTAGTGGATATTACTACATAATGGAGGGGAGTCAACACGTATGTCCTTATAGGATTTAGAATGTTACAAGGGCCTATACATCAGGGGGGGTACCAAGGCCAAAGTTTTCACCAGAACTCATCAGACACTAGTTACGCCACTGGTGACCCATTCACTTGTATTGCGCTGCAATGTAGCAAACTTTGGTTGAAAGACAGCTGTTGCAGCCAACGTCACCATGTAGCCTTAGCTGTCAAGACCCCTTACACATACAGTCTAATTTGTATGGGGTCACCGGCCGACTCATGATTAGGAAAGATATCAATCCCGCATGTTCGATTTCAGACTGCTGATTTTATTGTTCTCCCTGAGATAAGCCGTGGTCCGACATGTCAGTTGGCTGCTTTCTCATAGAGAACACAGGAACATTTGGCGAAATAAACGCTTCTGTGTATAGGCAATGTCGGCAGATGGCTGTTGGTCGCACAATCGATTTTCCCTGCAGTTGAGGGATAAACTTGATGTCAAGCTCAAAAAAACACAGTGTCAGTTGAATCATGATATCTTCCTTTGCCGTTTGCACTATTCTTTAAGATGTTTGCTAAAGATAGACTGTGTATTCAGCTGCAGTCTGTTGGGTTTTGACTTGTAAATAACAGAAAAAGCCTGGCATATAAAAGAAGCCAGGTGTCTCAGCTGGTGGGAATGTGGCTGAATAGTTCTCCTTCACATGATGGTCATAGAAATGTAAAAGTAGCAAATCCCACAGACTACATGATTCTCAATACCTTTCTTCTAAAGGTACTGTCACACTAAGCGAGATCGCTAGCGAGATCGCTTAAGCGTCAGCGATTTTATGACGCAGCAGCGACCTCGTTAGCGACGTCGCTGTGTGTAACATGTAGCGGCGATGTGGCCCCCGCTGCGATGTCGCTGAACGCTTATAAACGTTCTGAGCCGTTTTTTGGTCATTGGTGTCCCGCTGGTGAGCCTGAATCGCTGAGTGTGACACCCTTTATGAACGACTTTACCAGCTTCGCAGGCGGGATTAGGTTTTCCCAATGACCGCAGAGGTCGTTATACAGATCGCTGAATGCTGATGAGATCTTTGTGTTTGGAAGCTAACTAGCGACCATATAGCGATCGCACCAACGATCTCGCCAGGTCGTGTCGTTGTCGTGATCGCTGGTGCAGTCGCTAAGTGTGACAGTGCCTTTAGGCTACATTCACATGTCCAGCAATCATCAGTTAGAACAGATCCAGCTGCAATCCGTCAACAAAAAACTTATGTAGACACAACTTTTTTGTCCCATTAAAAAAAACTGATTTACAGTCTATGGCCCCGTCGGCCCATACGTCCAAAACCCGTTTTACAGGGGGTTCCAACCTATGCCCCGATGCGGCCACTGATTGTGTGCCTAAACGCAATATGAAAGCACCCTAATATTTTGTTCCACATGACACATGAAACTGATCCAGTAAGCAAAAAACAGATTCTTTTCAAATGAAAGAAAAACTGATGGCTATTTAACTGATCAGTTTGCTATTCAGGTCAATGTGAAAAAACGGATCCCGTTGAAATCAGGTCTTTTAAGCTGGACAAAAAAGTTGTATCTGCACAACTTTTTTACTAGCGGATTGCTGCTGGATTTGTCATATGATTACTGGACATGTAAACATAGCCTTAAAGAGTTATTTCCATTATATATTGTGAGACAGTGAAAGCATATGTATTGAATGGGGTGTACATTTCACCTAGATACTTTGCTAACTGGTATAAGGGAAATGTGTGGCTTTGTAAAACTAGTGGTGGAGAAAGGTCACTACACCTTCCATTCAGTACACGCTTGCAGCTCAAACCTGTGGCCACTCAGGTGATAATTAGGAAGCCAGAAGTAGGTGTCTGGGAATACAGACAGAGAGCTCGCTTAGTCTGGACAGGAGTCCGGGCACAGAAGGAGACTCCGGGAGGTGAGCTCTCTCAGTCGGGGTGCTCGAGATGCCCCGGACACAAGAGGAGTCTCTGCGACACTCCATGCTGGAAACTACTGAATATAAGGAGAACTCTCTCAGTCTGGATGCTAGGTGTGCCATTCAGACACAAAGAGGAGATTCTAGGAAAACCACGCTGGTAACTACAGATTATATGTGTTGTTTTGGGGCCAGGCTGTTAGAGTCTGGACTCGGATAGAAAGGGAAATTATCTATGTGTAGTGAGTGGCTGGAGAAGCCCAGGACTTATGTTTATGATTTGGTTTTGATTATGTTCTGTTTGCTGTGGACTTTAATAAAACTGGTTGCGGCCAGTTTTTACCAGAACTGCTGTCTGTGAATGGACTCTTTATGGCACTCCGTCTCCCCAAGACGGCGATCCCAGAGCTATATCCCCTTTAAATGTTACAATTGGTGCTAGAATGCGCAGGCAGCACAGTGGCTAGAGACAGCAATAAAGGAGAAACGTCTGTTGGAGCAGTCTTAAAGAGACAGTAGCCCTAATAGACTTTGCAAAGAAAAAAAAAAAGTGTCTGCACAGCAAAGCTGAATTTTCTGTGGAAAAGACTGTGGAGTGTGTATGTCTTGAGTGAAGACTGCCGTTGTTGAGACAGAGAAGTCTGACAGCATGGACGACGAGTGTGGATACAAGCATCTTGCTGTGACTCAGTGGGGTCACGAAGGCATCTTGCTGTGACTCGGTGGGGGTTACGAAGATTGTCGTCGCACTCAAATCCAGTTTTGCTGTGATTCGGCGGGGCCACGAAGATTTTTTCAAGGGAAAGCGGTGAAGTTCTGGTGTGAACAGTGCTCCGCGATGGCTGTGAACGGAACAACGAATGGGTCTGACGAGTCGGACCGCATATTTGAGAAATATCTACTGGACATGAGACTGGACATGGTGCGGGAGCTGTGGGCACCGTATAGAATGGCGGCAATGGACCATTCTATGGACTCTCCCGGGGTGCCAGTGTTGTCACAGAGTGCCCGGGGAGGTGGTAAGAGATGTTGTGAACTGAGTCCTAAGACTACTGCTGATTTTTTGTGTAAAAATTACCCTGCCGGTGTGGTTGTTAAAAAGGGGGCGGAGTCTAAAAAAGGGGCGGATTTTCACAAGAGTGTAGAGTGTGGAAAACTGAAAATTGTTACTGGTGGTGGGTTGGTACCTCCTAAAAATGACAATGTGACCGTTGATAACGGGGTAGCTCCAGTAGAAGGGGGTGACGTCAAAGTGGGAGGTGACCTGTTAGTCCACAACACCATGGGGAGTGACACAGACCCCGTAGCTGACTGGGACACTATGAAAGTAAAAAGTGAGGTCAGTCAGGAGAGGCTAGACGAGGGAAGAGAGTCCCCCTCTCGTCGTCGACGGCGCAAGGGCCACAAAAAGGTTGTTCCGGTAGTACTCGCTGAAAATGAAAATGAAGAGAATGTAGTACTGTCTGCCTATGCTTCAAGTGTGGATTCTCCTTTAGAGGTAGAAGAGGAGGGGGCCAGTCATGGCCAAGAGCTGGAACCTATTCGGCTGCAGTATCAGAGTAACATGCTGCAATTATGTGAAAACCTGGAGGACGTGTCCTCAGACCAGCGAGATCTAGAAGGAAGCAACGAGGAAGTTACCCTGTGGAAAGAGATGTTCCACGCCATTAAAGAGGACCGCCGCAAAATCAAGGAAGAGGTTTTGCAGTTGAAGCGTGAGAAGGAGGCGCTGCAGGATGGAGTTTCTGGAAGTGAACAAATCCTAGAACGACTGCGCGAACAGCTCAACCAGGAGCTGTGTGACTCCAAGAAGGAGTGTGCTGAACGCAGTAGGGAACTGCAACAGATTAAGAGAGATTATGTGGATCTCCTCAGGGTCAAAGAAAAACTAGAAGAGGATAAGATGGATGCAGAGCAAATGCGCCAGGTGGTTGAGACCACTCTGCAGGACACCCGTGATGAAAATGGTGATCTGCGCAGAAAGACCCTAGGTCTGGAAGCTCAGCTGAAGGAGCTACAGATTTCCTGTGATACTCTCCAGAAGGCGGAGATGTGCCTTAAGGAAAAGCTCAGCCAAATAGAAGCTGAGGGGAAAAGATGGAGGAGTCCATCAGAGAAGCTACAGACCAGGGCCAGGAGTTGGCCACTGGAGATGGGAGGTGTAAAGCAGATACTTCCTCGAGTGATGTGAGTTCGGATGATTCGGTGGATGTCGGAGCCGAGATCAAGGAGCTCAAGGAGTGGTTACAAGCCCAGTGGACGCAAGAGAAGCTTCAGAGACGGGCAGCTGAGAGGCGAATGGCGGAACTAGAGGAAGAAGTTCTCGGGCTTAAAAGTCGCCTGATAAAGTGTCACTCGGTGAACAAGGCCTCCTTGGAGAAAGAAAAGGGCAAACATATTGCACTCGCTTCCTTTTGCCAGGAAAAGATAGACCTGAGGAGAGCTAAGAGTGTGGTAACGGAAGATAAATGTGAAATGGAAGTGGTCAGGACGGAAATTCACGAATTTGTAGCTGTGAGTCAGCTCATAAGAAGCGTAAAGGGGAAGAAGCTGAAAGTCAGTTGTCCTGAACCCTGAGCTGGTTGATCGTCTGGAAACCACTAGTGAGACCGAAGCGTGTCGGTACAAGAGCCTCGTAGATGTACCGAGGACTTGAGAGAAGAATGCACCCGTGAGTCTGTGCATGAAGCGTTTAGGAAGGCCGTGGGAGCCTGTAAGGTGTACTCGACCTCAGGAGCTAAACAGCTGGTGGTCTTGTCCACGACCGAAGTTACAGTGAAGAGGGTGGCAATCCTAAGTGACATGCACTGGCGATGTATTCGCACAAAGCGGTTTCTCCGGTTGAAGACAGAACAAGCCGTTAGACAACTGAAGCTTATGAGAAATGCTCACAGTCTGCGGGAAAAGGTCATCCGGGTGCCTCATGTTCTGGTGAGAAAGCTGATTGGGAGAAATGGCCGAGCCATGCAGATGATGGTGAAGAGGTCTGGTGTGGTGAAAGTAAGCACTCCACGTGATCGTCGGGACTGGATACCAGATGAATACGGCATGGTGTCATTCTACGCTATAGGAACGGAAGAAAGTCTGGAATATGTGCGCATGCTGGTGGCGTACCGTGTGACCTACCTGCGAGAGGTAGAACAATTGAATCTCGCTAGACAGCGAGTAGATAGACAGCATCATCTGAGCAGCAGAAGATGGCAGCCGTCTACTGAGGGTAGTGGGCGTGGGTTTAGAGGTAGTGAGACCTCCAGTAACTCAGGTTTGAGAGGCCCATACAGACGACCCGATAGAGTACGGGACAGTACAAAGTCTAACCGGACCTTAGATACCCAGGCAAGACCTGACAAGGTTACGATTGACTGCTGGGAACGGAGGGGAGACCTGACAAGGTTACGACCCGGAAATGTGACTGGACGAAGTCTGTGACAATGACAGACAGTAGGTCCCTAAGGAAGGAGCGAATGTCATTGACTAATATTCCGGGGGGCTGAACAGAGCAATGGACAAGTACATGGTCTCTGTGTGAACTGTGGGTTGAGGTGATTGGATGTATTTTTGTGTTCAAACCTACAAGTTTGGAAGGGGGGGGAATAGGTAATGCAGCCCTTGGCTGGCGTTCCTGTAATGGCTCAGTGTGTGTGTTTTGACTGTCCATGTTCCTTCCCCCAGCTGACTAGTCACATGACTGTGACATCACACAGGTCCTTTTACACACACACAAGTCTGAACACATGACTATGACATCAGCTCAGGTCCCGTGTGTGTGTGGGTGTGTGTAAGGGTATATAAACCCTGCTTAATTGGAGACAGGTGTGTCAGTGATAGGCGTCAGGCCTGTTTCCTGTTCCCCTGGTGTGGGGGACACCGTTTATGTGAGGCGGAGTGAAGCCTGACTGCCTGAAAGGTCAGAGACTGGATCCTGTGTGGATGCTAGTGGCCTTGGAAGGTAAATGGACGGTAGTGAAGATGAAGTTGATGATGGCCATGACTGGTCCGGAGTTCACTGTCTCTTTTGGATTGTTGACCAGCCCTCCGGTCTGGATGACCAGCCCTCCGGTCTGGAGAAGAGGGGGGGGATATGTGAGACAGTGAAAGCATATGTATTGAATGGGGTGTACATTTCACCTAGATACTTTGCTAACTGGTATAAGGGAAATGTGTGGCTTTGTAAAACTAGTGGTGGAGAAAGGTCACTACACCTTCCATTCAGTACACGCTTGCAGCTCAAACCTGTGGCCACTCAGGTGATAATTAGGAAGCCAGAAGTAGGTGTCTGGGAATACAGACAGAGAGCTCGCTTAGTCTGGACAGGAGTCCGGGCACAGAAGGAGACTCCGGGAGGTGAGCTCTCTCAGTCGGGGTGCTCGAGGTGCCCCGGACACAAGAGGAGTCTCTGCGACACTCCATGCTGGAAACTACTGAATATAAGGAGAACTCTCTCAGTCTGGATGCTAGGTGTGCCATTCAGACACAAAGAGGAGATTCTAGGAAAACCACGCTGGTAACTACAGATTATATGTGTTGTTTTGGGGCCAGGCTGTTAGAGTCTGGACTCGGATAGAAAGGGAAATTATCTATGTGTAGTGAGTGGCTGGAGAAGCCCAGGATTTATGTTTATGATTTGGTTTTGATTATGTTCTGTTTGCTGTGGACTTTAATAAAACTGGTTGCGGCCAGTTTTTACCAGAAGTGCTGTCTGTGAATGGACTCTTTATGCCACTCCGTCTCCCCAAGACGGCGATCCCAGAGCCATATCCCCTGGAAATGTTACAATATATATATATATATATATATATATATATATATATTGCAGATCCATTAGTTCCATTGCAGAGGCCCATTGTTAGTGGGAAGGTGTCTGTGCATGTTCAGCTTTTTTTATTCATTTGAATAAAAAGTTCCAAGTAAAAACATTTAGAATTGAGAGTCCTCAGTGGTTGATACCTTTTAATGGCTAACTGAAAAGATGATAACAAATTGCAAGCTTTCGAGACTACTTAGACCTGAGTAGTCTCGAAAGCTTGCAATTTGTTATCATCTTTTCAGTTAGCCATTAAAAGGTATCAACCACTGAGGACTCTCAATTCTAAATGTTTTTCTATCTACTGGCTAACACGGTACAAAGATACACATCTTTCCTATAACAAGTAAAAACAATAATCGATCAATCATATTCATCAATTTTCATAATTCCCATACAAATGCGCAGCCATTCCAGGCCCCTGGAATGGGACCCCCAGCTACCATGCATTTACGTAAAATCCTGTGAATATACTATAAATGTACAAGATGGGAGAAACTCTTCAATGCAATGGCTTATTCCCCTCTCCCAGTTGAGAACGAATGCTAACAGCGCCAATAATATTAGATGGCCTAGCTAAGTGGGTGATAAAGGGGGGTTTGATTTACTATTTATAGTGGGTTTTTATACCGGGTTTTTACGTTTGGCAGCTGCCACACACTAAAAGACGCTTTTTATTGCAAAAAATAGTTTTTGCATCACCACATTTTGAGAGCTATAATGTTTCCATTTTTTGGCCCACAGAGTCATGTGAGGTCTTGTTTTTTTGCGGGACGAGTTGACGTTTTTATCGGTACCATTTTTGGGCATAGCAGGAATGTGTCATCCAAACAGTCAGTTAATTAAGCAATTGGATAAAATATAACCTTTAATAGAATAATTAAAAGGACACAACACAAATACAAAACACAAAAAACACCATGCTAGGTGAACCCTTAAACCACACACAAAAACTCTGACAAACTAGTTAAAATTACCCAAGGCAAAAAGACCTAAAATTAATGGGTAAAATTACCTCTATAGATGTTGTAAACATACGACTGGTAGTAAATAATTTGCACAATATCGTCCTCTAGGAACAATCTGTATCCAGCCTGCAAAAATCAACGTGATGGTGTGCACCACTATATGCTGTAAACATAGGACTGGTAAAGAGAAAAAAATACATACACAATGTCGTTCTCTTAGTAAACAATCTGTATCCAGCCTGCAAAAACGAACTGATATACAGTCCTATCTCAAAGTGTGCAGAATGTTGTAAATTAGGGGATTATAATGAACCAGTCTTGCCAAAAGAACTGTCACAAAGGTCTTTTAGTTACTGAGAAATCTCCCTAAAAATAACCACTCATGACCTCACGTCAAAAGACAAAAGTATGCACAACCAGAGGTATGTAATGACTATACAGCAATAAAGGCAACCCAGAAAATGAATGCACTTAATGTATCCAGTGCCCACCAATAGAATTCAATTATCTCATCATCTGATGAGCATTGCTAAGTGGGATTAACACTGGAACCTATTTATGCATTACCATGCATACACACAGATCAATGCATGTGATATGTAGCGATCTCACCACCATCCAAGCGTTTATGCTCGAGTATAGTTACCACCAAGAAATACGCCTAAGAATGGAGGGGGAGATTTGCAGTTGCCCTTAGAAGTTCATGCGTCTCCCGACGCGTTTCATCCTGAGCAGCAGCATGGTTTAGTGCAATCTTACTCCCCTAATGATTCTCAGGATGAAACGTGTCGGGAGACGCATGAACTTCTAAGGGCAACAGCAAATCTTCCCCTCCATTCTTAGGCGTATTTCGTGGTGGTAACTATACTCGAGCATAAATGCTTGGATGGTGGTGAGATCACTACATATCACATGCATTGATCTGTGTGTTTAAAGGGAATCTGTCACCCCATTTTTGGACTATGAGAATCGACCACCGCCATCAGGGGCTTATCTACAGCATTCTGGAATGCTGTAGATAAGCGCCTGATGTTACCTGAAAGAGAAGAAAAACGAGTTATATTATACTCACCCAGGGGCGGTCCAGAGTCCGGTCGGGTCCGATGGGAGTCGCGGTCCGGTCCGGCGCCTTCCATCTTCTAGCAAAGCCGGCCTCTTCTTTGCGTCCCGTCGCGGCTCCTGCGCAGGCACACTGATCTGCCCTGGTGGGGCAGAGCAGAGTACTGTAGTGCGCAGGGCCCGGAAAGGTCAGAGAGGACCGCGACGCCCATCGGACCGGACAGCGGACCGCCCCTGGGTGAGTATAATATGGCGAGTTTTTCTTCTCTTTCAGGTGACATCGGGGGCTTCTCTCCAGCATTACAGAATGCTGTAGATCAGCCCCTGATGGCGGTGGTCGCATCTCATAGTCCAAAAATAGGGTGACAGACTCCCTTTAAATGTATGGTAATGCATAAATAGGTTCCAGTGTTAATCCCATTTAGCAATGCTCATCAGATGATGAGATAATTGAATTCCGTTGGTGGGCACTGGATACATTAAGTGCATTCATTTTCTGGGTTGCCTTTATTGCTGTATAGTCATTACATACCTCTGGTTGTGCATACTTTTGTCTTTTGACGTGAGGTCATGAGTGGTTATTTTTAGGGAGATTTCTCAGTAACTAAAAGATCTTTGTGACAGTTCTTTTGGCAAGACTGTTCATTATAATCCCCTAATTTACAACATTCTGCACTCTTTGAGATAGGACTGTATATCAGTTCGTTTTTGCAGGCTGGATACAGATTGTTTACTAAGAGAACGACATTGTGTATGTATTTTTTTCTCTTTACCAGTCCTATGTTTACAGCATATAGTGGTGCACACCATCACGTTGATTTTTGCAGGCTGGATACAGATTGTTCCTAGAGGACGATATTGTGCAAATTATTTACTACCAGTCGTATGTTTACAACATCTATAGAGGTAATTTTACCCATTAATTTTAGGTCTTTTTGCCTTGGGTAATTTTAACTAGTTTGTCAGAGTTTTTGTGTGTGGTTTAAGGGTTCACCTAGCATGGTGTTTTTTGTGTTTTGTATTTGTGTTGTGTCCTTTTAATTATTCTATTAAAGGTTATATTTTATCCAATTGCTTAATTAACCATTTTCGGGCACATGACATTTTTTGATCACTTTCTATTCCGATTTTTGGGAGACAGAATGAGCAAAAACCAGCAGTTCATGACATTCTTTTGGGGAGGCGTTTACACCGTTCCACGTGTGGTAAATTTGATAAAGCAGTTTTATTCTTCGGGTCAGTACGATTACAGCGATACCTCATTTATATCATTTTTATATGTTTTGGCGCTTTTATATAGTAAAAACTATTTTATAGAAAAAATAATTGTTTTTTCATCACTATTCTGACAGCTATAACTCTATAACTTTTTTATTTTTTCTCTGATGCTGTATGGCAGCTCGTTTTTTGCAGGACAAGATGACGTTTTCAGCGGTACCATGTTTATTTATAACCGTCTTTATGATCCGTGTTATTCCACTTTTGTTTTGCCTTTTTTTATGGTGTTCACTAAAGGGGTTAACTAGTGGGACAGTTTTATAGGTCTGGTCGTTATGGATGCGGCAATACCAAATATGTGTACTTTTATTGTTTAGATTTTTTTTATTCAAATATTTATCTACTGATAGAATAAATATTGATTTTTATTATTATTATTATTATTATTTAAATATTCTTACATTTAAAAAAATTTTTTTTACTTCATTCTATGCTTTACACTTTGTCCCACTATGGGACAATCATTTTGTGCAGGCTGATCGCTTCTATAGCATGCAGATGAAGCAGCATTTGCATGCTACAGAAGCTGTCAGCGCTGCACTCAGTTCACACTGACCTGAGAAACTTCCTGACATGCATTGCGCATGACAGGAAGTTTCTCAGCTCTGGAGACACGGATGTCGTCAAGACAACATCAGGTCTCCATAGCAGCGATCGGCACCCCGTGGCCGCGGGGTCTCCGATCCAAAGGCAGAGGGGTTGTCAGCCCTGTGCTGGCTCCTGAACGCAGCAATCTTGTTTGATCGCAGTGTTCCGGAGGTTAAAGTGCCGGGAGCGGTCTGTGACCGCTCCTGGCACTTAGTGCCGGGTGTCAGCTGTGAGAATCAGCTGACACCCGGCCGCGCTCCCCGATGAGCACGGCCGATCGACCATGACATACTATCCCGTCCATGGTCAGACAGGCCCAGGGCACATGGACGGGATAGTACGTCAGATGGCAGAAAGGGGTTAACAAAAGTTCATCTCAATACTTTGTTATATATCCTTTGTTGGCAATGACAGAGGTCAAACGTTTTCTGTAAGTCTTCACAAGGTTGCCACACACTGTTGGTGGTATGCTGGCCCATTCCTCCATGCATATCTCCTCTAGAACAGTGATGTTTTGGGCCTGTTGCTGGGCAATACGGACTTTCAAATCCCTCCAAAGGTTTTCTATTGGGTTAAGATCTGTAGACTGGCTAGGCCACTCCAGGACCTTCATATGCTTCTTACGAAGCCACTCCTTCATTGCCCTGGTGGTGTGCTTTTAATATTATTATTATTATGCTGAAAGAACCATCCACGTTTCATCTTCAATGCCCTTGTTGATGGAAGGAGGTATGCACTCAAAATCTCACGATACATGGCTCCATTCATTCTTTCATGTACACGGATCAGTCGTCCTGGTCACTTTGCAGAGAAACAGCCCCAAAGCATGATGTTGCCACCCCATGCTTCACAGTAGGTATGGTATTCTTTGGATGCAACTCAGCATTCTGTCTCCTCCAAACTCAACGAGTTTTGTTTCTATCAAACAGTTCTACTTTGGTTTCATCAGACCATATGACATTCTCCCAATACTCCTCTGAATAATTCAAATGCTCGCTAGAAAACTTCAGACGGGCCTGGACATGTACTAGCTACGCATCTGGCACTGTAGGATCTGAGTCCCTGGCGGTGTAGTGTGTTACTGATGGTAGCCTTTGTTATGATGGTCCCAGCTCTATGCAGGTCATTCACTAGGTCCCCCATGTGGTTTTGGGATTTTTGCTCACCGTTCTTGTGATCATTTTGAGCACACGGAGTTTGATCTTGCATGGAGCCCCAGATCAAGTGAGATTATCAGGGGTCTAGTATGTCTCCCATTTTCTTATTATTGCTCCCACAGTTGATGTCATCATACCAAGCTGCTGGCCTATTGCAGATTCAGTCTTCCCAGCCTGGTGCAGGACTACAATTTTGTTTCTGGTGTCCTTCGATAGCTCTTTGGTCTTCACCATAGTGTAGTTTAGAGTTTGACTGTTTGAGGTTGTGGACAGTTGTCTTTTATACTGATAACAAGTTCAAACAGGTGCCATTACTACAGTTAATGAGTGGAGGACAGAGGAGCCTCTTAAAGAAGAAGTTACAGGTCTGTGAGAAGCAGAAATCTTGCATGTTTTTAGATGACCAAATACTTATTTTCCAGCATAATTTGCAAAATAAATCTTGCCAAATCAGACAAGGTGATTTTCTGGATTTATTTTCTCATTTTGACTCTCATAGTTGCGGTCTACCTATGATGTCAATTACAGGCCTCTCTCATCTTTTAAGTGGGAGAACTTGCACAATTGGTGGCTGACTAAATACTTTTTTCCCAACGGTATGTAATGAAACAGTTTTTATGTAAAAACTAAATTACTAAAATCTACAACACAAGTATGATTTTATAGAGGCTATGCCCCATATGTGACTCTCTAAATAGTTCAGTTTCAGTTTTATGGTGACAAACATCTTTGCGAATTATCTAATGGGTGAAGAAACAAATTGACTATGTTGAAATACACTGCCAATAATTTTTCATCCAATATTTGACATCCTGAAAATGGATCATAACTATATACATTAGATGATTGGTGTGTTTGCCAGACATCAATCTAAAGTGTGTAGTAAGTCGGCCAGGTGGTGAGCAGGTCAGCACAATACATACTCACTGTGCTGGCTGCTGCTTCTTTCCTGTCGTGTCCCATGTTCTTCTTTCCACTCGAAATACTGGAGACGGAGGCCAAAGCAACTTTAAACATAACGGATTTGTTCTTTTCAGGACACAGCACATCCATACCACTTCCAGCACACTTGTCACAGTACCAGCAATGCATTTTCTTCGTCTTCCCCTACGTCTTCTACTTCACAGGAATAGGCCACAAAGATATAATGGGACGAGGGGCCCGGTGAAAACGCCACTTCAATTTATCTCCCTGGAACAGACTTCAGACCAGCCACAGGAACACTATCTACTAGGTCGTCCACCCCTTTTACGGTTATCCTGCCTGTGCACTTGCTGGTGGCCCACTCTACTACTTCAGCACCCAAACTTCATCAGTAACTTCTTCGCTGACTTCTTCACTATGTTGCTGTGGATACCATGCACTTTACTCTTCTCTTCCTTTCTCTGTACTTTTCTCCTTTCTATGGATGCCTGTGCTTCTACTTAGAACGTTGTGTAATTGCTGAGCAGCTCAGGCCATAGGCCCTGACTGACTATAAACAGGAAGTCTCACTATCTTATTCCCCAGCTATCCCTCCTACTGTTAACTCCTAGATGTACTATAACTATACCTTACTATGCAGTGTACTCAGTGCCACCATCTAGTGGCTCTTTTCCTTACTGCACTGGCCCTATCTTACATACAGACAACAGATACGAAAATACGTCACAAATAAATATATAGCAATTATATACAGGTAAATGTACATAGCAGAATAAACATTTGAAGGGCTAAGCCCTGACCCCCTTACAAATG
This sequence comes from Oophaga sylvatica, assembly GCA_033576555.1. Taxonomy (NCBI): domain Eukaryota; kingdom Metazoa; phylum Chordata; class Amphibia; order Anura; family Dendrobatidae; genus Oophaga; species Oophaga sylvatica. Next base: position 334,543,561 of record JARQOD010000005.1, read on the forward strand.
TATGGCCACCTTAAAGGAAACCTGTCAATTGATTCATGCTGGGCAAACCACAGGCAGCATGAATCAGAACCTGGCTGAATAATGGTGGCTAGGTATATTTTTCTCTGAAAATATATTTTGAAGTTCCAGCCAGAGATCATAGAAATAGATGTAACTAGTCCAGTGCTGCCCCCAGCCAGCGTCTCCATGCACCTCTGTAGGTGATTGACAGGTCTCTTCCATGTGTGTACTTAGTGAGAGACCTGTCAATCACTTGGAGCAGTGCTAATAGAAGACAGCTTGGGGTAATGCAGGCCTTTCAAGCTATGTTTTCATTGTACACCACAGCTTTTCAGAGAAAAATATACCTATGGTTTGGGCAGCATGAATCAAGTGACAGGTTCCTTTTAAATTGTTGTAGACACTTATCACTATGTGTCTTGGTAAATATAGAGGAGTTTTTATAATGTTGTTCAAATGACCAAGTCTAAATTACATTACACTTATTTATTTACTTTTCAGGCCTGGTACACACGGTCAGTAATTGGCTGCGCTTTGTATGCATCACATGTCCGCTCCGTCCAAAGTGCTGCCGGCTTTTGAACGCAGGTGATTCCGCATGTTTACATTGAACTGTGCAGAATCATCGGGTTCAATACATTTTTCAGGAGAGATTTATCTTGTGGAGGCTCACGTCTCCGTAAGATAAATAGACATGCTGCGGTCTGGAAAGACGCGCTGTATGTCCGTCTCTGCAGGTAAACCGCTGGCGTCTCTGGATGCATAGTGGGCATGGGATTTCTTGAAATCCCATCCACTATGCTGTAACATCTGGAGGCTATAGGTTGGACGCTGTGGATGTATGCAGTGTTCAACCCGCAGCGTTTACTGACCATGGCAATGTACCCTTAAAGTTCAGTTGCCATATTGAAAATTCTTTTAGGCTATGTGTGCAAGTTGAGCATTTGCTTGCAGAAATTTCTGCAAGATTTCTGCATCTCTTGGCAGGAAAAACGCTGCAGCAAAAACGCGTATTTTGCCATGTTTTTTTCATGCGTTTTTGCATGCGGTTTTGTACAGCAATGCAGGCTTTTTTGAGCTAATTAAAGGTATTAAAAAAAAGTTTTGTGATGTATTTTCTTAGTTCAGCACCACCTTTTTCATGCTGATGTAGTGGCATTAGGGTAATGGCATTAGGACTTTGTGTCAGCAGCTGTCATTGACAAACACATACAAACACATAGATACACATTGTCACTGTGAAGGGTTAAACCAAGATCAAAACCATTTTGTGCTTGTAATTCCATCTTGTCGTTTATGAGATAAATTCTGTTACTAGGCTATAGCTCATGACTAGGGTTGAGCGATACTTTCCGATATCCAAAAGTATCGGAATCGGAATGGTATCGCCGATACCATTAAAATATCGGCGATACCCGATACCGATACCGGAAGTCCCATGTAAGTCTATGGGAACAAAATATCGGAATTAAAAAAAACCCATTCTTGCCTTGTTGGTTAATTATACATGAAGGAAAACAACAAAGAGTAATGTAGAATGTATTGGGGAAGGTTGAGGAGACATTAAAGGCATAGATGTTTAACCCAATCAAATGGAATAGCATATATATATATTTTTTTTAAAGATGTTCGGATTGACGAATAAATTGACAATGTTGTTAACGTTTTTTCTATTTTGGCAAATATGTATATTTCACAACTTCCATGCTCTTCACCTTTTTAACTTTTCACACACTTTCTCCTTCATAATCTTCAGCAGCATCACCTTTTTCATCAAATTATTCTTCATCTTCACCTTCTTTATCTTCTTCTTAAACTTCTTGCTATTCATCTTTTTGTTAACATTACTCATATTCTTCTTATTAAACTATTATTCTTATTCATATTGTACTTCATCTTCTTCATCATATTCTTATTTGTGACAGAGAATCCTGTACTTGTAATCTGTCAAAGTATGAATTTTTCATCCTTCCGTTCTTGCTGTCACAAAAGATTTAAATTACAACAGTATTTGTCCGTGTTCAGTTTAGCCTGCAGCAGCAGCAGGCATTTTCCAGGGGCACCACGAGGAGGAACGGACTCACCCCCATACACTGCTTAGTCTTCTTCTGCTTAGAATTTAGAGCATATATTTTGCTCTTCATTTTGGTCTTATACTTCATGTTCTTCTGCTTTTTGATCTTCTGCTTATTGTTCTTAAGTCTCTTGTTCTGTATCTTGCAGTTTGTCTTAACCTTCTTAGTCCTGTTTGGTAATCTTTTATTTCTTCTTTGTGATGGTGTTTAGGCTGGTTGGCTTGATGCTCGTCGTCCTTGTGGTCGTCATCTTCTTCGGGGTGGTCATCAGGGTCGTCGTCTTCATTGTTGGAGATCAGGAGTGATTACCCAAAAAAGCATTGAAAAAATCTGCAATTTGTAAATGTAGCAGAAGGTACAAGAGTCAATGCAAGTAACGAGGACCAGCTGACTGTGCTGGAACCCGGAGGGGCAGCAGAAGGAAAAGAGCCAATGGCACAACCGAGGACCAGCTGACGTTACTGGGACACGGTTACTAAGCAGGAGGTACCTGTGCTCCAAAGCACTACCAAGGACCAGCAGACGTTGCTGGAACTCGGATACCGAGATGGAGGCACCTAGGCCAAAGGCACTGCGGAGAACCAGCTGACGGTACTGGAACCCGGACGGGTAGCAGAAGGTACAAGAGCCAATGCAAGTAACGAGGACCAGCTGACTGTGCTGGAACCCGGAGGGGCAGCAGAAGGAAAAGAGCCAATGGCACAACCGAGGACCAGCTGACGTTACTGGGACACGGTTACTAAGCAGGAGGTACCTGTGCTCCAAAGCACTACCAAGGACCAGCAGACGTTGCTGGAACTCGGATACCGAGATGGAGGCACCTAGGCCAAAGGCACTGCGGAGAACCAGCTGACGGTACTGGAACCCGGACGGGTAGCAGAAGGTACAAGAGCCAATGCAAGTAACGAGGACCAGCTGACTGTGCTGGAACCCGGAGGGGCAGCAGAAGGAAAAGAGCCAATGGCACAACCGAGGACCAGCTGACGTTACTGGGACACGGTTACTAAGCAGGAGGTACCTGTGCTCCAAAGCACTACCAAGGACCAGCAGACGTTGCTGGAACTCGGATACCGAGATGGAGGCACCTAGGCCAAAGGCACTGCGGAGAACCAGCTGACGGTACTGGAACCCGGACGGGTAGCAGAAGGTACAAGAGCCAATGCAAGTAACGAGGACCAGCTGACTGTGCTGGAACCCGGAGGGGCAGCAGAAGGAAAAGAGCCAATGGCACAACCGAGGACCAGCTGACGTTACTGGGACACGGTTACTAAGCAGGAGGTACCTGTGCTCCAAAGCACTACCAAGGACCAGCAGACGTTGCTGGAACTCGGATACCGAGATGGAGGCACCTAGGCCAAAGGCACTGCGGAGAACCAGCTGACGGTACTAGAACCCGGACGGGTAGCAGAAGGTACAAGAGCCAATGCAAGTAACGAGGACCAGCTGACTGTGCTGGAACCCGGAGGGGCAGCAGAAGGAAAAGAGCCAATGGCACAACCGAGGACCAGCTGACGTTACTGGGACACGGTTACTAAGCAGGAGGTACCTGTGCTCCAAAGCACTACCAAGGACCAGCAGACGTTGCTGGAACTCGGATACCGAGATGGAGGCACCTAGGCCAAAGGCACTGCGGAGAACCAGCTGACGGTACTGGAACCCGGACGGGTAGCAGAAGGTACCCATGGAAATTTAAGATGACAGGCCGCGAGCCGGCCGCAGTTACCGAATCCCACAGTACTACAGTGGGTGATTGTCCTATTGTCACAACGGAAACAGCCTTTATTTGCATATCCCGCAGCACACATAGGAAGCACCTAAACTCCAAGCACCATAGAGTCGGCTAACCCGACCGCAACACGACAGGACAACTTTGGAGGCTAAGTGACGTTTACACTGAGAGGAAACAGATGGCGTGCTGTAACCAGTCTGGGCAGGAGTGAGTACCCGTGCCAATGACACTTCCGAGCAACAACTGGCGCTGTTGTAGCCAGGGATGAGAAGAGAACATGGTGGAGGCAGCAGGACTTTTTGCCGTTCACACAGCAGGGGAACAGCTGACATTACTGAACCCCAGTAACACAGGAGCAAGTGTAGACTGTGCTAACAGCACTTCCGAGCTACAACTGGCGGTGTTGTAGCCCAGGGATGAGAAGAGAACAGGGTGGAGGCAGCAGGACTTTTTGCCGTTCACACAGCAGGGGAACAGCTGACATTACTGAACCCCAGTAACACAGGAGCAAGTGTTCACTGTGCTAACAGCACTTCCAAGCAACAACTGGCGGTGTTGTAGCCCAGGGATGAGAAGAGAACAGGGTGGAGGCAGCAGGACTTTTTGCCGTTCACACAGCAGGGGAACAGCTGACATTACTGAACCCCAGTAACACAGGAGCAAGTGTTCACTGTGCTAACAGCACTTCCGAGCAACAACTGGCGGTGTTGTAGCCCAGGGATGAGAAGAGAACATGGTGGAGGCAGCAGGACTTTTTGCCGTACACACAGCAGGGGAACAGCTGACATTACTGAACCCCAGTAACACAGGAGCAAGTGTTCACTGTGCTAACAGCACTTCCGAGCAACAACTGGCGGTGTTGTAGCCCAGGGATGAGAAGAGAACATGGTGGAGGCAGCAGGACTTTTTGCCGTTCACACAGCAGGGGAACAGCTGACATTACTGAACCCCAGTAACACAGGAGCAAGTGTTCACTGGTAACAGCACTCGAGCACACTGCGTGTTTGCCAGGAGAGAAAAACATGGAGGCACAGACTTTTTCGTCCAACAACAGCACTGAACAGTACGACATGTAGTGAACAGCACTTCGAACAAGGCGGTGTGTAGCCAGGAAGAGAGAACAGGGAGCAGCGATTTTTGCCGTTCACACAGCAGGGGAACAGCTGACATTACTGAACCCCAGTAACACAGGAGCAAGTGTTCACTGTGCTAACAGCACTTCCGAGCAACAACTGGCGGTGTTGTAGCCCAGGGATGAGAAGAGAACAGGGTGGAGGCAGCAGGACTTTTTGCCGTTCACACAGCAGGGGAACAGCTGACATTACTGAACCCCAGTAACACAGGAGCAAGTGTTCACTGTGCTAACAGCACTTCCGAGCAACAACTGGCGGTGTTGTAGCCCAGGGATGAGAAGAGAACATGGTGGAGGCAGCAGGACTTTTTGCCGTTCACACAGCAGGGGAACAGCTGACATTACTGAACCCCAGTAACACAGGAGCAAGTGTTCACTGTGCTAACAGCACTTCCGAGCAACAACTGGCGGTGTTGTAGCCCAGGGATGAGAAGAGAACATGGTGGAGGCAGCAGGACTTTTTGCCGTTCACACAGCAGGGGAACAGCTGACATTACTGAACCCCAGTAACACAGGAGCAAGTGTTCACTGTGCTAACAGCACTTCCGAGCAACAACTGGCGGTGTTGTAGCCCAGGGATGAGAAGAGAACAGGGTGGAGGCAGCAGGACTTTTTGCCGTTCACACAGCAGGGGAACAGCTGACATTACTGAACCCCAGTAACACAGGAGCAAGTGTTCACTGTGCTAACAGCACTTCCGAGCAACAACTGGCGGTGTTGTAGCCCAGGGATGAGAAGAGAACAGGGTGGAGGCAGCAGGACTTTTTGCCGTTCACACAGCAGGGGAACAGCTGACATTACTGAACCCCAGTAACACAGGAGCAAGTGTTCACTGTGCTAACAGCACTTCCGAGCAACAACTGGCGGTGTTGTAGCCCAGGGATGAGAAGAGAACAGGTGGAGGCAGCAGGACTTTTTGCCGTTCACACAGCAGGGGAACAGCTGACATTACTGAACCCCAGTAACACAGGAGCAAGGTTCACTGTGCTAACAGCACTTCCGAGCAACAACTGGCGGTGTTGTAGCCCAGGGATGAGAAGAGAACAGGGTGGAGGCAGCAGGACTTTTTGCCGTTCACACAGCAGGGGAACAGCTGACATTACTGAACCCCAGTAACACAGGAGCAAGTGTTCACTGTGCTAACAGCACTTCCGAGCTACAACTGGCGGTGTTGTAGCCCAGGGATGAGAAGAGAACAGGGTGGAGGCAGCAGGACTTTTTGCCGTTCACACAGCAGGGGAACAGCTGACATTACTGAACCCCAGTAACACAGGAGCAAGTGTAGACTGTGCTAACAGCACTTCCGAGCTACAACTGGCGGTGTTGTAGCCCAGGGATGAGAAGAGAACAGGGTGGAGGCAGCAGGACTTTTTGCCGTTCACACAGCAGGGGAACAGCTGACATTACTGAACCCCAGTAACACAGGAGCAAGTGTTCACTGTGCTAACAGCACTTCCGAGCAACAACTGGCGGTGTTGTAGCCCAGGATGAGAAGAGAACAGGGTGGAGGCAGCAGGACTTTTTGCCGTTCACACAGCAGGGGAACAGCTGACATTACTGAACCCCAGTAACACAGGAGCAAGTGTTCACTGTGCTAACAGCACTTCCGAGCAACAACTGGCGGTGTTGTAGCCCAGGGATGAGAAGAGAACAGGGTGGAGGCAGCAGGACTTTTTGCCGTTCACACAGCAGGGGAACAGCTGACATTACTGAACCCCAGTAACACAGGAGCAAGTGTTCACTGTGCTAACAGCACTTCCGAGCAACAACTGGCGGTGTTGTAGCCCAGGGATGAGAAGAGAACAGGGTGGAGGCAGCAGGACTTTTTGCCGTTCACACAGCAGGGGAACAGCTGACATTACTGAACCCCAGTAACACAGGAGCAAGTGTTCACTGTGCTAACAGCACTTCCGAGCAACAACTGGCGGTGTTGTAGCCCAGGGATGAGAAGAGAACATGGTGGAGGCAGCAGGACTTTTTGCCGTTCACACAGCAGGGGAACAGCTGACATTACTGAACCCCAGTAACACAGGAGCAAGTGTTCACTGTGCTAACAGCACTTCCGAGCAACAACTGGCGGTGTTGTAGCCCAGGGATGAGAAGAGAACAGGGTGGAGGCAGCAGGACTTTTTGCCGTTCACACAGCAGGGGAACAGCTGACATTACTGAACCCCAGTAACACAGGAGCAAGTGTTCACTGTGCTAACAGCACTTCCGAGCAACAACTGGCGGTGTTGTAGCCCAGGGATGAGAAGAGAACATGGTGGAGGCAGCAGGACTTTTTGCCGTTCACACAGCAGGGGAACAGCTGACATTACTGAACCCCAGTAACACAGGAGCAAGTGTTCACTGTGCTAACAGCACTTCCGAGCAACAACTGGCGGTGTTTTAGCCCAGGGATGAGAAGAGAACAGGGTGGAGGCAGCAGGACTTTTTGCCGTTCACACAGCAGGGGAACAGCTGACATTACTGAACCCCAGTAACACAGGAGCAAGTGTAGACTGTGCTAACAGCACTTCCGAGCTACAACTGGCGGTGTTGTAGCCCAGGGTCAAGGAGGATGTTTAAATACTATATCAAGTATTTTCCTTGTTACGTGTCAATTAAAAATGTCTATACTCCAAACAAGAGAAATATAAACTTTAGTACCATAAGATGATGATTTAACTTAAAAAAATATATGTAAATTAAAAATTTACAAACATAAACGCATACATTAACATGTTGAAAAGCAATGCAAACCACAATTAAAATAGGTTAAATAATCTGCTATACGGTTTAAAATAAAAGCATACAAGTACACATCAGAATCCATTAATGATGGGTAAGTAACAGTATGTACACCATTTTTATTGTGTAGACAATGAATGGCTGACTTAAAAACATAATCAGCATTACAAGTTTTCTTTGACATTCATAAAACTTTACATTTGGTGAATAATATAACTACAATTTTTTAAAAAATATCTAAAATTTCCATCATGTAATACTGATAATATGTGCCAATCATTTATATTAACAAAACGAAAATTTAAAAAGTGCATAGTGCAGAGTGAAAACAGATATTTATGCCTGACTGTGGACTTGCAAGCATGACAACGGAGAGATAAGGTATATATAGATGAGACTGCATAGCCACAGATGGTGAATGGCGATGTAATACTGTACCTCAATAAAGTGTGCGTTACTACTACATCCTTTTTTTATCTAGCTTTATAAAAGGTTACGTGCATGTATGGTTGCGCCTCTGTTTGGACGCACAGACTGGCTTCCTGCTGTGACGCGTTGGGTATTGGAGCGTCTGTACGTCTTATGACGCAGACTAACATTCACGGTGCGCATCGTTCATCATCGCAAGCGTACCGACAACACAAAGGCGTTGTCATGACTGCTTTACTCAGTAAACATGCACCTATGATGAAACATACACGCATGTGCCCTATTACATAACAAGCTACAAGAAAAACGAGTGTGAGGTGTGACACAGCTGTTTTGTTAAGGTACAGTATTATATCGACATTGTACAGATGTCGCTATTCAGTCTGATAAATATATATCATTCACGTATTCTATCAGTTGTCGTTCTTTCAGCACCACTTACAGGTATATATTTTGCTATTGTGACTATGCACTATTGACTTTACCAAGGTAATGCATGATTTTTGTAAGCGATTATCATGTTTACATGAAGGACCTTTATGATATGGGCTGTTAACTTTCTAATCAAATATGTATTTTTTAAAATGACACAAATATAAGTAATGTTGAAGAGGACTATTCCTACATGCATTGTTTGCACAATATTACACGTGTACATCACGTCCCTTAATCAACATTGGATTATTATATTTACTTGTATGCTTTTATTTCAAAGGCAAGAACACTGAAGTATAACCTTCGCACTGCAGCAGTTGTCAAAGTTCAACCCACATTATGCACTTCCAACATTGCAGCATTGGAGTCATCATGATGTGAGTTGGATTTGTCTAAGCTATGGGGTGACAAGGTTGACCATCAGTATCCTATAGCATAAGTAGGATTTTGTGTTTGCATTTGTTTTCGACATGTGCATATCTGTAATAATATGTCACATTTATTTTGTTACAGATTTGTGACAAAGACTAATCATTTTATGGTTTGAAAGTTGACGTTTCAAATGTTTACAGCTTAGAAATCAGGGTGTAGCCTCATATCTATGTGTAGCACTAGACACTTTGAGATGTCAGGTTTTTTTCACCATGATTAGGTAGCTAGCAGTAATTTTTGCCGGACACACAGCAGGGGAACAGCAGGCGTTACTGAACCCCACAAACACATCAGCGATTGTTTTCATCTGTGCATCTAACACTTCTGAGCAGCAACTGGCGCTGTTGAAGCCCAGGGTCAAGGAGGGTGTAGACAGAGGCCTAGTATGAGACGTTTGAAGTTGAAGTTGTAGTTAGCAGCAGTAATTTTTGCCAGACACACAGCAGGGGAACAGCAGGCGTTACTGAACCCCACAAACACATCAGCGATTGTTTTCATCTGTGCATCTAACACTTCTGAGCAGCAACTGGCGCTGTTGAAGCCCAGGGTCAAGGAGGGTGTAGGCAGAGGCCTAGTATGAGACGTTTGAAGTTGAAGTTGTAGTTAGCAGCAGTAATTTTTGCCAGACACACAGCAGGGGAACAGCAGGCGTTACTGAACCCCACAAACACATCAGCGATTGTTTTCATCTGTGCAACTAACACTTCTGAGCAGCAACTGGCGCTGTTGAAGCCCAGGGTCAAGGAGGGTGTAGGCAGAGGCCTAGTATGAGACGTTTGAAGTTGAAGTTGTAGTTAGCAGCAGTAATTTTTGCCAGACACACAGCAGGGGAACAGCAGGCGTTACTGAACCCCACAAACACATCAGCGATTGTTTTCATCTGTGCATCTAACACTTCTGAGCAGCAACTGGCGCTGTTGAAGCCCAGGGTCAAGGAGGGTGTAGGCAGAGGCCTAGTATGAGACGTTTGAAGTTGAAGTTGTAGTTAGCAGCAGTAATTTTTGCCAGACACACAGCAGGGGAACAGCAGGCGTTACTGAACCCCACAAACACATCAGCGATTGTTTTCATCTGTGCATCTAACACTTCTGAGCAGCAACTGGCGCTGTTGAAGCCCAGGGTCAAGGAGGGTGTAGGCAGAGGCCTAGTATGAGACGTTTGAAGTTGAAGTTGTAGTTAGCAGCAGTAATTTTTGCCAGACACACAGCAGGGGAACAGCAGGCGTTACTGAACCCCACAAACACATCAGCGATTGTTTTCATCTGTGCATCTAACACTTCTGAGCAGCAACTGGCGCTGTTGAAGCCCAGGGTCAAGGAGGGTGTAGGCAGAGGCCTAGTATGAGACGTTTGAAGTTGAAGTTGTAGTTAGCAGCAGTAATTTTTGCCACACACACAGCAGGGGAACAGCAGGCGTTACTGAACCCCACAAACACATCAGCGATTGTTTTCATCTGTGCATCTAACACTTCTGAGCAGCAACTGGCGCTGTTGAAGCCCAGGGTCAAGGAGGGTGTAGGCACAAAATATTGACTTATTGCCTTGTTACGTGGCCATTGCAAATGTATGTACTTCAAACAAGAATAAATGAAGTTTTACTAGGACAATAAAATGATGAATTTCAATTCCAAGAATAGAAAAATATTTATACTTGAGAGTCCTCTGTGGTTGATACCGTTTAATGGCTAACTGAAAATATGGTAACAAATTCAAAGCTTTCGAGACTACTCAGGTCTCTTCATCAGGCTAAGACTAAAAAAAAAATGGAAGAATCACATATTTGTACACACAACAGGACACAGGAATAGGTAAGACAAGTGAGGGAGGGACAAGTGAGGGTAGACCGGCCAAAAAATGAGAACAAGGATGAATTATCAGCGCCACACGATAAGACAAAAAATAATGGATTTACCTGTGGCAAAACACTTTTGTATGCCCGGTCATAGCATGATGGATATGGAATTACTGGTATTAAAATATAACTTCAAATATGACAAAGATACAAAGGTTTCAGAATATAAGCTCATCATGACCTTTGACACTGTTAGTGATGGAATGAATAGATCACACGGATTTATGTCATTCTATATCAATTAAGGAATCTGCGTCTCTGCCCTTCCAGGGGCATTAAAACACAAAACCAGACCCCAATCAGAGGGCAATAAAACTTTCTATCCTTATCTAGGAACTGTTCCAATATTTATGTTCATCCCTCTGTGATAATGACAGTTCTGCTACACGTCACTTACTTGTCTTACCTATTGCACTATTCCTGTGTCCTGTTGTGTATAGAAATATGTGATGCTTCATTTTTTGTTTTAGTCTTTGCCTGATGAAGAGACGTGAGTAGCCTCGAAAGCTTGCAATTTGTTACCATCTTTTCAGTTATCCATTCAAAGGTATCAACCACTGCGGACTCTCAAGTCTAAATATTTTTCTATCTACTGGCTAACACGGTACGAAGATACACATGTTTCCTAACTTCAATAATAAAAATAAAGACACTGCAAATATAAACGCATATATGCACATGCCAACAAGAAATGGAACAACACACCACCCAAAAAATTGGTTACAAAATATAGTGTTGTAAATTTAAGAATAAAAGTCCATTTTTGTATTTATGAATAATGCTTAAGGAACGCTATGTTAAACCATAACATAGTGAAGACAATGGATTTTGTAATCGTCACTCATCATCATCATCATTGCAATTTAGATGTGACAGTCACAGACATTTCAATTATTTAAGTTAATAAAATCGTTACTTTGTACAGCATGTATGACATGTCCAGCATGGACTCATCAATGTGATGACACAATAATGTACGATAAAAAATAACCATTTAAAAAAACATAATGCATTGTCACAATTTAAGTGTGTGCCTGCAAGTGTAGGTGAAAGAAAGGCTACGGATAGCAAAGGTATATTCTATGTCTGTATCAGACAGTGGACAGCCTCTGATGGGTAATGGCGATGTTATACTGTACGTCAATAAAGTCTGCGGCTGCAATCATGCATTTTTTGCTTGGACAGTGTTGAAGAGGGTAAAAGCATGTCTGG
>JARQOD010000005.1:334555685-334573482 GCA_033576555.1 Oophaga sylvatica
TCCCGCTTGGGGGAGCTTTACCAAAGGGGTACACGGGGGTTTTAGGACTCCCCCCCGCCCAAAACCCCCTTTGGGGACCTTTTCCCCCAGGGATCGGGGGTCTCCCCCTTAAAAACGCACATCCCCTTCAGCGGGAACCAGCGATCAAAAAAATGTCCTGACATTTCAGCGACGATCAGCCGAATACCCGGCAGGGGGGCCGGTCGCTGAATGTCACACACAGCGATATCGCTGGTGGCTCGCTGCTGCGTCACAAAACTAGTGACTCAGCACGATCTCGCTAGCGAGATCGTTGTGTGAGACGGGCCCTTTAGAAAGGCGCTGTCCCTGTTAGTCATTAACCTCCTGCATCCCAGCAGTCCAGGGCTCAATTTCACACAAAACCTTGCACTGGGACATCTTGCTTAATGACAAAGGACTAATGACTTTATTCCCCAGCTTCTTTGCAGTCTGTGACGTGGTGGTTAGACGGGCTAATCTATCCAGAGGGGTCCCCGGGGTAAATCAATTTCTTGGGTAGTCACTACTGACGCTAAGCCCTACAGGTCCCGGAGGGCTCATCTGGGTGAGGTCATGCTCCAGGGAATTTGGAGGAGAACAGCTAATAACTCATCTAACCTGAAAGAACGGGATGTAGTGGAGTCAGCTATAAGGGGGGGCTCCTTATATCCCTACAGGGTCATCATGTCAGGATCCTCTCTGATAATCAGCTGACCACCAAGGGGGAAACCCCGTCCAGACCCTTAATGGAGGCGGCCAATCGATTATTTCAAGTAGTGGAGAACCATTTTGTCACTGACTGCTCTTCACATAAGAGGAAAAAAAACATCAGAGTAACTTTTTTGACCCACAACTTACTCAGGCAGGGAGAATGGGTACTGAATGGTTCCTCTTCGAGCAGACTGCACGGATTTGGGTTGTCCAGACAGACCTCGTTGCACCAAAAAGAACAGAAAGGTGAAGCAGTTCGTTCTCTAAAACCCATAGAAAAGCCACTGGCGGGTGGATGCATGCCTGATCAGGTGGAACTTAGAGTTAGCTTATGCTTTCCCCCATAGTTCTATTGCCATTGGTAGTGAGAAAGGTTGTGACCTGGACCTAAATTTGCCAGACATAGAGCCTTTTTTATACAAGTAAAAAAGCTAGCGCGCCTATGGTTAGTACACAATACATAAAGTGCTAATGTACATATTGGTTTCTAACTGTACTTTAAACTGAGACATTTAGCAAACAATTGATCAATTCTTTGAGCCACCCTGCCACGTCACGGCATTTTCAATGGGCAGTCCTACTCTACTTTTTTTTTATATAACGTTGTGCCGTTACGGCCTCCAAATATATTAAAAGCAAGACTATATTAAATGCAAATGTACCAGAAGCATTTCTGAATCACTCCCAGGCGCCAGAAGGGCGAGCGCAGATAAAGGCCGACCAGGTCGGGACACTTCAGATCTGACCTCCCACACTGCCAAACCAACAACCATGGATGAAGGGTGAAACAGGCCAAGACACACATGCATAATCAAGTAGAGCCTATGGGGAGATTAGGGGCTACTGTAAGTGTGTACAACAGTCTAGATCCCATATGTCAAAGTCAAGGCCCGTGGGCCAGATCCGGCCCGCGAATTGATTATCTATGGCCCCCTGGATGATATTTAATTACTATTAGATCCGGCCCGCAGGCCACAGCCGCCTGCTGGTGTTTTGCACGCACCAACCAGGGCCGGCGTCAGCACCCGGCACACCCGGGCAAGTGCCGGGCCCTGAGCAGGCGGGGGGGGGGCCCACTCGCAGTCTGGCACCCCTCTGCCTGTTAGCGGAGGAGAGCGGTGTCAGCGCCGCCACTGGCCCCCCCCCCCGCTTGCTCAGGGCCCCGGCATCAGCTGGCACAATACCTCTCCCGTGCCTCCGCTGCCGCAGCTCTGGGCTCCAGGGGGCCCGGCGCTTCCTCTCACAGCAGGCCGCTGAATGACGTCATCATTCAGCGGCCGGCTGTGGCACAGAGCGCGCGGACGTCGGACAGGTAAGACGTGTGTATGTCTCTGTGTGTGTCTGTGTGTATGTAGCGCGGTGCTTTGTGTGTGTGTGTGTATAAGTATGTGAGAGAGTGCTTGTGTGCTGTCTGTGTGTGATGAGGGGAGGCATTGAGGATGATGATGGATGGGGAGAAGATGATAATGGGCAGGCATTGCTGATAATGGGAGGAATTGATGATGATGATGGGGAGAAGATGATAATGGGCAGGCATTGCTGATAATGGGGAGGAATTGATGATGATGATGGGGAGATGATAATGGGCAGGCATTGCTGATAATGGGGAGGCATTGGTGATGATGGGGAGAAGATGATGATAATGGGGCAGGCATTGCTGATAAGGGGAGGCATTGATGATGATGATGGGGAGAAGATGATAATGGGCAGGCATTGCTGATAATGGGGAGGCATTGGTGATGATGGGGAGAAGATGATAATGGGCAGGCATTGATGATGGGGAGAAGATATGATGGGCAGGCATTGATGATGATGGGGAGGAGATGATATGATGGGCAGGCATTGATGATAATGGGGAGGCAATGATGATGATAATGGGGAGTCTTTCCACAGCGCCCTTTCCTGAGCTGTAACAGTGCAGAACGCAGTACAGCGCAGAGGAGAGCTCCATATTTTGTATGGAGCATTATATGGGGACCAGTATCCTGTATGGAGCATTATATGGGGACCAGTATCCTGTATGGAGCATTATATTGGGTCCAGTATCCTGTATGGAGCATTAATATGGGTCCAGTATTCTGTATGGAGCATTATATGGGGGGTGACATCCTGCATGGGGTATTATATGGGTGATGAGGGGAGACTGTGGTGCCCATAATATTGTATGGAGGACTGTACTGTCCAGTCTGTACTGTGCGCTGTGAGGATTTTGGCAGTTTTTGAGCTATTGTACAATTTACAATAGATATCACTCATGTAATGGAAGAAGTGAAGTATTTGGCATTGTACTGTACCCATATTTCTCTGCTGTATCTGTGCATCATGAATCGTGGTCTGTGTTAAAGGGGCCCACTGAGGCTCTTTCGCCCGGGCCCACAAAAACCTGGAGCCGGCCCTGGCACCAACACACATTTCCACAAGCAAGGTACCCGGCGGCCCTCGCTTGTAGCAAATGTTTTTTGCCCTCGGTGTGTTTGACTTTGCATCCCTGGTCTAGATCAATCACAATAAAGACAGATAAAAATGACGTGCATAACCAATCATGCACAGCAAAAAGTGGTGACAGCCACAAACCAATATCAAATAAAACGTTTGCATTTAATATAGTCCTTGCTTTTAATATATTAAGGAGGCCGTAACGGCACAGCGTATATAAAAAACGTAGAGTAGGACTGCCCCATCTGAGAATGCCGTGACGTGGCGGGGTGGCTCAAGGAATTGATCAATTGTTTGCTAAATGTCTCAGTTTAAAGAACAGTTGGAAACCAATATGTGCATATGCACTTTATGTATTGCGTGCTGACCATAGGCAGCGCTGACTTCTTGGCTTTTTTATTTGATATTGGTTTGTGGCTGACCCCCACTTTTTGCCGTGCGCGCTTGGTTATGCACGCCATTTTATCTGTCTTTATCGTGATTGATTTAGGCTGTTGTACACACTTACAGCAGCCCTAACCCTCCCCCATAGGCTCTACTTGATTGGTGTCTCAGTTTAAAGTACAGTTAAAAACCATATGTGCATGTGTTGCGTACTAACCATAGGCAGCGCTCGCTTCTTGGCTTTTTATTTTTTATACAATGTTACACACTCTGTTTAACATTTCAATCAATAACAGTTCCACTTTATTCACATTCTGCAATCCCTTTGTTTTCCCTTCTCCCCGTGATTCTATCCCCTTGTAATGTACTAGCTATAAAGGCAGGGTCTCACATAGCGATACACCAGCGATCCCGACAACGATCAGGATCGCTGGTGTATCGCTACATTATCGCTGCTGAGCTGCCAAACAGGCAGCTCAGGCAGCTATCAGCACAAGCACACTGCGGGTAACATCGCTTAGTTACCCGCAGTGTACCTTGGATACCAGCGCCCTGATGCAGGGAGCTGGTAACCAAGGTACACGTCGGGTTTCCAGGCGCTGTGCGGTGCCTGGAAACCCGCTGTGTACCTTGGTTACCAGCTTCCCGCTTCAGGGCGCTGGTATCCAAGGTACACAGCGGGTTTCCTAGGCACAGCCCCGCGCCTGGAAACCCGCTGTGTACTTTGGTTACCAGCGGATCGCTGGTCTCCCGCCTGTCACACACAGCGATGCGTGCCTGTCAGCGTGAGACCAGCGATTAAAAAAATGTCCTGACATTTCAGCGACGATCAGTGATACCCGGCAGGGGGGCTGATCGTCGCTGAATGTCACACACAGGATATCGCTGGGGAGATCGCTGCTGCGTCACAAAACTAGTAACTCAGCAGCGATCTCGCTAGCGAATCCTGTGTTGACGGCCCTTAAGATATATACATAGCTATACAGCTAGGTGGTTTACTTTTACACATTTTTCTGCAGAGAATCTACTTTGTGTTCTGAAAACAAGCATGTTAAATCTTCTACTAAGATTTCTACAAACTGTAGCTCAGAAAAAATAGTTTTGGAATAAAATACCACACGTGTTCTTTTTTTTTGTAGCCATGTTTGTTTTTTTCACACAGACCTTTTAATATGAAGTCTTTCAATAAAATGCAAATCCAGACAAATCATACAAGAAAAGATCCTTGAGTTCAAGGTATATTTGTGAATCTCTGTTACAGCTGCATATAGTGTATGTGTCCAAAGCAAATTTGTACCCATCACAAAGGGGGAAAAAAAACATTTCACAATCTTCACCATACAATTATGGCAGACACATAGGATGAGCAGAAACACTTAAAAGCCAATTCATAAAAATTATGGTTGAAGAGCGATCACATTTACCAGTCTCTTTTGGCATAGATGTATTCCACATGAAATGTTAGATAGTTTTAAAACAACGTTTCATTTGTTAATTAGCAACTGAATTAAAATACAGTTCATATGTCGGTGACTAGTGAAATGTAGCAAATAAAAAAAAAAAATCTTGTAGCATTGTTCTTCAGATGCATTATTCCTGCAAATGAAAGAAAAGGTTAATATGTGACAAAAGGTCAGCAGATTAATTTATAATACGGCAAGTCACAACCGAAAAGCAAAGGCAATGTTTTACACAATTTCACACTAAAGCAGATCTTCAATAAAAAAAAAAAAAAAAAAAAACATTTTTGCCAAAATAATGCAGCATAGTCTTTTATTAAGCAGTTCAGGACAAGGCCATTTTATGTCATTCCTGACCAGGCACTTTTTAATCATTCATGTGCTTTTAATAGCTGTTAAAAAAAATAAATAAAAATCTCGTTTGGATATTCAAATAATTTTTGTTTCTTGTTTGGTATTTTGTGTCATTTCTATTTATTTTTTGTTAATATCGTGGGAAAATGTAAAGAAAAATTGGAAATACGTGTATTTATCACATTTAGATCCATTCTTATGTTTTTTTTTTAATTGTTATATACCGTTTTCCCCGATAGTAAGACACCCCCGATTGTAAGACGTATCGGGAGTTTCAGAGGGGTCGGCTAATATAAGCCGTACCCCGAAAGTAAGACATATGTCTTACTTTCGGGGAAACACGGGGTATTGCCGCCTCCCTCTCATCTAGCTGCGCGCCGCTTCCTGCCCACGTCCGCACCGTCCCCCTCTCCATACGTCGCCGCGTCTGCCATCTACCACCAGAAAAACTCACCTGAGTTTTTCTGCAGCCGCCTTCCGCCACGGGCTCGGCTCCCTGCAGCCGCTGGTCCCGCCGTCCTCCGTCGCTCCGTTCGCCCGCAGTCCCGGGCTGAAGTTCTCGCGCGCTCTATTTAAATTTCTTCTTCGGTCCCGAAACGTCCACTTTACCCGTGACCGGAGGCTGGAGAGAACTGTCTATCACTGCGGCCTCCGGTCACGTGAGTGACCAACGTGATGACGTTTCGGGACCGAAGAAGAAATTTAAATAAGCGCGCGAGAACTTAGCCCGGGACTGCGGGCGAACGGAGCGACGCAGCGCGGCGGGACCAGCGGCTGCAGGGAGCCGGAGCCCGTGACGGAAGGCGGCTGCAGAAAAACTCAGGTGAGTTTTTCTGGTGGTAGATTCCCTACACAGTATTAATCATACATCAGTAAAACATATACACTGGCATACTGGGTATCATCTGCGTATGTAACCCAGTGGGTATCAGCAGTTGTCACACTGGATTAAATACAGCAGGTGGTACTGTATCACACTGGTAATACAAGTAATTTTTTTTCAATATAAGACATACCCCGAAAGTAAGACATAGTGGGGCTTTTGGGGATAAAAAGAAAGTAAGACACTCTTACTTTCGGGGAAACACGGTATATATTGAACATATTTTGTTCCCAACGTGAGCAGGGCTTATAAACAGCTATTTCAAACTGGTGATTTTTTGGGGTCTTTTTTGTAATTTTTTTCTTTTTTCATTTATTTCATACACTGTGCATTTGAACAGTAGAACATTATTTTATTGCAGATTGTCCCTGAAAGCTGTATGCTAATTAGCCCCATTACAAAATAAATTCAGCCTCCATCCTGTACAGTATAGCAGAGCCGGCTGGGTCTCTTAGGACTCGGCTGCTCCTGCTCCCTTTCCCTAAACCCAGCCATCACATGATCCAATTGGTTCAGAGGAGAAAGTACAGTCAGTGGCTTCCTAATCTGTATACACAACACTTGTACACACAACAACCAGAAAAGCAAACATAATAAATGATATTTCCCTTCCCTGCCTGGAGTCTGGCTGTGTCTGACAGCCAGCTCACCAATGTCCTGCAAGCTGCTTACTATGCATAACATTTTAGAAGAACATTGCAGAGAAAAGTGGAAACTGCCTGGACGTTTATAATGCATAGGCAGTGCTGAAGTAGTTAAAGTGAAGTTATTCCTATTTTATTGGATGTGCTAATGTCTCCTAATTTGACAACTGATCTGATAGTTTCCTTTAATGCAGACTACATTTCCCATGATATCTTGGACTTAGCAGCAACTCTCCTGCAATCTAGTGGACGCAGTGATATATCAGAGACACAAAAATGCTTCTGGTTACACTGCAGATTCACAGTGTATCTGTGTAATGCAGCTGCAGTCTGTCTCCCGCTTGTGATATGTTTCTCTCTGTCAGTTCTTAAGGTATGTTCACACTAAGTTTTTTTTTTTCAGCAGTCAAAACTACTTTTTCAAGGGAAGAAGCTTCAGGAATGGCTTTTTTTCTAATGTTTCCAGGCATTTTGTAAGCCTTAGCATTTCCTAAAATGTTTGTCGATGTTTTTTGTCCCAGCTGGCATTTCAGTGGTTTTTGGGCATCTCTCATTGGCTATTTTCTAAAATCCATTAAGCAATGAAAGAATGAAATGCTGACTATTGCTGAGGCGAAAAGCACTTACAAGGCGCCCAGGCATCTTTTAAAGCCTTATATTGTGTATTATAAGCTAGAAAGTCTTCCTACCAGAAAATGCCTGAATAATTGACATGTCACTTCTTTTAAGAGCTTGGCATATTTAAAAGTCGGAAGTGTTTAAAAAAAGACGCTCAGAACCTGAACATATGAACAGCATATCATTTTTCTATTGAAAATTAATGTACTTTATGGCAGAGCCCGCTCAAAAACACAGCCAGAAAGACGCAGTGTGAACAGATCCATAGGTGCATGAAGCTGCATCACAGATACACTGGAAATCTTATAGTACTTACAGATATAAATTAGCAGAATGACATTTTATAATTCAGCAACTAATCATTGTATGGACTCAAGTAATGTCTATATTTACTTAATGCCAATAAATTATCATCAATATACCTAATTTGGACGAGTCCGTGTGTCTGTGCACAATAAGTCATCCACAGCTCAACCGTGTGTCTGTGCGCAATGAGTCATCCACAGCTGGACAGTAACGTAGGTATCCATAGTTACTACCACTAGCAGCAGTGTGGGCGTAACCATGGATACCAAGTACTGTAAGGCCATGTATATGAGTTAAGTGACATATTTAATAAGGAGAGGAGCGCTCCCTGGGGAGAGTTAAGACATAAGCCTTTTTTGAACGTTAGCCTGTGAGGCAACACTGCAAAGATGGATCAAATTGAGCGCCCTGCTGCACGTAAGGGAAACGAATTGCATACGGATGAGTAACCTGCATCTTAATGAAACATAAGACGAATGAAATTGTCGAAGAACTGCTGATGCAGCCTGACAGAGGCGGCCAGAGCAAGAGAAACGAATGAAGTAACTGAATCACGTAGAGCATCTAATGCCGCACGACAACGAGCAACACACAATGCACAAAATGATACACATTTCCAAAAAAAGAGAAACAAGATGAATACGTGTCCAAAATGCAAGAGCCACTCGACGACGGCAAGTTACATTTGCCGCTTGATGACTCCTCAATCAAATTGATGAGACACGTATTGAAGAGCACTATGCTGGCGAAACGACATTTCGATGTCATTCTGCCAATCTAAAAATTTCCAAGTCGAAATGGCGCAGGACAAAACATTCCCTTACTGCTGCAAGAGAGGGCGCATCCAATTACATCCCATTCGTATGGATGATCAATTAGTCAAGTTATGAAAGGAGAGCATCACACTCCAATAACTTTATGGCTAATATAAGGCAATACAATAGCTCGCTTGCTTTGGCATCAATGGGAGCACAAGTACACCACCTCCTAGGCATGGTCCATACTGTTTTTCGGATTCATGGACAAATTTACCACAGAACTGCCCTATTGCATCCCACTGTGGGTAGTACTCCCAAGTTGCCCAGATTTATATCTGGACAGTGAAGAAGCATTATGTACAAGAAGTCAAGCAAATAAAAAAGTGCCTCCCAGCACTGCTGTCATCTCTTGGAGAGAAAATGAAAGCAATTTAACTCACTCGCAAAAGCCTTCACAGTGATGAGGGAATTTGAAATAGAGGAAGAGAGGATTGCTGAATTAGAAAGTCGTGATCCACTGAAATTAACAATGTCAATTATGAATGACTACAATGATGACCAGAGGCGCTACAATGCACCAAGTGCAATGAAGTAGCTATAATTTATCGAAATGCAATGGGAGAACCCCCATTTAATAGGGACATAGAGTTCACCTCAAAAGTAAAAACCAAACAGTTCAAATCAGCTTTCTTCACAGAAAGTGTGATTCAATGACATATCCACTTCTATTCCCATATGGGGACAGTGGATGGACAATAAATTTTGACAACTCCAATTGCCCTAAGTGTGCAACATCAAGGAATTGGTGACATTCATCTACCATCCATACAGTGGATCAAGATCGACAAGAAAAAATCACCCCGTTGCAGTACTATGCATAGAGGCTTGCCATTCGTGACAAGTTCAATCACCGTTTAAATGCTGGGAAGTTGACGCAACAATTTATCGTGGACAGTTACGTCAAAATTGAATCCGACAGGATCAAATATATAGAACAAAATCAAAAGGCATTACGCGTCGACAGTTATGCCGGCGTTATGGATCACATTCATAATGCTGCATTACACCAAGGCTAAAAGCTGGGACACCAGTAATTTTACCGTCCACTTTCATTGGAAGCCCAAGAGCTATGCAGCAAAATTACCAAGATGCCATGACAAATGTCCGAAAATTCGGAAAGCCAGATCTTTTTGTTACGATGACCTGTAACCCAAAGTGGAAAGAAATTACTGAAAACTTAGAACCATGGCAAAGGCCAGAGTTCAGACCAGATTTGGTTGCACGAGTATTTAAAATCAAACTCCAAGCCGTGCTTAACGAGATTTTGAAAAAACACATTTTTGGCCGCGTAGTTGCCTATGTGTTTGTAACAGAATTTCAAAAGTGTGGACTACCACACGCTCACATGCTCTTAATCCTCGAGAGGAAGATAAACCGAGGGACAAAGAAATAATTGACGAATTGCTGAAATCCCAAATGAGACTGCAAATCCAAAAAACTGCATGAGGCAGTGATGAAGCACATGATTCATGGCCCATGTCGCGAAGATCAACCTGGGCTATATGCATGATAGATGGTCAATGCGCAAAAAAAACTCCCAAAGGAATTTAATACAGAGACCAACCCCAATGTTGATGGTTACCCACAGTACCGTCGACGCAATCCTGGGAATACCAGGTGAGGAACGCGAGAGATCGACAATAGATGGGTAGTTCCATACAACCCCTATTTATTACTCAAGTACAATTGCCATATCAATGTTGAGGTATGTGCTTCAATAAAAAGTATTAAATATCTTTTCAAATATGTATACAAAGAACATGACTGTGCCAATATCAAGCTGATACATTAAACTGGAATGAACCAGCCATGTACCTAGATTCTCGGGATATAAGAGCCCCTGAGGGCATGTGGAGAATCAGGAAAAATAAAATGCATGATGCTTCACATACCATTAAAAGGCTTGCTGTTCACCTTGAAAACATGCAGCAAGTGTTTTCTGAAGATGGTAATGTGGATATGGTTATTTCGACTCAAAAGCCTCTACTCTGCAGGCTTATTTTGAGCTAAACAGAGTTGACGCTTCCGCCCGTCAGTATTTGTACAGTGAAATACCTGAACACTATGTCTGGGATAGAAAAGCTGTACCAGAAGGATGGAAAAAACGATGGGCTCATTTGGAAAACAATTGCCCGAATGTATACAGTCTCTTTAACAGATGGTGAGCTGCATTACCTAAGACTCCTTTTACTTCACGTAAGAGGAGCAAAGTCTTATGCTGACTTAAGGATTGTCAATGGAGTCGTACATGACACGTATAAAAATGCATGCATTGATCTTCATCTTTTAGAAGAGGATTCCCAATGGGAAGACGGTATAATGGATGCAATCACTTTCCAAATGCCCTACCAACTTCGCGAATTATGTGCTATAATTTGTGTATATGGGGAACCAGCTAAACCATCGGCATCATGGCAAAAATATGAAACCGAATTTATGGAGGATTACACCAGGCAGTATACTCCAGAAATTGCTGAGCAACTGGCTCTTTGTGATATTAATGAAGTGCTCGTAAGCAATAAAAAGTCCTGTGCTGTCTACGGATTGCCAACTCCAGTAAATGTTCCCGATGAAATACTGGACCAACTGAATTAGGCTGTAATAAAGCAGAGGCTCAGCAATTGAAAGCTATGCTTAATGAAGCTCAGAAATCAGCTTTCGAGCAATTATGCAAGCAGTCAATGCTGCATCACAGCCAGACTACTTAGCTCACACTGTTTTTCGGACGGCCCAGGAGGCAGTGGAAGACATTTTTGTACAACTGCTTGCACAAGACACTACAAGCAGAAAAGAAGTCTATTTGCTCAGTAGCCTCCACTGGATTGGCAGCTATATTACTACAAAACGGTAGCACCTACCATTCCAAGTTTGGCCTTGGAAATGCAACAAATGAGACCACAGTGTCAAAAATTAAGCAACCTCACTTCAAGTAAAGCTTAGGGAGTCATCTGTCGTTATTTGGGACGAAGTAACAATGACTCCCTGTTTTAATATGAATGCTGTGGATAATTTGTTCCAAGACATATGTGGAAAACAAGAACATTTGGTGGAAAAGTTTTCATAAACGGTGGTGACTTTCGTCAAACCCTACCAATAGTGGAAGGTGGAAAAAGAGGCCAAATTTTACAGTCCACCATTAAATACTCAAAATCCTGGAATCAGTTTTCACGATTCCAGTTACAACAGAATATTGAGAACGTCTCAGGACGAAGTTGAGTACAACTCATTGTTACTGAAACTTGGCAATGGAGAGTTGTCAATGTATATGGGCTACCAGAAGACACAATTGAAATCCGAATTCTTTTATTGAAGCGGGTGATTTAATTACAGCTATTTTTGGCGACTCAATTGAGAATACCGATGAAACGGTAGAAGCAATTGCCAATAAAGCAATCCTTACGCCATTGAGTGATGACGTTCACGCCTTGAACGACAAAATTCTTAAGGTACTGCCACACTAAGCTATCCCGCTAGCGATCTCGTAGCGTTGCATACTAATGAGATCGCTAGCGGGATTGTTTCTATATCGCTAAATGCTACCGCATTTAGCGATATAGTTAACGACGCTATCGCCGTTAGCGATCTTCTTAACGACTTTAGCGGTACAAAAGTACCGCTAAATCGCTAAGAAAAGGTCCACACAGCGATTAGATACTTACCCACGGAGCGCCGACGAGAAAATAGGGTCCGGAACGATTCCAGCGACGAGCAGATCACAGCAGGAAGCTCGTCGCTGGAAGCTGCCGCACTGAACAACATCGCTAACGGGATCGCTAAATAGTGACGTTTTTTAGCGATCCCGTTAGCGATATTGTTTAGTGTGGCATACCCTTTAGTCAAGTTCAAGGTGAACACAACATATTGCTCCGTTGACACAATTGCGGATGAGGTGTGATTCTCACAGATTACCCTGTAGAGTTTCTTAACTCTTTGAATCCCACTGGAATGCCTCCTCATGAACTAAAGCTGAAACCAGGAGCTGTAATTATGCTCCTGCGTAATCTTAACAGAAAGTGTGGCCTTTGTAATGGCACAAGGCTTTATGTGAAAAGCTTAAAAGCAAACGTTATTCATGCTGTTGCTTTAAATGGAAAAGCAAAGGGTCAGACAGTTCTTATTCCAAGAATTGACCTGATTTCCAAAGATAAAAACTTGCCATCTAGATGCGACGGCGTCAGTTTCCTGTCATGTTGGCTTTGCAATGACCATTAATAAATCTCAGGGACAGTCCTTGGATATTGTAGGAATTTATTTGCCTCTCCCAGTGTTTTCACACGGGCATTTTATATGTGGCTTTCTCTAGGGGAAGGAAAAGCCAACAAATAAGGGTCAAAATATTTGAGACCCAGAAGCAAGGTGAACTACAGTTATATGAAAAAGTTTGGGCACCCCTATTAATCTTAATCTTAATTAATGTTTTATAAAAATTGGTGTTTTTGCAACAGCTATTTCAGTTTGATATATCTAATAACTGTTGGACACAGTAATGTTTCTGCCTTGAAATGAAGGTTTATTGTACTAACAGAAAATGTGCAATCTGCATCCAAACAAAATTGACAGGTGCATAAGTATGGGCACCTCACCAGAAAAGTGACATTAATATTTAGTAGATCCTCCTTTTGCAAAAATAACAGCCTCTAGTCGCTTCCTGTAGCTTTTAATGAGTTCCTGGATCCTGGATGAAGGTATTTTTGACCATTCTCTTTACAAAACAATTCCAGTTCAGTTAAGTTTGATGGCCCGCCGAGCATGGACAGCCCTCTTCAAATGATCCCACAGATGTTCAATGATATTCAGGTCTGGGGACTGGGATGGCCATTCCAGAACATTGTAATTGTTCCTCTGCTGAATGCCTGAGTAGATTTTTAGCAGTGTTTTGGATCATTGTCTTGCTGAAAGATCCATCCCCTGCGTAACTTCAACTTTGTCACTGATTCTTGAACATTATTCAAAATCTGCTGATACTGAGTGGAATCCATGCGTCCCTCAACTTTAACAAGATTCCCGATGCCAGCATTGGCCACCAGCCCCAAAGCATGATGGAACCTCCACCAAATTTTACTGTGGGTAGCAAGTGTTTTCTTGGAATGCTGTGTTTTTTGACGCCATGCATAAAACCCTTTTTGTATGACCAAACAACTCAATCTTGGTTTCATCAGTCCACAGGACCTTC
This sequence comes from Oophaga sylvatica, assembly GCA_033576555.1. Lineage (NCBI taxonomy): Eukaryota > Metazoa > Chordata > Amphibia > Anura > Dendrobatidae > Oophaga > Oophaga sylvatica. Next base: position 334,569,473 of record JARQOD010000005.1, read on the forward strand.
TTCCAAAAAGAAATTGGCTTCTCCAAATGTGCTTTTGCATACCTCAGCCGACTCTGTTTGTGGCGTACTTGCAGAAACGGCTTCTTTCGCATCACTCTCCCATACAGCTCTCCTTGTGCAAAGTGCGTTGTATAGTAGACCGATGCACAGTGACACCATCTGCAGCAAGTTGATGCTGCAGCTCTCTGGAGGTGGTCTGAGGATTGTCCTTGACTGATCTCACCATTCTTCTTCTCTGCCTTTCTGATGTTTTTCTTGGCCTGCCACTTCTGGCCTTAACAAGAACTGTCCCGGTGTTCTTCCATTTCCTTACTATGTTCCTCACAGTGGAAACTGACAGGTTAAATCTCTGAGACAGCTTTTGTATCCTTCCCTGAACAACTATGTTGAATAATCTTTGTTTTCAGATCATTTGACAGTTGTTTTGAGGAGCCCATGATGCCACTCTTCAGAGGAGATTCAAACAGGAGAACAACTTGCAAGTGGCCACTTTAAGTAGCTTTTCTCATGATTGCATACACCTGGCTATGAGTTCAAAGCTCAATGAGGTTACAAAACCAAAAAAAGTGCTTTAGTAAGTCAGTAAAAAGTAGGTAGGAGTATTTAAAACAAGAAAATGATAAGGGTGCCCATACTTATGCACCTGTCAAATTTTGTTTGAATGCAGATTGCACATGTTCTGCTAGTACAATAACCTCATTTCAAGGCAGAAACATTACGGTGTCCAATAGTTATTAGATATATCAAACTGAAATAGCTGTTGCAAAAACACCAATTTTTAGAAAACATTAAGCTTAAGATTAATAGGGGTGCCCAAACTTTTTCATATAACTGTATTCCTAACATTGACAAATTGTTTACTGTCAACTGTGTGTACAAAGAATTCTTTTATTAAGCGTTTCAACAATTGTAAAAGTCAAAAAATGTTGTACACAAAAGCGGACTAACTTCAAGCCCCGGTCTACAGACCAAACATTGGGCATGGCAGGGCCTTGGGGCAGATCCCAAGTGCGCTCAACCATGTGAAATAGCTTACGCTCAGGAACATTGAGGGATAGCGCTATCGGATAGCTCTACCCGTTCATTTCCTTTAGGAATAGGGCTATGGGATAGCTTCACCCGTTCACATTCTTCATGGATAGTGCTATCAGATAGCTCTACCCGAACAGTTAACAACAGAGCTTTTCCATACACAAGGTAGGAGTGGCAGGAGAGGTACACCAGGTATTTATGTTTCCTGTTAGTCTGCACATACGCTAGTCTGGTACATGGTACACCCCATTGTGAGGTCAGTCTGCTGCGTGGTTCGTTATCACAGCGCGCACCCGAATGGCGCGCAATCACTCGTCATGAATTAAAAGATAGTAGGGAAAACCTTTTCATCTTTGCGCCCGTCTTCCATTGTTTCATCTTCCTCATCTAGAAGGCCATCTCCCTGGTACTTGTCATGTGTCCATTTCGGACTACTCCCAGACTTTTTGAAAGGGAACCTTCCTCTTCCACGCTGGAAGTTGCCACGTCCCCTCGCTCTTCTTGCCCAGTAATCCACTCCATCATCTCGATCATCATGCTAGACAAATATATTTTTGTTTGCTTAGTTTACAAGCAAGTGATACTGTTTGGTTGCTTCACATTTGTAAATTCACAATGACAGATTAGTATTCCTACATGCTTCAGGAGGCTTTATATTCCATTCTTAACAAAATGTAGTGCCTACAAATAGGTAGGAAACAAAGGGGAAAAAAAGGAGAAAAAAAAAAGGACCTGATTGCTTTAAAAAAACTTATGCAAATGGGGCTCCTCCTTAAAAAGGAGGTATCCCCAGGTCAAAAGTGGGCGCTTATTTTGTTTCTGCTGTTACTATGAGAATCCCATTTATTGCTTTTTTTTAAATCTGTCATACAGTGGCGGAGATATGGGCCTTTTTATTTAGTGCTGATGTTTATGGTCTTTACCAAGGGGCGTGGCTCGTAGAATAATAATGCAAAGCAGCCTAAATACACACCTCCTTGCATAAACCACATACATTTGGAGTAAATAAAAAGGCCCATATCACTGGAACTGCATGACAAATTTAAAAAAAAAAAAAAAGTGAAAACAACTGATCACTCAGGGAAGCAGTATGAATAAAATAATAACCAAAACTGGACATTTTTGACCTGGGCACAAATCCTCTTGAAGGGATTAAAAATGACTCTTTACTTCCACTCAATGGTAAATAACCATGAAACTCAACAACTGACCCATTGAAGAGAAAGAGAGACAGCATCACAGACCAGGCGAATGCAAGAGGCTGACATTCAGAAATGACATCTAGAACACATGCTCTAAAGTCAACATGATGGGAAATGCATGGATTTACTCAGGACTTCATCACTAGGTTAGTATATGCTCCATGCTACGCTATAAAGGCCAGCCTGATGTAAATAGGCAGACAATTAACACTACAGTGAAGAAAAAAAAGGCTGCCAATTAGGATTTTCTTTAAATATACAGTATCTCGAAAAGTGAGTACACCCCTCACATTTTTGTAAATATTAATCTTTTTATGTGACAATACTGAAGATATGACACAGACAATGTAACGTAGTCAGAGTACAGCTTGTATAACAGAGAAAATTCGGGGTGCCCTCTAAAGACGGATTTTGGTAAGACCTTACCTGTAAAATCCTTTTCAGCGAAGGAAGGAAGGGAGACACACTAGTCATTACTATGGGTAGGCGGAGCCCACATAGGATAGAAACCCTCAGATTAAAAAAGAGTGTTGACCGGCTTCTCCAGCTTGGGCTCCTCCTACTCCAGCTCTCCAGTCGTACACAAGCTAAGGAAGAGCAAAATCACCAGCGGAGCAACATAACCCCTTCTGAAAGACTTCAGAGAAAGAAACAAGAATACAGGTTATGCATGTAACAGGAAAAAAAACACACAGTCCAGGTACTACTCACTGAACCTGACTACTGCGATGAGCTGGCAATGCTGGAACAGAGCCTTAGCGCGCCAACCTCAGCCCAGATAATCGCTATCAGAGAAGGGTCACGCCGCATCTGAAAACACAACAACACACTTCTGCCATGGGGGAGCTGTGTCTCCCTTCCTTCCTTCGCTGAAAAGGATTTTACAGGGAAGGTCTTACCAAAATCCATCTTTCAGCAGCAGATTGGAAGAAGGGAGACACACTAGTCATTACTAGTGGGACGTCCCAAAGCAGTCCAGAAATTAAGGGTGGGAAAAAAAACAAACAAAGGCAGATCCCAACAACCTAGGTAAATGCGCAACTAGCGCTAAACACAAGTTAACAAAAAACTTTAACCTACAGCGCCGCCCGCAGACCCTTCGTCCTAAGGCCGCATCAGCGGAAGCACTAACGTCTACCTTATAAAATTTTGTAAACGTGTGGACGGAGCGCCAGGTCGCCGCCCGGCAGAGCTGAGCTGCCGAGGCCCCTTGATGAAAGGCCCACGATGAACCCACAGCCCTTGTGAATGAGCTTGAATCTTAACCGGGCAAGGTTCGCCCTTAAGTCGGTAAGCCTCTAAAATGGCCGACCGAATCCAACGAGCTATAGAATCCTTGGAAGCTCGTTGACCACGCCGACGACCTGCTGGAATCACAACAGAGAGTCCGACTTCCGAAAACTTTGAGTAATAGACAAATAGAACTTCAAAGCCCGCACCAAATCCAATGTGTGCAAGGCCCGTTCCCTTCGCATTCCTCGGCACCGGACAGAGCGAGGGCAACACAATATCCTGGTTAACAATGAAATTGTGACACCACCTTAGGTAAAAGTCGCCCCGTGTGGCAAGCACACGCGATCCGGGGGGGAACTCCAGAAAGGAGCGAGCAAGAAAGAGCCGCCAACTCAGAAACCCTTCTCAAAGAGGTGACCGCCACAGAAGACAACCTTCCAAGAGAGCAAAGAAAGGTTAACAGAATCCATAGGCTCAAAAGGCCCATGTTGAAGAGCCTCCAAGACAAGATTGAGCCGCCAAGGAGACACAGGCGCCTTCCCG
>JARQOD010000005.1:334573582-334592106 GCA_033576555.1 Oophaga sylvatica
AAACGTCCTTTATAAATATCTATTTTTACACCCCAAGCACTTCTATCATTTGCTTTATTAGAATACACTCTATACTTCTCCTATACAGCTAATCCCGACATGTGTTTTCTTTTCACTTCACTTCCTGTGACATTTCATTTGGGAGGATTCTTAAGCAAGGAATCAGGAGGATCGTCATGCACTGACTTCCCCGCAGCGTCTATCACAGCCTGGAGCAGGACATCATCAGGGTGTGTGATGATAGAAGCAGGGTGAGTGACACCAGTGCTACCACACATCCTATCGCCACCATAAAACAAATTGTCATCAGGGAGATGTGATAGAAGAAGGGTAAGTGACACAAGCACCACATAAAGCCTTCTATCACCGACCCCTCATGACGATTCATTTGAAAGCAGTGATAAAAGCAGTGGGCCATGGTGGTGTCACTCACCCTGCTTCTATCGCTGTCACCTGATATAGTCTCCTTTCACAGCAAGAAGCTGCGGAGACACAAGATGACTACAGGCATCTCGGTCACTTCTTCCACAGCTTCCATCAGTGCCATGGATTCAGGACATCTGTAGAGGGTGGTGATTAAAGAAACTGTGGTGAGTGCATCTCCTCCCCTTGATCACATCCTTTTCCAGGAGGGAAGATAGACGCCGTGGGGAAGTGACTGGAAGGCCATCCTCCTGATGACAATTAGTTTGAAAATCCTCCCAAAGCAAGAAGTGAAGTAAAAAAAAAAACAGAGAGGGATTAGAAGGTTATCAAGGTGTTACCGCGACAGATGAGCCAAAAGACCACAGCGTCTGATGGCTCCTACTCTTGCGCTGAAAAGGACTTCACCTTTTTAAACAGTGTAAATTTCTTTTGGCAGTACAGGGGTTAATTGGCCATGTTGGGAGCTCTGGGAGTCTTAGCTCTCAGCTGAGCACGGTTAGCCACTCCTATCCGCTATATAATCAGGGTCCTGATTGACACACATCCTCAGAGCTAGCTTATGCTGCATGGCTTGGAGGAGAGTTGTTTGGTGCTTATATAAGGAGTTTGGAGGAGTTATCTGTGACTGATGAGTGGGTCTGTAAGTGCGATAATTCCCTTCCCTACTCTTGTTTTTTTCCCCATCCTCCACTCCCTGATGCATTCCTCTGTATAGGTGAGTGTATATTTGTATGCCTGGTATTTTCCGTTTCCCCTGTTCGTGTCACCTTGTTTGTCTGGTTGGTGTACTGAGGTGCACAGCTGCTCCCCTCTTCCCTGGGTGGGGGAAGGGAACAGACGGAGGGCAGATACAGGAAATAAAGCAAGGTACATGGACCCGGCATCTTCACCTTTAGTAGTAAACCCAGGGGGACAGGGCGAGCTAGGGCGCCCACTAGCGTCAGGGACAGGGAAGGAGCCCCTGGTCCCAGGTCACCCGACAACAGAGTCGTGACAATAGGCTGGAGTGTAGGGTATTTTATAATAAAGCTAATTACAAAAATGCTTAGGGTGTAAAGATAGATATTCATAAAGAACATTTTAAGTATCACACTACCCCCTTAAAGAAAATCTACCACAAGGTTTTTGCTACATCATCTGAGAGCAGCATAATGTAACGAAAGAGACCCTGGTTTCAGTAACATGCCACTTACTGGGTGCAGCAGTTGTGATAGAGAGCTTTTAGATGTAGGGCAGCTCAGAAGGATAATCCTGTCCATACCGTTGATTAGCAGATTTCTGTATACATTGCATATTGACAATAATCAATAGTGACGACAAAGTTGACCACTTGGGACCAGAGCTGTAAGCCTGTAGTGATAATCTCCTGCTGGTAAAATGCTTATTGTATTAAAACAACAGCACACAACCTAATAAGTGACACATTGCTGAAATCAGTGTCTCAGACCCTAGAAAGATCATGCTGCCTTCAGATTTCATAGCAAAAAAACTGCTAACAGAATCTCTTTCAGATTGACATGCACAAAGCCGTCTTAAAGTGAATCTGTCAGCTGATATATGCTGCCCGATCCACGGGCTGCATGTATCAGCCACTGGCTGTATTATCCCAACCAGGTATGTTTGACTGTGAAACGCTGCGGAGTGACAGAGAAAAAACATTCACCGGAGACCACACTGTACACTAGGTGGATAGATGTCCTTGGTGGCTTCTCCCTGCTGTGCTGGACTGACAGGTGTCTGCACATACGCACAGGTGGGTGCATCGTTCACAGCAGGGAGCAAATCCGTGCAGCTCTGAGTAAGCTTAGGTGCTCTCCACGCACTACACTACCGGGTGTGCGGCCAGGAAATACGGATTTTTGTGTTACTCACCGTAAAATCCTTTTCTCCGAGACGCTCATTGGGGGACACAGGACTGTGGGTGTATGCTACTGCCACTAGGAGGCTGACACTAAGTAAACATAAAAAAGGTTAGCTCCTCCTCCGCCGTATACACCTCAGCACTGGCCGCAGGCAAATCCAGTTTAGTGCAAAAAGCAGTAGGAGGCTAAAATAAATCAGAGTTAACACAGATACAGCATATCCAGAAGAAAAAACTGCTGATACAGATTAATCAGAGAATAGAGTTAACTCAAAACAAAGCCATCCGGCTATTAGGGAGGGTGCGGTGTCCCCCAATGAGCGTCTCGGAGAAAAGGATTTTACGGTGAGTAACACAAAAATCCGTATTTCTCCTTCGTCTCATTGGGGGACACAGGACTGTGGGACGTCCCAAAGCAGTCCCTTGGGTGGGAAACGACTCCACAGTGTAATTTATAATTAAGCATTGCTTATAGGTGCGCAACCGCACCCTGAAGAATCCTTCTACCCAGACTGGCATCCGCAGAAGCCTGGGTATGGATATTATAATGCTTAGAAAAGGTATGCAGACTGGACCAGGTTGCTGCCTTACAAACCTGTTCCACCGAAGCCTGATGCCGGAGGGCCCAGGAGGCACCCACCGCTCTGGTGGAGTGAGCCTTGATCCCTGCGGGAACCACCGCGCCTCTGATGCGGTAAGCTTCCTGAATGGCTAACCGAATCCACCTAGCCAAGGTTGATTTAGAGGCAGCGAGTCCCTTCCTGCGACCTTCAGGGAGGACAAACAGCGTGTCCGTCTGTCGAAAAGACGCCGTCCGAGATACATATCTCCTGAGAGCTCTCACCAGATCCAGCGTATGGAGAGCCTTCTCCACTCGGTGCGTCGGAGCTGGGCAAAAAGAGGGCAAAACAATGTCCTCATTAATATGAAAAGAGGACACGACTTTAGGCAAAAAAGGTGGTGTTGGTCTGAGCACCACCTTATCCTGATGGAAAAGCAAGTACGGAGCTCGACAAGACAGTGCGGCCAGCTCCGAAACCCGCCTTATGGAAGTTATGGCTACCAAAAACACCACCTTCCAGGAAAGAAATGACAGAGAAACCTCCTGCAAAGGTTCAAAAGGAGACTCCTGTAGGACTCCCAAGACTAGATTGAGATCCCAAACATCTAAGGGAGCCTTGTAGGGGGGAACTAAATGTACAACCCCCTGAATAAAGGTCCTAACCTGAAAATTAGACGCGATCCTTCGCTGAAAAAGCACTGATAAGGCTGATATCTGCCGTCTAAGCGTACTTGGCGCTAGACCTGAATCTAGGCCTGCCTGGAGAAATGACAGAATGTTTGGAATTGAAAACCGAAGCGGGGAACAACCATGTTCCCTGCACCAAGCAAAAAAGACCTTCCAAGTCCCATGGTAGATGCGAGCCGAGACAGGCTTTCGGGCGCTAGCCATCGTTGCGGCGACCTTTTTAGAGAATCCAGCCCTGGTCAGGATCCAAGATTCAACGGCCAAGCCATCAAACACAGGACCGCTGAGTTCTGGTGGTAAACTGGGCCTTGAGAGAGAAGGTCCGCGCGCTCTGGCAGTCGCCAGGGTGCGTCGGCGAGCAATTGTACCAGCTCCGCGTACCATGAGCGACGTGGCCAATCTGGAGCGATTAATATCACTGGGACCCCTTCTAACCTGATCTTTCTGATCACCCTTGGGAGCAGAGCTATTGGTGGAAACAAGTATGGAAGATGAAACTGATTCCATGGTAGAACCAGGGCATCCACTGCTATTGCCTGCGGATCCCGGTACCGGGAAACAAAGTTGGGCACCTTGGCATTTATCCTGGAAGCCATCAGGTCCACATCTGGGGTTCCCAGCGTCGGCATATCTGCTGAAAAATCTCGGGATGTAGAGACCACTCCCCTGACGCTATGCCGTGACGGCTGAGAAAATCTGCTGCCCAGTTTTCCTCGCCCCGGTATGTGGACTGCTGAAATCACAGAGTGATTTACCTCTGCCCAGGTCAGAATCTGTTTTACCTCGTGCATGGCCGCCCTGCTGCGGGTACCTCCCTGATGGTTTATGTATGCCACCGCCGTGGCATTGTCCGATTGTATTCGGACTGGACGGCCCGCCAGATGCTGGTGAAAATGCCTCAAAGCCAGCCGAACCGCTCGGATCTCTAAAACATTGATCGGAAGGTTCGATTCTTGCTGAGACCAAATTCCCTGAGCTGTGTGGTGACGAAACACTGCTCCCCATCCGAGCAGGCTGGCTGTCCGTTGTGACTACCAACCAAAAATTTGGAGGAAACAAACTGACCCTGTCGAAGAGTGGTGTCCCTCGTCCACCACGTAAGAGTCTGTCTGACCTGCAGGGACAGACGACACCGCAGATTGAGGGAGTAAGGGCTCCCGTCCCATACTGCCAAGAGTGCATGCTGAAGGGGGCGAAGATGAAACTGGGCAAACGGAATAGCCTCGATTGCCGCCACCATCCTTCCTAGGACCCTCATGCAAAACCGGATGGTGTGAGGAATTGGTTGGCGAAGGATCCGTACCTCTTGGCGGAGAACTAAGGCCTTGTCCTGAGGAAGAATTATCAACCCCTGAGCGGTGTCGAAATTCATCCCTAAAAAGGTGATCTTCCGAGATGGCACGGGAGATGACTTCTTCATATTTACCAGCCACCCCAAACGAGCAAGGGTGTCTAACGTAATGTTGACACTTTCCTCGCAGGTCTGAAAAGACGGACCCTTGATGAGGAGGTCGTCTAAGTAAGGCAGGATGACTATCCCCCTGGAGTGCAGAATGGACACAACAGCAGCCATGACTTTTGTGAACACCCTGGGGGCTGTGGCTAGGCCGAATGGCAGGGCTGCGAACTGAAGATGAAGTTTGCCGATGGCAAACCGAAGAAACCTTTGATGAGGGGGAAATATGGGGATGTGAAGATAGGCATCCTGAATATCTATTGATGCTAGAAATTCCCCTTTTCAGCTGCAGATGGAAGGAAGAGAGCCACAGTATTCATTACTGATGGGTAGGCGGAGCCCCAGATCAGGATGTTACCTCAGATCAAAAGAGTGCTGACTGGCTGGCCCCTCCAGCTCGGGCTCCTCCTACTCAGCTTCAGCTCCAGTCTAAGATTTGAGGTCCAGAGGATGGTCGCTGCTAATGCAGCTCCTCAGAAGATTTTATTATTTTATATTCGGACAGGAGACTTGGATCACCAGTTGGTCTAGAGGTCTCAGGGGTACCAGCGCTGCTGTACCCCAACCTCTCCCTTGGCGGATCTGTATTTACTCAAAGTCCCTGCAGAATCCTTGCCGGCCCTGGGGGATGAGGAGAGCTTCCCTGGCGGGACGCAAACCACACGTGCGGTCACTGCGTTCCTCGCCTGGGGGGGAAGCATGGGCACAGCGCCAGAAACCCTGAGGGTCCCTGTGGCGCTTTTGGCTGGTGAGTACTCCACACAAAATTTTATTATTAATGTGTGAGTGCTTTAGCGTCTGATGGCGATATTACATGTATATCAGTATGCTTCAGCGCTGCGGTGACAGCGCTATTACATGTTATCAGTGTATTTCACCAGCCTCTCCCTTGGCGGATCTGTAACTACATAATGGTCCCTGCAGAATCCTTGCCGGCCCTGGGGGATGAGGAGAGTTTTCCCTGGCGGGGGCGCAAACCACACACTGGGGTCACTGCGCTTCCCGCCCTGGGGGGAAGCATGGGCATAGCGCCAGAAACCCCTGAGGGTCCCTGTGGCGCTAAGCTGGTGAGTACTCCACACAATTTTTATTATAATAATGTGTGAGTGCTTCAGCGCTGCGGTGACAGCGCTGTTACAAGTAGATGTGGTGATCTTTTGTCCGCAGGCAGATACCTGCAGGACAGAGAGGGAGCAGGAGCGAGGGAGTTCGCGCTCAATATTTGAGCTGGCGGGGGGCGTGGCCTAACTTTTCCCGGTCTTCTGAGCAGGAAGACGCGCGCTCTGGCGTTTCTCCTGCGACTTCCTCACTGTGGCGGCCATTACACAGGCTCCTGGGCTCCTCAGACCGCTCCCTCCTCATAAGACACCACGGCCAGCTGGGTGAGTGTGATTCCTCACCCCGCAGCGCAGCGATCGCTATCCTGCAGCTGCAGTCTCATTAGAGACATAAAATTGGCTGGGGCTCACAAACATATATATTGTGTTGAGTTTGCAATATTAACCCCTCTGAGGGTTATTTCTACCAGCTAAATTTTTTGACTGAATACCGCTGGGGTAACCCTGCCTGGTGGAGCGTTAACCCTTCAGCATATAAAAAAAAAAAAACCGCATAGTTTTTGCTGGTATTACCGCTTTGACCTGCTCATACAGGTGAGACATGTCTGAACAGAGTTCAGATGCCGCGGACCACGTCCCAGTGCCATTGCGGCAATCAGATACGCAGACCTCCACAGCGTCTAGCGCTGCGGTCGACAGCGGTGAAAAATTGGATGATATCGCTCGATCGATCAACAACTTATCTGACCTTTTAGGTCAATATGTGTCTGCTAATTCCTCTCAGAGGAAGCGACGCAGGCCGTTACCGGCCTCTACACGGAGCGAGTCAGACGTATCTGATATTGGGCAGAGTTCCCCTTTAAATTCGGATGAGAAATATCCGATTCAGATGCGGACGAGCCGCAGGGGCGTTCCTCTATGGCGAAGCGTACGGAGGCATTAATTGAAGCCATGAGAGATATATTACAGTTACCGGAGGAGGTAACTAGTCGTCCTGGTAAATCAGCACGCATGTTCCAGGAGTCCCGTGCTTCGCGTACAACATTGCCAGCTCTGGATGAGCTTAATAGTGTAATAGAGGAGGAACGTCTATGTCCAGATAAGCGTTTTCATGGAACGCATTTCTTGGATACACTTTATCCTTGCTCTGCGGAGTCAAAGGCTAATTGGACTTCTGCTCCTGAGGTGGATGTGTCTTTATCTCAGCTTAGTAAATCCTCACTACTCCCTATTAAGGGAAAAGCGAGCTTACAGGAGCCTTTGGATAGAAAAAACAGAATTGGCGGCAAAAGCAAGCTATGAGGCTGCGGGTCATGGATTCCGAGCAGTGCTAGGATCCTTGTGTGCTGCTAGAGCTTCTCTAGGCTGGTTGGCACGTCTGAAGACGGAGTTGCAAAATGAATCTCCGTTATCTGAGATACAGGAAACTTGTGAATGGTTAGAAACGGCAGCCTGTTATATCTTTGATGCCGGTCTGGATACGGCATCTCTGCTGGCCAAAGCGCAAGCTTCAGCGGTCACAGTCAGAAGAGCTTTATGGCTCAGACAGTGGGCCGGGGACGCAGTTTCCAAACAAGGGTTGTTGGCCTTACCTTACAAGGGTGGCCATCTTTTTGGATCCGACCTCACAGAGCTGATTTCCAAGGCTAAGGCGAAGGAATCAGCATTACCACAGCGTAGGGCCATGGCCTCGGTGTCCAGTAAGCCTGGTGTCTATAGTGGTCGGCGGTCCTTTCGGGGCCGAGGACGATCTAGTCACTCCTCGTGGGGATCGGGTCGTCCTTCCTTCTCAGGAAAGAAATCCTCTCAGAAAACTCGTACTCCCTGGAAGCAGAGTTTCCGCCAGGACAAGCGGGAACTTGACAAGAAGCCCGCAAAGTCGAATTGACGCCAGGGGTCCACTCGAGGATTCTCGAGTGGGGGGTCGCCTGCTTCTTTTCAAGGCGACTTGGATGGCTTGCGTTCCAGATTCCTGGGCAACGCGGATAGTGTCAGCAGGCTATTTCATAGAGTTTGCTTCTCGACCCCAAATGTTTTTTGTCAGTCTCGCGTTCCGTCGGAACCCGAGCTTGTTGTCGCTCTACAGCGAGAGGTCGAATCTCTGCTACAAAAGGGTGTAGTGATACCGGTTCCGTCAGAGGACCGAGGGAAAGGTTTTTATTCCAACCTTTTTATAGTTCCCAAAAAGGAGAACAAATTTCGCCCGATTCTGGATCTCAAGCGATTAAACCGGCATGTCCATGCCCGGAAATTTCGCATGGAGTCGCTTCGCTCCGTTGTGGCAGCTCTGTCACAGAACGATTTTCTGGTGTCAATCGACATTCGCGACGCCTATTTGCATATTCCCATCGGAAAGGCTCATCAGCGCTTTCTTCGATTTGCTATAGGTCAGAATCATTACCAGTTCGTGGCTCTGCCGTTCGGCTTAGCCTCAGCACCAAGGGTCTTTACAAAAATTCTGGCGCCCCTCATGGCAATCCTTCGAAGACAGGGGATTACGATTCTCCCTTATCTGGACGATCTTTTGATCGTGGCTTCCTCGGAGGAGGAGGCGTTGACGGCTCGGGATTTGTCTCTTCAGTTTCTGAAGGACTTCGGTTGGCTGGTCAATTGGGAGAAGTCGTCCCTGGAACCATCGAGGACAATCCTCTTTTTGGGAATGCATCTCGACACGTTTCGGTCGGTAGTTTCCCTACCACCAGACAAACAGTCATGTCTTCTTCGACATGTACAGATTATGAAATCCTCAACGGCAATGTCCCTTCGGAAGTGTATGCGTCTTCTGGGACTGATGGTGGCGTCCATGGAGGCAATTCCTTTTGCCCAGTTCCATTCCAGGACTCTCCAAAGGTTCATCTTGAGTCGATGGAACCAGTCGCAATCGCTGGATTGCAGTGTCACCATTTCTCGCGCGGTGCGGGATTCTCTAGAATGGTGGTTACGTCCAGGGGCATTCTCCCTGGGGAAGTCTTTTCTCCCTCTGAAGTGGTCAGTCATAACCACCGATGCCAGCCTGACGGGCTGGGGGGGTGTTTGGAACAATCTCTGGATTCAGGGGGTATGGTCATCGGAAGAGTCTGTTCTTCCGATCAACATCCTGGAATTGAGGGCGATTTTCCTTTGCCTCCAACATTGGACGGTCCCTTTGAGCGGTCTGCCAGTCCGAGTGCAGACAGACAATGCGATGGCTGTCGCGTATATCAATCACCAAGGTGGGACAAGGAGTTCCAGACTCATGGTAGAGGTGTCCCGAATTTTGATTTGGGCAGAGGCCAGTGTACCAGCCATTTCGGCGATTCACATTCCAGGGGTTCAGATATTACAGCGGACTTTCTCAGTCGCAGAAGGATGGATCCCGGGGAATGGAGTCTCCACCCGGAAGTTTTTGCACTCCTGTGCTCTCGCTGGGGAACCCACAAGTGGATTTGATGGCATCCAGGTCCAATGCCAAGTTACCGACGTTCATGTCCAGGTGCAAGGACCCGAAGGCTGTGGCGGTGGATGCTCTAGTGGCTCAGTGGGATCAGTTCGAGCTGATCTATGTATTCCCGCCGATATCCTTACTTCCTCTAGTACTGCGTCGGATCAGACTAGAGAGAATTCCAGCTATTTTGATAGCTCCAGACTGGCCGAGAAGGGTGTGGTTCTCGACAATAATGTCGCTGTTGGCGGCACCTCCTTTTCCACTCCCTCTTCAACCGGACTTGTTGACTCAGGGGCCCGTTTGTCATCCGGACTTGATGTCTCTGCGTTTGACGGCGTGGCTCTTGAGACCGAAATCTTGACCCGTAGAGGTTTCTCAGCCGAGGTCATTGCTACCCTTCGTGCTGCAAGAAGTCCGGCTACTACTAGGATTTACCACAAAATTTGGGAAACCTTCTTTTCGTGGTGTTTGGGGTCTTCTCGGAACCCGAGAAAATTTTCCATTCCCAACCTGTTGGCTTTTCTGCAGCATGGGCTAGACAAGGGTTTGGCAGTCAGCACCCTGAAAGGTCAGATTTCTGCTCTGTCCTTATTGTTCCGGAGAACCATTGCTTCAAATAGAGACGTGCTCTCCTTTTTCCGAGGTATATCTCGTAAGTTCCCGCCGCGGAAGGCTCCCGTGTCTCCTTGGCGGCTCAACCTTGTTTTGGAGGCTCTTCAGCATAAACCTTTTGAGCCTATGGTTTCTGCTAGCCTTTCTTTACTTTCTTGGAAGGTGGCTTTTCTTGTAGCAGTCACTTCCTTGAGGAGAGTTTCTGAGTTGGCAGCTCTTTCTTGTTCGCCTCCTTTTCTGGAGTTTTTTCCGGATCGTGTAGTGCTTCGCACTCGGGGTGATTTTTTGCCTAAAGTGGTGTCACAATTTCATGTCAACCAGGATATTGTGTTGCCTTCATTCTGCCCAGATCCGAAGAATGTGAAAGAGCGAGCTTTACACACATTGGATTTAGTGCGGGCCTTGAAGTTTTATCTATCTATTACTCAAGGTTTTCGTAAGACGGACTCCCTATTTGTGGTTCCAGTCGGTCGTCGGCGTGGTCAACGAACTTCCAAGGATTCTATAGCTCGTTGGATTCGGTCAGCTATATTGGAAGCTTACCGTCTTCAGGGTGAATCTTGCCCGATTAAGATTCAAGCCCATTCCACGAGGGCTGTGGCTTCATCGTGGGCTTTTCACCAAGGTGCTTCGGCAGTGCAGCTCTGCCGGGCGGCAACTTGGCGCTCTGTCCACACGTTTACAAAGTTTTATAAAGTGGACGTCAGTGCTTCCGCTGATGCAGCCCTCGGACGTAGGGTCCTGCAGGCGGCTGTAGTTTAAAGTTCTAGATGAACTTGTGTTTAGCGCTGGTTGCGCTTTTTTGTTAAGGTTGTTGGGTTTCTGCCTTTTGTTGGTTTTTCCCACCCTTATTTTTGAACTGCTTTGGGACGTCCCATCAGTAATGAATACTGTGGCTCTCTTCCTTCCATCTGCAGCTGAAACACGGATTTTGGTAAGAACTTACCTGTAAAATCCTTTTCAGCGAAGGAAGGAAGAGAGACACAGCACCCTCCAAGGTAGAAGTGTGTTGATGTTTTCAGATGCAGCGCGACCCTTATCTGATAGCGATTATCTGGGCTGAGGTCAGCGCGCTAAGGCTCTGTTCCAGCATCGCCAGCTCATCGCAATAGTCAGGTTCCGTGAGTAGTACCTGGAACTCTGTGGTTTTTGGCTTTCTTTGCATGCATAACCTGTATCCTTGTGTTTTTTCTGTGAAGTTCCTTCAGAAGGGGTTATGTTGTTCCGCTGGTGATCTTGGCTCTTTTCCTAAAAGCTTTGGTACGACTGGAGCTGAGTAGGAGGAGCCCGAGCTGGAGGGGCCAGCCAGTCAGCACTCTTTTGATCTGAGGTAACATCCTGATCTGGGGCTCCGCCTACCCATCAGTAATGAATACTGTGTCTCTCTTCCTTCCTTCGCTGAAAAGGATTTTACAGGTAAGTTCTTACCAAAATCCGTGTTTTCCATGCTTGCAATGACCGAACGGAGAGATTCCATTCGGAAATGCCGAATTTTGACAAACCGGTTCAATCGCTTTAGATCTAGAATGGGCCTTACGGTACCATCCTTCTTGGGTACAATGAACAGGTTGGAATAAAATCCCTGACCTCTTTCGACCTCCGGTACAGGTACGACAACCCCGCTGTGTCGAAGAGACTCGACCGCCCTGAATAAGGCACAAATCGAGACTCCTCCTTGGGAAGGCGCGAGGGAAAAAAGCGATTTGGGGGAAGGCTGGTAAATTCTATTTTGTACCCCGTGGAGACTAACTCCCTGACCCACTCGTCGTGAGTCACTGATAGCCAAGTGGGACGAAACCAGAGTAAACGGCCGCCTACCCTGGAAAAATTGACCGGATTCTGCCTCCAGTCATTTGTCCGAATATCTTTGGGGTTTGGACCCTCTGGATCTTGGCTGATAAGATCTCCCTCTTCCCAGAGGATTGGTCCTGTAGGTGACCTGGCGATCTCTGGCCTGATTAGGCCGACCTGAGCCGCTGGAGGTGGCTGGCATGGCCCAGCCTGGGTTACGAAAGGCCCTAAAACGAGGCTGAGGTTGTCGACGAAAAGGTTGTCTAATCCTTTGCTGAGGAAGGAAATTGCTCTTCCCTCCCGTTGCATCAGATATGAGCTGATCCAGTCTCTCGCCAAATAACCGACCACTCTGGTATGGTAAAGATGTAAGCGACTTTTTTGAGGTTGAATCTGCTCGCCAGGTTCTTAGCCACAAGGATCTTCTAATGGCAATTGCATTAGCAGCGGCTAATGCTGCGCAATTTGCCGCATCCATGGATGCATTAATTAAGAAGTCTCCAGCAAGAGCTATTTGATTAGAAATTTGGGTTACCTCAGACGGCACCTCTATGCCGTGAAGAGCTTTATTTAAAGACTCCGACCAGGATATTATGGCCTTGGCAACCCAAGTCGCTGCAAAAGAAGGAGAAAGAGCAGAACCTGATGCCTCAAATACCGAACGGGCCAAACTCTCAATTAGACGATCCGTTGGCTCCTTAATAGAGGAACCGCTGGGAATGGAGAGGAGCGTTTTAGATGCCAAACGCGAAACAGGAGGATCAACCGAAGGAGATTCTGTCCACTTCTTAAGGAGCTCAGGAGCAAAAGGATATCTAGTATTGAGAGCCTTTTGTCCAGCAAAGCGCTTGTCCGGTTTCTCCCGGTGGCGCTGCACTAATTCCTCAAACTCAGGATGAGCACCAAAAACCTTATGGGCTTGCCTGGCTCGTTTAAAGGACACCTTGTGACCAGAGGTCAAGGTGGACTCATCGTCTATCCCCAGAGTTTGATTGATAGCTTCGATCAAACTGTCAATTGTTTCTTGACTATACTGTGCCTCTAGATTAAGTGATTCTTCCAAATCAGAATCCGAATATTGATCACTTGCCAAAGGAGAGGGAGAGCGGGAGACGGAACTAAAGGAGTCACAGGCTTCGCAGACCCGAGAAGTCTGGGCGTGCGGAAAAGGAGACCTACAAGCAATGCATGCGGTATAAAGTATCGTATGAGTCTTGGTTCTTTTGGACATTCTGAATCCGTCACAGTACACAATAAACTGTATGTGTCAGTCAGCGGAAGGGGCGCAAAAGTGCGCAATAATTAGGCTGGAGGTAGTAACACTTACCCCAGTCCTGTATCCCCAGCGTTCTTTCGTGTATAACGAGCAGAAAGAAACAGGACATCCGAGCTCCAATCTTTCAAAAAAGAGCGCTTCTCAATCAGAGAGGAAGTGCTCATGTAGCCGAGCCTCAGGAGGGAGGGTCAAGAGGCGCGGCCTAGACGTCAGGGCTCCGTCCCACCAACTTCCGGCCGCGGCCTATCTCTGGCAAAAGCCGGGGACTAAATTTGAAGCCGCGGCCTAGCGGCCACAGAAGCCGCGGTCTAAATTTCCAGCGGAGGCGGCCCCAAAGTCGGAGGGCGGGTCCGCCGGAAGAAGACGCCGCCGGGGGCGGAGCCCACCCCCGCGACCCCTCTAGCTGACGCCGGCATTGCATACCTCCGACCGCGGCCTATCCCGGCAAAAGCCGGGGACTAGATTTGAAGCCGCGGCCTAAATTTTCCGGCGGCGGCCACCCCAAAGTCGGAGAGCGGCCCCGCCGGAAGAAAACGCCCGGGAGCGGTCCCCATACTCACGACCGCGGCTCCCCCTCCGGCCGACGCCGGCTACCATATTCCAGTCCGCGGCCTAGTTCCAGGGTAAAAGCCGGGGACTAAATTTTTGCCCGGAGCGCTGCTGTATCCTTTGGCGGCGGCCATCCTGGATCTTGAAGGTGAGATTCTTCTTGCAGCTTCTGTCCACTTCTTAAGGGCATTAAAGGGGGACTCTCCGTGAAAAAGGAAAAAAAAGGACGGTGCAGGAACCCTAACTCCATCACCCCTTCAGGGGATGAGGAGAGGGACCGTCCGCCTCCTTGCAGCACCGCAGTCTGGCATTGGTGGTGCAGTGGGGGCCGCACGGACTAACTCCTGCCTCTGTACAGCCTAGGGTTTCAATACCTTAGGGTGGTCAGGGCTGAGTCCGGCATTCATGTCCCACGTTGCGGGAGAGGATACGTTGGAGGCTTTACTCCACGTGCTCGCCCGTTGATGGTTTGGGGAGATCGGACCCTTTCAATAGGATCCGTCGCCCCTATCTCATCTTCGTCGGGAAAAAAAAAAAAAAAAAAATGGTCTGGAAAAAGAACCAGACGTGTGCCTCCATCAGACACTAAGCAATAACTGGATTTGCCTGCGGCCAGTGCTGAGGTGTATACGGCGGAGGAGGAGCTAACCTTTTTTATGTTTACTTAGTGTCAGCCTCCTAGTGGCAGTAGCATACACCCACAGTCCTGTGTCCCCCAATGAGACGAAGGAGAAAAGGCAGTGTCAGTGTGCACGCACATACACCGGCAACATTCAGAGTGCGTGCTCTGGGAAGCGAGGAAAGGCATCCAGTGTGAACGGGGGGCGGGTGACAGTGCACCAAACACTTGGCCATGCCAAGGGGGCACCAAAGCCTCCTCATCTGCATAGGAATTAAGTTATTTTCTAAGGCCATGCACCAGTAACATGTATAGTGCTAGTATGGGATTTATGGGGGCCAAGTCCCCTACAACACTGTATAGTCCATTAAAAATAGATTTTGAAGATGACAGAGTGCCTTTAAGGGGTTAAAAACATAACCTCTATTTGTGTTTGTGTTCCTTAGACCCCCCCAGGATCTTACCTCAAGAGCCGCTTCAACCACCTGTATGTCCTGGTGGCTAAGAAAAAGGATGAGACCGGCCAGGCAGCTCCTGTCCCTCACAATACTGGGTCTATTCTGCGGGTCAGAAGCCAGGTCCCGCAAGTGGGTGACGACGGGCGCAGCGGCCATTTCTGAACCGGCTGGAATTCAGAGAACAGAAAGATGAGCAGATAATCAGTTGGGCACGTGTGGCAAAGTGACCTCTCAGCACATGTAGGTGACGTACATACACGGCGCAGGGGGGATTTCACCAGCGAGGCACGGGGGGGGGGTGGGGGGGGAGATGGGGAGCTCAACGGCGTTGTGTGGGGGGATCTCACCGGCGGGGCACGGGGTGGTGGGATCTCAATGGCGATGTGTGTGTGTGGGGGGGATCTCACTGGCGAGGTGCAGGGGGGAGGAGGATCTCACTGGTGAGGCGCACGGGGGGTGATCTCACCGGCGAGGCGCAGGTGGGGGTGATCTCACCGGCGAGGCGCAGGGGGGAGGATCTCACCGGCGAGGCGCAGGGGGGGTGATCTCACCGTCGAGGCGCAGGGGGGGGGTGATCTCACCGGCGAGTCGCGGGGGGGGTGATCTCACGGCGAGGCACGGGGGGGTGAGGGTAATCTCACCGGTGAGCCAGGGGGGAATCTCACCAGTGAGGCGGGGGTGGGGGTAGGAATCTCACCAGTGAGGCGCGCGGGGGGGTAGGAATCTCACCAGTGAGGCGTGCGGGGGGTAGGAATCTCACCAGTGAGGCGTGCGGGGGGAGTGAAATCTCACAGGTGAGGCGCATGGGGGGAGGGAAATCTCACCAGTGAGGAGCGGGGGGTTGAGCTCACCAGTGAAGTGCAGAAGGGGGGATCTCACAGGTGAGGCTCAGGGGGGAGGGGGATCTCACAGGTGAGGCGCAGGAGGGGAGGGGGATCTCACAGGTGAGGCGCAGGAGGGGAGGGGGATCTCACAGGTGAGGCGCAGGAGGGGAGGGGGATCTCACAGGTGAGGCGCAGGAGGGGAGGGGGATCTCACAGGTGAGGCGCAGGAGGGGAGGGGGATCTCACAGGTGAGGCGCAGGAGGGGAGGGGGATCTCACAGGTGAGGCGCAGGGGGGAGGGGGATCTCACAGGTGAGGGCAGGAGGGGAGGGGGATCTCACCGGTGAGGCGCAGGAGGGGAGGGGGATCTCACAGGTGAGGCGCAGGGGGGAGGGGGGATCTCACAGGTGAGGCGCAGGAGGGGAGGGGGATCTCACAGGTGAGGCGCAGGGGGGAGGGGGATCTCACAGGTGAGGCGCAGGAGGGGAGGGGGATCTCACAGGTGAGGCGCAGGAGGGGAGGGGGATCTCACAGGTGAGGCGCAGGAGGGGAGGGGGATCTCACAGGTGAGGCGCAGGAGGGGAGGGGGATCTCACAGGTGAGGCGCAGGAGGGGAGGGGGATCTCACAGGTGAGGCGCAGGAGGGGAGGGGGATCTCACAGGTGAGGCGCAGGAGGGGAGGGGGATCTCACAGGTGAGGCGCAGGAGGGGGAGGGGGATCTCACAGGTGAGGCGCAGGAGGGGAGGGGGATCTCACAGGTGAGGCGCAGGAGGGGAGGGGGATCTCACAGGTGAGGCGCAGGAGGGGGAGGGGGATCTCACAGGTGAGGCGCAGGAGGGGAGGGGGATCTCACAGGTGAGGCGCAGGAGGGGAGGGGGATCTCACAGGTGAGGCGCAGGAGGGGAGGGGGATCTCACAGGTGAGGCGCAGGAGGGGAGGGGGATCTCACAGGTGAGGCGCAGGGGGGAGGGGGATCTCACGGTGAGGAGGGGGGGGGGGATCTCACAGGTGAGGCGCAGGGGGGAGGGGGATCTCACAGGTGAGGCGCAGGGGGGAGGGGGATCTCACAGGTGAGGCGCAGGGGGGGAGGGGGATCTCACAGGTGAGGCGCAGGGGGGGGAGGGGGATCTCACGGTGAGGCGCAGGGGGGGAGGGGATCTCACGGTGAGGCGCAGGGGGGAGGGGGATCTCACCGGAGGCGCCGGAGGGGAAGGGGGATCTCACATGGCGCCAGATGGCGATGGGTCATAGATTTGGTGTGGGAGATTTAGCCTTTTCGTCAGGTGAGGTTCAGGCCTGCTTCCATAGTGATCTGGCATTGTCAAGGTGTTGTATGTGCCGGAAGACTCACCGGCCCCCCGAATACCCGCGTTCCCCGGCGCACGTACCGGCCGAGAGCTGCTCGCTGGGAACGGACGTTACACCGCCAGGTCCTCAGCGATGCTTGATCGTACTGTCATCCAAGGTGAGCTGTCAAAGGAGGACGTCATCTCGCAGGTAGGTTTGAATGAACTCGCCGTTGTGCGTCTGTCTCGGAGCGTCGCGGAGGTGCGGAGCTGTCAGTGTCCCGGCGCGCGAGGGATTAGTCCGGCGCTTCCTTATTCCAGCAGTCCCCTCTCTCGGTCCAGCGGCTGATCACCGGGACCTGGCTGACACCAAAGAGCGCAGCAGGCACCGATGGTGGCAGCCCGGCCAGTGAGCTGTCATTGTTTTCCAGGAGGAAGGTGCGCCATGTCCCTGCTCCTGGGCTGCTGCATGCGCTGCGGAATACCGGGAGTGCCCACGGGAGGTGAGGTGATGGGCCGGGACTCTTGGGGGCACATCCCCTTGGCCTGTCAGGAGTGGGGGGTCTCACCCTATGTTGGCTTTAATATGGTACTAGTGATCCCGATACCCCATGTACCCCGTATCGCTGCCGGGAATGGGAAAAGGTGTGCTATCAGCCGGACGGGGATCAGCGGGGCGAGTGCTGCCAGTCACTGGAGCCATGTAAAGCAACAAACCTTTTAAAGGCCGTGCTGTCACTGGGGTCTGCAACATCAATCGCACAAATGCTGTAAGAACTGTGGTCAGCGAAATCTGCTGTTTCTCCACTTCTGAGCCTTCCCCAAGGTTATCATACTGGTAAGGTGTATCCAGGACTTTATTTTTTATTAATGCCTGATAAAGGCAGGTGTTACTAACTTCCTGCCTGTTGTTCTCAGCTCCAACTTGACATCACAGAGTGGTCAAAACCACTCCTGGCGGCGATTCTGCGGCAGTGCTTCTCTTCTGCTCTACTCTGTGGCCGGGGCGGGATGCTGACATCGTGCTGACTGCAGTGGCTCTTCACTTCTCAACTGTGGGGAGCCGGCTGTCAGTCATGCCCCGTCAACAGAGTAGAGCGTAAGAGGAAGAGCTGCTCTGATGGTGTGGAGCAGTGAATCGCCGGAGGAGCGGTCAATGACCAACTGTGTGGTGCTGGATAGAACAGGCTGACAGTTGTTATCTAGTTAGTAATTACTTGCTGTTAGTCTTTGGCCCTCTAGTAAAAAAACATAATTTAGTCACTGCTGCACAGGAAGCTCGACTGTCCGCATTCTGATACGTGTGTCCTATGGAATTGACTTCGTGTGTGTATGAGATGTGGAAATATGGAAATTGATCGTGAGCTCATTCAGACAGGACTAATGAGTGACAGTAGTTCCAACTGGATTCACATGCCAGATATAGAGAGCACTTCCTTCAATGTTTACGAGATGAGTACAGTGCAATGTTTCGTGGTCATGTGAGACCACCACTGTATTCACCTCCTCACCTGGAGGAGGGGTCTCTGGACCTCTGTTGTCGAGATCATATGTTCCCCAGTGATTGGCACTCTGTGCCTTTCCAGCTTTCTTTTTTGCTTTTATGTTTTACTTTAGTTATCGTAAAGTATGTGC